>OZ012738.1:443824920-444424920 GCA_963859935.3 Lathyrus sativus | reverse complement strand
GAATTTCTAAGAGACTGAAGACAAAAAAAGGAAACGTTGTGCTTGAGGAATCCCCTTCCAAAAGCCAAAAGAAGAAGACCCCTATTGGACCTCCTAAATCCTGCAGCAAGGTTACTCCTGCTGCCAAAAAGAGAAAAGTCAGATTGGAAAACACTGACTCAGATGAAGATGTTGTAAAAGATGTTCCTGACATAGCTCTTGTGAAGAAATCTACTACCAAGAAACCTACAAAACAAGTGATTGTTGCTCCCCTTGATAATGTCTCTTTTCACTCTATCAGCAGTCTGACCAAGTGGAAATATGTGTATCAAAGGAAGATTGCTCAAGAAAGAGAGTTGGGTAAAGATGCTCTTGATATCAAGGAAGTGATGGACTTAATCAATGAGGCTGGATTGCTCAAAACTGTCATTGGCTTCTCCAAGTGTTATGAAGGGCTGGTGAAAGAATTCATTGTGAATATTCCTGACTCCATTACTAATAGGAATAGCAAGGACTATATGAAGGTGTTTGTTAGGGGAAAATGTGTGAAGTTTTCCTCTTTGGTAACCAACAAATTTCTTGGAAGATCAAATGATGGTGAAGATGAAATAACTGTTTCTGACAACCAGGTGTGCAAAGCCATCACTACTAACCAAGTCAAAGTCTAGCCTTCAAAAGGAAAGCTCTCAGCTGGTCAACTCAGTGTGAAATATGCCATCCTTCACAAGATTGGTGCTGCAAACTGGGTTCCCACCAACCACACCTCCACCATTGCTACTGGACTAGGAAGATTCATATATGTTGTAGGTACTAAGATGGAATTTGATTTTGGTTTATACATTTTTGATCAAATTATTAAGCATTCTACCACTAGTGCCATAAAGCTGCCAATTGCCTTTCCTTCCCTCATCTGTGAAATTATTCTGAATCAACACCCTGAGATTCTAAATTCTAATGATGTTGCTAGCAAGAGGGAGTCTGTGTTGTCCTTTCACTACAAACTTTTTGCTGGAAGACATGTTTCAGATATTCTCTTGACATTTGCTGAAAGGGCCACTACTTCAAGGGCAAGGATTATCTCTGAGTTAAAAGAAACTTGCAGGGAACTAGGGGATACAATTACTGCCGCTACTGCCAGAAAAATCAAATTGGAATTGTTAATTCAAAGCCTTGAAGATAACACTGCCAATGATGATGATTCTAGTAAAAGAGATGGTGGGGTTGGGTCTGGAATGGATTCTGAGGATGGTAGTGAAGATGTCCCAACTGATGTTGAAGATGTTGGTTCTAGTTCTGCTTCTGAAGATTAAGTTGTCTGCTTCTGTATTGGGTTGCTCTTTGGTTTCTTTTGTTTGTTTTGTCTGCCTTAGTAGAATGAACAAAATTTGTTGCACTCTTTTTGCATTTGGGTTGTAATATTTTGGGTCTCTATGCCCTTAACTTGCTTGTCTCTGCCCTTTTGATATATTACTATATCCTAGTTTTGTTCTTAAATTATGGCTAAAAAGGGAGAGAAGAGTATACTGTATACACCTTGGTATATGGCTGGTGTGTATAAAAGATGTGTAGCTGACTGGAAGTTTATGAAGTTGGTGTTTGCTGCTTGCTGCTGATGTTTGCTGCTGGATGTTTGTGTCCTTGTCCCGGGATGACAGGATGTTGATCTTGCTGGATGTTTTGTGTTGCTGTAGTAGCCTTGTGGTTGTTTGTCTGTGTGTTTGTCTGTGCATTACAGGTTGCTGAAGGCTGAGAAGACTGTGGGCTGCTTTGTGTTGCTGCTTGGGTTGTTGTGCTTGGGCTGGTTGTTGTGGTGTTTGTGGCTTAAGTTGAGGGGGAGTTTGTTTTGCATTTACTCTCCTTACTGCGTAGTTTTTCTGTTGTGTTGTACTCGTTACTGGTTTTTATTTTTCTTGTGATTTGTTTTGTGTTTTAGCCAAAATTTGACAAAGGGGGAGTTTGTTAGTTCTTGATTGGCAGGCATTTTGGTAAAACTATGTGTAATCACAAGATGTCCTACAGGATGTCGTAACATCTGTCTATCAGGATCAGCAGGTTGCTTTGGACTTTTTAACATGACTTATCTCATGATGTCAAACAAGATGTCTTGACACTCATGGACAAAACATTCTGTATGAATATGTTTGTCTGTCCATTTCTTTATGTGCAATCTTGTTGCACTATTCTGGTCTAGAATCTGCGTGTTTTTAGTGGTTTCTGAAATTCTAGTAACAGACAGTGGGTGTTATGACATCCACTTTTGAACAGACAATTAAGCTAAGTAGTAAAACACTTAAAGACAACAGTAAATAACACAGGGAATTGTTCACCCAGTTCGGTGCAAATCACACCTACTCTGGGGGGGCTACCAAGCCAGGGAGGAAATCCACTATAAGCAGTGTTAATTCAGAGTCAAACTATCAGTTTTCACTCTTCACTTAAGACCTACCCAATGCAACTTCATCCTAACACTAGACTTGAGTACCAACTCACTCCCCCTCAATCACAGCAGTGATATCAACCAATTGAAGTTACAAATTAAATGAAGACACACTTTAAACAAATTTTGATCTTGCTTTACAGCTTCAATCAAGAGACACAACACTCGTGCTTAAAAGCATAGAATGGCACAATTAACATACCGATCAAACACACAAGTCCAATGCAATCATACAAGTGATAATTGCTTAGCTCACAAGTAATCCTAAGACACAAATCACACGTGAAGAACAAACAGAATTCATCACTCACAAAAAACTTACACAACACTCTGTAAAATCTCTCACTCTCTCTATTGAATTAGGATTGCCACTTCTGTATTTATAGGCAGCGTAAGATCCTTGGGCCTCAGTGCAGCAATTAGGTTTAACCAAGTTAAACCTCTTTTCATAAATCAGGGTTCTGTCAATTAGGACATAGGCATTTCATGTTATCCTCAGCATTGCCTAGCATTTCGCTTGAGATAACTAAGCACCCTATAATGTTTCCTAGAGTATAGCCTGAGCTAACTCAATCATTATACCAAAAAAAACACGTTCCCTTGATGTCAGCTACCTGATATCATAACATTCAGTATGACATCCAATACACTTTGTTCTTAGCTAACCAAACTTACCCTGTAGAACACTACACAAGCATGTCATGACATCAATCATGACATCTACACGCAACATTGTTTTACCATAAAATGCAGCCAATCAAGAATATCTACAAACTCCCCCTTTGGCAAATTTTTGGCTAAAACAATCTGTCACCATATTGTGGCACAACAAAATTTTCCCAACCTTTTTCTTTACTTGGCTTATGTTTCATTTCATTCTTTAGCATTTGCATCTGTATAGCATTGTCTTTTGCAGGGGATCAAGGTAGGTGTGTCATTCAAGAGAAGGTTATCAAGGGTATGAAGCTCAACCAAGAATGCTTACTCAAGTTATTCAATGCTTACAACCATCAATAAGTGGTCAAAGTTCTCTGAGAGAGAAGATTGACAAGTGTTGCTTATCTCCTATCTTGGAGGTCAACTGAAGATCATCAAGGGTTCACATGGCCATGGTTATGGAAAAGAGATGTTGGAAAAGCTCACTGAATGCTTTTGAAGTCATTGGGGAGCTTATCTAAGGGGTCATATCATTTGCAAGAGGTTGCAGTCAAAGTTGGTGCATCTAGGGTTTCATCTGCTTAGTTCAAGGTCAACTGTGGGCTTGAAGGAGTGAGAGACTTGGTTCTAAGTCATTGGAGTCATGAGAAGTCATGTTGATACATCTAGTATGTCATATCAAGTTCAAATCAAGGAGAATCAAGAGTCTAAGACGCTACTAAATTAGGGTTTCAGAGGATGTCAGTGTAAAATCCCCTTCTTTAGGAGCTAACTTCAAGGACAATTTACCTCAAGATACAAGTTTGATGTCATTTTCTTATCAAAATGATACTTGTAGGGCATGTTATTAGTTTTCTTTTGAGTATTAGAAATCATCCATTGGGTTTGTGGAACTCAAGTTATGATGCCATTAAGTTATGGGTCTCAGATGAACATATTTTTCAGTCTACAAAAGTTAACTCACTTCCAAGTCACTTTTGACCTAGAATCATGTTTCTTCTCAACTTTTAATGAAAATGAAAGTTATTCCTCATGATCTTAGATTTCCAAAAAGTCCTATAAGTCTTTTATATCATTTGTGGAACTCATGTTATGAAGCTTGCAAGGCAAGGGTATTTTTGGAAACTTTGATTATAGGTCATTTTCATTATGGGTCATTTACATACATTTGTGCACTTCAAATGGAACTTCAACCAACATGAAAGTTGTCCCAAATGACTTTAATTACATCATGAAACTCAAGATTAGTGTAAATTATGCATGGTTATGAACATTGTTGGGGAAATTTCAAGTGAAAATGGACTTAAAATCATGATTTCAATTGAATTGGTTTTAGGCCTTTTTCATGCTTTCTTTTGATTCAATTTTGTTCACATTGATCCAACAAGCAAAATGCACCAATTTATTTTGGGTCATGAGGTGAAAATCACGTGGAATTCAAGCTTCCTTCACAAAGAAGTTTGTCTTTCAAACTTGTTAAATGGATCACCAAGCAGGCCCAATTTAATCCCAATGTGTAATTCAAGTGGCCAGCTGAAGAATGAAGCAAATTCCATGTGTATGCAGCCATAATCACGTGTGCATGAGCACATGCCAAGTTTTGGGAATTTTCAAAACTCAGCCAAACCAAGCCTCATGGGCCTTCCATTTCCATCCAAATCCATAATATAAAAGCTCCAGGTTCATTTTCGTGGAGAGATCTCAGAATTCAGTTTTAGAAACTTGAGAGAAAATTCAAAATTGTGAATTTAGATCTAGAGCTTTTCAACTCAAATTGAAGCAAGAATCATCTTCCTCGAGCTCATTGGAGTGGATCTGCACATTTTGGAGCAAGCTTGACATCAATTGAAGCACCAACGGAGTGTCTCCGTTAGGTAATCTTCTCTTCCAAATTTCTCTCATGTTAGGCATTTTTTAAGGATCATTGTGGTTGCATCTGAAGCCCTACACCATGTAGGAAATGTTTGATAACTTGATTGTCCTGTTTGATGAAGAATTCAGTTGTTCACTCCAAACTTTCACCGTTCGATTCTCTTCATATATGCATGTTTAAAACAGATGAGCCTTGGATTTGAAATATGCGTGAGTAGTGCTTCAATTTGATATAAAAATTGCCACGTTTTGGTGTGTTTTGGGAACTTGAGCTCCGGCCACCTCGCCAGAGAAGACGACCAGAGTTAGGGCTCCGGCATCTGGTTCAAACTCAGGCAAAGATGACGTGTGCTTGTTTGAATCTTTGACTGCGCTTGATGAGCGATCCAGATTTGATTGACCTAGCCTGCGTGGATATTGACTCCCACATCAATAAATGAAATGCTGCATTTCATTTTTCTGTGTGAAATGGTCTTCAGATGCTATTTGCACACCCTCTTTTGGAGGCCCATTGGATTTCAACGCATCTGATTTCTATTTGCACCATTTCATCTTATTTGTTTTATTTTATTTTAATTTCTTTTCTGTTTTCATTTTTAATTGTTAAAAATATCTCTAAGTGTCATAAAATTCCATAAAAAATATTTTCTAATACCTTAGGGTGTTAATTAATTTTCTCAAATTTTTATTTTCATTTTATTTTATTTTTTCAATTTAATTGGGATTTTATAAGTGGAGGTATTTTTAATGGTTTCTTTTGTTGTTCATGTTTGTTCTTGCTTGAGTTTTGAACCAATTTTAATCACCTATGAATGAGGCTTCTTCCTCATTTTGATGATGAGTTGAGGTGCCTCTGAGGATGGTTTTGGTCAAGGTTTGGCCTATTTTTGGTTGAATTTCATTTCCATTTGTTTGACCCTCGACAACCCTCCTTCAAAGTGGAGCACCCTTAGTGAATCAATTTCTTTGGTGATGCTTTGAGTGGACTTTGGTTGTGTTGCTTTGGCCTCTGGTTGCCAAAATCTTTGAGAGCTTTGTGTATTTTATTTGGATTTATTTGAATTATTTTCCTATTTTTGGTGTACCTTGTGTCACACCCTAATTTTTGACCTCAAGACCCCACCTTTGTGTTTTTTTTCCTTGTATGTTTATTCTACTTATGTGTGCATGTTTATTGTGACTAACAAGTGTATGCAGACGCAATGATTTCAAGTGTATATTCTCAGTCAGCGCTTCAAAACGTAACTGGTTGGTTCTGATTCAGATTTGGTTATAGGGCTCTCTATGCGGTTTTATTTTTTTCTTCTTTGTTATTTCTCAAGGGGATATGCTCCTAAAGGGAATCAGGATCTCATCAAAAGGAATGCTTAAGAATTTTATGGATCAAGGCAATTATCAGGCCATTTTGGATCTCAAATTTACGAATTGGATGAAACTCATTTAATTGGCATGAAGTGGTTTCCAAATCGATACTTAAAGGAGTCATTCATACGGATTTAAATACTGGGCTCCTTTAGTTCAATTTATATCTTCATTTTCAAGATTTTAAATAACGGTGTAGTCGCATTACCTCTTGCTTCAAAATTGGAGAGATAAACTCCACATTAAACATTTGTTTCCACGCAACCTCACATCTTTGTGTTTACAAATCTGGAAAAATCATTCGGAGCTCTACGAATACCACTGTCAGACCACCTCATTTCGAAGCATAATAAATTTGTATTTTTGTTATGGTCAAAGCACAATTGGAACATAAATATTTGGGTTTGATACACAAGCTATTACAATACTACAAGTTCAAGAAGCTGCAGCATATACGTATTAATATGTTGATAACCAAGCATTGCGAGAAACAAATCATTAATATCCAATTTTGCTCATCTAATACATATTAGAACAGTTACATCAAGGTTTCTTTACAATGGTACTATATTGAATAGGGAGGACTCAGCCCCTTCTTGTCTTCGCCAAAGATAAATAAAGGAATGTTAAACTACAGTATTGAAGTTAAGCAACTACTTGTTTGAACCACCCTAGAGTGTTAAAACACAACCCTATACTTTGAGACATTATTATCACTACCATGGAAGCTTGTAATCTATTGAACCTCCTCTTTCACGTCACAAGAAGCGACAGTCAGAACTTATCACAGGGAATTATCCAGAGTCTTCACAATTTCATTTGGTAAGAGAACAATCATTCAAGTTAAGGATACCGTAACTAAATCAAAAGAGATTTTTCAAGTCACAGCCAACGGATTAGATATCTGCAGTAAGCTTCAACACATCCCGTTTCTCTAAAGCAACAGGTCGCTCCCAAAAGTGAATTTACCAAGCTTCAGCGTGCTTTAGGAGAGGCAACTTCCGATGTTGACCTGCACGACAGTAAACATAAAAAGTGAAAGCTGAGTTGGTCTTTTCTCTAACTCAATAACAATGCTATATTAAGCCTTGCCGGAACTAGTGATAGTTTACCGGATGGAGACCACCTTATGCAGATGTATCATGCCCATACACAAGCTATTCAATAGAAAGGATTCAATTTATCACAATGTTTGCCTCCACCGCAAGTTCAATCAAACACTTCTGAAATGTTGTAAATTTATCTTCAGATGGTCATAGTTTATCAGAAATTTCGGTATCAGATACTGAGATCAAGCCAAGTGATTTACCTTCTCATATTGGTTTTGAACTTGTCCACGCTGCTCCACCGTTCCATAATCCATAAGGTTTTACCAACAAGACATGTTGAAACTCAAGTCTTAGCTCCATTCGATGACATCCTCGTCTTCCTGCGTAAAACAAGTCACAAGGCAAACAAGAATTGTTAGAGCCTGCCACAAACAGAGTTAAAACATAAAAATGTTTTTCCTCGCCAATCAAGGCATGTTGAAGCCATTAGCTTTTGAGCTTACTAGACCAATATTGACGGCAAGCCACCATGGAAGCAAGTCTTTGCACCTGCTAGCTTTGGAGGCTCTGGAGTTCCTTCTTGGAACCAATGTTTGGTGTTGTCACTTCCCGATCACATGGGACCGAAAGGGTGGAGGACAGGAAAGTAGGTCATGACGCTCGAAGTTCTGTTGCACCAAATGTAGGAGGTGATGGAAGCCCAAACAGAGAATCAATTTCAAGGATACCAAAACCTGATAGGAACGAAGGTGATGGTAGAGTAACTGAAGTGAAAAATGTTCACCGAACTAGTTTAGCGGCTAATAATAAAGAAAATGACTCTATTGGTAGCAAACTCGTTAGTAGAGAGGACCCTTTAATGGATAAAGGGCAGAAAAGTGTTGACTGCAATGATAATAAAGCCCCCGGATTTGGTAAACGACTTTCCTCTGATGAACCAGGAGCGAGAAGCACTGCATCTGTTGCGATTAGAGGACGCAAGCAGTTCAGAAGTTATCAATATGGGACATATTCCTAAGATTACACAAACAACACTATACTTACAAAGATTAATAAACCCATCGACAAGACGAGTCTGATAGGTTTTTCTTTAGTCGGTATTGCCAACAACACCTTTATCCATGCTGAACCGTGCGGCCAAGCTTTTTCCGCCAAGAGAATTCCTGGATCTCATCACTTTCAGGAGACCTGCAGACTTTACAACTCCACAATTTTTGTCCCGGTATTACCACAAAGTACTGTCCATGGATTGGAGTTACCAACACTGTCAAAACAACACCAGAACTATCAAAACAAAGCAATTCAAAGAATTAGTTGAGTTCAGATCCAGGATACAAATGCTAAGGATTCAAATGTCTAAGAGGGCTGAAGCTAGGGTTATCAACAAGAACAAAGAGAATAAGAGATACAAAAGTACTCATAATGACAAAAATAAGCATGATTCTTTACCTGTCATATCTGATGATACAGTTAAGAGGCAAGCCTATCAATGTTTTAGATCCTGATTTTCACAGTTTTGACTTGGATAGAGCTGAAAGCTCGTTTGTAGAGGATCGGGTCTGGGCTGTTTATGATGATAATGCTAGAATCCACAAGGTGATCTCCATAAAGCCATTTAGAATGCGAATAAGTTGGCTTAACTCTCGAAACAACGTTGGACGGGTGGACAAAACGCAACAGAGGACTGTCAGAACTTTTTGAGCTTAAACAAGAACAGATTTTATGCAGACAACCAATAATCAAAGCCGCCAACATTTGTTCAAAGTATATTACACAATTCAAAAAAAAGTTAGCAGAGTTAAAACAGATCGAGAAAGGAAATTTTGATTTCTTTTCGACAGTAGCACACCGCACCGTTAGGAAACATTAGGTAATTCTTCATGGCAGGTTTCGTATCACAACAACACCTCAATCTATAGCTTTTCTGATACAACCAGCTCAAAGTTTTTTCTCATCACATCTGAGACAACCCGACACAACACCGTTTTACATATCACAACATCAGTGACACCTACGAACACAAAACAAACCACAAAGTCATAACACAGAAGTAGATGATAAAGTGGCATCTTGGTGGGATTACCGACAACTGCAATGGCTAACCGAACTATTATTGTTGACAATAATACCTGGAATAACACACATGTTGCTACTGTTAGTACTGCAATGTCTTCTCTGGAAAAGGCTGCTTGGGAGATTTTCCACTCTTTGGATATCAAATACGTCCTTGTTATCTTTGGAGGATTGGTGGGGTATCCCAGTGATGATAGTAATAAGTTCCTGTGGATGATTTGTGGAGACAAACATCAAAGCATTTGACAGAGTGAGAAACAGAGAATTCCCCCCCCCCCCCCCCCTCTGGGCTTCTAATTCATCCTTTGGTCCAAATAATTGCTACCTGTACCTGCCAGGTCACGACCAAAAGAAACGGTTAGGGAATATTCCTTGAAGATTGAAGTTTCTATTCAGGATCAAATCAAATCCTATCTAAATTGAATCACAAATCAAAAGATTGAATGGTAATTAACGAATCCTTACTACAATCAGTTAAAAAGAGAAAGTTTTCAAATCTACCCTACACCAAAAAGGAAGGCTCAATCAGGCATTCAAATCAGATTTTAGAACATTAATTCTTAGAAAGCCTATATAAGAGGATCAAAGGGAGAAAGGAAAGGGGAACACCGACAACTACCGCAGAAAAACCTAAACTCGTGATTTCAAGAAATTGAACGAGGAGAACTTATCTCTTCAATCGTTGAAGCCTTTGCAAACCGCCGCAAGCCCAGATTGACGAAGCTCCCATCTTGTCATCTCAAGCTCCGCCGTCCTCAAACCTTCGGTAAAACTCTACTCTCGTCATGATTATGGAACGTTTTGATTGTTTTTGTTTGTAATTCAGGTTGAAGCAATGGTGAAAACAATGAAGGTTGAAGCAGCGGCGATCACGATCGGGAAATGGAGAGGAGAGGCCGAGCGATGGTTTCTCGATTTAGGAATTTAGGGTTCCCTTTTTTTTGGCTGAGTAATAGTACAATAGAATCACTTACACGACACACTAACACCATGATTATCACCGTAAATCACCCTTAACCACCCCTTAATCTCTTTAATCCCTTTATTATCCAACCTGTTTTTAACTAATATTTTCTTTTAATCAGCTTTTTACCCCCTTAACTATTTGGCTAACTAAACCTTTTTAAAATTAATAACTTTTTATTAATCAAATCAGTTGTATCTTTTAATTAATTTATTTAATTAAACACACTAGTTAATAATCATTTGTTTTATTTCAATTCCAATTTAATCAACCCTTTTAATAACTAAAAAACCTTTTTTTCAAAAAGAATCCTATTAAGATGTTTTCTTGCATCTATTCACTAATAAAAACCTTTTTAAATAATTATACCAAGTTATCATTTATTTAATTAATAACAAAATAATTTAGTGTTCAATTAACTTTTAGAAATAAATCATAAAATCAATACTAATTTAATTCAACTTTTAAAGGTCATAATAAAAATATTTACTTCATTTTAATCCTTTTAGATAATAAATTAATACTATCGTAGCATTTTATTTAGAACTTAGGATTTAATTCATAATCAATCGACAACGCAAAATACAACCTAATCATGCACACTCACAATCACAATTCACTCACCTACACCTTAGCGCTTTCATGCGTGTGTATGACTTTACTTTCTATAATTTATTTTCCGCAATTTAATATTACCGTCATTTACATTTTCCGCATCGCATTCCGTCCAAAGGAAAAACCTATACATGATTCAACAATTGTGTGTAGTGCATCTCATTTGCATCATTCTCCCATATGATCCTTGATCCCATTCAAGTCGATCTTTTAGGCCAGATCCTACCCCATAGGAGGACCGTTATCTTTACAACTTAGATACAAACAAAACAATTCAACTCAATACAAAACATTCAACCATTAGAGAATAAGATGTTAATCATATCAAGCGAGATAGAATCTCCACCCCACATCAATACAATCAATACCGTAGGGACTTTGCCTTAAGAGAGATAAAGGCGTACCTCGTTGATCCATATCCGAGTACTTGAGCCCTTCTCTTAAGACGATGCAAAGACTATTTTCCTACAATTTGTGGCGGTTAAATCTCCCTTAAAATGACAACTCGTCTTTTCTCCTAAAATCAATCAACCAACTACCCTAAACCCGTAGGAACTTTGACCACAGTCAAAGAACTCCTCAAACCCTTTAGGGGAACTACAAATACTTTGATTCCACTCCCGTAAGGATATGTAGGCATAAGATGCGATATCTTATCGAGTATACTTAGAAATAAACCCATAGGTCTTTAACCTTTAAGCAGATAAACCTTAGCAATAAACAAACATAAAACAAGAGGTTCCTGTAGAGTACTTCAGAAACTTAGGATGCTAGCACCTTCCCTAAGTTTAACCAACCCCCGAACCTATAACTCTCTAAACCTTGCATTTG
The DNA here is from genome assembly GCA_963859935.3 of Lathyrus sativus. Taxonomy (NCBI): domain Eukaryota; kingdom Viridiplantae; phylum Streptophyta; class Magnoliopsida; order Fabales; family Fabaceae; genus Lathyrus; species Lathyrus sativus. The sequence goes on along the minus strand of OZ012738.1, from coordinate 444,413,081 downwards.
CATTGCATTGTGGGAATTTCGATCTTTATCCCTTCCTTTGGACAAATCAAAGTTCGGTTGCAAATGAATTAAAGATTCAAACTAATCAATAGTTTGGTATCCAAATTTCACCGCGACAGAAATGGCGACTTCACTGGGGACTCTTCAGTGGGTTTCCCTAACTTGTTTTATTTATCCTTGTTTATTATATTTGCTTAATTGTTTATTTGTGTATTTGTTTTATTGCTTTTTGGGTGGATATCTTTGAGTGGTGAGACAAAGTCCTACACCCGGACTTGAGAGAAATTATGATAGGATGGTGATATATTCGATGAGGCTTATAGGGAGTGAGTCCCAACTAAGTTGACTCGAGAATCCCGCTTAGTTGAGACCCTTTTGAAAATGGTTCGGTTGAACGAGTTTAGTCGTGAAAACTTTTACTACTTTCAATTGGAGTCCATGATACTAAGGACCGTAGTTACCTTTAACCCCACTTTGGCCTTTATTAGGACGTAGTGCGAGGCTATGAGGGAGTAAGTCCCAAAATAGTGTTACGCGATGCTACACTCAAAAGAAGTTCTCTTGAGAACATTATTAATCCCCGAGTTAGTTGGGAAATTGATAATATCCGATAGAAGGACTAATGACTTTGGGACCTCCTTAGAACCTTGTTCTGCAGGTACCATCCGCCTCTAGTCCTTGTCCTTTGGGAATGGGTATACCCTTGGCTCCATGCTCGTTGCAAACCTAGGACCTTTGTTTGTTTATCTTTGTGTGCCCTTATGTGCTTACTTGTGTTTGTTGCATTCATATAGCATCATACTACATTGGACTTCATGGGATTTACCCTTTATTTATGAACATTGTAGGACATTATGCATAGACGAAATACTCTAAAATATACTTTTAAGAGTCCCAAGTTGGATGACCTAAGGGAATTGGGAGCTTTGATTGAAGACCAAGAGAAGTTCAAGGGTAAATATGGGAAGTTGCTACTTTGTTAAGACGCAAGGCAAATGAAGACCTCCTTTCCGCTCTATTACAATTTTATGATCCGATGTATCACTGCTTTACTTTTCCAGATTATCAGTTGTTGCCAACTTTGGAAGAATAATCCTTTTTGTTAGGTCTGCCTATTCTAGAAGAATCTCCTTTTCCTTTCTTGGAAAAGGACCCCGAAGAAAGAGACATCGCTAAGACCCTTTATCTCAAGGTATCTGATGTTAAGGGCAACATGGTTGTTAAAAGTGGGACTTTTGGTTTGACTACAGATTTCTTATTCAAGAAGGCTTCATTTTATACTGATTTTACGAATAAGGCTCCATTCGAGGCAATCTTCGCCTTACTTGTCTATGGGGTGTTTCTATTTCCAAGTTTTGAGGGGTTTGTTGACCTTAATGCAATTAATACCTTCATGAAGAACAATCCAGTGCCGACTTTATTGGGTAACACCTATCACTTTATACATCTCCAAAACCTTCGCGCTGGAGGAATAATTACATGCTGTGTGCCCTTATTATACAAATGGTTCCTTACGCACTTGCCCAAGTATGTTTCCTTTTGGCATCTTAATGATAAGCGTTGGTCAGAAAGGATTATGGCTTTGACTCATTCTGACATTGATTGGTATAGTCGTGAGTATGATGGGATTCTAATCATTGATGGATGTAGAGATTTTGCTAATATACCGTTACTCAGCTTTGGTGGAGGGATCAGCTACAATCCGGTTTTAGCTCGCCGACAGTTGGGATATCCGTTGAAGGAACCACCTAAGAGCATACAAGTTGAGAGTGTTTTCTTCGAGGATAATCAAGAGCTCCGAGAAAAGATTGTGGAAGCTTGGAAACATTTGCATAAGAAAGATAGGAATAGTTTGGGAAGGCCCAACTGTGTGTCTTTGGAACAGTATCTTCAGTGGGTAAGGAATAGGGCAATCAAGCTAAAGATGCCTTACTCTCGTCAAGATCCTATACCTCTGAGAAGGGAGCCCACTTACGTATTTATGTCTGAAACTGAGAAGTTAGAGGTTGTTTTGAAGAAGTCGTAACATGAGTTAGAGTCGTGGAAGAACAGGTATCTAGTGTCTGTTGCAGAGATTGATGAACTCCAGAAAGAGAAAGATGAACTCAAGAAGCAGCTACAGTTGAAGGATGAGGAGTTACTCCCCTGCAAGAAGAGGAAAGTCATGGAGGATTTATTTTTCTCCGACCCACAATGCACTATTTGGAAGTTGATTGTAGACAATCTTATCCGTGAGAAGACGCAATTAGAAGAGCAGCTCAAGCGGCAGAATTCGAAACTTCCTTAGTGTCTTTACTAGCTTTTATTTAGCTTTTATTTGGGACTTTTAAAAGCAATTATATGTATTCCGTTTCAAAAATTAATAAGAAACGTTTTCTTTTACCACAATGTTTAAAAATAGTTGGGATCCCATGAAGTCCTACTCATCTTGCATTGCATTCTTTCTTTATTCACTTCAAGAAACTCAATTTTATTTCTCAGGTACTGTAACCATGGATTTCACGAGAGGAGCATTGGAGTACACTTTTCAGAGCCCTAACATTGAAAGCTTGAGAGAACTAGCAGATCTCATCGAGAACCGTCACGCTTTCGCCACAGAATATGGAGAAGTCTTCCATTTTCTCGAACTCAAGATGAAAGGAGGGCTGTTGGAGACCCTTGTCCAGTTTTATGATCCGTTGTACCATTGTTTCACTTTTCCGGATTACCAGTTGATGCCGACTCTGGAAGAGTATTCTGATTTCCTGAGGATGCCCGTGGCAGCCCGACCTATATTCACCGGCCAGAAGGACGTACCCAATCACCAAGAGATTGCAAACACTACTCATCTCAGCTTAGCAGATGTTCAAGCGCACTTGACCACCAAGGAAGGAGTCCTTGGATTCCCAGCTGACTTCTTGACTGAAAAAGTCCGTTACCATGCTGAGAGAAAAGAAGTCCTTATCTTTGAATCCATCTTTGCTTTATTGGCCTATGGGATCTTTTGGTTCCCTAAGTTTGATGATTTCGTTGATATGGATGCGATTAAACTGTTCATCCTCAAAAACCTAGTCCCCACCTTGCTAGCTGACACATACTATTCAATCCACTCTAAGAATGCCGAAGGAGGAGGATATATCGTTTGTTGTACCGCTCTGTTGTACTCATGGTTCATTCCTTGCCTAACTAGGCATCCATCTATTTGGGATGAGATAGAATCACCTCATTGGTCCGAAATAATTATGGCCCTTACTCACTCCGACATTATCTGGTACGACCCTACCTATGGAGGTATATGTATGATCCATAGCATCGGAGGATTTACTAACATACCACTCATTGGGAGAGAAGGATGCATAAGTTACAACCCTGCTTTGGCTCGTCTCCAATTTGGGCATCCTATGATCGAAGTGCCTGACCAAACTCTGTTAGAAGGGATCTTCCTCAAGGAAAGAGAAAATCCAAACCTGAAGACCGTCATAATTTACGCATGGAGATACGTCAATAAGGAGGGAAAAGCTGCTTTAGGATACCCCAATTGTGCTGTCTCTGAAGAATGTCTACATTGGCTGCGAGAAAGAGCTCTCGACCTCAAAATGCCGTTCCTTTCGATGAGCCTATAGTTTTGGCTTTTCATGATCCTGATTGGTCTGATGTGAGCGAAGTAGATCAATTGAAGGCCGCTTTGGATGAGGCTCGGAAACTGAAGGCCGCTTGGAAGAACAAGTTTTTCACACTCAAGGTAGAGAAAGAGAAATCCCAAAGGTTACTAGAAGTAGAACTTGCAAGGAAAAGGAAGGCGCGAGAGGATTTATTTTCCTCTCACACCTCTTCAAGAGCTATCACCAGTGATGATCTTCCCCCAGCTGCTATGGCCTGGAAGGAATGTGTTGATCGACTCATCAGTGAGAAGGCCGAGTTACAAGAACGTGTCAGTCAGTTAGAAGAAGAGCTTCGTGCACAGAAGGAGCGTAAGGAGTAGATCTCCGAGTTTCTCTTTTGCTTTTGGTTCAATGTAATAAACTCTTAAAAGAGTACTCTGCTTTGTAATGCTTCAAATATCAAAATAAAATAAGTTTTTCTCCAACGTTACAATATCGAAAATAATTTGAGTTTCTTGAAGTCTCATATTCATTTGCATTTTGCATAAGCATAGCATCGTTTGCATTCCAGGGTCTCACTCTTGCTTCATCTCTGTAGACAAGCTGAATCACCGATACAACACTCGAGCTAGTCAACGCCAGAAGATGGATGAACTAGAACAAGAGAAAAAAGTGCTCCGTGATGAAGTTGCAGTTCTGAAGGAAAGTTTGGAGAGGTTGAATGGTTTAGTCGAAACTTTGTCCACTCAAGCCTCGATCAACAACCAAGAAGTTCCGAGGACCGTGATCTTTGAAGTGACGCCAACACCGATCCCAGTGGTGTCTTCTGTTGCTGAAATATCCTATAGTATGCCTCAAGGGTTCCCGTGGGGATTGTCTCCCAATTTCTTTTCAACCGGTTACCGCCCGTCTGTGTCCGAGATCCCTGCTGTGACCACTGTTCAAGCTACTCCTGTAGTTTCTGCTGTGATGACTACTGCATCTCCACATGTGAACGTTGTTCCGTATATTCTGGATGAGCCAATATTACAAGGGTCACCGACCGAAACTGTGGGTTTGGAAGAGAGAATGGATGGATTTCAAGACCAATTTTCTGAAATGCAAAAGGAGTTCAAAGCCCTTCGAGGAAAGGATTTGGTTGGAAAGAGCGCTTCTGAGCTGTGCTTGGTTCCAAATGTTAAGGTCCCACCGAAATTCAAGGTCCCTGATTTTGAGAAGTACAAGGGAAATACCTGCCCTCATAGCCATCTTATTATGTATGCCAGGAAGATGTCTGCCCAAACTGACAATGATCAACTGCTCATTCACTATTTCCAAGACAGTTTGACAGGCGCTGTGCTCAAGTGGTATATGGGGCTGGATAGTACGAAGATTCGAACTTTCAATGATCTAGGGGGAGCCTTCGCCAAGCAGTATAAGTATAATGTGGACATGGCCCCTGACCGTGATCAATTGAGGGCTATGACGCAGAAAGATAAGGAGAGTTTCAAGGAATATGCTCAACGTTGGCGCGAGTTGGCCGCACAAGTTACACCACCATTAGAAGAAAAGGAGATGACCAAGATTTTTCTAAAGACTCTTGGTCCTTTCTTTTATGAGAAGATGGTAGCCAGTGCACCCAGTGACTTTACTGAAATGGTTAACATGGGAATGCGTTTAGAAGAAGGTGTTCGTGAAGGAAGATTGGCTAGAGAAGAGATTGCTCCTAGGAAGTATGGGAGTGGTTTTGTGAACAAAAAAGAGCAAGGTGTAAATGCCATTCAAAAAGGACAATTTAGAAAAAGGTATTCGCCATCACACCAAGTTGCTGCCGTATCACCAGTGTTTAACGCTCCAGCTTATCAACCTCAACCAAGTCCGCAGCCGTATCAGTAACCTCAGTCCCCCAGTGCTCATCAGCCACAGCGTCAGTAAAATCCGCAATATCCTCAGTAGAATCGGCCATTCAACAATCAGGGTCGTGCGTATAGAAAGATAAACTTTGAGCCTATTCCTATGAAATACGCTGATTTGTTTCCAGCTTTGGTCCAGAAGGGTCATATTCAAACAAAAGCTCCACCTATGGTTCCTGCAAATCCTCCTCCTTCTTATAGAGCTGACAAGTTTTGCCCTTACCATCAGGGTGCTCCAGGGCATGATATTGAGAGTTGTTTTGGAATGAAAGCAGATGTTCAGAGGCTCATTAAATGCGGAATTTTGTCCTTCAAAGATTCTGACCCTAATGTGCAAGTTAATCCGTTACCCCCGCATGGTTCACCCTCCGTTAACATGATTGAAGACTGTTTGGCAGATGGCGATCAGAAAGTTTCAGTTGAAAGGGCCGAAGAGGTTTGTGTTATAGTGCCTCACTTTAAAGAAGTGGAGTGTATCAAAATCATGTATAATAGCAGATAACCGGCTGTTACCCCATTGGTAATCAATGTGCCTGGACCTGTCCCTTATACTTCCAGTAAGGCTATCCCCTATAGATATAACGCTACCATGTTAGAGAATGGAAAGGAAGTGCCTTTGCCCACTATACCTTCAGTAGTTAACATTGCAGATGTTAGCAGAGTAACAAGGAGTGGTCGAGCGGATCCAATTTTGGGGCAATCTGGTGGATCCAATTTTTCCAATTCAGATGAATGTTTAAAAGTAATCAAGAGGAGTGAGTATAAGGTTGCAGATCAGCTCCTGCAAACCACGTCAAATATTTCTGTGTTGCAATTCCTGATGAGTTATGAAGCTCATAGGGAAGCACTCCAGAAAATATTAGAACAAGCGTATGTTGAACAAGATGTGGCCATGGAGCAGTTTGACAACATCATTGGTAGTATTACTTCATGTGACAATCTGGGTTTTAATGAGGATGATCTCCCGGAAGAAGGAAGGAAACATAACATGGCTTTACATATTTCTGTGAACTGCGGAAACGACTCTCTATCCAGTGTGTTGGTTGATACGGGATCTTCTCTAAATGTGATGCCTAGAACTACTCTATCTAAGCTATCCTATCAGGGACCGCCGATGAGGCCAAGTCATGTTATTGTCAAGACTTTTGATGGGTCGAGGAAAACAGTAATTGGTGAGGTGGATTTGCCGATGACTATTGGATTGCAGACTTTTATGATCACGTTTCAGGTCATGGACATTCGTGCCGCCTATACCTATTTGTTAGGGAGGCCATGGATACATGAAGCTGGGGCAGTTACTTCTACCCTGCATCAGAAGTTGAAATATGCTTTTGAGGGAAAAATAGTTACAGTTTGCGGGGAAAGAGCTATGGTGGTGAGTCACTTGTCATCATTCTCATATGTCGAAGCTGAGGAAGAAGTTGGCACTCAATTTCAAGCTTTGTCCATTGTGGGCGAGGGTGTCCGGAAATCTCAGGCATCTATGTCATCATTTAAAGACGCACAGCAAGTAGTCAACAGCGGTCATCAGACAATGTGGGGAAAGGTGTTGTCTTTGACAGAAAATAGAAATAAGGAAGGTCTTGGTTTCACCAGCAGTTCTGTTTAACAAACTACCAGAAGCCCAGGGTTTCCATTGATTAATGAAGTGTTCCGTAGTGGACGAGTCGTCAATCATCCTCAGGTTAATGTTGTGTCAGAGGATGAGCTCGAAGGCTACATATCAGATGGTTCTGCAAGGTCCTCCATTCCTTACAAAGACTATGAGCCCTATATGGAAGACCCAGGCTATGTTTCAGACGATTTTGACTATACCTTTGGAGTTTATGCTGTCACTGAAGAAGATTCAGATGAGGATATTCCAAACTTTATGACCCCAGGCATTTTGGTTAAGAACTGGAGTGCGGTTGAAGCCCCTGTTGTCGTTCATATATCTAAGTAAAGCATTTGTTTCTAAAATTTTCGCTCTGCCCAAGGCGAAACTGCATTTATTAGGGCTTACTTTTAATAATTCCCTTTGCTCTGCCCAAAGCAAAGGTGACTTTGTTGGGCGTGTCTTTTTGGTTTTGCTATAATCAATAAATTACTTTCATCTTCATTTGTGTTTTATATTTACGACGTTGGAAAATAATATGTAGCATCTCGCATACACACACTTTCCACTTTACAAAAACTTATTAAAATCACATCCCTTGCGCAGATTGCTACATAAATTACATCCTGGGAATAATGATCCACTGCCTTCTCTGAATTTTGAGTTTCCTATGTACGAAGCTGAGGACGAAAAAGATGATATCCCAGAAGAGATTTCCAGACTACTTGAGAAAGAAGAGAAAGCTATCCAACCTCATCAGGAGCCGGTGGAAGTAATCAATTTGGGATCAGAAGAAATCCGTAGAGAAGTGAAAATTGGAGCTCTACTCAAACCTGATGTGAAGAAACAACTGATTGATTTGCTTGGAGAGTTTGTTGATGTGTTTGCTTGGTCATATCAAGATATGCCTGGATTGAACACTGCTATAGTTGAACACCGTCTACCTTTGAAACCGGAGTGCCCACAAGTAAAACAGAAGCTTAGAAGAACTCGACCTGACATGGCTCTAAAGATTAAGGAAGAGGTACAAAAACAGATTGATGCAGGTTTCCTTGTCACTGCCGAGTATCCGCTATGGTTGGCTAATATTGTGCCCGTTTCGAAGAAGGATGGTAAGGTTCGCATGTGTGTAGATTACAGGGATTTGAATAAAGCCAGTCCGAAAGATGACTTCCCGTTACCTCACATTGAAATTTTGGTAGACAGTACCGCAAGATATGAGGTTTTATCCTTTATGGATGGTTTTTCAGGTTACAATCAGATTAGAATGGCTCCCGAGGACAGAGAGAAGACGTCATTCATCACGCCCTGGGGCACCTTTTGTTATAGAGTTATGCCGTTTGGATTAAAGAATGCAGGGGCAACATATCAGAGAGTTATGACTACTTTATTCCATGATATGATGCACAAAGAGATTGAGGTCTATGTGGATGATATGATAGCTAAGTCAAAGACTGAGGATGATCATGTTAAACAACTAGCCAAGCTATTCGGTTGTTTGAGGGAGTACAAGCTCCGTCTGAACCCCAACAAATGCACATTTGGAGTACGATCAGGGAAACTATTGGGTTTTATTGTTAGTCAAAGAGGGATTGAAGTGGACCCCGACAAAGTGAAAGCTATCCGGGAAATGCCAGCTCCCACCACCGAGAAACAAGTCAGAGGATTTTTGGGACGTTTAAATTATATCTCCAGGTTTATATCCAACATGAATGCTACATGTAAACCTATTTTCAAGCTTCTGAGGAAAGAACAAGGGTATGTTTGGACTGAAGATTGTCAAAAGGCTTTTGATAGTATCAAAGAGTATTTGCTTGAACCACATATCCCGATACCGCTGGTTGAAGGACGACCTTTGATTATGTATTTGATTGTTTTAGAAGATTCGATGGGTTGTGTACTCGGTCAGCGAGATGAAATAGGAAAGCAAGATCATGTCACTTATTACCTGAGCAAGAAATTTACTGACTGCGAAACAAGGTACACTATGTTAGAGAAGACTTGTTGCGCTTTGGCGTGGGCCGCCAAGCGTTTGCGCCAATATATGTTAAATCACACTACTTGGTTAGTTTAGAAGATGGATCCTATCAAATATATTTTTGAGAAGCCCGCTTTAACTGGGAGAATTGCTAGATGGCAGATGTTGTTATCCGAATATGATATCGAGTACCATACTCAGAAAGCCGTCAGAGGAAGCGTTTTGGCTGATCATTTGGCTCACCAGCCTATTTTGGATTATCAACCCTCAAACGATGACTTTCCCGATGAGGATGTTATGTTTTTAAAGATGAAAGACTGTGAAGAACCAGTGCATGGTGAAGGACCAGAACCAGGATCTCAATGGGGATTAGTTTTTGATGGAGCTGTCAACGCTCATGGAAAGGGGATAGGCGTTGTTATTGTGACTCCTCAAGGGACCCACTTCCCATTTACTTCTAGATTAACATTCCAGTGTACTAATTATGAGGCTGAGTACGAGGCATGCATTATGGGTCTTGAGGAAGCAATCGATTTGAGAATTAAGAATTTGGATGTGTTTGGTGATTCTGCAGTGGTAATCAACCAAATCACTGGAGAGTGGATAACTCGACATGATAATTTGGTCCCATACAGAGATTATGCTAGAAGACTCTTACCGTTCTTTGATAGGGTCGAATTTCATCATATTCCTCGTGATGAGAACAGAATGGCAGATGCATTGGCAACTTTGGCCTCAATGATTATGGTGAACTTTTAGGACGAGTGTCCTCGGATTGAAGTAAAACGTCTTGACAGGCCTGCCTACATCTTTACCGTCAAAGAAGTCGAAGATGGCAAACCCTGGTACCATGACATTGAAGTATTCCTTAGAACTCAAGAGTACCCTTTGGGAGCTTCCAACAAGGATAAGAAAACTTTGAGAAGGTTGGCTGGAATTTTTCTTTTGAGTAACAATGTGTTGTACAAGCGGAATTTTGACATGATCTTGCTGAGGTGTGTCGACAAACAAGAGGCAAATATGTTAATGACGGAAATTCACGAAGGATCTTTTGGTACTCACGCCAACGGACATGCTATGGCTAAGAAACTTTTAAGGGCTGGCTATTATTGGATCACAATGGAATCAGATTGCTACAAGTTTGCTAGAAAATGTCATAAGTGTCAGATTTACGCAGATAAGATCCATGTGCCTTCGACTTTGTTGAATGTTATATCATCCCCGTGGCCGTTCTCTATGTGGGAAATTGATATGATTGGTATGATAGAGCTGAAAGCATCTAATGGACACCAGTTCATCTTGGTAGCCATCGATTATTTCACCAAGTGGGTCGAGGCGGCTTCCTATACTAATGTAACTCGATATGTGGTTGTCAAATTTATCAAGAATCAGCTTATCTGCCGATATGGTGCGCCAAACAGGATTATTACAGATAATGGGTCCAATTTGAATAACAAAATGATGAAAGAACTATGCGAAGAATTCAAGATAGAGCATCACAATTCTTCTCCTTATAGACCAAAGATGAATGGGGCTGTTGAAGCCGCCAACAAGAATATCAAGAAGATCATTCAGAAAATGGTTGTTACTTACAAAGATTGGCACGAAATGCTCCCGTTCTCCTTGCATGGGTATCGTACGATGGCACGCACATCGACTGGGGCAACTCCATTTTCACTTGTCTACGGTACGGAAGCAGTGCTCCCGATAGAAGTAGAGATTTCTTCTATGAGGATTTTGATGGATGCAAAATTATCAGAAGCTGAATGGTGCCAGAACAGATATGATCAGTTGAACTTAATCGAAGAAAAGAGGATGGCTGCGCTATGCCATGGGCAGTTGTATCAGCAGAAGATGAAGAAGGCATTTGACAGGAAAGTTCAACCCCGTGTATTCAAAGAAGGTGACCTCGTGCTCAAGAAGATTTAGTCCTTCCTCACTGATGTCAGAGGAAAATGGGCCCCGAACTATGACGAGCCGTACGTAGTAAGAAAGGTTCTATCAAGAGGTGCTTTGATGTTAGCAACGATGGACGGAGAAGAAATCACTCGCCCTGTGAACACGGACGCTGTCAAGAAGTATTTCGCTTAAGGGGGTTCTCATAACTTAGGGAGTACAAGTTGTTATTCCCTTGATGTAATCTCTATTATTTTCCAACACTGTAAAATTGGGGTCACGCCTTTCTGTTGACCACCATTCAATAAAGTTTCTCATTTATCAAAATCTTTTTCTCTCGATAGCAAAATCCAAATTGATTTAAACTTTTTCACTACTTCGTGTTTTACTCGGTATATTGAATAACAAAGGGATGACCATGGACGTCTATTTCATCCATGGAAGGACGTCAATCACATATGTTTCCGCAAGCAAAGGATATTTATTTTATCCAGAGACGAGGTCTGTTTATGTTCAAAGATTTCTTTACAGGTGGTACGAGGTCTGTGGAGATTTGGCTTGAGTACCTTTCCGTCTGAGACGTTCATTTCACTTCTCCCAGTCCGTCAGCATCCGCATGGCATATAAGTAGACAGCATGACATGTGCATTTTTTTCCGTATTCTTTGTGTTTGTTTTCTTCTATCGCTTTGGCTGTGGTTATCCCTAGGTGTTTGGGTGTGTCTTATCCTTCCAAATAGATTTGTCGACCATAGGCAAAAAGAGCACGATGTTTTATTTTCCCCATGAAGTTCCACCCTCATGGAAGATGGTTATTTTAGTACAATTCCATTTGAGTTCATACCTCAGTGGTCGAGTCTTGCTTGACAGCTTCTCTTCAGTTACTCCCTGAATTGAACTTCGGCCTTTGGCAATCACAGTATGGACAATCTCCAATTGTCAGACATGGATTAAGTGTGCATTTATTTTGCACTCTTCGTTCCCCAGGAAGAATATTCATCGGCAGACATTCCTCCGACAATAGCATCACAGGATTTTCTCGAACATCTACATTCGGACTAGGAACGCTCTCTTTATTTGAGCAACTCGTTTTGACTAAAATCTTATTCAAAACGACAAATGATAGTTCCTACGAGACGGTTCATTCACCCTCATTAGGGTCCTCCAACATCATCAATTCGTCAAATGACATCACTTCATAAATTCATCAGAGAAGCTTACCGAAGACGTTATAAGATGCTTCTTTTTCATTTAAGAATCTTCACTACAAAGATTTCACATATTTTTGCAACTACAACAAGAAATATTCCGCAGGAATGCATTCCCCAGTGAGTTCATCACACAAATTTATTTCATCAAGCGACGTCTCCCCAAAAAAATCGAAGAAGTTTATCATATCAATCTCTTCATCTAAGGGGACATACATCACAATTCAACCGGCCTACATCTCTTTTGAAGATCCCCGTTGAAGTTTTACAATCTACAATACATTATGGCTCACAACCAAGAAATTTTACAATCTACAATACATTATGGCTCACAGCCAAGAAATTCTACAATCTACGATAACATTATGGCTTACAGCCGAAGTTCTACGATCACATCTACATTGACAAATCCCATCCACAATATACAATCTACAAATTATATCTACAGAGTTTTACAACTTACATCGACATCTACAGTCTACAATGACAATTACAAACTACAATTACATCTGCAACAACTACTACTACAAATTACAATGATTCTACAATCTACAAATTGTTTAACATTTCAAGTAGAGACTGAGATCAGCTCATGGTTCCCATATCATGACGCTCGGGGAGGTTCTACATCAAAGACTGAGACCAGCTCATGGTTCCCATATCATGACGCTCGGGGAGGTTCTACATCAAAGACTGAGACTAGCTCATGGTTCCCATATCATGACGTTCGGGGAGGTTCTACATCAAAGACTGAGACCAGCTCATGGTTCCCATATCATGACGCTCGAGGAGGTTCTACATCAAAGACTGAGACCAGCTCATGGTTCTCACATCATGACGCTTGGGGAGGTTCTACATCAAAAACTGAGACCAGCTCATGGTTCCCATACTATGACGCTCGGGGAGGTTATACACTTCATTATTCCCAGTTGAATTTCAAAAAAGGATATACAAAAAAAAAGGGAAAAGAATACGAAATAAAATCGAATTATCGACTCGATCAAAGAAAAATTCATTTGGACTATTACTGACCACTATATTATGGCAGTAAGTCTATCCTTCGACTACAAGTTTCTCTCCTATTGTCTAAATCGCCATGTCCCTTGGCGTACGCGTAACCATTATACTTCTAGAGATTTCCCATTGGTGGTTGTTTCCTGTCCCCGTGGAGTCTCCTTTTGTCGAGCATGTTCTTCCCGCGTGTCGTGTCTAGTCATTCCCCTGTGACACCCTTTCCTCACAGGACTATCTGTCTTGCATTTTTATATATCATCGCATATCATGTGCATACAGTGGCTTCTTAGGGCCAAACATTCACGCAATGTTTGTATTTAAGTCCCTCCTATCTCGTCGAGATGAAGATTTCAATCTCCATATCTCCGTATAGAAGTAACTTAAATAGGGGCATCTGTCACACCCTAATTTTTGACCTCAAGACCCCACCTCTGTGTTTTTTTCCTTGTATGTTTATTCTACTTATGTGTGCATGTTTATTGTGACTAACAAGTGTATGCAGACGCAATGATTTCAAGTGTATATTCTCAGTCAGCGCTTCAAGACGTAACTGGTTGGTTCTGATTCAGATTTGGTTATAGGGCTCTCTATGGGGTTTTCTTTTTTTCTTCTTCATTATTTCTCAAGGGGATATGCTCCTAAAGGGAATCAGGATCTCATCAAAAGGAATGCTTAAGACTTTTATGGATCAAGGCAATTATCAGGCCATTTTGGATCTCAAATTTACGAATTGGATGAAACTCATTTAATTGGCACGAAGTGGTTTCCAAATCTATAGTTAAAGGAGTCATTCATAAGGATTTAAATATTGGGCTCCTTTAATTCAATTTATATCTTCATTTTCAAGATTTGAAATAACGAGGTAGTCACATTACCTCTTGCTTCAAAAATGGAGAGATAAACTCCACATTAAACATTTGTTTCCACGTAACCTCACATCTTTGTGTTTACAAATCTGGAAAAATCATTCGGAGCTCTACGAATACCACTGTCAGACCACCTCGTTTCGAAGCAATAATAAATTTTTATTTTTGTTATGGTCAAAGCACAATTGGAACATAAATATTTGGGTTTGATACACAAGCTATTACAATACTACAAGTTCAAGAAGCTGCAGCATATACGTATTAATATGTTGATAACCAAGCATTGCGAGAAACAACTCATTAATATCCAATTTTGCTCATCTAATACATGTTAGAACAATTACATCAAGGTTTCTTTACAATGGTACTATATTGAATAGGGAGGACTCATCCCCTTCTTGTCTTCGCCAAAGATAAATAAAGGAATGTTAAACTACAGTATTGAAGTTAAGCAACTACTTGTTTGAACCACCCTAGAATGTTAAAACACAACCCTATACTTTGAGACATTACTATCACTACCATGGAAGCTTGTAATCTATTGAACCTCCTCTTTCATGGCACAAGAAGCGACAGTCAGAACTTATCACAGGGAATTAGCCAGAGTCTTCACAATTTCATTTGGTAAGAGAACGATCATTCAAGTTAAAGATACCGTAACTAAATCAAAAGAGATTTTTCAAGTCACAACCAACGGATCAGATATCGGCAGTAAGCTTCAACACATCCTGTTTCTCTAAAGCAACAGGTCGCTCCCAAAAGTGAATTTACCAAGCTTCAGTGTGCTTTAGGCAAGGCAACTTCCGATGTTGACCTGCACGACAGTAAACATAAAAAGTGAAAGTTGAGTTGGTCTTTTCTCTAACTCAATAACAATGCTATATTAAGCCTTGCCGGAACTAGTGATAGTTTACCGGATGGAGACCACCTTATGCAGATGTATCATGCCCATACACAAGTTATTCAATAGAAAGGATTCAATTTATCACAACGTTTGCCTCCACCGCAAGTTCAATCAAACACTTCTGAAATGTTGTAAATTTATCTTCAGATGGTCATAGTTTATCAGAAATTTCGGTATCAGATACTAAGATCAAGCCAAGTGATTTACCTTCTCATATTGGTTTTGAACTTGTCCACGCTGCTCCGCCGTTCCATAATCCATAAGGTTTTACCAGCAGGACATGTTGAAACTCAAGTCTCAGCTCCATTCGATGACATCCTCGTCTTCCTGCGTAAAACAAGTCATAAGGCAAGCAAGAATTGTTAGAGCCTGCCACAAATAGAGTTAAAACATAAAAATGTGTTGCCTCGCCAATCAAGGCATGTTGAAGCCATTAGCTTTTGAGCTTACTAGACCAATTATTGACGGCAAGCCACCATGGAAGCAAGTCTTCGCACCTGCTAGCTTTGGAGGCTCTAGAGTTCCTTCTTGGAACCAATGCTTGGTGTTGTCACTTCTCGATTACATGGGACCGAAAGGGTGGAGGACAGGAAAGTAGGTCATGACGCTCGATGTTCTGTTGCACCAAATGTAGGAGGTGATGGAAGCCCTCACAGAGAATCAATTTTAAGGATACCAAAACCTGATAGGAACGAAGGTGATGGTAAAGTAGCTGAAGTGAAAAATGTTCACCGAACTAGTTTAGAGAGGACCCTTTAATGGATAAACGGCAGAAAAGTGTTGACTGCAATGATAATAAAGCCCCTGGATTTGGTAAATGGTTTTCCTCTGATGAACCAGGAGCGAGAAGCACTGCATCTGTTGCGATTAGAGGATGCAAGCAGTTCAGAAGTTATCAATATGGGACATATTCCTAAGATTACACAAACAACACTCTACTTATAAAGATTAATAAACCCATCGACAAGACGAGTCTGATAGGCTTTTCTTTAGTAGGTATTGCCAACAACACCTTTATCCATGTTGAACCGTGCAACCAAGCTTTTTCCGCCAAGAGAATTCGCGGATCTCATCACTTTCAGGAGACCTGCAGACTTTACAACTCCACAATTTTTGTCTCGGTATTACCACAAAGTACTGTCCATGGATTGGAGTTACCAACACTGTCAAAACAACACAAAAACTGTCCAAACAAAGCAATTCAAAGAATAAGTTGAGTTCAGATCCAGGATACAAATACTAAGGATTCAAATGTCTAAGAGGGATGAAGCTAGGGTTATCAACAAGAACAAAGAGAATAAGAGATACAAAAGTACGCATAATGACAAAAATAAACATGATTCTTTACCTGTCATATCTGATGATACAATTAAGAGGCAAGCCTATCAATGTTTTAGATCCTAATTTTCATAGTTTTGACTTGGATAGAGCTGAAAGCTCGTTTGCAGAGGATCGGGTCTGGGCTGTTTATGATGATAATGCTAGAATCCACAAGGTGATCTCCATAAAGCTATTTAGAATGCGAATAAGTTGGCTTAACTCTCAAAACAACGCTGGACGGATGGACAAAACGCAACAGAGGACTGTCAGAAGTTTTTGAGCTTAAACAAGAACATATTTTATGCAGACAACCAATAATCAAAGCCGCCAACATCTGTTCAGAGTATATTACACAATTCAAAACCAAGTTAGCAGAGTTAAAACAGACCGAGAAAGGAAATTTTGAGTTCATTTCGACAGTAGCACACCGCACCGTTAGGAAACATTAGGTAATTCTTCATGGCAGGTTTCGTATCACAACAACACCTCAATCTATAACTTTTCTGATACAACCAGCTCGAAGTTTTTTCTCATCACATCTGAGACAACCCGGCACAACGCCGTTTTACATATCACAACATCAGTGACACCTATGAACACAAAACAAACCACAAAGTCATAACACAGAAGTAGACGATAAAGTTGCATCTTGGTGGGATTACGGACAACTGCAATGGCTAACCGAACTATTATTGTTGACAATAATACCTGGAATAACACACATGTTGCTACTGTTAATACTATAATGTCTTCTCCAAAAAAGGCTGCTTGGGAGATTTTCCACTCTTTGGATATCAAATACGTCCTTGTTATCTTTGGAGGATTGGTGGGGTATCCCAGTGATGATAGTAATAAGTTCCTGTGGATGATTTGTGGAGACAAACATCAAAGCATTTGACAGAGTGAGAAACAGAGATTGAATTTGAAAAGTATACCTTGCTAACATTTGGTATTGTTACCCTGCATCACTAGTTTTTCGTGAAGCTTCTCCAATACACGCATCAAACACGAATTCCCCCCCCCCCCCCCCCCCCTCTGGGATTCTAATTCATCCTTTGGCCCAAATAATTGCTACATGTACCTGCCAGGTCACGACCAAAAGAAACGGTTAGGGAATATTCCTTGAAGATTGAAGATTCTATTCAGGATCAAATCAAATTCTATCTAAATTGAATCACAAATCAAAACATTGAATGGTAATTAACGAATCCTTACTACAATCAGTTAAAAAGAGAAAGTTTTCAAATCTACCCTACACCAAAAAGGAAGGCTCAATCAGGCATTCAAATCAGATTTTAGAACATTAATTCTCAGAAAGCCTATATAAGAGGATCAAAGGGAGAAAGGAAAGGGGAACACCGACAACTACCGCAGAAAAACCTAAACTCGTGATTTTAAGAAATTGAACGAGGGGAACTTATCTCTTCAGTCGTTGAAGCCTTCGTAAACCGCCGCAAGCCCAGATTGACGAAGCTCCCATCTTGTCATCTCAAGCTCCGTCGTCCTCAAACCTTCGGTAAAACTCTACTCTCGTCATGATTATGGAACGTTTTGATTGTTTTTGTTTGTGATTCAGGTTGAAGCAACAGTGAAAATGATGAAGGGTGAAGCAGCGGCGATCACGATCGGGAAATGGAGAGGAGAGGCCGAACGATGGTTTCTCTATTTAGGAATTTAGGGTTCCCTTCTTTTGGCTGAGTAATAGTACAATAGAATCACTTACACGACACACTAACACCATGATTATCACTGTAAATCACCCTTAACCACCCCTTAATCTCTTTAATCCCTTTATTATTCAACCTGTTTTTAACTAATATTTTCTTTTAATCAGCTTTTTACCCCCTTAACTATTTGGCTAACTAAACCTTTTTAAAATTAATAACTTTTTATTAATCAAATCAGTTGTATCTTTTAATTAATTTATTTAATTAAACACACTAGTTAATAATCATTTGTTTTATTTCAATTCCAATTTAATCAACCCTTTTAATAACTAAAAAACCTTTTTTTCAAAAAGAATCCTATTAAGATGTTTTCTTGCATCTATTCACTAATAAAAACCTTTTTAAATAATTATACCAAGTTATCATTTATTTAATTAATAACAAAATAATTTAGTGTTCAATTAACTTTTAGAAATAAATCATAAAATCAATACTAATTTAATTCAACTTTTAAAGGTCATAATAAATATATTTACTTCATTTTAATCCTTTTAGATAATAAATTAATACTATCGTAGCATTTTATTTAGAACTTAGGATTTAATTCATAATCAATCGAAAAACGCAAAATATAACCTAATCATGCACACTCACAATCACAATTCACTCACCTACACCTTAGCGCTTTCATGCGTGTGTATGGCTTTACTTTCTGCAATTTATTTTCCGCAATTTAACATTACCGTCATTTACATTTTCCGCATCGCATTCCGTCCAAAGGAAAAACCTATACATGATTCAACAATTGTGTGTAGTGCATCTCATTTGCATCATTCTCCCATATGATCCTTGATTCCATTCAAGTCGATCTTTTAGGCCAGATCCTACCCCATAGGAGGACCGTTATCTTTACAACTTAGATACAAACAAAACAATTCAACTCAATACAAAACATCAAACATTAGAGAATAAGACGTTAATCATCTCAAGCGAGATAGAATCTCCACCCCACATCAATACAATCAATACCGTAGGGACTTTGCCTTAAGAGAGATAGAGGCGTACCTCGTCGATCCATATCCGAGTACTTGAGCCCTTCTCTTAAGATGATGCAAAGACTATTTTCCTACAATTTGTGGCGGTTAAATATCCCTTAAAATGACAACTCTTCTTTTCTCCTAAAATCAATCAACCAACTACCCTAAACCCGTAGGAACTTTGACCACAGTCAAAGAACTCCTCAAACCCTTTTGTGGAACTACAAATACTCTGATTCCACTCCCGTAAGGATATGTAGGCATAAGATGCAATATCTTATCGAGTATACTTAGAAATAAACCCCTAGGTCTTTAACCTTTAAGCAGATAAACCTTAGTAATAAACAAACATAAAACAAGAGGTGCATGTAGAGTACTACAGAAACTTAGGATGCTAGCACCTTCCATAAGTTTAACCAACCCCCGAACCTATAACTCTCTAAACCTTGCATTTGCATTGCATTGTGGGAATTTCGATCTTTATCCCTTCCTTTGGACAAATCAAAGTTCGGTTGCAAATGAATTAAAGATTCAAACTAATCAATAGTTTGGTATCCAAATTTCACCGCGACACCTTGCAAGTCAAGCTACTCCTAAGGATGGTTCACACATACTAGTTGACCTATTTTGGATGGGAAATGACTTTTGTGGATCCCATATGTTTCCAACTCCTATTGATTCACATTTCTAACATGGTGAAGTTGTTGGTTGCTAATTTTTAGGTTATAAAGTTGTTTGGTTCTTGTTTTAAGTTGCATCTTTGTAAGGCTTTCCATTTGTCTTCTAATGTTGAAAGTGTATAGAACTTAGGTTCTTTACCATGCCTTATCTTGCAACTTGCTTTGCCTTGCTTCCTTCTTTGGTTTGCCTGCCCTCTTACCTTGTTCTCACTTCTGTCCTAGGACTTTGGGGACTCATCCAAGTTGATATGGTGCCTCTTGCTTGCATTTTGAGTTTGACTTGGATGAGAGGCTAGTTTTAGAGATTTCTTTTGGTTTATTTCTTGCATGATCATTGTGATGTTTATGGTTGAGATTTCATTTGATGTTGCTTGCTGCTCAAGTTTGTTCTCCCATCCTCACATTGATTATGTCTTCTCCTTCTTCTTTGAGTTTTCCTTTTGGTAGTGATTGATGTTTGAGTGGTTGTAGGAATTGTATTTCTCCCACTTCATCTCACTTTTGGCTTGAGCTTGTTTAAGCTCTTTGGTTTGCTTTTATTTTTGTTTTGCATACTCTTGTTTGGATTTAAGGGGTTGTGATGCGCTTGTGGTGGCTACTACCCCACACCTTTTTCCTCCCTCTTCATCTTTGTGTTGCATTGCATGTTTGCATCCTCTTTTTCTTTCATCTATGATTTCTTCTTCCTTTGTCTTCCTTTGCCATGTTCCCTTAGGACCTCTGATCTTTCTTGTTCAAGATGGATTATGATAGACATTAGGTTTGAATCCATGCATGATAACATTAGGGCAGTCTTCCCTTTTCATCTCAATCATAGGTGTACATTGCACGATAACATTAGGTTGAGTTTAGTCTCCCTTTTAGAGTGTGTCTTCTCTTCTCATCTCAAAACTTCTTCAAGACACTTAATAAAGGATAATGAATGTTGTACCCTACGAGCCTTAAGTATTTTGGAAATGATGATTAGGGGGCCTCCTCTCAAATGTCTAGAGTGTTTAGCGTATATCCTTTGGACGATATGCGACGCATTTGCTCCTAAGTCATAGTCTTTAATGCAACATGAATTAAAAACAAAGTTCAATTCACTTCTTCTTAAAAGACTTCAAAAACAAACATCAAACTTTTTTTATCCTTCGGGATTAACTGGAAACCATTTTCATAAAGAAAGTTTTGTTAACTCTTGGTTCTACCGCAAACAGGTAACGCCTAAGTCTCTAATGGTCGAGCTGCATACACCTAACTGCTAGAACTAAGTTTTAACCCTACTCAGGTAAAAAACTTGAACCAACCTGTGTTCTTGTTAGCCCAAACAATGTTTGCTCTGATTTCCCGTACCAGACGAGGATACATAGGCACAAGATGGCGAGGTCTTGGCGAGCAACCTTCCCCACCTTCACCCGTAGTTTTCCAAACTACGTTGACTCTGGCTTTCCCATTGCACGAGGGAGTACGTAAGCATAGAGCGGCGATGCTCTATCGAGTCTCTTTTCTTTTCTTTTGTCCTTGTGGCCTGTAGCTTAGATAGATAAACACCCTTTTGGATAGATAACTAGCGTGGATCCCGTCGAGTAAGACGGGCGTGAGGGGTGCTCATACCTTCCCCTTGCGTAACCGACTCCCGAACCCATGATTTGGTTGCGATGACCGGTCTTTCCCTTTTTCGTAGGTTTTCTCTGATCGTTTCCTTTCCCTCTTTGGGGATAAATAACTAATGGTGGCGACTCTTCTGTCTTTGCCGGCCCCTCTTCGCAACGATACGACAGCTGGCAACTCTACTGGGGGCACTACCCGATCTCTTATGCGAGTCAATCCTAGCGCTTGTGTGTTTATCTTTGGGTGTGTATATATGTGTTGTAATTTATTTTCATTCACATTTTACTTTCCCGCATTGTATATTATCATTGCTGCTTTGTTGTTGGGTGGGTGTTCCACTAAGAGATAAGCCAAAACCCAGGCTTGAGTACAACCATAGCATTAGAAGCGAAAAGTAGTGGTGAACCTGTATGTTTGGCATGCACTAGTTCCCACGAAATCTTCGCTCAAACGAGATTCTCTTTGATGACTACCTTTCTAGTCTGTTTCAAACAGTTGAGAGGTTGTTGGATCTGAGGATTGTCGACTCTGAGGACCGATCATTTAGGAGTCAGCTAAGTGAGGCCGCTTCGTGAGACTATGATGCCAAACCGGAAACGGTGAACGTATTATCGTGTCTCGAAAGTCTGTGATGTTGATAACCGCATAGGATGCCGAACCTTATCATAGATTAGGTCCATACCTGTGAGAGGGATTGGGTTATGCAGGAAACCTTGACCTTCAACCTACCCGGTTTTCTCTTTAGTGTGATGATGTGATTTTGATACAGAGGGTCCTTATGACAGTTCTATGTTCTTGCCAAAGCGAAGCGCTGGTTCTTCTCAATCAACAACACAACAACCTTGATCCCATGTTGCATTTGCATTTGCATTTTTCATTTGCATATTAACATTGACATGTATTTATGTTGCAGGTGCATATTTTCCCTTCGATTCTAGTGATCTTATTTCTTTGCTAACATGGAGCCTAGCTTGAAGAAGACTGTGGTGTATAAATTCCCTACTCCCAACATTGGATCTCTACTCAGTTTGATCTCTGTGGCTAATAGGAAGGTGATGGAAGATTTCAAGCAATCATATGGGAAGCTTTTGAGCTGTGTCTGCAAGCCCTCAGTTTATGAGTTGGATGGTCTCCATACTCTGCTGCAGTTTTATGACCCACAACTGAGGTGTTTTACTTTTCCAGGATATGTATTACTGCCTACTCTAGAGGAGTTATCTGTGTTACTTAGAGTCCCTATCTTGGACCAGATGCCTTTCTATCACACTGATGTTGAGCCAGATTTCACTAAGCTTGCTGGTGCTCTTCATTTGGATGCTTCTGAGCTAAAAGGGAAGTTGGTCAAGGGAAATGGAATGCCTGGATTTCCATTATCTTTTCTGGTTTCTAGAGCTCAACACTTTGCGAAGAAGGATTGTTGGGTTATGTTTAATGCCATCCTGGCGCTGTGCATTTATGGTATCATTCTGTTTCCTAATATTCCAGATTTTGTGGATTTGGATGCCTTCCATATTTTTGCTTCAGGGAATCCTGTACCCATGCTTCTGGGCGACGTCTATCATTCTGTGCATTACAAGAATGAGAATCAGAGAGGGAAGAACGTGTATTGTTGCGTACCTTTGTTGTACAGGTGGTTTGTGAGCCACCTTCCCAAATCCGGTCCTTTTGTTGATACTGCTGGTACCTCAAAGTGGTCAGAAAGATTGATGGGCTTAACTTCTGAGAATATCATTTAGTTTGATAGAGATCAGCTAGGTACAAAGATTATTTACAGTCGTAGTGGTTTTCCTAATGTCCTGTTGGTCGGACAGAAAGGATGCATTAACTATAACCCATCCCTTGCAGTGAGGCAGTTTGGGTATGCGCTGAAAGAGCCTCTGAGAGAAGAGGAAATACAAGTATCTCTGTATTTCACTGGATTGCTGGAAAATGAGACCTTGACTAGAGTGGAGAAATCCTGGAACAAAATTCATCGCAGAGGGAAAGCTTATTTGGGGAATAGTAACAATCGAGCTTATGATCCTTATGTGACTTGGATTTAGGAGAGAGCTGAGAGAGTGTTGATGCCTTTTCCACCTTGTGCACCTTTATATCCTCGGATGATTGAGGAGCCTACTATTGTTGATATTCAGAGGTATAATCAGCTGTGGTCCAAAAAAGAGGAGTTGCACAAGGCAAATGAGGAGTTGGAGAAAGAGATTGTTCAGCTCCGAAGAGAAAAGGTTGAAGCTACTTATTCCTTCAAGAGGCAAACTGAGTTGGTAAACAAGCTAGGTACAGATTTTACCAAAGAGATTCGCGCTCGTGAGCGTTTGGGTTTAGATTTGAAGGTTGTCAATGATGTCCTTACTTCTAAGAAGAAGGAGTTAGATAGAGCTTATCTAGAGATTTCCAAGTTTAATGACCAGTGGAATGCTACCCTCACTAATAACAAGGAGCGGGAAGATGGGCTCAAACAGCAGATTGCCAAGTTGAAAGCTCAACTCCAGGGGAAGGATGAGAAGATTGCAGATGAAGCCTCACTCCGACATGACAGTGATTGTAGACTGAACGAAGCACTTGCAACGTTGGATGATTACAAGTCTAGAGCTGATGTGAAGAGGTGTAAGCTTGAGGAGGCTTTTGGTGAGGGCGCCTGGGAGGATTATGCTCAGGATTTGTAGACCACTATTAGCCGGAGAGAGCTACTCATCCGGGGGTTGCTTGCTAGGCCTGACAATCCGGAGACGAAGGAGCTGTTAGAGGATTTCCAGTCTAGTTGTCATACTTGATTGTATTTCTTTTCAGTCTGTTGCTATGATGTATATATTGACCATCACCAGATCTGTTGGCTGAGGTCATTTTGATTCCATTATATTGTTGTAGCACTGTATTGTTGTATCCGACTCTTGGCTCTCATTTTATTTATGAGGAGTTTGCTTATGGCTTATCTGTTAGCTCCCCATTATCGTGTTGTTCCCATGGAACTAGAATCGACGGGGAAATATCCCTAATGCATATATACATGTCTGCATACTGCATCATTTTGCATTTTTGCATCGCAGGTACCCGGGACCGTTAACCTTACTTCTGTGGTTTGTTAATTTATTTCAGGATTGACGACCAAACGATTCATCGTTACACCATTCGAGGAAATCAGCATAAGATCATGGAGCAGATGCAAGAACTTCAGGACAGGATGGCCCAATTTATGGATTTGATGCAGGGTGTGGCAAATGGCCAAGAGCAACTGAGGACTCTGGTGCAACCACTAATTGTAAGAGTTGATGCGAATGGTGTACTTCACAGGGGAGCTGCTGCTAATCCTCCTCGTAATGATGGTGGCACGCCACATGCTAATGTTATTCCTCCAGTTGTTATCCCTCTGGGTAGAGGTGATGTAGGTGGAATCCCTATGCCTGAAATGGCGTATGCTGCGCATGGAAACAATGTTCCTCAGTGGGATGAAGATTAGCAGGAAGATGCATTCTATATGCAAGATATTGGTGCAGGGTTGCCATCTGAGTCAGATAAGAGGTTTAAGCTGATTGAAGAGAAGATGCAAAGCTTTGAAAATCAGAACTTTATGGGATTGGACATGGTTGATCTGGGGTTGATCCCAGACTTGAAAGTACCTTTGAAATTCAAAGTTCCTGATTTCGATAAATACAAAGGCACTACTTATCCTAGGGTTCATCTGCATTTTTACTATCGCAAGATGTCCGCTTAATCAGATGATGAAAAGCTGCTGATGCAGTTTTTCCAGGACAACCTTTCTGGTCCTTCTCTTGAATGGTACATGAGCTTAGAACCAGTCAATATGCGATGCTAGAGGGATTTGGCTGAGGCCTTCATTAAGCACTACTAATATAATAGCGACCTGGTGCCTAATAGGGTCCAATTGCAGAATCTGTCTCAGAAGAATGGTGAATGCTTCAAAGAGTATGCCCAGAGGTGCCGTGAGCTGGCAGCTAGGGTGCAACCTCCCATGGTTGAAAGAGAGTTAATTGATATGTTTGTTGCCACGCTACCAGGTGTATACTACGAAAAGTTGATTGGTAACATGTCTGGAAGCTTTTCTGATCTGATTATTAATGGGGAGAGGGTCAAGAACAGAATTAAGCTAGGGAAGATTTAAGATGGTGAAGGATCCTCAGTAGGAGGAGGAAATAGAAAAGCTTTTGGTAACAAAAAGCGAGAAGGAGAAACCAACGCAATATCTAGTTCCCGGGGAAGAAACAGAAATCAGCGTCAACAGTACCAGTAACAACAACAACAGGTTACAAGTATCACAATACCTGCGGTACCACAACAACAACAACAACAACAACTACAACAGAATCATCAAAATTACGCTCCTCGTCGTTTTCAGGATCGGGGAAAGGCGGTAAATAGACAGTTTGACGCGCCTCCGATTCCATATTCTCAATTACTCTAACACTTATTGCAGTTGCAGTTAATACAGAAAAGGACTCTGGCTCCTTTGACAGGTGCACCACCTCTTGGTTACGATGCTAATGCTCGGTGTGAGTTTCATTCTGGTGCTCCGGGTTACAATATTGACAACTGTAAGGTGTTTAAGCATAAGGTTCAGGATCTCATAGACAGTAAGGCTATAAACATTTCTCACGACGCGCCCAATGTCGTGCAGAACCCCATGCCTAATCATGGGGCAGCTAGGATCAGTGTTATCCTTGAAGATGAGAGCTTGAATTTGGTGTCGGATGTCGATGAGTTGAAGACGTCGCTGAGCTTTGTAAAGGACAAGTTGTTGAGGGGAGGGGTATTCCCAGGTTGTGATGAAGCTTGTGCTGAATGTTTGAGCCATCCCAAGGGATGTGAGAAGCTGAAAAACCATATTCAAAAGTTGATGAATGATGGTGTCTTGCAATTTGACAGAGTTGCTGAGAAGAAGACTGATGAATTAGTCATTGGAGAGAGGGATGAGGTTGCGACAATCTCGATCCTGTACAAGACTATTACTATTTCTGCACCGTCGAGGCCGCTAACTATTATCATTACCAAAGCTGGTCTTGTACCATATGAAAGTACTAAGGCGATTCCGTGGAATTACGGAGCCAAAGTATATTACAACAGATGGAAGCACGAGTTGAAAAGTTTATCGGTGGATTCTATGGACAACTTAGTAGGTGCTGGTGGAATTACTCGAAGTGGAAGAGTATTTTCGTCACCTGAAGTGGTCGCTGAAAAATCTGACAAAGGAAAAGGTAAAGTAGTGATTGAAGAGACTTCTCAAGCTGGTGAGAAGGAATCCTTGTTGAAGGAGGAGGAGGAGTTCATGCACTTCATAAGAAAGAGTGATTACAAGATTGTTGATCACTTACAGCAGACTCCATCCAAGATATCCATTATGTCCTTGTTGTTGTGCTCAGAAGCGCACAGGAATGCTTTGTTAAGAATCCTGAATCGGCTTATGTGCTATAGGAGATATTTGTGAATCAGCTCGAGGGAGTTGTGGCACATGTCAATGCAGGTAATGGGCTGGGATTCACGGATTTGGATTTGACGCCCAAGAGGAGGAATCATAACTATGCGCTGCACATATCTATTGAATGCCGAGGGGCCGTCATGTCACATGTACTTGTTAATACTGGGTCATCTTTGAACGTACTTCCAAAGAAAACGCTGATGAAGTTGGATACCCGTGGTATATTATGTACGCCAAGTGACTTGGTAGTACGAGCTTTTGATGGGACTCGAAGGTCCGTATTCGAGGAGTTGACTTTGCCAATCCAGGTCGTTCCGAGGTGTTTGACGTTGTGTTCTACATCATGGATATTCAGCCAGCCTATAGCTGTCTTTTGGGACGTCCTTGGATACATTCAGCAGGCGCCATAACATCTACGCTGCACCAAAAGTTGAAGTACATGGTGGGTGGCAGTGTTGTCACTATTTGCGAGGAATAGGATATAATGATTAGTCATTTGTCTTCATTCAAGTATGTCGAGGTTGATGGCGAAATCCATGAGACTTTATGCCAGGCCTTCGAAACTGTGCAAATAAAGGACAGAACACCTGTCGTGAGCAAAGCGCCTGAGGTCGCCATGTCATCCTTTAAGGAATCCCAAGCAGTGGTGAAGGCTGGGGGATCGCAACGTTGGGGCCAAGTGTTGAATATCCTCAACAAGCAAGACAAATTCGGATTGGGATACAACCCATCTTCCTCCTCCCAGAGCGCGTCACGCTATAAGGGGCATGTCCAGTTTACCAGCGGAGGGGTAATCTTTGAGCATATTAATGCCATATCTGATGAAGACGGTGACAGCGACTGCGACATGGACGTGTGGATTCGGCCATGTACTCCCGGACAAAGCCTAAACAACTGGTATGTCGAAGAAATCATCCAAGTGATGACATAAGAGTAATGATTTTTTTTCTGATTATTGTATATCCATATGTTCTACCCGGAGCATAACAGCATTTGTCTTCAGGGCCTAATTGTTTATGTGTTTGAACAATCTTTTTACCAATCAATCAAAGGGCATTTTTCTGCATTCAAATATTGTGATCCTTGCCTTTCCTGTTTTATTTTAACAATAAAATGGCAATGTGGTTTGTGCTTGTTTGCATATCATTTTAAGCATTAAATCATCATCATTGCAGGTTTCACATTGTCGATGACACCGCTCCAGAGCCGTCTATGACTCGCTTTGACTTTGATAATCCGATATTTCAAGCCGAAGAAGAGATTGATGAAGATGAAGACTTGCCAGAAGAGCTAGTCAGGCTTTTGAAACAGGAAGATAAAATCATTCTGCCTCCTCAGGAGGAAATTGAGGTCGTCAACTTGGGTACCGAGGAAGTCAGAAGAGATGTCAAGATAGGGGCTGCGTTGCAGAATGATATCAAGCAAAGATTGGTTGAAATGCTCCGAGAGTATAGTGATATCTTTGCTTGGTCATATGAAGATATGCCCGGTCTTGACACTAACATCGTGGTTTATCGTTTGCCGTTGCGTGAAGAGTGTCCGCCAGTCAAGCAGAAGCTCAGAAGGACCAGACCAGATATGGCTGTGAAAATCAAAGAAGAAGTCTAGAAACAGTTGGATGCAGGATTTCTCGCTGTAAAAACTTACCTTCCGTGGGTCGTTAACATCGTACCTGTACCAAAGAAGAATGGTAAGGTAAGGATATGTGTTGATTATAGAGACTTGAATAAAGAGATCCCGAAAGATGACTTCCCTTTCCCCCACATTGACATATTGGTTGATAATACCATGCAATATTCTGTATTTTCCTTCATGGATGGTTTTTCTAGATATAATCAGATTAAGATGGTGCCGAAGGATATGGAGAAAACAACGTTCATTACACCTTGGGGGACTTTCTGTTATAAGGTAATGCCTTTTGGGTTGAAAAACGCAGGGGCAACCTATCAACGGGGAATGATCACTTTGTTCCATGATATGATTCATAATGACATTGAGGTCTATGTTTATGACATGACAACAAAGTCACAAATGGAGGAGGAACATCTGGTAAACCTTTTGAAGTTGTTTGAGAGGCTAAGGAAGTTCAGACTGAGGCTGAATCCAAACAAGTGCACTTTTGGTGTAAGGTCGGGAAAGTTGCTGGGGTTCATTGTTATTGAAAAAGGATTTGAGGTCGATCCTGCAAAGATAAAAGCTATTCAAGATATGCCAGCGCCGAAAATGGAGAAAGAGATTTGTGGTTTCTTGGGTAGATTGAACTACATTGCTAGGTTCATATCTCATCTCACAGCCACGTGTGAACCCATGTTCAAATTATTGAAGAAAGATCAGGTGGTTGTATGGAACGAAAATTGCCAAAGGGCATTTGATAAAATAAAAGAATATTTGCAGGAGCCTCCGATACAGATACCTCTAGTAGCTAGAAGACCATTGCTAATGTATCTAACAGTTCTTGAGAACAACATGGGTTGTGTTCTCGGTCAGCATGACGAGACTGGAAGAAAAGAACATGCAATATACTACTTGAGTAAAAAGTTCACAAATTGTGAGTCCAGGTACTCAATGTTGGAGAAGACTTGTTGCACACTCGCTTGGACTGCCAAACGCCTGAGACAATATATGCTAAATTATACAACCATGCTAATTTCGAAGATGGATCCGATTAAATACGTCTTTGAAAAACAAGCACTTTCTGGGAGGATTGCCAGGTGGCAGATGGTTTTGACAGAGTATGATATTCAATACGTTTCCCAGAAAGCTATCAAGGGGAGTATTCTGTCAAAATATCTTGCTGAACAGCCGATTGACGACTATCAGTCTATGAAGTTTAAATTTCCCAATGAAGACATCATGTTCTTAAAGATGAAGGATTGTGATGAGCCATTACTCGATGAAGGTCCGGAGAAGGGTTCCCAATGGCAAATGATATTTGATGGTGTTGTTAACTCCTATGGTAGTGGAATTGGGGCAATTATCACGACTCCTCATGGTTCTCATATCCCCTTCACTACCATGTTAACATTTCCTAGCACCAATAATGAAGACGAATACGAATCGTGCATTATGGGGTTGGAAGAAGCCATTGATTTGAGGATCAAGAATCTATACGTATACGGCGATTCAGTGCTAGTTGTCAATCAAATCAACAGAGAATGGGAGACCCGACAGCCTAATCTGGTACGTTACATGAACTATGCAAGGAGGTTGTTACCTTTCTTTGACCGGATAGAATTCCACCATGTGCCTAGAGCAGAGAATCAGACGGCGGATGCCTTAGCCACTTTATCCTCGATGTACAAGGTGAACTATTGGAATGATGCTTTAAGAATAGTCATCTCTCGCCTTGATAAGCCGGCATTCGTATTCACCGTTGAGGAAGCCTCCGACGGCAAGCCCTAGTATTAGGACATCCATAATTTCGTCAAGAACCAAGAATATCCGCCAGGGGCGTCGACCCGAGATAAGAAGACTCTGTGGAGGTTGGCTGGGAATTTTTATCTGAACCAGGATGGTGTACTCTAACGGAGGAATTTTAACTTGGTGCTTTTAAGGTGCGTGGACGAAAAAGAAGCGAGTTTCCATGTGGGGCATCGACATGATAGACAAGATTGATCCCACCGCATCTAATGGACATTGTTTCATCCTGGTATCCATTGATTACTTCACCAAGTGGGTGGAAGCAGCTTCCTATGCTAATGTCACTAAGAAAGTGGTAGCTCGGTTTATCAAGACGAACATCATCTGTCGTTACGGAGTGCCCGAGAGAATCATTACTGAAAATGGTTCGAATATAAATAACAATATGATGAAGGAATTGTGCCAGAATTCCAAAATTGAGCATCACAACTCATCTCCCTATCGTCCGAAGATGAACAGCACTGTCGAAGCAGCCAATAAGAATATCAAGAAGATAGTGCAGAAAATGGTTGTAACTTATAAAGATTGGCATGAAATGTTGCTCTTTGCTTTACATGGATATCTTACTTCGGTATGTACTTCAACAGGGGCAACTCCTTTCTCGCTGGTGTATGACATGGAAGTTGTCCTGCCATTAGAAGTCGAGATTCCTTCTTTGAGAGTCCTGGTCGATGTCAAGATTGATGAGGCAGAATGGATAAGAAATAGACTGAATCAGCTCAGCCTGATGGATGAGAAAAGGCTAGAATCTATTGCATATGATCGGTTGTATCAGAGCCGGATGAAGAAAGCTTTCGACAAGAAGGTGCGCCCTCGAAGCTTTCATACGGACGAGTTAGTATTGAAGAGGATTCTCCCTCCACAAACAGATCACAGGGGCAAATGGAATCCCAACTATGAAGGTCCATATATTGTGCGAAAGGTTTTCTTTGGAGGAGCCTTGCTGTTATCAACCATGAATGGTGAAGATTTCACATCCCCTATGAACGTAGACGCAGTTAAAAAATAATTTGCTTAAATGACCCGCTGGAAAGAAAAAATAATATCCTGACAAAAATGGAGCATCCCGGCGAACCATAAAAAGAATGGGTTCAGGCAAAAGTTAGGGGTATAAAAGAAAAAGATGTAAACACGCAAAGTTGAAAACCTGAAAAGGCAACTTTGGCAAAAATGGGTATCCCGGTGAATTGAAAACCCGCAAGGGCGATTCAGGAAAAAGTTAGGGATTTGAAAAGAAAATGGTTGTGGTCTGCATATTGAGCTTCAGAGTATAGTGGATTGAGGGAGGACCTGAGGGCCGTTTATTTGAATCAATTTCTTCAGAAGATAGAGCGTCGGGGAATCATCGAGGTCAGGCGAGTCATAGATGGATTAACTCATGGTGTTTGTCTGTGCCACATTACCGACATTTCTGTATATTTCTGTGCATTTCTGTAAATTTTGCGCATCTTCCTCTTTTCAGGGGTTGCATCTGTTGTAAAATCTGCCTTTTTACAGGCTATTTGTCAATAAAACATATAATATTTAGTAATTGATTGTCTTGCTTTAATCTTTACTGTTTTGTTTGCGAAAAAACGCCCGATGTTTTGATAAAACTGTGCATACATAAACTTGCAGGCTTTGACCGATAATCATTAAAACTTTGATTTATTTGAACAATGTCACGGATGATGACCGAGATAGTTCCCGTTGTGCAGGATATCTTGTTGTTTGTTCATTTGCAGGGTCGTTACCCTTGGGGTAGATTTCCAAAGGTGTATCCCCGGCAGGATCACCGTTCCCTAGAGAGAGGTGTGTAGTTGAGGCTCATCTTTCTCTCTAGAAGAGGCTTGTTACTCCAGCAGAGGTTTGTGCAGGTAGAGGGTGTACAATTATCCTCAATAGATTGTTTGTTTACACTCATTCCTCAGCAGTTCAAGAATGAATTCTCCAACAGGATAGAATAATACCCAGAGAGTCGAGATGGATATCCATCGTGCAGGTCAGGTATGTGCTCGTATCCTCAGCAGGTTGTAGGTACGCACTAGCGAGTCGAGGTTAGAGTTCTTTCCACTGGGCAGGTTGGAACTGTTTTCCCCGCAGCGGAACAAGTTCAAGAGTTTGATTCCCCACAGAGTTTAGGCATATGATCTAGTATCCCCTCAGGGTTTAAAGTGGTGATTCATTCCCCAAGCAGAGGTCGAAGAGGTTTCCTCTCATTGGCTAATCCCTAGCGGAATCAGCAGAGTAGTTATTCTTCCCCGCAGAGTGAAATTACTCCCTGAGAATTATTATCCTTCCTTAGTAGAGAGTGTGGGATCGGTTTCCCAGTAAATCTTATTTGGTTATCCCCAGCTACGCAATCCCCGGCAGGTCAGATTTTTGATCTTCGGCAAAGCAGGATTGTTCCTAGCAGTGTGTTTTGTACCCTAGAAGGACTTCGGTGTTCTAGGAGGCCGTTCGGGGATGATTTCTCCGGTAATATGAAGCTAATCTCAGTGGTTGATTGTTATCCCCAGCAGATTCATTGATTTCCCCAGTAGGTTAGACTTATCTCCAGTGTTTGGTCGTTTTTCCCCTGTCGGGTCGTATCCCCCAGGAGGGTTGTATCTTGGAAGGACGTTCAGGGTATTTTCTCTCAGCAGGATTTGATCTGATCTTCGGCAGAGTAGAGTTATTGTATAGCATGTTGTGCTATCTCCCCAATAGAGTGGATTTGTTCTCCCCAGCCGAGTCGAGTGAGCCCCATAAGGGTTATATTTTGGTAGGCCATTCAGGGCGTCTTCCTCAGCAGATTTGGGTTGATTCCCAGGAGGGTGATATATTTTTTTCGTCAGAGCAATATTATCCAGGGAAGTTCTTTTTAGAAGGCCATCCAGGGTTTATTTCCCAGTATAAGTCCAATCGTAATTGACATGTTCCATTTCCCCGGCAGAGTTGGCTTTGTCCCGTTAGCATTTATTTTGCTGATTCGGTTCCGGTGCATTTTGCATTGTGCATTTCATTCTTAGAAACGCGTAATATTTCCATTTCGTATGGAGCATTACGCCATATTCAAACATATGCATGTGAAACATAAGCCAGGTTGTTACCTCTTGTCTTTCAGGTGTATTTCCAACAAATGGATGATTTCCTTTGGCCGTATGGTATCCAGACCATGGAAGATTGATGGATGATTTCCTTTGCCCGTATGGTATTCAGACCATGACACTTTGTGATATTAATTCGCCAGCCTGTACAAGTATCCAGACCTCGGCAGAAGATTCTTGATGGATGTGTCTCATCTTATCAAGTGTTTCCCAACAGAGTTGCTTGGTTAAGTTTCTCTTACTTCTCTAGTGAAGTCGCCACCAGAGTTGCTTGTTTAAGTTTCTCTTCCCCCAGCGGAGTTCTTTGGTGAATTACCGTCAGAATTTATCAATTGCGTGTTAATCCGGCCTTCGGGTTTGATGCTCGTTTTTATTTAATAGATGTCTGTTGGTTAGCAGAAGTTTATCAATTGTGTGTTGGGCCGACCTTCGGGTTCAATGCCTGTTTTTATTTAACAGATGCCCGACGGCGATGTCGGATGTTTTTCTCAACTGCTTGTTGATCCGACCTTCGGGTTCGATTCCTGTTTCTTAACAGATGCCTGTCGGCGATGTCAGGTGTTTTTATCAAGTGTGTGTTGATCTGGCCTTCGGGTTTGATGCCTATTTTATTTAACAGATGCTTGACGGTGATGTCAGATGTTTTCTCAGCTGCATGTTGAGCCGGCCTTCGGGTTCGATGCATATTGTTTCAATAGATGCCTGATGGTGATATCAGATGAACTTTTCCGACTTAGTGTCATTGCCTGCATGTTAGAAGATGTTTCTTCCGACCGTGTGTCGAGGCTTTCTGGTTGGTAATCAGTTAGCTTGTTGTCGTTGCAACTATCCATTCAGTTATTTCCGGAGATTTTGGTTCCAGTAACGGTTTGCAGTTCTATTTCTGCGTTTGGCAAATTTTTGAGTTCTTTGGTATTCAACCATCTTTTACCTTGATTATTTGAAAGTCGTTCGCTTTTCACCCAGTCAGGTCCAAGTCGCTTGAATAGGGGCAGCTGTTGCACCCCAAAATTTGCCCAACCTTTTTGTTTACTTGGTTTATGTTTCATTTCATTCTTTAGCATTTACATCTACATAACATTGTCTTTTGCAGGGGATCAAGGTAGGTGTGCCATCCAAGAGAAGGTTATTAAGGGTACCAAGCTCAACCAATAGTGCTTACTCAAGTTATTCAATGCTTACAACCATCAAGAAGTGGTCAAATTTCTCTAAGGGAGAAGATTGACAAGTGTTGCTTATATCCTATCTTGGAGGTCAACTAAAGATCATCAGGGGTTCACATGGCCATGGTTATGGACAAGAGATGTTGGAGAAGCTCACTGAATGCTTTTGAAGTTATTGGGGAGCTTATCTAAGGGGTCATATCATTTGCAAGAGGTTGTAGTCAAAGTTGGTGCATCTAGGGTTTCATCTGCTTAGTTCAAGGTCAACTGTGGGCTTGAAGGAGTGGGAGACTTGGTTCCAAGTCATTGGAGTCATGAGACATCATGTTGAGATATCTATTATTTCATATCAAGTTTAAATCAAGGAGAATCAAGATCCTAAGAAGCTACTAAATTAGCGTTTCAGAGGATGTCAGTGTAAAATCCCCTTCTTTAGGAGCTAACTTCAAGGATAATTTACCTCAAGATATAAGTTCAATCTAATTTTCTTATAAACATGAGACTTGTAGGGAATGTTCTTAGTTTTCTTTTGAGTACTAGAACTCATTCATTGGGTGTGTGGAACTCAAGTTATGATGCCATCAAGTTATGGGTCTCAGATGAACATATGTTTCAGTCAACAAAAGTCAACTCACTTCCAAGGCACTTTTGACCTAGAATCATGTTTCTTCTCAACTTTTGATGAAAATTAAAGTTATTCCTCATGATATTAGATTTCCAAAATGTCCTAGAAGTCCTTTATATCATTTGTGGAACTCATGTTATGAAGCTTTCAAGGCAAGGGTATTTTGGGAAACTTTGATTATAGGTCATTTTCATTATGGGTCATTTACATACACTTGTGCACTTCAAATGGAACTTCAACCAACATGAAATTTGTCCCAAATGACTTCAATTACATCATGAAACTCAATATTAGTGTGAATTATGCATGGTTATGGACATTGGTGGGGAAATTTCAAGTGAAAATGGACTTAAAATCATGATTTCAATTGAATTGGTTTTAGGCCTTTTTCATGCTTTCTTTTGATTCAATTTTGTTCACATTGATCCAACAAGAAAAATGCACCAATTTATTTTGGGTCATGAGGTGAAAATCACGTGGAATTCAAGCTTCCTTCACAAAGAAGTTTGTCTTTCAAACTTGTTAAATGGATCACCAAGCAGGCCCAATTTAATCCCAATGTGTACTTCAAGTGGTCAACTGAAGAATGGAGCAAATTCCATGTGTGTATGCAACCATAATCACGTGTGCATGAGCACGTGCTAAGTTTTGGGCATTTTCAAAATTCAGCCAAACCAAGTCTCATGGGCCTTCCATTTCCATCCAAATCCATAATATAAAAGCTCCAAATTTATTTTGAGAGCTCAGAAGTTCATTTTCATGGAGAGATCTCAGAATTCAGTTTTGGAAACTTGAGAGAAAATTCAAAATCGTGATTTCAGATCTAGAGCTTTTCAACTCAAATTGAAGCAAGAATCATCTTTTTCAAGCTCATTGGAATGGATCTGCACATTTTGGAGCAAGCTTGACATCAATTGAAGCACCAATGGAGTGTCTTCGTTAGGTAATCTTCTCTTCCAAATTTATCTCATGTTAGGCATTGTTTTAGGATCATTGTGGTTGCATCTGAAGCCCTACACCATGTAGGCAATGTTTGATAGCTTGATTGTCTTGTTTGATGAAGAATTCAGTTGTGACTAGTTCTTTAGGTCTTCTTGCATGCGAAGTCTGTGGTTTCTTCACACTCAGACCTTCAGGGATCACCATACGCAGGGGTGCCACCTCAAGAACCTGGTTAGGGTTGCTAGCACCAGAATCTGGATCAGCGATGGTGGTCATCTTCTTGGTAGGGATAGATTTTGGTTTAAGACGAGACCACTATTTAGCTCTTCTTGTTTCTATTTTGATTTCCATTCTCGTTTCATTTCAATCGATGAAGTCTTTTTATTGACGAATATTGGTTTATCGAGGTTGTTTAACCTTCATTATTTTAAATCTGTAGAAAATGATCATTGATATCATTTTCTATACTTTGGGATCGTGATAGGTTACCTTCGACTAATCGACGAAATTTTTGTGATTAAGACGAGATCATCCACTTTTCTTTTCGTGTGGCGCGATTTCTTTAGAGCATGATTCACAATATCATTTCTCTATCGTGTTTTAGCACAAAAATTATCATTGCGCGACTTTCTATAGTATGATCTTCGTCATAGATCGTGCTACGATGGTTTATTGTTATAGTTGACCCGATTCACCCGATATAATGACAATTAACTATTAATCACTAACTACTAACTTTAATTTCCGCTCATTATACTCTTGCTTTATTTTTCTGTTAATATATCTTGTTCATATTATCTTATCATATTATTCATTTATTCATATTATTCCTACCTTGTTCATATCATTCAGAAACACACTAAAACGATCGAAACTCTAAAAGATTCAATTGGTGGACTGTGGTTACTATTCAGAGACATGGAGTATGGACTTTGTATATAAACCCTAACAAAGAATATTTTTGTCCGACTCTTTTTCGTGGCTTAGTTTAGAACACCTTGCACACACACGACTTCCTTTTGGGGAACCTTACAATGACCCTATTTATTTCGTGTAATCCCGTGTAACTTACATGTACCCCGCTCATATTCCGATGTACGCACTTTATTCGCTTTTTGATTATGGTCTGTTTACTAGGAGCACCCCTAGGGACTAGCATAGAGTAAAACCTTTTCAAACTAATTCTCAATTCTTTGTCGAGCCCATTTTCAAAATACCCTTGTAATTCGATTGTTCATTAGCATTCACCAGAAACCTAACGCAAACACTTGCATTTCTCATCGTGGTTTCGTTGCTAGGAGCACCCCTAGTGAATAGGATCGATTATCACCTTTTTTCACAAAACGTCGATTCTCCGTCGAGCCATTTTCAAAACAAACTTTTAAGTCGAGTGCCTTTTGCCTCGCAATCAATCTCTTCGCGTACAATTAAACCCTTGATCCAGCATCAAGTGGATTTTCTCAATCACTTAGATGAAAAAGAGAGAAAGTCAAGCCTTTGACTCACTCTCCCAATTACTTGGGCCCGAGGAGCCTTTCTTAAGCTTCGAGTAATCTTCATCCAAACAAAATGATTAACAACTATCAAAATTATTTCAAGGTGAAAGAGAGGGGGATTGAATCTTCGATTTGTCTCTTCAATTGTTTGGGTGCGAGTTCTCTTACTCGTATATGAGCAACTGACGCCTCTAAAACACTTCCAACTTCACAACACTTAAATCATCTTCCAAACACTTATCGTTCATCAAAACACTTAACACTCTTCAAACACAATCTCTTTTCAAGGTGAAATGGAGGGGGATGGAGTCTTCTATCTTTTTCCTCAATTGTTTGGGTGCAAGTTCTCTTACTCGTGTGTGAACAATTGTTACCTCTAAATCAAACCAACCTAGTCATAGCTCAAAGAACTACGAACGTTTTGATTCTTCATTCATTTGAATATAAGATACGTAGGCACAAGATTACGATGATTTTGGAAAGCATACTTACATCTTCTTACATCATTCAACGTTAATCTTTTCCATTCAAATCTTCCATGTAGTCGAACTACGAACGCTTTGATTCCTCATTCTTGTTCGAATGAGCATAGGTAGGCACAAGGGCCCCAATCCTTGGTGAGAACCCTAATCTAAAACTACCCATTTTCCCCTTAGCATTGATTCCTTTTATCTTACCATTTTGCATTTATCATTGAGAAGAAAACAAACAAGCTTAGCTAACATTCATCACAATTCAAATTAAGAGGTTCCCGTTGAGTACAATGGACGTGAGGGGTGCTAATACCTTCCTCTTACGTAATCGGATCCCGAATCCAGAATATGCTTGCGACGACCATGTTCTTACCTCTTTAATGGTTTTATCGATATTTTCCTTTCCCTCCTTTGGGATAAATAAAGTTTGGTGGCGACTCTGTCGAACCGCATTCCACGTATTTCGTGCGAGGGTCGTATTTTCTCGATTATGGTTTTATTCGAGGTAAGACAAGAGAGTGTTTTGGAAGGATCGGATCAAAGGACACCTGTTGGGATCACTTTATCATCATGGTTCACTTTTGAGTTTTATCTTGCCTCGTTTCTTCGGCCTTTTCCTCTGCAACAACCTTCTTTCGTTTGGAGTTGGTATAAGGACCTGGAGAAGCGTTAACATTGTTCTTTTTGAGTTTGGATTTTGTGGTAGTTTCTTTCTTCTTGTGGCAGATGCTTGGCTTCGAGGAAGCTTTCGGCCTTGATCTTGAGAAAATGAGGGGTGTCTCAGAATCTTCTGAACTTTCTTGTTCGATTGGAGTTTTGGTGGGGTGTGGGGTAGTCTGAAAAAGTGAGTCGAGTGAGGTGAATGTTTAAAAGGTGACAAGCGGAGATGAGATTCGACGTTGTATCTGAGTGGAAGTAGTAGTGGTCATTGTCTTCTTCTTCTTCTTCTTCTTTTTATTGGTTTTAGTGTTAGGGGAGTCAGAGTCATATTTTCAAATTTGGAAGGGATAAATTATGAGAATTTTTCTAAGTGATAAAGAGTTTGTGAAAAGAATGAAATGCCTTTTTCTTGGGTTCTTCTGTCTGTTGTGCATCTCCCGCATTTAAAGGTTGATGTCATCATTAGGCAGGGTTTCAGACTCATATGAAAGTCGAAGAATGAGAAAGACTTACGCTAAAGAAAGTTAAAGGGATACTTAGAGAAATAAACCTTGTTGTTGTTAGATTGTTGGCAGGTTGGAGAGAGCATTAGAGATTCTTGATAGGAAATTCTCTTTTGAGAAGTGACGAGTGAAGTACCCCGTCCAACAATGATGAAACTCAGTTGTTGTGTGAAATGATTGCTGAAACTGGAAAGTAAGGAGTTTATGAACTTGGTCACAAGTGAACTTGGTACAAAACTTGTAATCCTCATAGCTGAACTTCTGTTCCGAGCAGCAAATATCTTCCTCCCAAACATAGAGAGAGCGAGGTTGAAGTCGGATGAAGCCAAATTGTCTAGCCACCAAGATAAGTTGGTAACCAACAAAGCCATAACCAGGAGTACCATTTTCAATTCTGATTGACAAGAGCGTAGGAGTCATAAAAGTGACTCAAACCGTGTTCAACATGGAAGTAGTTGAAAGAGAAACGCCAAGGTACTTGTTCCTAAGCCAAGATGGGCCAACAAGGTGATCCATAAAGGGAGCCATTGGCCCATTGAAGACTGTGGATTCGAGGAAAAAGTTGATGTATTCGATGAGAATCCTTGGTATGTGGTTTTCTCATGGTGTGATAAGGGCGAACCTAGTACCTTCAATGGTCATGCCTTCATCTTGATTTAATAGAGCTTCAGATGTAGTGACATGAAGCTTCGGTTTGAAAGTGGCATTCAACCATAATTTTAAGAGCCAGAGGGGACCTGAAACTGGGAAATATTTAATCTTAGTGTTTTTAAGGAGGTGTTTCAGTTTATAAGAGGCCTCTCCAAGTGAATGATAAAGGTTGGCTAAAAGTTGTCTGCTCAGGGATATCTTTCGACCTTCATGAAGTTGGATGGCTAGAGGAACGAATTTCTTGGCCGCTTGCAGAGAGGTGGAACAAAAAACATAATAGGACATCCAGAAAGCCAAGAAGGTTATATGCTTCTGGTCTGAGACTTCTTCATTGGCAGTGTTATAGTTGTCGAGAATAAAATTCTTCTAAGTGAAGCGTTTAATGTTGGATTTATGTTAGGTTTCTAGGGTTGGACAGAAAATCGAGCCTAAGGGATTTAAACCTGTGATGGAGGCTACGTCGAATAAAATGGGCGTCAACATGCCACAGTGAAACTTAAAAGTATTGGTCAAACCTTCCCAGAAGAAGATTTAAGCTAATAACATGGCTAGATTGTACTTAGGGACAGTCCTGGATAGGTTCACCATGTCGTACATAACCATCTTTTCCTAATGTTGTTATTTTTTAAGATGAAACTTATCAAGCCATGTTATATACTCTTTGGTCGGTGTCGATGGGGCATATCGGAAAACGCGATTATGTTTTACCATAAAAGATTGGCCGAGAGCTCGTTGCTTAATGCATAAGGCATTTTGACTGGTAGCCTGGGAAAAAGCGTGTGACTTTTGTAGCTTGTGATATCTTGGTGGGATAATATTCTAGAAAGGCACAAAGTTTTAGAAGGCATTGTTTAACTGTAGGCCATGGTTAAAGGTGGAAGTTTTTGGAAGAAACTAAAAAGGGTTTGATTTACTGCACAAAAGAGGGAGTATGAGAAAGAAGAAATAAAAAAGAAGAACAAATGAGCTGGGAGACAGAATATTTATAATCTCTCGCTGCATGTACTAAATCAAACATATGGTACCTACGTGGGAGTGATTGAAGCATTTATTGTGGGTTTTTGACGCATAACATTAATGTGAGTTGGAGCAGTTATGACTGACGTGCAAACCCACAGTCTTCTAGGAATTAGGAATGATGGTGATATTCTAAGTGAATCTCATAGAAAATGACAATCCTCTGTAAAAGGGTAATGATGACGATGACGTCAGTGGAAGTGAAACGGCATCGAAAAATAGGATTAAAAAGGTTGTGTCTCTCTTGTTTAATAAAAAAAGAAACATGGTCTTTTGGGGGGCAATTTGTTACCTTGGATTTTTCGACTTAGCTATAATTGGCAAGTATTAATGAGATTACTAATAAATATGCCACGTGGAAAGTTAAATTAGAATGGATTCACATGTAAAACAGGGTGACTCGAGGTCGGAGGTCACACAAAGTGATACCGGTCGAAGGACATTGTGAGAGATGTGAGGACTTAGTGAAACTGAGTACTATTCTATGTTGGATAATGTTATAATTTATTACTACAATGGAAACAATGTTGACTTAGACACTACATGTAAGTACTACAAAGTGTGTTGTGGTAGCGGGTCGACTTCAAAGACCTCGACATGGTTAGTCAGTTCTTGGTGACTAGTAAAAATAGTTAAGATATTTGAATTGTGTTAAAGAGCGGAAACTAGTTTAACACAGATGGTTACTCAGAAGCACGTGGGAGCTCGTGGGAGGGAATCACTGCATGGATGTGAGACATGTCACACTAGGGTCAGTCGGTCGTTCTTAGGCAGTTATTTTAGAATAGTATATAAAGGGACTCATGTCCAAAATGTAAAGGATCTGCAATTATACACACATTTCTGCAAACTCAAAGTATTTGCGTGTTGAGAAATGAATGTGGAAAGATGTACGTATGCGTTCCACCATTTATACACTTCAAGCATTTTTACATTCAAGTACTTTTTATGCATTAATTTACTTTTCGGTGCCTTTACAATTCCTTCCATTTTTATTTACTTGCATTTCAATTCCAAGCATTTACTTTACTTGAATTTTGATTTTTAGTCTTTTCACCATTAAATTATTTCTTTACTTCAAGTGTCATTTAGACGCCATAATAAATATTTTTGAAAAAATCATTTTGATTCCGATAGAAAAATGGTTTTCAAAGTAATATACACACACAAATATGTTTCGGAAGATTTTCGAGTTTGATCACTTAAGAATTAATAGAAACTCGTATTTGTTTACCAAATTTTATAGTAAGCACTAACCTCATGTATTATTCTTGTAAACGAGTTGGCCAATACTTATCAAATTATTTACTATTGAAGGAACATATATCACATCACTTTGATTATTTCTTATCCATCCTTCCTCTTCACAAGAATATTTCTTATACACTCATATGTAAATTTGTTATTATATGTAAATATAGTAGACCTTCTCACTTAATTATCATGCTTGATAAACTAGTCTTTGTTGCCAGTCATGCGGTTATTGCAAATTGTGTCAAGATACCACACATTGGCCTTATCTTATTCCAAATATGGACAAGCCACCAATACGACCTCGTCATAATCAGTTCTTTTTCATGTTGAAATTGTGTTTATTCTTTGTCACTACCATTATATTTTTTATTAAAGTAACATTCTTTTGCATAATGACCAAATATTTAGCAACAATAACATTGCATTTTTAATATCTATTTTCTTCTTTAATTTCTTGTTGTGAGAAGCACCTTTCTTGCTTGTATCTCCATAAATATTTGAGTTTTTTCCAGCACCTTCATCATTGCACTTATTTTTCTTCCATTTTTTTCCTTTATTGATCTTTGAGACATGCTCTCTCATCTTCTTGAAAAACATGACTTACAAGGTTGGTTTTGTGACCTTCTTAAAATTTCTCTGTTGCAACCTCAACTCATAAACCTTCAGTGATGCTTGCGATTTCTCAAGCTTCATACTTTTTAGATCTTTGAATTATTCAATTACCACAATAATGTTTTCAAATTTGATAATTAGGGCCTTCAACACTTTCTCAATTTTCTACAATTCAATTATCTTTTCACCACAAGACTTCATTTGATTAGTATAAGCTTTCTTGACTAAAAAATGTGTGTTAAACATCACTGGTCCTCATTTAAATGATCTTGATGTTTCTCACATACTTATAAATGAGTGGGTTAAGATCGTTCATATCATGCGGATTTAATGAGTGTAGTTTTTATTGAATCACAACTTTTGTGCGGACATATTTTTTAATGTGCAAAAAAGACATATATGAATGATAAAAATAATGAAATATGGGAGAGGTATTCACTAAGTAAAGGCTATTTAATGTTTTAATTTATTTAAAGTTAAGCTAAGGTACTTATTGATAACACTTCTAATCAATCTAAAAGTCTTTTTCTTTATTTTTATTTTTATTATAATTACTCAATTCAAGTCTGAGAATTTTTGTAGGTTTTTCTTGTATGTAAATGTATTCTTCATGTCCAATAGCATGAAACACTCAAATTATGTCTGAAAAGAAACATGAACATAATTATATAATATAATTTATATTATTGTAGAGTAACTTGTATATAACACTACCAGAAAAAACATTGTTGTCTCCAACTCTTTTTAAAAAAATTTCTATGGTAACAAATTCAAAATAATAGCGCGGATTGAAAATATAATTGATCTAATTGTTGAATTTTTGTGTTGTATAAATCAGGTATTCTCGCATATCCCTCAAGAGATTTAACTCTTGAGTGTGTTCAAGACTAAGTTCAAATCTAAACCTTTGATTAAATATAAATTAAATGTGATTTTATTAAATTTAAATTTGAGAAAATATATGTTTTATATCAGATATATAAGTACAATTATATTTATAATAAGAAACATAAGTAGCATGTCCAACCATTTCCTTTCCTTGCATCTTGTTAAAGCAGTTAATACAGACCAATAGATTTATGTGAAATTTTTTTTAATATAACATGATTTTTCAAAATAATTTCCAAATTATTGATTATCTCAAAAGAATTACGAAAATTTCAAAATATTCCAAAATATTCCAAAACCACTATTCCAAAACCACTGACAATATTATACCATTTTAAATGTAATGGATACAGATATGCAACTTCCAATACACGTGTTTCAACCCTAAAAAATCAGTATATCCACACCTTTCACTTCAATATTT
The DNA here is from genome assembly GCA_963859935.3 of Lathyrus sativus. Classification (NCBI taxonomy): domain Eukaryota; kingdom Viridiplantae; phylum Streptophyta; class Magnoliopsida; order Fabales; family Fabaceae; genus Lathyrus; species Lathyrus sativus. The sequence goes on along the minus strand of OZ012738.1, from coordinate 444,369,228 downwards.
TTTGCTTATATTTGAAGCAAACTTTCCCAAAAGTAACCATCATTAATGCTCTACATTAACCTCACATCAAACCTATATCCATCATACTTTTCAATAAAGATAAAAACCAAATTTGAATAATATAATATTAATTTTTTTCAATCTAACAAATTTATTCCATTTCCCTATAAGATTACTAAAATACAATTTTAAATTAATTCCAGGTACAATATTCTGTTTGGATTCATGTATTTTAAAAAAAATCATTATGTAATTGCAATAAATTCATTCTGTACATTGACAATATTTTTTCTTAATACTGTTTTTTTCTTAAATTGACAATATTTTTTCTTACCTATTTATACTACTAAAAAATATTACCGTTATTTTATTGTTGTTGCAATCTTATCATTCCAAAACGAAATCAATATCTTGAAATCAAATTAATTATTATTGTAGTTTTTTTTGCCAAATATTATCGTTGCTTGATTTTCTTTAAATGACAAAATGAATTTTTTTAATAATAAATATTACTGTTATTTTATTGTTGTTGCAATCTTATCATTCCAAAATGAAATCAATATCCTGAAATCAAATTAATTATTATTGTATTTTTTTTGCCAAATATTATCGTTGCTTGATTTTCTTTAAATGACAAATTGAATTTTTTAAATAATAAATATGAACCACTTAAATTGTAGGAGCGTGTGTTTCTTTATGGACATTGCAAATGAGAGAACGTTGGAAAATATCAAATATCCAAATACTTCTGACACAACATCGGTAAATGTGTCGGAACTTGGGAAAACTATAGATAAACATGCTCTAATGAAATCCCTTTAGGTTTTACGGCTATATTAATACATAGGCTGATGAAAAACTTTTCATTTCCCTATATTACACATATTCACATGTTACGTAATTGCCGATTATTTTGGAGGGAACAGACGAATTTTCGTACCAAATATATATATATATATATATATATATATATATATATATATATATATATATATATATATATATATATATATATATATATATATATATATATATATATATGTATATATATATATATGTATATATATATATATGTATATATATATATATATATATATATATATATATATATATATATATATATATATATATATATATATATATATATATATATATATATATATATATATATATATATATATATATATATATATATATATATATATATATAAATATATATATAAATATATATATATATATATATATATATATATATATATATATATATATATATATATATATATATATATATATATATATATATATATATATATATATATATATATATATATATATATATATATATATATATATATATATATATATATATATATATATATATATGATGGAAATGATTCATTCTTAACATGTACCTTATATATTATATATTAGCATTTCAAGTGTTTTTCCAAATTCAAGAAATGAACTTATCATGTTATATATGATTACTTCCTTATATATTATATATTATATATGATTATATATTATACATTATATATGATTACTTCCTTAATATAGTATACAAAAAAATTAAGCAAATTATATTACTATAAATTAATAATGTTTTACTTTATTATGTCCCAAACTGGAAAAAGTTATTTGTGGAAATTTTTTGAACCCATTTATTGATCTATTAACATCCATTACATTAAAAAAAAACTCTTATACAATAAATTTGTGTACGTTGATCCAACCACACACACACACACACATATATATATATATATATATATATATATATATATATATATATATATATATATATATATATATATATATATACAAAAATATTATATTTTAATTTTTTTTAAATAAATTATTGCACTTGCGCGACCCGTGCGAACGCACGGGTCCTTTACTAGTTATATTTATAATAAGAAACATAAGTAGCATGTCCAATCATTTCCTTTCCTTGCATCTTGTTAAAGCAGTTAATACAGACCAATAGATTTATGTGAAAATTTTTTTAATATAACATGATTTTTCAAAATAATTTCCAAATTATTGATTATTTCAAAAGAATTACGAAAATGGTTGGATTTCTAAGAGGATTCGCCATATGAAATGTCTACTCAAGTCTCCCATACCTGATTCACGATTTCGTATGGTACATGGGTTCAATGGGTGCCCTAAAACCCTACATTGAGTCGCCATATAGGATGGCGCATCTCATGTAGGTTTTTTTTTAGTTTTTTTTTTTTAGTTTTTATATTTGTTTTAAAAATCTTATAAAAACTATTTGTTATATTTTTTATATTTGTTATATTTTTTTTGATATTTTGAAAAATATAATTCTAATTTTTTTTGTTTCTTTTTAATCTATGATATTTGTTATATTTTATCACTTTTAATCAATATTAAATATGTAATATTTAGTTATTTTCACGTTTAATTAGAAAAATAATAAAATTTGTTATTTTTAATAATTTAAAATATATATATATATAAATTAAAGAAATAGTAAATTATAATAATTTATAATATAATATAAATTACAACAGATGAAAAAAAGAAAATTAATGGTCGACTCTATCTAATTGACCACCGGTACCACATGGTGGAGGATGTGCGCGGCGTCGAGGTCTACCACAAGGTTGTTGAGGTGTATCTGGTCTTTGCGTGTTTACCCGTGGTAGAAGTATTTGTTGAGATGACCCTGACATATCAGATAAATTTTGAAGCATTTGACCCCAAAAGTCGGGCTGACTGCTGTCAGCGCTTCCGTAATTAAGTTCTTTGTCCATGTTTTCGTAGTTTTTTCAGGAAAGTTGGATGTGGTGTGGATGGTATGGTTGTCCGAATTGATGCATCGAATCGGTTTGGAAACGATGTATTGGTTATTATGGGATTTGGTAGTCAAATAGTGGATAGGTATTTTGTTGGTAGGAAGATTGATTGTCTGGTATGGGGTCAAAAGAGTTATCTGGACTATAGGTGGATGGGGTAGGATCAAAAGATGTATCAGGGCTATATGTAGAAGTGGATTCGGTTTCAGAAGGCTGACTGTAGGGGTAAGGCTTTTGTTGTTGTGATTGGGTTAGTGGCATGTACGGGTTGCGGTTTTGGAAGATTGATTGGGTGGGCATAGTTGGATATTGGGTATAACATGGTGTTTGATGTTGGGCAATGGGTTGTTGTTGTGGATTCTAGGAAGACGCGTGTTGCCTTGGGTCAATCAAATATGTCGGCTCAGACACAAATGGTTGTGAGGTTGTAACTGACCTAAACCAAATCATATATTGACAACTTAGTCTAGCCCCTTCCATAGTAGGGTCAGTTAAGATGTGTTGATGTCGGTTCTTCCAATGCAGACATATCTCTTTTGCAAATTTCTTCCAATGATTTACACTCTATTGTGTATCCACCCTTAGCTGATGCCAGTGTCCCAATGACGTTGGAGCATTTGGAATATCCCGATTCATCCCGAACTGTAGTTTCACCCGATCACTTTGGTGCATCTCCACTGTAGTGAACCGAATGATAGGTGTTTTAGACGTCCACACGGCTGCATCATTGGTGTTGGGATGGTAGTCGAGACCCTCATACGATATCCAGACAAACTACATTAACAATATATGCAATTAGAAATACAAGTATGTGTTTATCAATTTGACAAAGTAATGGTAGATAAATTACATCATCTGGTCCAATGTGTTCAATAAGGTTGCGGTACACGATTATGGAGTTCCTAGGACATCTTTGGTAATTCATTCCTAGAACAGACCACCTAAAAAAAGAAACACAAGTAAATTAGATATTAAGAAACATTGTACAAATAATTAAGTTTCAAAGAAACATCGTTTGTATACTCGTCTTGAAAATAAACTTACTTGTTAGCGTATGAGAATGTGAATAGATTGCGGTTGACTGGAGCAAGTGTTGGCATCCTAGACTAACCCCACGCTTGAAGGAGATAAGCACTGCCATGAAAAGTACAAGAATTTTTTTTTTTGTATTTTTACATAATGCACTATATAGATGGACGATGACATTTGAACCCCAACTATATGTGCACACTTTATTAATGTTGTGCAACAACGGTAAATACATAATATTTACAATATTTTCAGTACTGTCTAGAAATAAAAAATGGCCAAACAATATCATAATATAGCACCGAGTTGTAAGTATCTGCTCATACTTGGTGGATTCCTCGTTTAACACGATACTATTGTAGTGTTGTTTGAGGTATTTCAAATTAATACATTGCCCCCTCGGTCGACCCTCACGTTGGGGCTGATGTGTGTCGACACATAGAGGGGTTCCCAATAAATCTTCGCAAAGTTGGTCATTAACACCAACTTTGCCGATGAAGGCCTTACCGTTGATGCGTAGGCCAAGTAACATGTATGCATCCTGTAAAGTTACGGTACATTCACCGAAAGGTAGGTGAAATGTGTGTGTTTCTGGTCTCCAGCGTTCTAACAATGCTAGAATAAATTTGGGATCTAGTGAGTACGATTTGACTTTGATCAAATCACTGAACCCACATACTTCTAGGTATCCTTCTATTAAAGGGTCGTGTGGTATGTAGTCATGCGCACGATAGCAAAACCTTGATACATCCTGCGAAAGAATATAAATGCCATTAGGTTTAAAGGAAAATTAAACTTCGTAAAGATCGACAACAAAAAGAAAAATACTTATAAACTTTGTGATGATCTCAATTATGCCTTTGTGATCGTTGCCCATTGTGAGTAGAGACATTGTGGGTTAAGTTTACTGAGTGAAGTTTGATTAGTGAAGTTTGCAGGGTGACAAGAAGATTTTGTAGAACGTATGAGGAGTAGAGGTGGTAATGGGATGAGAAGAGTTTGTTCCTTGATGAACATGTATTTATAATGGTAAAATATGATGAGTCACATGAAAATGCATGTTGAAGTGTGCAAGTTTCTAAGTGTAGGAGTCACATGAAAAAACATGTTGAAGTGTGCAAGTTTCTAAGTGCAGGAGTCACATGAAAATGCATGTTGTGGTGTTGTCATTCATGCAGAATGTTGGCCTGCTTCGGTAATAATGTAGGCATGTGAATACTACGTCTATCAATGCATGTTGAAACATGATGATAATTGTTCAGGGAAGCGCATTGTGAGTAGAGACATTGTGGGTTAAGTTTGTTGAGTGAAGTTTGATTAGTGATGTTTGCAGGGTGACAAGAAGATTTTGTAGAACGTATGAGGAGTAGAGGTGGTAATGGGATGAGAAGAGTTTGTTCCTTGATGAACATGTATTTAAAATGGTCAAATGTGATGCGTCACATGAAAATGCATTCTTCGGAGTCACATGAAAATGCATATTGAAGTGTGCAAGTTTCTAAATGTAAGAGTCACATGAAAAAACATGTTGAAGTGTGCAAGTTTCTAAGTGCAGGAGTCACATGAAAATGCATGTTGTGGTGTTGTCATTCATGCAGAGTGTTGGCCTGCTTCGGTAATAATGTAGGCATGTGGATACTGCATCTATCAATGCATGCTGAAACATGATGATAATGGTTCAGGGAAGCACGCAAGTGTGGTCTTGTCATGCATATGAAGTAAAAAACATTAGTGTAATGTTGTCATGCATGAAAAGTGTTGTGAAAATATATGTTCTACTAGAGTGTAGTGTTGTTAAGCATGCATGCTGAATTTTTATGACATGGGTGGAGGGAAGCGTGTAAGTGTAGTCTTGTGTCACAAGATTCTTGGTCATTGGAATGTAGAGAATCTTACAGTCATTAATTGATAGAGTGTAGTCTTAAAGGTATTTACTTTTTTCATTATTACAAAGTAATGATCATAAGTATGCTACGTATAGTGTAGTCTTGGATATATGAAGATGTAGTCTTACAAGTATGCAGCATCCTGCGAGACTAATATTGTAGCCATGTGTATACATTTATTAGTAAGAATTTTGTAGGTATGCATAAAATCAGAGTGTAGACGGTAGGCAGGCAGAGTGCAGAAGGTAGGCATGCATAATGCAGATGGTAGGCATGCAGAGTGTAGAGTGTAGACATAGAAAGAATCTTTGGAGGCATGCATAGAATCAGAGTGTAGACGCAAGTGTTGTACCCCAAAATTTGCCCAAGTGTTGTACCCGAAAATTTGCCCAACCTTTTCTTTACTTGGCTTATGTTTTCACTACATTGTTCTAGCATTTGCATTTGCATATCATTGTTCATTTGCAGGGGATCAAGAGGTGTGCATAGCAAGAGAAGGTTTTTCAAAGGTTCCAAGCAAGCTTGAGTGCTCATCAAGTCATCAAAAGCTGGTTAGAGCTCTTTGAGAAGATGAATGGATGTATTTTGTTTATCTCCTATCTTGGAGGCCAATTGAGGATCATCTGAGGATCACAAGTTCATGGATATGGATATGAGATGTTGTGAAGCTCATTGAGTGCTTTGAGAGCCATTGTGGAGCTTAAGCAAGTTATTATATCATGTGCAAGAGGTTGCAGTCAAATGATTGCAACCTAGGGTTTCATCTGCCTAGTGCAAGATCCATTGTGGATTTGAAGGAGATTAAGACTAGTTCTAAGTATTTAGAGTCACGGAAAGTTATGTTGAGGCATCTAAAATGTTATTTCTGTAAGTGCTCTTGATTGGCTGCATTTTGTGGCAAAATATAAGTACATATATGAATGTCATGTTTGATGTTATTACATTCATAATATGGACTATGCAGGGTAAGTTAACTAAGCTAACTATAAGTTAAGCTGGAAGTCATACTCAATGTTATGACATAGGTCGTATGACATCAAGCGAGAGTTTGTTATTCTGGTATCTATAACTCTGGAAACAACTCAGAAGCTCAAGCTGGAATGCAGGAGACATTTTAGACGCCCTAGGGGAACTAATATGTACCTGATTAAAGAGGCAAACATGCAGAATACAAAAGTGAGGTTTTATGATGGATAAAACCTAATGTATACGCCCAGGCCCAAGGACTGATCTGCTGCTACAAATACCAGGAGAGGCAATCTTAGAAGGCAGCTGTTGAAGATAGAGAAGCAGAGAAATCACCATAGTGGTTTAGAAGTGAAGAGATTGTTCTTCACGTTTGTGTCTTAGGAATACTTGTAACCCAACCAACTGTTGATTGCATTGGTTAGGTAGTTTTTAGGTTGTGTATCACTCGAAGCTGTTAAGTAAGAGTGTATGTCAGTTGATCAAAGCTTTGAAGCAAGATCAAGGTGTGTGTGTGTGTAGGTGAAGTGTTTCTTCAGTCTACTGATTAATTTGTAACTGTTTGATATCACTGGTGTGTGATTGTAGGGAGTGAGTGGGTATACTCAGGTCTAGAGTGTCTCTAGGTTAAATTGTCATTAGGTAGTGATTAAGTAAGGAGTGCAAACTGGAGGTTTGACTCTAAATTGATACTGCTGATAGTGAAATTTCTCCCTGGCTTGGTAGCCCCCAGATGTAAGTATGTTGCACTGAACTGGGTCAACAACTAACTGTGTTATTTACTGCTTTGTTATTACTGCATAATAGTAGGTCTGTAGTGAATGTCACCGTGGATGTTATAACTTCTGTTAGAACATCCATCGTGGGCTGGCCAGAATTTTCAATTGGCATCAGAGCAGGCACCCTGCCTGTTTATTACTGGGTGAGATCTAGGGAAACAAAATTCTGGCACCATGGATAAAGATATTGGATTCACCAATAGACCTCCAATTCTATATGGTTCAAATTATGACTATTGGAAGCCTAGGATGATTGCCTTCCTAAGGTCCTTGGACAACAAGGCTTGGAGAGCTGCAAACTCTGGCTGGGAACATCCTGTGAAGACTGACAAGGATGGAGTATCTGTGCAAATTCCTTAGGAGGAATGGACCAAAGAGCAAGAGGCATTGGCTCTTGGAAACTCTAAAGCATTGAATGCACTCTTCAATGGTATAGACAAAAACATCTTCAGACTGGTCCACCACTGTGAACTAGCAAAGGATGTTTGGGACACTCTCAGAACTACTCATGAAGGAACTTCCAAGGTCAAAATGTCAAGACTTCAAATGCTGACCACAAAATTTGAAAGTCTAAGAATGAAGGAAGATGAGACCATTCATGAATTTTACATGAATGTTCTTGAACTAGCTAACACTTCAGGAAGTTTGGGAGAAAAGATGGCTGAAGAAAAGCTTGTAAGGAAGATACTAAGGTCACTACCTAAAAGGTTTGCAATAAAGGTAACAGCCATTGAAGAAGCTCAAGACATATGCCACATGAAAGTGGATAAACTCATTGGATCTCTTCAAACTTTTGAGATGGGGATGTGTGACCAGGCTGTGAAGAAAGAGAGCAAAAGTATAGCCCTTGTCACAAACTCTACAGAGGAGTCAGATGAGGAAGAAGTGGAGAATCTATCAGAGGCAATATCCCTACTTAGGAGACAGTTTAACAAACTGGTCAAAAGGATAGATGCCAAGTCTAAACCTTATTCCAAAGAAAAGGCTGAAGAAAAAATCAGTACAGTTCAGTGTCATGAATGTGAAGGGTATGGTCATATCAGAAAGGAATGTCCAACATACCTCAAGAAAAAGGGAAGAGGCTTGACTGTCACATGGACTGATTCTGACAGTGAATCAGAAGAAGAAACAGCCAAACATGTCACTACTCCCTCCAGGGTGTACTTATGTGATGGTGATTCAAGTGAAGAGGAATTGAGTTTTGAGGACCCTACAGCCTCATATCAGAAGCTTCACATCAGAAGTGTAGAATTGTACCTACAAGGAGAGCTTCAGAAGGAAATTATGAAGGACTTAGAAGCTGAAAGGAAAGAGCACCTAGCCACGATACACTCCCTCAGAGGTGAGGTAAACGATCTGAAAAATGAGAAGGATAAAATGGCTAAATCCATAAGGATGCTCAACTCTGAGACTGACACCCTAGAGGAGATCCTTCAGAGTGGGCAGACTACAGGAAATAGGTCTGGTATAAGATTTGTTGAGAAACAAACCTCTGTCTTGAACCTCAAGAGGGTGCAGCCTGAGTCTTAAATGTTAAATAGGATGTCACGACCAATGACACAACATTCACCACACAGAAACTGGAAGCAAATCAAGAGAAAACTCCAAGGGCATAAATGCTACCATTGTGGAAAACTTGGGCACATTAAAGTTGTGTGCTTCTGGCTGAATGGTTTCCCTAGTCAAAGAAAACCTAAACAGGGTATGCATACCAACAGACATCATCATGCCAAACCAATGAGGGAAGTGCCTAACAAGCTAAGAAAATGGGTATCCAAGACGGTTGCACACATAGCTCACACTTCTCTAAGAGTATCAGCCAAAGAAGACTGGTATTTTGACAGTGGCTGCTCTAAGCACATGACTGACATAAAGAGTCTGTTGATAGACATCAAACCACACTCCACCAGCTATGTGACTTTTGGTGATGGAGCAAAAGGAAAGATCAAAGGTGTTGGAAAACTGGAGTGCACTGGAGTCCCTGCTCTAGACAATGTGTTGTTGGTAAAAGGGATAACTGCCAACTTGATCAGCATTAGCCAGCTCTGTGATAAAGGACTAAGTGTGAAGTTCTCTAAGGAAGAATGTATGGTCGTTAATGATGGAAATAAAGAAGTCATGAAAGGACATAGATCCAAGGATAATTGCTATCTGTGGCAACCTCAGGACACGAGTAAATCCATAATCTGTGTTATGGCAAGAGAAGAAAAGGAAGTAAAATTGTGGCATCAAAAACTTGGACATCTTCATTTAAGGGGAATGAAGAAGATCATCTCCAAGGAGGCTGTGAGAGGGATACCTAAACTGACTATTGATGAGGGAAAAGTGTGTGGGGAATGTCAAGTGGGAAAACAAACCAAGACTTCTCATCCTAGAGTTGGACATCTAACCACCTCCAGAAGTCTGGAACTACTGCACATGGATCTGATGGAACCATTGCAAATAGAAAGCCTTGGTGGGAAAAGATATGCATATGTGGTGGTTGATGATTACTCCAGATTCACCTGGATAAAATTTATCAGAGAAAAGTCTGATGTGTTTGAAGTCTTCCAAGAATTGTGTATCAAACTCCAAAGAGAAAAAAAGAGTGTGGTTATCAAGATCAGAAGTGATCATGGTAAGGAGTTTGAAAACTCTAAGTTTGTTGACTTCTGTGTAGCTGAAGGCATGAGCCATGAGTTTTCCTCGCCTATCACCCCTCAACAAAATGGAGTAGTTGAAAGGAAGAACAGAACCATTCAAGAATATGCTAGAGCCATGATCCATGCAAAGAAGCTGCCTATGCACTTCTGGGCTGAAGCTATGAATACAGCATGCTATGTACATAACAGGGTAACTCTAAGAAAGGGAACATCCTCCAATCTGTATGAATTATGGAAAGGAATAAAGCCTAATGTGAAGTATTTTCATGTGTTTGGAAGCAAATGCTACATCTTGGCAGATCGTGAACAAAGAAGGAAAATGGATCCCAAAAGTGATGAAGGAATATTCTTGGGATATTCTACCAACAGCAGAGCCTACAGAGTATATAACTCCAGAACTAAAGTATTAATGGAATCCATAAATGTTGTCATTGATGATCAGATTGATGAAGTCAATGTCATAGAGGATGTGGAAACATTGGTTGAGACTCCATCTGAGGAGACTGAAGACTCCTAAGCAAGCCTAAGTACTGAAGTAGATACAGCCACCAAGGAACCTTCGATTAGGCTTCTGAAAGATCATCCCAAAGACCTGATCATTGGAGACCTCAACAGTGGAGTAGGGACCAGAACAAGAGATGTCATCTCAAACTCTTGTTTTGTGTCCAAGGTTGAACCCAAAAATGTAAAGGAAGCCCTCTCTGATGAATACTGGATCAAGGCAATGCAAGATGAATTGGAACAGTTCCAGAGGAATGAGGTATGGGAACTGGTGCCTAGACCTGAAGGGACCAATATCATTGGAACAAAATGGATCTACAAGAACAAGTCAGATGAAGAAGGAATCATAGTTAGAAAAAAGCTAGACTAGTGGCACAGGGATACACTCAAGTTGAAGGAATTGATTTTGATGAAACCTTTGCACCAGTTGCAAGGCTTGAGTCTATCAGGCTAATGTTAGGAATTGCCTGCATCCTGAAATTCAAACTCTTTCAAATGGATGTAAAGAGTGTGTTTCTGAATGGATATCTAAGTGAGGAAGTATATGTGGCACAACCCAAGGGATTTGAGGACCCTAACCTGACAGACCATGTCTACAAGCTAAGGAAGGCTCTGTATGGGTTGAAACAGGCACCTAGAGCATGGTATGAAAGGCTCACTGAATTTCTCACCACCAATGGATACAAAAAAGGGGGGATTGACAAACCTATGTTTGTGAAAAATGAAGGTGGAGAAATTATGATAGCACAAATCTATGTAGATGACATAGTGTTTGGTGGAGTATCAGAAAGGATGGTGAAACAATATGTCAGTCACATGCAGTCTGAATTTGAAATGAGCATGTGTGGAGAATTGACATATTTTCTTGGACTACAAGTCAAACAAATGGAAGACTCCATCTTCCTCTCTCAAAGCAAATACACCAAAAATATAGTCAAAAAGTTTGGAATGGACAATGTCAGTCACAAGAGAACACCTGCCCCCATTCATCTAAAGTTGACCAGAGATGAAAATGGTACTAGTGTGGATCAAAGGCTATACAGAAGCATGATTGGAAGCCTACTATACCTAACAGCCAGCAAACCAGACATTGCATTGCTGTTGGAGTGTGTGCCAAATATCAAGCTGATCCTAAAGTCAGTCACATGAACCAAGTGAAAAGAATTCTCAAATATATGAATGGAACACGTGACTATGGCATACTATATTCTCATGGGTGTACCCCTATTTTGTCTGGTTACTGTGATGCAGACTGGGATGGAAGTGCAGATGATAGAAAAAGCACATCTGATGGATGCTTCTTCTTAGGTAACAACCTAAAATCCTGGTTCAGTAAGAAGTAAAATTGTGTTTCACTATCCACTGTGGAGGCTGAATACATTGCAGCTGGCAGTAGCTGCTCTCAGCTGGTCTGGATGAAACAAATGCTAATTGAATACAATGTCACTCAGGATGTCATGACATTGTACTGTGACAATCTTAGTGCTATTAACATTTCCAAGAACCCCATCCAGCATAGCAGAACCAAGCACATTGATATAAGGCATCACTTCATAAGAGGTATTGTGGAAGACAAAGTCATTTCATTGGAGCATGTATCCACTGAGCTACAGCTAGCTAACATCTTTACAAAGGCTCTAGATGCTGCCCAATTTGAAAATCTTAGAGGGAAGTTGGGTATTTGCATGTATGAGGTTGAATAACAATTAATGTCACGAGAGAGTTTTAGGATATCAATGCAGTCAAAGTCTTTGAACAACAAAACTCTCCATCCCACACAAACGTGCCTCTCTGCCCCTAGTATCGGTCAGCATCCCTTCCAAACCCTAAGTCCAGACAACAACATGGCCTCGCATCATGAAGGATCTTCGTCTAAATCCCCTCCCAAATTCACCAAAGATCCACCTCCTTCGACTGAGAAACCAAAATGCAAGTATCCTCCTCCCACTGAAGAAGAAATGAGGAGCATTCTGAACAAGGAAGGCACAACCTACGTTAATCAATCCATGGGAGAAATTGCTGACAACATCATCAGGAAAGGATTGCTTGTTAAGGGCTTCACCACGCCCCTGGCTCGCCGGGGTCCAGATGAGGATCTTCCAGAAGAAGACTCGTATGATGGAAACCAATACATCTCCCTCTCAGACTTGGATAACAGTGACTCCAGCTCTTCCTCTGATGAAGAACATTGAGAATTGGGTATGTACCTCAGACTGCTGCTGGTGATGAAGTGTGTGGCTGATCAATTTTTATTTTCTCTTACATGAATAATTGGTAAAGCTCTCTGTGAGCATTTTTGTAATGTAACCCCATCCTTGTGTATTGATATAATTTATGGTCTATACTATGTGTTGGTTGGATCTGAATTTATGGCTAAAAAGGGGGAGAGAGTGTTAGAGAAAAATAATAGCAGGTACAGATGCAGATGGAAGAATTGGTGGATAACTAATATGAGTACCACAAGTTATGTGGTAATAACAAATGCAGGTCGAAGAATAAGACTGCCATGAGCAGCAGTGATTGTGTTTGAACATATGCACCATAGTACTTATGATATTAGTGTGCAGGTGATGCTGATGAGATTTGTGTGTGATAACAGTTGTTTGGGCTGTTACTGATAAGATATGTATGCCATGTATGTTAGAACTAGGACTGACATGCTGTAGGTACTAACATGGGTGATCCTAACAAGATGCTTAGGAATTCTATGCAAGGAGCAGAATGCATCCCTGCAGGGGGAGTAGCACAAATGTGTGACATCAGAAGGTCATGTTGAATGTTATAGCATCCAGTTCAGACTGGATATTGCCCAGCTGATAAGTGTATCAGTTGAGGGGGAGTAACTCTGTTACTCAAACAAGCAAAAGGTGACATCTGTAGTAGAAGTCTACAGAGAGTTAACCAAGTGAGTGCTAACAGGGCTAAAAGCCAACTGTGAGGAGTCTGAGAGCTTGAGCAGCAAGTGACTTACCTGCATGATAGGACCATTGTTAAGTCTTCTGCTGTGTAGGAAATCTCTAATGTAAGTACAAGGTGTTTTAGCCAAAAATTTGCCAAAGGGGGAGTTTGTAAGTGCTCTTGATTGGCTGCATTTTGTGGCAAAATATAAGTACATATATAAATGTCATGTTTGATGTTATTACATTCATAATATGGACTGTGCAAGATAAGTTAACTAAGCTAACTATAAGTTGAGCTGGATATCATACTCAATCTTATGACATAGGTCGTATGACATCAGGCGGGAGTTTGTTATTCTGGTAGCTATAACTCGGGAAACAACTCAAAAGCTCAAGCTGGAATGCAGGAGACATTTTAGACGCCCTAGGGGAACTAATATGTACCTGATTAAAGAGGCAAACATGCAGAATACAAAAGTGAGGTTTTATGATTGATAAAACCTAATGTATGCGCCCAGGCCCAAGGACTGATCTGCTGCTACAAATACCAGGAAAGGCAATCCTAGAAGGCAGCTGTTGAAGATAGAGAAGCAGAGAAATCACCATAGTGGTTTAGAAGTGAAGAGACTGTTCTTCACGTTTGTGTCTTAGGAATATTTGTAACCCAAGCAACTGTTGATTGCATTGGTTAGGTAGTTTCTAGGATGTGTATCACTCGAAACTGTTAAGTAAGAGTGTATGTCACTTGATCAAAGCTTTGAAGCAAGATCAAGGTGTGTGTGTATAGGTGAAGTGTTTCTTCAGTTTACTAATTAATTTGAAACTGTTTGATATAACTGGTTTGTGATTGTAGGGAGTGAGTGGGTGTACTCAGGTCTAGAGTCTCTCTAGGTTAAATTGCCATTGGGTAGTGATTAAGTGAGGAGTGCAAATTGGAGGTTTGACTCTGGATTGATACTGCTGATAGTGAAATTTCTCCCTGGCTTGGTAGCCCCCAAATGTAAGTGTGTTGCACTAAACTGGGTTAACAACTAGCTGTGTTATTTACTGCTTTGTTATTACTGCATAATAGTAGGTCTGTAGTAAATGTCATAGTGGATGTTATAACTTCTGTTAGAACATCCATCATGGGCTGGCTAGAATTTTCAATTTCAAGATCAATTCAAGAAGAATCAAGAGTGTGAGAAGTTACTAAATTAGGGTTTCAAAGGTTTGTCAGTGTAAAATCCTCTACTTAGTGCCTAACTTCAAGACCACATATCACAAGATACAAGTGTAATCTCACTTTGACATGAACATGATACTTGTAGAGCATGTTCCTAGCTTTCTTTTGAGTACTAGAAATCATCAATTGGGTTTCTAGAATGCAAGTTATGATGTTGGCAAGTTACAGGTCTCGGATGAATCATATTTTCAGTCAACAAAAGTCAACCAACTTCCAAGGCACTTTTGACCTAGAATCATGTTTCTCCTCAAATTTTGGTGAACACGAAAGTTGTTCCTCATGATCTTAACGTTCCAAAAAGTTCTAGAAGTCCTTCATCTCATTTGTGGAACTCAAGTTATGAAGCTTGCAAGGCAGGGGTATTTTGGGAAAGTGAGATTATAGATCATTTTCATTATAGGTCCTTTTCATGATCTTAAGCACTTCAAATGAAACTTTATCCAACATGAAAGTTGCTTTCAATGATATCAATTTCATCCTAGAACACAAGATTGCCATGAATTTGGCAAGGTTAGGGAGATTGGTGAAGAAATTCAATGGAAAAATGAACTTGAAGTCATGAATTAAATTGAATTGATTTTGGAGCATTTTCATGCCATATTTGTGCTTAAAATCATTCCCAATATCATAACAAGCAAGATGCACAACTTCATTTTGGTCCATGATGAGAAATGCTCGTGGTTTTCAAGGTTACTTCAATGAGAAGTTTCACATCCAATCTCCACCATTGGATCAAATTAAGGACAAATTTCTATCCGCATGATCAAAATAAGGTCCCAGCAATTGATCCAAATAAAATTCATGTGGAATTGGAGGGAATTCACGTATGCATGAGCTTGCATTTCCAACTTTGGGCATTTTCCCAATTCAAGCAAACCAGGCTAAGTTGGGCCTCAGAACACTTATAGATCCATTACAAAAAAGCTCCAGATGAAGATTGATTATGGATTCATTCATTTTCGTGGAGGGAGAGCTTAGGAGCAGTTGAAAATTTCAAGAGAAAAGTGGAAATCGTGAATTGAGATTCAAGCAGTTTCAACTCAAATCAAAGCCAGCAACACTTTCCTTGAACTTCCTTGAGTGATTCTGCACGTTTTTGCTCAAGCTTGACATCATTAGAAGCTCCAACGGAGAGGCTCTGTTAGGTATTCTTATTTTCCAAAATTCACTCAAAATATGCATCAATTCCATGCCATTTTTGTTGCAAACTGAAGACCTACATGTGTAGGCAAATTCTGGATAGTTTCTGGTTTGTTTTTGATGATTTCAGTTTTGAGCATGAAACTTTGATCGTTTGATTTTCCTTAATTATGCATGATAAATGAAATTTAATGGTGGAATCATGATCTATGTGGCTGAGCTTTAATTTGGTATATAATTTTGCACGATTTGGTTAGGTTTTAGATCTGCAACTCCGGTGGTGTTGCCGGAGAAGACGACCGGAACAGTTGTTCTGGCGTCTGGTTCAATTGTTGTTTGGCTTGCATGGCGTGCCATGTGTACACGTTGAATTTGTGACTGAACTGGATCAACGGATTGGATGAGCTCTGACTAGCCAGTGTGTACTTGTTGACTGCCACGCATTTAAATGAAACGATGCGTTTCATTGTTGGATCTGAGTTGCTCTTGTTTGGGCCAAAAGCACTAATTGCACCCCCTCTCATTGAGGCCCATTGAATTAAAATGGGATTTTCTATTTGGAATGGTTTTTAATTGAATTTTCTTTTGTTCTTTCTTGTTCATGCCTAGTTCTTGATCTAATCTTTTTCTCCAATGATTGAAACTTTTTTCTCATATCAATGATGAGTTGAAGAGTTTTATAGGATGATTTTGGATCTGGTTTAGTTCATTTTTTGTTTGACTTTTAAGGCATTTTTGTTGACCCTCGACAATCCTCCTTCAAAGTGGAGTATCCTTGTGAATCAAATTCTTCGATGATGCTTTGAAGTGACTTTAGTTGTGATCTTTTGGCCTCTGGTTTCCAACTCTTTGATGGTCATTTGAGATTTTATTTGGTTATTTTTTATCCTTTTTCCGTTTTTGAGGTAACTTGCAAGTCAAGTTACTTCTAAGGGTGGTTCGTACAAGTACTTGACCTAGTTTGATTTGGAAATGACACTTGTGGATCCTTTGAGCTCTCAATTCTTGTTGATTCATACTTCTAACATGTTGAGGTATTTGAATGCTCATTTATAGGTCATAAATTTTTTTGATGCTTGTGTTTGAGTTGCATTCTTTTAGGCTTTCCATTTGAAGTTTAAATGTTGAATGTGTTTAAGACTTAGGTCTTTCTCCACACCTATTCTTGCAATTCCTTTTGGTGTGTTTCATCTTTGGTTTATGTACCTTATCCTCTCATCTTTACTTCTGTCTAAGGATCTTTGAGTCTCATTTGAGATGGTTTGGTTTCTCCTTTGGAGGTACTTTGAACATGTCATGAATGATGATTCTTTTGAGGACTTTTGTATTCCTTTCTTGCTTGATTTCTTTGGTGTGCATTCTTTTATTTGTTTGCATCATTCTTGCATCTCTCATATGCATGCTTGAGGTTGAGATGTGCTTGTGGAGGCTACTGTCCCACATTTTGTTCCTCCCTCACTTTCATTCTAACTGGGCATTACATGTTTGCTTACTTGCATTTTCTTATGCCTTCTTCTATCGTTTGCTTCCTTCTTCTTTTGTCTTTCTTTGCCATGATCCCTTAGGACCTCTAATCTTTCTTGTTCAATATTGATTATGATAGACCTTAGGCTTGAACCCATGTATGATAACATTAGGTAGCATTCCCTTTTATCCCAATCATAGGTGCACTTTGTATGAGAACATTAGGTTGAGTCTTAGTCTCCCTTTAGAGTGTCTCTCTTTTCTCATCTTCAAACTTTCTCAAAGCATCTAATAAAGGTTAAGGATTTTTGTACATTACGAGCCTTAAGTACTTGGGAAATGGTGATTGGGGGGCCTCCTCTCAATTATCTAGAGTGTTTAGCGTATGTCCTTTGGACGATATGCGACGCATTCACTCCTAGGTCATAGTCTTTAGTGCAACATGAATTACAAACAATAATCAATGCACTTCTTCTCTAAAAAACACAAAAACAAACCTCAAACCTTTTATCCTCCGGGATCTTAATTTGGAAAACCTTTTTAATAAGGAGAGTTTTGTTAACTCTTGGTTCTACCGCAAACGGGTAACGCCTAAGTCTCCAATGGTCGAGCTGCATACACCTAACTGCTAGAACTAAGTTTTAACCCTAGTCGGGCCTAAAACATTTTGAACCAACCGGTGTTCTTGTTAGCCCGAACTATGTTTGCTTTGATTTCTCATACTAGATGAGGATACGTAGGCACAAGAAGGCGATGTCTTGGCGAGCAACCTTCCCCCACCTTCACCCGTAGTTAGTCGAACTACTTTGACTCTGACTTTCCCATTGCATGAGGGAATACATAGGCATAGAGCAGCGATGCTCTATCGAGTCTCTTTTCTTTTCTTTTGCCCCTGAGCCGTAGCTTAGATAATAAACCCCCTTTTAGATAGACAACAAAGCATGGATCCCGTCGAGTACGACATACGTGAGGGATGCTAATACCTTCCCCTTGGTAACCGACTCCCGAACCCGAGACTTGGTTGCGATGACCTGTCTTCTCCCGTTTTCATTAGGTTTTCTCTGATCTTTTCCTTTCCCTTCTTTTGGGATAAATAACGAACGGTGGTGACTCTTCTGTCCTTGCCGGCCCCTCTTCACAGCGATGCGACAATAGGCATGTAGAATGCAGATGGTAGGCATGCAGAGTGCAGACGGTAGGCATGCAGAGTGTAGAGTGTAGCCATGCAGAGTGTAGAGTGTAGCCATGCAGAGAATCATGTAGGCATGGATAGAATTAGAGTGTATACGGTAGGCATGCAGAGTGAAGACGGTAGGCATGCGGAGTGCAGAGGATAGCCATGGAGAGACTCTTGTAGGCACACAGGGTTTAATCTTGTCGTGCAGAGAAACTTGTAGGAACGCAGGGTTTAGTCTTATCATGCAGCTCACCTTGTAGGCACATAGGGTTTAGTCTTGTCGTGCAGAGAACCTTGTATGCACGTAGAGTGTAGTCTTGTAGGCACGCAAAGACATGTGATGAGTGCATATCTAATGATGAAAAACAACATTTATTGTTATTAATACAATAGAGATAGCTGATTTATTATCATATCAATTAGTTAAACAATCCCTTCAAACACAAGTTTACTAAAATTTTAGTTATGGCTCAAACACCACAATACATGATTAGTGCACATTTAAACGGTGAGGTTTTTGAATGCAACTTAGCCAGTTTCAATTTTTGAAATACTGATGTTACTATATTTTTGATTGAAAGAAGGTCAAATTTTTTACACTTGAAGTCGAGATTAGAAAAGAAATTACAATGTGTTCCAGTTGGCAAAATAATCTACAAGAATCCTATGTTCTTTGGCGGGCTCGATCAATGCAAAAATTTCCAATTAAAGATTCGAGACGATGAAGATGTGTGTAGCATGTTCCGCAGTCATGAGTATTCCAGTTTCTCAGATATTGTGTTATATGTTATGTTACAACAACAATAATTGTCTTAGCAACTTGATTCTTCTCAAGTTTTTTACGAACCTGATGAGGAACACGCTGAAGTCGATGCCATTGCTGAAGAAGAAGAAGCAGTTGAAGTCATTATTGACGACATGTTAAACAACGAGAAGATGGGGTTCCATCTAGTCATGTTTATTGCCTACCTCAACATATGACAAGTCTCAACTTAGGTGATGATGAACCCTCAACAGATATTATTTACAACCCTAACTACACAACAGAAGGACTACTAAAAGAGGGCGACAACTTTCGTATAAAATAAGATTGTGTCTGAGCAATTAAAAAATTTCACATGGACTTATTAGCAGATTATATAGTCGATCGAACAAATCTGACTCTGTATAAGATCTATTGTTGTAACGAGGTGTGTCAATTTTGATTAACAACGTCTTTTCGGAAGATAAGTGATTCATGGTGGAATTCTGGTATCAGATATAAGATGTCGAAGGCGATGTTACGACACTGATATCTGTCCTATCACCAATAAGAACAAAGGCAACAAGTATAACAACAGTAAAAATTACACAAGTAATTATTAACCCAGTTCAGTGCAAACACACCTACGTCTGGGGGCTACCAAGCCAGGAAGGAAATTCACTAAATATAATTAGTTTGAAGATACACAGTAGACTCTCTCTAGTTTACCATCTTCGCACCTAATCTCTACCTAGGACACTCCTAGATATGAGATACTTCTCACTCCCCCTTAATCACAGCAGTGATAACAACAGGTTAATAAAACTTTAGAAGACGCCCTTCAAAGACAAAACTTGATCTTGCTTAAAAGCTTCAATCAAGTACAATACACTCTTGCTTAAAAGCTTTGAGTGAACAATTTTCAATACAAAACTTAGTCCAATTCACACATTAAAGTAATGAGTGAATGGCTCACACACAAACACAAACACATGAATGCTACAAAACACTAATCCTTGTGCAATGCACTATATTAAACCTAGCTTCTCTGAACAGCAAAATATGATTGTGAATCCTTTAAATAGTAACTCTTGGACGGGCTTGGGATTTGGCAAAAATAACAGCAACTGATCTTTGATGAAATCAATCTAAATAATTAGCATCAATAAGTAAAGCCAAGATAGATGTAATTTGATCCAATCAACTCCAATCAAATCACTCTTCAGATCTTCAAGATTTCCTCCAGAAAATAGCTCACACGATTCCATAAATATTCCACGAAAAAGGCATCAATAACGCTTTTGAATAAGAACTAATTTCACGCAGATTTTGAACCATAAACGTCAGACCAAGCAGCGCAAATATTTGCACAAAAAGTAACAGACAAACAAACAGATTCTCACAGAATGTTTTGTTCATAAGTGTCAGGACATCACACTTGACATCATGAACTAAACCCTGTAACAACAAACATAGCTACCTGCAAAATATTAGGAACATATGTCAAGACATCCTGTAGGACATCTTGTGATATCACCAAGTTTTACCAAAATGCCTGCCAATCAGGAACTAACAAACTCCCCTTTTGGAAAATTTTGACTAAAACATTCAACAGATCTCAAGAGCTCCTAAAACAGAGAACACAACAGAAAAAAACTTCAAAACAAGAGTAAACACAAACTCCCCCTCAACACAATAACCAGCAACTCTTCAAATCACATAACAGCCCAAACATCCAGCAAGCTGTCATCACAAACTCTTCTTCAACATAAAAAAACAACAGAAAACAACTACATCCTACATTCAGCAGGATCAGCAGAGCAGCAACAGCTTCAGCAAAGCAACGACTTCTCCCCCTTTTAGCCATAAATAATGAACACAAACTGAGGGAAAAAGTATCATAGATCAAAAACAATATAGCCAAGTAAAGTTAAGGGTACAGATGACCCAATTAAAGTACAAACCAACAACACTTTTAATTGCAAAAATAAACAAATTCAGCAGCAGACATAACAAGCAAAAGAGAGCCAAAGAACACATCAGTCAAACAAATTAATCTTCTTCTTCAGATCCAGTATTTTCATCTTCACCAGCATTTGTAGACACAGAATTATCATCATCAGTCTTCTCCTCTGATCCAGACACTTCCTCACCTTTATCTTATTGATTATCAGCATCATTCATTGCATTATCTTCACTTTGTTTCAAACATTTAATCAAGGCTTCCATCATGATCTTCCTTGTTGTAGCTACATTAATCACATCACCTAACTCCCTTCAAGTCTCCTTCAATTCAAAAATAACCCTAGCCCTTAAAGTAGATGTCTTCTCAGCAGATGTTAAGACAATGTCTGGGACATGTCTTCCAGCAAATAATTTGTAGTGAAGAGACAGAACAAATTCTCTCTTGCATGCCACATCATTGGTAGTAAGAATCCCAGGGTATTTGCTTTGGATGATTCCACAGATTAGAGAGGGAAATGTAATAGGCAGCTCAACAACACTTATGGTGGCATGTTTCACAACTTGATTAAAAATATACCTCCCATAGTTAAACTCAACCTTAGTCCCCACAGCATAAATGAATCTACCCAGTCCAACAACAATGGTTGAGGTATGATTGGTGGGCACCCAATTTGCAGCACCAATCCTGTGAAGGATGGCATACTTAACACTAAGTTGCCCAGCAGACAGCTTACCTTTAGATGGCCAGGCATTGAGTTGATTTGCAGTTATTATCCTACACACTTGATTGTCAGAGGCTTCCATTTCACTGTCACCTTCATCATTCCTTCCCAAGAATTTGTTAATCACATTTAAGAAAATTCAACACACGTCCCTCTTACAAAAACTTTCATAAAATCACTGCTTTTTCTATCAGTAATGGTTGCAGGGACATTCACAATGGATTCCTTTACAAGCATATCATAACATTTAGAAACCCCAGCTACAGTCTTGGTCAGCCCATCATCAGAAATCAGTTGCATTACCTCATTAATTTCAAGCGCATCTTTTCCCAATTCTCTTTCTAAGGAAATCCTTCTTTGGTACACGAATTTCCACTTTGACACGCTGTCAATAGAGTGGAATGACACATTATCCAGAGGGGCAGCAAGAACAGAACTAGAGGTTTTCTTGGCAACAGATCTCTTAGCAGGAGTGATGTCTTGGACATCATCATCTGAATCAGTAGTCTCCGACTTAACCTTTCTTTTCTTGGAAGCGGGAGTGACTTTACTCCAAGCTTTTGGAGGACCAACAAGAGTCTTCTTCCTCTGACTCTTAGAAGGGGATTTCTCAATGACATCTTTTCCTTTTTGAGATTTCAATCTTTTTGCAATACCAGGGGTGACATTCTTGATTAGCTCATCATCAGAAGGGACATTCTCAACATCCACCACATTTTAAGAAATGTTTACCTTCTCCTTGACTTGACCAGAACTATTTGTATTGTCTTCCATATCAGGGGTACCATCATTCTTATTTGCAACATCATCTTCTCTTACTTCCTTGAGCACAGAGCTAGCAAGCTTGTGCAAGTTCTCAGTATTAGGGTTCTTATCAGAAAGGTATTTATCAACATCTTTACCTAGGTCGACAGCAAAACTAGGAGTGGCATCCATGCGAGATAGAGGAGTGGAAATCCCAGGTACATTGTATCTTCCATATAGAACCTTGGTCACTAGTTCCCTAATGCTTCTATCAACATAGACACTTCCTTCTTTGTTCTTCATTTTAGTAGTATAATCAACAAAAGTATCAGAGGTTTTACCTTTAGACATCTGTTGAGATTCGCTTGCATGAGTAGGAGTGGTCTTGGAAGCTTCAGTGTCGTGACTAGGAACCATGGAAAGAGGGGTAATGTCAAGGACTTCTTTAAAAGAGATGCTCATGGGACGAGCCTTAGTTTTGGAATCAGACTTTGAAGATTTTGAAGATGTTGCGACATGATTAGGAGACATTATGTGGTTTCTGAGGGTAGGAAGATAGGTTTTAAAAGGAGAATCAAGTAGAGAATGGGAGGCAAACATAAATTCTGTGGGGGTATCGGAGTTGAACGGGTAGTTGGAGGGAGAGAGATGATTAGGGTAACGCGTGGTAGTATCCTTGAGCGTGTTATGTAATAATGAGTTATGTCGGGACATCTCAATTTTTGGAAAATACCACCCTTTATGAGTGACAATCCCACTCAAGAATAATTTCTATAAATCTTCAAAAATACAAATCCCTAATTTTCCTCTCAAAATTTCAAATTGATTGGCATCTAAAGCTTTAGTGAAAATATTAGCCAACTGTTTTTCTGTAGTAACATGCTTTAGGGTAATGATTTTATTTTCAACAAGCTTCCTTATAAAATGATGGCGAATATCAATGTGCTTTGTTCTACTTTGTTGAATGGGGTTCTTGGAGATGTTTATAGCACTTAGGTTGTCACATTATAATGTCATGACATCTTGTGTGACATTATACTCAGTAAGCATTTGCTTCATCTACACAAGTTGAGAACAACTACTCCCAGCAGCTATATATTCACCTTCTGCAGTATATAGAGAGACACCGCTTTGTTTCTTGCAAAACCAACATATGAGGTTGTTTCCCAAAAAGAAGCAACCTCCTGATGTGCTCTTCCTGTCATCAGCACTTCCAACCCAATCAGCATCACAGTAGCCAGATAGCACATAACCAGATCCATGAGTGTACAGCATCCCATATTCACTTGTCGCATTAATATATTTCAAAATTCTCTTGACCTGATTGATATGACTCATCTTGGGTTCAGCTTTATATCTGGCACAAACACCCACAGCAAAAGCAATGTCAGGCCTGCTTGTTGTAAGATATAACAAGCTTCCTATCATGCTTATGTAGAGACTTTGATCCACATTAACTCCTTTTTCATCTTTTGACAACTTTAGATGGCTAGGTGCAGGTGTTCTTTTGTGGCTGGCATTTTCCATTCGAAACTTCTTAACTATATTCTTGGCATACTTACTCTGAGATAGGAATATAGATTCTTCCATCTATTTGACTTGCAACCCAAGAAAATAAGTTAATTCCCCAACAAGGCTCGTTTTAAATTCAGATTGCATTTGCTGCACAAAATGTTGAACCATCTCATCAAACATCCCACCAAAGACAATATCATCAACATATATTTGAGCAATCATGAGTATTCCCCCCTTCTTCCTTGATAAACAAAATTTTATCTATGCCACCTTTTCTGTATCCATTATCAACAAGAAACTATGTTATTCTTTCATACCATGCTCTAGGAGCTTACTTCAGACCATACAAAGCTTTCTTCAACTTAAACACATGATTAGGAAAAGTTGGATCAATAAAACCCTTAGGATGTTCCACATAAACTTCTTCATTTAGGTAACCATTTAAAAAGGAACTTTTAACATCCATCTGAAGCAGCTTTATTTTCAGAATGCAGGCAACTCCCAAAAGAAGTCTAATAGATTCAAGGCGAGCTACAGGAGCAAAAGTTTCATCAAAATCAACCCCTTCAATCTGAGTGTATCCTTGTGCAACAAGTCTGGCTTTGCTCCTAGTGAGCACTCCCTTTTCATCAGACTTATTCTTGTAAACCCATTTAGTTCCAATTATATTTGTTCCTTCAGGCTTTGGCACAAGATCTCAAACTTCATTTCTCTTGAATTCCCCCAACTCCTCTTGCATGGAATTTATCCAGAATTCATTAGTTAAAGCTTCCTTGATGTCTTAAACACAAAATAAGTACTTGAAATAACTTCTCTGGATCTAGTGGTTACCCCTTTATTTGGATCAACTATGATGAGATCCATAGGATGGTCTTTCTGAATTCTGATACATGGTCCTTTGTCAACTGGTTCAGATTCAATGATGGTTGGATTGGGATCATTGTCTCTGTTTTTAGACTCAGCTGAGATATTAAAGGATGTTCCAACATCTTCTGGGACATCAATCTCCTTATGCAAATCATCTATAACAACAGTGATAGACTCCATCATGGTCTTATTTATGGAGTTAAACACTCTATAGGCTCTGTTGTTAGTAGAGTAGCCCAAGAATATACCTTCATCACTCTTAGGATCCATCTTTGTTCTTTGGTCATGATCTGTAAGTATGTAGCATTTTCTTCCAAAAACATGGAAGTATTTTACAGTAGGCATTCTTCCTTTTCATATTTCATACAAGGTGGTCATGGTTCCTGTTCTCAAAGTTACTCTGTTATGGATATAGCAGGAAGTGTTCATGGCTTCAGCTTAGAAGTGGTAGGGCAACTTCTTAGTATGAATCATTGCTCTAGCATATTCTTAGATAGTTCTATTCTTTCTTTCCACAACTCCATTTTGCTGTAGAGTAATGGGAGCAGAGAATTCATGGCTAATCCCCTCAGAAGAACAGAACTCAGAAAATTTTTGATTTTCAAACTCATTCCCATGATCACTCCTGATTCTAACAACCTTGCTTTCCTTTTCTTTTTGAATATATTGATAGAGGTCTTGGAACACATCAAACACTTCAAATTTTTCTCTTATGAAATTTACCCAAGTGTATCTTGAAAAGTCATCTACCACCACATAAGCATACTTCTTTCCACCAAGACTCTCCACCTGTATAGTTCCATTAAGTCCATGTGGAGAAGTTCCAATACTTTAGAAGTACTGAGATGTTGGATCTTCTGGTGTGACATCCTTGTCTGTTTTCCTATTTGGCATTCACCACATACTTTTCCCTCTTCAATATTCAGCTTAGGAATTCCTCTGACAGCTTCTGTAGAAATTATTTTCTTCATTCCTTTTATATGAAGATGACCAAGCTTCTGGTGCCACAATTTAACTTCATCTTCTTTGGCTAGAGCATATTTGGAGTCCTGAGAGACCCATAGGTAGCAATTGTCTTTAAATCTGACTCCCTTCATGATCAATTCTCCATTTTTATTTGTAACCAAGCATTTAAGTTTAGTGAAATTGAGATTGAGTCCTTGATCACATAATTAACTGATGCTAATTGTTGCACCCAAAAATTTGACCTACCTTTTCTTAACTTGGTTTATGTTTAATCTCATTTTCTTTTAGCGTTTGCATTACATAGCATTGTTTAATTGAACAGGGGATCAAGAGATTATGCATAGTGTCGCTACTGCGAAAATCGGCGCCGGCTGAACAGAAGAATCGCCACCGTGCGTTATTTATCCCAAAGGAGGGAAAGGAAACGCTCAAAGTAAACCTAATGCAAAACAGGGAAGGAATGGTCAACGCAACCAAAACCTGGATTCGGGAGTCGATTACGCAAGGGGAAGGTATTAGCACCCCTCACGTCCGTCGTACTCGACGGGATCCACGCTTGTTTTCTAGTACGGATTGTTATTTCTATCTAAAATAAGGGTTAAGGGTTAAAAAGAAAAGAAAATGACTTGGCAAAGTATCGCACTTTATGCCTACGTATTCCCGTCTGGAACGAGAAATCAGAGTCAACGTAGTTCGCCTACCTACTGGAAAGGAGGGGAAGGTTGCTCGCTAGGATATCGCATCCTATGCCTACGTACTTTCATACAGCATGAAAGATCAGAGCAAACATAGTTCGGGCCACGTACGAGACAAGTCTGTCTTGATTGTTTTTATTCCTTCTGAAAAAGGGTTTTTCTGATTACTGGTCCAAGCGGACAAAAATGACGTTTCGATGAGTTCACATTCTTTTACGGAAGAAGTGTCTTTTATGGTGTTTGAAATATTTATTGTGTTTTTCTGTTTGTTTTGAGAAAGAAGAGACATAACTCTAACCTATGGTTGAAAAGGGGATCAAACTAACCTAGTGTTATCATGCATGGGTTAAGACCTAATGTCTATCATGCTCCTCTCCTGCGCAGAGAGAAACAGAGATCCTAAGGGAACAGACGGAAACAGAAACAATAGCAATATATACAATAAAGCAGTAAAATGCATGGATACAACAATACAAGCGAGGCAAGAGAGTCCCACTCAACCTCGAACCTAGAAAGCAACAGGCAAAAGTGAACAGAATTCACTTTCAACCTAACAGGTTAAACAACAAGCAACACAGTCAGGGAAAACCAATCAATACATCAAGAATTAAACAGCTAACATAAACAGCAAAAGCAGCCTTCATCAACATCTGTCTTCAAGTCATCTTCAACCATCTACAAGCTTCAAGCAAGCATCAGTCTTCATCTTCAAAGCCTTCAAGCAAGGTCTCTATCTTCAATCTGCAATGGCTTTTCTTCAAGTCTCAATCTCCAAGATGAGCAGCAGTCAATAAGATGGATGGGATGTTAAACAATCAGTTGCCCACCAAGGGTAGCTCACTAACTGTTAACATGATACAGACAATTTTCTCTCAAAAGTTCTGTCTTTTAAATACATTCACTAATCCTTCCAAAGGAAGGAGGTGGATATTTAAAAGAGACTTTGAATCATAGAGAAAGGATGGAGGCAAACAAGACCTTCCATGTTTGTGAATCAAGTTTTCTACCCTAGAGCTCTGCCTAGCTCCTAAACCCTATAGCCTTCAACAACTGCCAGCAAGGGATACTCCTCATCAACTCTGGAAGTTGGTCTTCATTCTCTTTGATCTCCAATGGGCTTCATAATCAAAGTCTTCAGCTCAAACCCAAGCCCCAAACAAGCCCAATACCCCACACAGGCAAGTAATAACCCTAGAGAGGGCACACCACACAGACAAGCAAATACAAGCAGTATACTAATAGTAATAGTAGAATAGGGGAAACCTAGCAATTTCTAAGGGATCTATTACCTACCCATAACCCCTATAGTCCCATACCCCAAAGATTTAAACTACAATTCCTAAAAGAAATGATTTACTACTCCTATGTTATCTCCTAAACCCTAGTTTTAATTCTCCTAATCACCTAAACCAAATCATCTAAAATTAAGTTCTAAAATCATGAATTAAATTCTATGAGGAAGCTAAAGTTCTAAGCTAATCAACCTAAAAAGAATGGATCAAAAATGTAAAAGCATCTAATTAAACTAAAAACAACAATATCATGCATCAAATTAAACCACTTAAAAAGCTATTTAAAAGAAAAATATTCTAAAAATGCTAAGACAAAATTAAATTGGAATTTCATTATTTCTTAATTTTCTTAACAGAAATATAAACCTAATGAAAAAACAACCACTAAAAAATAAGCATTTTCCAATTTGTTGTGAATTTTTAAAGAATTAAAATGAAATGGAGGAAATTAAATTGAACTAAATGGGGTGAGGGGTGCAACAAGTATTAATTCAGTTAAAATAATAGGATGGGCCCAGACTGGGGGGCGCGCATAGCAAAGCGCGTCTGGGCCCAATGCATGCTCAGAAAAAAATAAAAGAAAAAAACATGAGAACGGTGCAGAAAGTAATAATTTCAGTTAAAATGGTTTTGGGCCTGCGTTGAGGGGGTGGGATTAGTAACAATTGTTGAGCCCAGGGTTGCGTTTTAAGTGAAACGCATCGTTTCACAGCCAGTCTTTCCCTCCCAGTTTCAACTTTGAATCATGACCATTAGATCAATTACTCAGTCAACAAACAAGACTCCATCCAACGGTCAACATGCATCTTCTCCAAATGATTAGGGTTTCAGCCATGGAAGCCCCATGCACGAGCTCATGAACCAGATCTTCAACTCATTCATACAACCTCAATTCCCCATGAAATTTCAATCTGTAAAGAGCAAAGTTGCTCTACTTCTTCCCCTCTACAAAACCATGGCATTAGATCCCTCTGAAACTCACTCAAAATTCAAACCCGATAGGTATAACATCCTGGTTCCATCATTTTTCACTGCTATCGATCTTGCCAATTCTTGCCAACTATTACACTAATAGAATCCACACGCCATGCTGATCATTTTAAGCTACATACCTAAGATTATCGTGCCATATCCTAGATGTTCTAAGTCCTAACAGTTCTTGCACTCCAATGGCAACATCCATGAAACCTTCTCAAACTTTATGGAAATGATCCTCTAACCTAACCTAACAATTCTAACCTAATATTTCTACATTATTCTAACTAAAACATGCCAATTCGATGAGATTACCAACCTGGTGTAAATGATGAAACAGGTAGCGAATTCTTCAGATCCAATGCTTGCAATGCTTGGGAAGTGATCAACAAACTTAATTCTTGATTCTGTATGCAATAGATCTTGTTCAAACCTCTTGGATTCTTGTAACCACTTTCTCTTGCACTTTGAATGGTGAAGTTGGATAACACGATTTCTTCCTTAATTCAAACAGATTTTGATGCGAATTTTGATCCTTGAATGATCTAGATGATGATAGGATCAAGAACTTTGGAAATTGATGAGGATTTGATGGAGTTTGAAGAGGTTTTGCAAAATGGAAGAATGAGGTATAACTTGGTATTTTGATCACAATGATTCACCAACCCTTGAATGAAACCTCTCAATGCAATATATAGATAACATTAGAAATCTCTAGAACTTTGTAGAAACTTCCCATGCACACTTTCCTTGAATTTTGATTATGTTACTTCATACATAAGTAACCAAGCATAACTTCCAAATTTTGAACCAAGCTCAAAAATCCACTTTTTCCAATGTTCTTAAAACATTTTTTCCAATCAAAATGACCTATAATTTCACCCCATTTGGCCAAATTATGAAAAATCTCAATTTTAGGTCACTTTTTATTCATTAAATTCACCAAATTTGAAACCTTGAGCTATGAGCATTTTCAAACTTTCATGATCACTTTTCTAGAATCAAAATGTCATTTGGAGCAAGTTTTATGTTGTGAAGTTTTTCATTTGAAGTTTCCTTGTATGAGTTTTGGGCATAGGCTTGAAATGACTTGTAATTCTCAAATGACCAAAATACCCTTTGCTTGCCAAGACCATAAGTAGAGTTCCACAAATCATATGAAGGCATACCATACCTTTATAGAAATCTAAGACAATGAGGAACAACTCTTATGTTGACCAGAAATTCATTTGAAATCTCCTTGAGGGGTAAAAGTTGCTTGGAAGACAAGTAACTTTCACAGACAAAATTTCAGATACCTCAGATGACCTGTAACTTGCAAGGACCATAACTTGAGTTCTATAAATCTCCTTGATGTCTTCCACCACTCAAGTTAAAGGTCTTGAGATCCTCTACAAGTTTCATGTTGACCAAGGATCCTTTTGAAGCTTTCATTTTGACATATCTTGCTTGGAAGTTTGCCCTAAATCAGGGGATTTTACACAGAAACCCTAATTTAGAAACTCCTCTTCTTCTTGATTTCTCTTGATTTATTCTTGGCACATCACCACATCCTTCTCTACATGTAAAATGATGAAACCCACATCTCTCCAATAGACCTTAATGCCTTTCAATCAATCATTTGACCTAGGGTTGACCCAACTGAAACCCTAGTTGACTATCTTCAACTGCAACTCTTGTGATCACATCAATGAATTGTCTCACCTTCAAAATGACTCTCCATGTCTTCCATGATGTCTATATACCCTCCATGCTCAATTCACAGCTCACAACTTCCTTGATGATCTTCACATACACTCAAGATAGGAGAGAGATCCACTGCTTGATCCACTGACTTCTTAGCTTTCCAATTCTTTCTAATGACTTGGATATGCTTGAATTTGAATAATAACCTCTTGATAGTCTCATAGAGATAAGAATAGTGCTTGGTCCCTGGTTGGATGATTTGCTATGCTATGCTATGCAGATGATTAGACTATGTACATGACTCTATATGCAAATGCTAATGCAATTGAAACATAAACCAAGTGAAATAGGTTGAGCAAATTTTAGGGTGCAACAGCTGCCCCTATTCAAGCGGCT
The DNA here is from genome assembly GCA_963859935.3 of Lathyrus sativus. NCBI lineage: Eukaryota > Viridiplantae > Streptophyta > Magnoliopsida > Fabales > Fabaceae > Lathyrus > Lathyrus sativus. Next base: position 444,338,129 of record OZ012738.1, on the reverse strand, counting down.
TGGACCCGATTGGGTGAAGAGCGAACGGCCTTCAAACATTCGAGGTACGAGACGGTTGAATACTAAGAACCCGGAAATTTTCCAACCGCAGAAACAAACTGCACCACTGTTTGGAGAACGACATCCATCAACTGAATCTGGTTGTTACGGCAACAAACTGATCTGTTAGCGACGTGCTGGGGATTATTTACATCAGACTGAAAAAGATTCTATCATCGAAGAAATCTCAACTACACTTGTCCACGTTAGGACTCTGCCTGCCGTCAACACGAAGAAATCTCGTCGACCTCGCTGGGGATAACTCGTCTGCATTTCATCAGGAATAAATCGTCCACGTCAGGAATAAACTGTCCACGTTAGGAATAACCTGTCCACGTTAGGAACCACATCTTTCCACGTAAGGAATCACATCTTTCCACGTAAGGAATACCATCTTTCCACGTAAGGAATCACACCTTTCCACGTAAGGAATCATCTTTCCACGTAAGGAATCATCTTCTCCTCCACGTAAGGAATACCATCTTTCCACGTAAGGAATTATCTTTCCACGTAAGGAATCACATCTCATCTTGATTTGTCCACGTAAGGACTCCCATCTCGTCTGGATTTGTCCACGTCAGGACTACATCGTCCACGTCAGGACTCATATCTTCGACCCGCTGGGGAAATAAAACTTGTCCACGTTAGGACCCACGCTTCACCAACACGAAGAGAGATAAACTTGCCCACGTCAGGACTTGCGTATCTTATCATCACGAAGAACTATAAACTTGTCCACGTCAGGACTCACATTTCACCATTACGAAGGAAGATATCTGCTGGGAATAAATGGTCCACGTCAGGACACCAACACGAAGAGTAATCAATTTTGTCCACATCAGGACTTCACATTCAATCAATACGGCGAAATCGAATCTGTCCACGTTAGGACTAGCACACCTCATCAACTCGGGGAAATAGATTTGTCCATGTTAGGACCCCCACTTCTCTAACACGAAGAAAACCCGTCAATATAGGAATAGATTGTCCACGTCAGGACTCATTTCTCCATTGGTCCCAAACCACAAACTTCTTAATAGTGGCGTGACAGCAACTTTGGGGTGGACTCTACTGGCGATATTTGAAAACCAAACTACCGGACGCCTGTTCTGATAACCGGCGGCAGCCTCTGAAATTCCGATTCCTGAAACCCTTTGATGACAAATAACTCTGCTTGGGGACAAGGAGAGATTTTACCTACTAACTCTGTGGGGAATAATGCCAAAACGGACATTATCGTTGAATATCTCACGCCGAGATCTTGAATGTTTGGTAATTCATTTGAGCAAGAGCTCCTTCCACCTGCAAGAGAGCAATACTTGAAACAAACGGTTAGCCAGCCTGGTTTATGTTTCAAAATGCATATGTTTGACAATGACGCAATGCTCCATTCGACATGGAAATGCTACGCTTTTTTTTGACTATACGCCGATGCAAATGCAGACTTCGAACTGCTGGGATACAGGAAACCGCTTTAGCAAAATAAATGCTGAAGACAATGCCGACTCCGCTGGGGATAGCCAGGTGCTACAGAATTATTCCAGCAAAATAAATGTTGGAAGAGTGAAGCCAACTTTGCTGGGAAATTGGGAACTTAACCAAACACCTCGTTGAAGTAACACCCTGCTGGGGAATATAACTCTGCTGGGGAATAGCAGATGTGTCCAGTATGATTGTGCTTCCGCTGGGGAGTGAACAGGTATCCCACGGTATTCTGACAAAATAAATGTCAGGATATACAGCCAACTCTGCCGGGGAGAGTCTTAATCTTTGAGTTCCACTGGGAGGAAAGAAAACACTTGCTGGAAATAGAACTCCACTGGGGATGGAATGATTCTCTTGAGGAAAATCAACTGACTCCGCTGGGGGAGAGTAAATGACCCTGCTGGGAAGGGTAGACTGCCTGAATGCAGCTCACGAGTTGGAAATATTAATCTTTTGAGGCTAAACCACTCTGCTTGAGATGGGCCGTCTGAATACTGCCCTCGATCTGGGAATCGCCAAACTCTGCTGAGGATGAACGACTTGGCTGGAGAATGTCCTTTGGATAAGCTACGACTAGCTGGGGAATTCGATCCTTCTTCAGTGAGGAACATTGTCATCTTGGAAGCACGACCTGCGTGGGGATCGAGTCTTTCGCTACGAGCTCCTGGTCCATCTTGCAATCTTTTGATCATCCACTTCACACGACTATGGACCCTGCAACACCACAAACAAGACAAGACAAGTCTACGCAACCAAATCTATTCAGGTTAGCGTCAGTGACAATATTTTTAGTTAATTCAAAGTTTTAGCAATTATTGGCAAGGGCCAGCGACGTTATACACATGCTAATTTCATTAAACCTAGGCGTTTATCATGCACAAAACAGTAAAGAACCAACATCAAATACTGAATACCATGTTTTATTGATAGGGCCCCTGGATGGGCGGAGTTTTGTACACGGGATGTAACTCCTGAAAAGAGGAAGCTACGCACAACAAGTATGCACAAGAAGCATAAATATATTGACAAATCAAATTTGTACACATGTCGGCAACGGGATGCAGACAAACATCATGAACTGATCCTCCTATGACTCGCCCGACTCTAATGCTTTTCCCGGTATCCACACTTTTGAAGAGATTGCGTCTGATAATCGACCCCTCAGGCATGTTCTCCCGCACCAATGCTCACTGCAATATCAAATTCGGACCGCAGTCATTTGCTTTTCAAATCCCTAACTTTTGCGTGAACCGCCCTTTACGGGTTTTCAGTTCACCGGGATACCCCTTTTTGCCGAAGCCGCCCAGTGTAGGTTTTCAACTTCGCGGGTGTACATTTTTTTTCAATTTTATCCCTAACTTTTGCCCGAACCTTTCATTCTGTTTTTGGTTCGCCAGGATGCCCCATTTTTGCCTGGACTCTCTTTTTTCTGTCCAGTGGGTCAATTTCAAGCAAAGTATTTTTTAACTGCGTCCGAATTCACAGGCGACGTAAAGTCTTCACCGTCCATGGTGGACAACAATAAAGCTCCTCCTGAAAAGACCTTTCTGACAACGTATGTCCCTTTGTAGTTAGGGGTCCACTTGCCCCTGTGATCTGCCTGCGGCGGGAGAATCCTCTTCAGCACAAGGTCGCCCGTCTGAAAGCTCCGAGGATGTATCTTCTTATCATATGCTTTCTTCATTCGGCTCTGGTACAAACGACCGTATGCTAAAGAAGCTAGCCTCTTCTCATCCATTAAGCTCAGCTGGTTCAACCTGTCTTTCACCCATTCTGTCTCATCTAGTTGGACATCTCGTAGTACTCTCAGAGAAGGAATCTCAACTTCTAGTGGTAGCACTGCTTCCATTCCGTATACCAGCGAGAACGGGGTTGCCCCGGTTGATGTGCGTACCGTCGTACGATAACCGTGCAAAGCAAAATGTAGCATCTCGTGCCAATCCTTATAGGTCACCACCATCTTTTGAACGATCTTCTTTATATTCTTATTGGCTGCTTCAACAACGCCATTCATCTTGGGTCGGTAAGGGGAGGAGTTGTGATGCTCGATCTTAAAATTCTGACAGAGCTCCTTCATCATTTTGTTGTTCAGGTTTGAACCGTTGTCAGTGATTATCCGCTCGGGGATCCCATATCTACAAATGATATCTCTCTTGATGAATCTGGCTACCACCTGCTTAGTCAAATTTGCATACGACGCCGCTTCCACCCACTTGGTGAAATAATCGATTGCTACGAGAATGAACCGGTGCCCGTTAGAAGCCGTCGGCTCAATCTTTCCAATCATATCAATTCCCCACATCGAGAATGGCCATGGCGATGACATCACATTCAGAGGATTCGGAGGCACATGAATCTTATCAGCATAGATTTGGCACTTGTGGCACTTCCTCGCGAACTTGAAACAGTCAGTTTCCATAGTTAGCCAAAAATAACCTGCCCTCAGCAGCTTCCTTGTCATAGCATGCCCACTAGCATGCGTACCAAATGTACCTTCATGTATTTCCTCCATTAGCAGCTTTGCCTCTTTTTCGTCTACACAACGCAACAGCACCAAGTTGTGATTTCTTCTGTATAAGACACCATCCGGATTCAAATAGAAATTACCCGCCAATCTCCTGGGAGTCTTCTGATCTTGACTGGATGCCCCAGCCGGATACTCTTTGTTTTTCAGGAAATTGAGGATATCGAAATACCATGGTTTACCGTCAGATGCTTCGTCAATAGCAAATACGAAGGCGGGCCTGTCAAGCCGAGAGATAACAATTCTGGGAGCCTCATTCCAGAAGTTGACTTTGTACATGGAAGACAAAGTGGCCAGGGCGTCAGCCATATGATTCTCCGCTCGCGGTACATGATGCAATTCAACCTTGTCAAAGAAAGGCAACAATCTCCTCGCATAATTCATGTACGGTATCAAATTGGGCTGACGTGTCTCCCATTCCCCTTTTATCTGATTCACCACCAGAGCTGAGTCTCCGTATACATCCAGATTCTTGATTCGCAAATCAATGGCTTCTTCAAGCCCCATGATACAAGCTTTGTATTCGGCTTCATTATTGGTAACTGGAAAGGTCAATCGAGCAGTAAACGGGATGTGCGACCCGTGCGGAGTAGTGATGATTGCCCCTATTCCGCTACCGTAGGCGTTTACAGCTCCGTCAAAGATCAACTTCCATTTGGAACCCAATGTCGGTCCTTCGTCTGGCAACGGCTCTTCACAATCTTTCATCTTTAGGTACATGATATCCTCGTCAGGAAAATCAAACCTCATCGATTGGTAATCTTCAATAGGCTGCTCTGCTAAGTACTCAGACAGCACACTCCCCTTTATAGCCTTTTGCGATACATACTGGATGTCATATTCGGTCAAGACCATCTGCCAACGGGCAATCCTTCCCGATAATGCCTGCTTTTCGAATACATATTTGATAGGATCCATCTTCGAGATGAGCATGGTTGTATGATTTAGCATGTATTGCCTCAGACGCTTGGTGGCCCAGGCTAGCGCGCAACAAGTTTTTTCAAGCATTGAATATCGAGATTCACATTCAGTAAATTTCTTACTCAAGTAATAGATCGCATGCTCTTTTCTTCCTGTCTCGTCGTGTTGACCGAGAACACAACCCATGCTTCCCTCAAGAACTGTCAAATACATAATCAAGGGTCTCCCTGCCACTGGGGGTATCAAAATAGGAGGCTCCTGCAAATACTGCTTTATTTTATCGAACGCCTTTTGACAATTTTCGTTCCACGTTACAGCTTGATCTTTCTTCAACAGCTTGAATAACGGTTCACACGTAGCCGTTAGGTGAGATATGAACCGGGCGATGTAGTTCAACCTCCCTAAAAACCCGCGCACCTCTTTCTCTGTTTTAGGCGTCGGCATCTCTTGTATTGCTTTTATTTTTGCAGGATCGACCTCTATTCCTTTTTCGCTCACGATAAACCCCAGCAGTTTACCCGATCTCACCCCGAAGGTGCACTTGTTAGGGTTCAGTCTCAGCCTGAACTTCCTAAGCCTTTTGAATAACTTCAGCAGATTCACCAAATGCTCTTCCTCCGTCTGGGATTTGGCAATCATATCGTCAACATAAACTTCGATCTCCTTATGCATCATATCATGAAAAAGAGTCGTCATTGCACGCTGATACGTTGCCCCAACATTCTTCAACCCGAAGGGCATCACCTTGTAACAAAATGTTCCCCAAGGCGTTATGAAAGTAGTCTTCTCCATGTCTTCTGGCGCCATTTTAATCTGATTATAGCCCGAGAAGCCATCCATGAAGGAGAATACGGAGAATTGAGCAGTGTTGTCAACTAGCACATCGATGTGAGGAAGCGGAAAATCATCTTTCGGGCTCGCTTTATTTAAGTCGCGGTAATCTACGCACATTCTCACTTTACCGTCTTTCTTTGGCACTGGTACAATGTTAGCGACCCATGAGGGATATTTTGTAACAGTTAGGAAACCAGCATCCCACTGTTTTTGAACCTCCTCCTTAATCTTCACTGCCATATCGGGTCTAGTTATGCGAAGCTTCTGCTTGACCGGCGGGCATTCTTCTTTTAACGGTAGACGGTGCACAACCATATCTGTATCAAGCCCAGGCATGTCTTCATACGACCAAGCGAACAGATCACTATACTCTCTGAGCATTTCAACCAGTCCTCGCTTGACGTCGCTCTGCAGCGCGGCTCCTATACGGATGTTCTTTTCAACCCCTTCCGACCCCCAGGTTGATAATTTCGATGACCTCCTCATGAGGAAGAATGACTCGCTCTTCTTGCTTCACCAACCAAGACAATTCTTCGGGAACGTCACCATCTTCAACAATCTCTTCTTCGGCCTGAAATACCGGGTGCTCAAAGTCGGGATGAGTCATAGGTGGTTCAATGATGTCATCTGAATATGCTATCCTGCAAAAGGAATGGTTAAATGCTTCAAAATGCGTATAAAACGAATAACTGCGTTGCCATTTTATTGTAAAACACAAAACAGAAAAACAGAGATCGCAATATTTGCACATGAAGAAACGCCTTTTATTTAATGATTAAACACGCAATGTTCATAACAGCACAGCCCTAAGCAAAATCATGATGCCCCGGGCAAGACACCAGATTGTTCAACAATTAAAAAAACAAAGCATTACTGTTTAAGAGTCACAGGAACAATCTCCTGAATAGACCAATTGCACAATCCTTGTCCTGGCACGCTCGGCTGAATCCAGGCGTCCATATCACAATCACTATCTCCTTCGTCAGACTCTGAAGCAGCGTTGATGGTCTCGTGACATACTCCACTGGCAGTGATGGTTATTGGTCCTCTGAAACGGGGTGCTCCCACGGCAGGTGTTGATGACGACGGTTGATATCCCAGCCCAAACCGGTCCATTTTCACGGGAATATCCAGCACTTTGCCCCAGCCCTTTGTCTCACCAGTCTCTACCAGAGCTTGAGCTTCTTTATACGACGAGACGGCTACCTCCGACGCTTTGCTCGGCCCGGGACCTTTGTCTTTGATGCGCAACCCTTCAAATGCCTGACAGGGTGTTTCGTGAATCTCGCCGTCGACCTCTACATATTTGAATGATGACAGATGGCTGACCAATATATCTTCTTCTCCGCATACAGTGACCACACTGTCCCCCACCATATATTTCAACTTTTGATGCAAGGTATACGTGACTGCCCCAGCGCCGTGAATCCAAGGTCTTCCGAGCAGGCAGCTGTATGCAGGCTGGATGTCCATGATATAAAATTCAGTCGCGAAAACCTCCGGCCTCACCTGTAGAGGTAATGTTATGGATCCAAAAACTGTTCTTCGCGTACCATCAAATGCCCTGACCACCAAGTCACTGGGCGTACACAGGATTCCTCTGACATCCAGTTTCATCATCGCTTTCTTGGGCAGCACGTTCAAAGACGATCCGGTATCGACCAGCACGTGAGACATGACCGATCCTTTACACTCCACAGAGATGTGCAACGCCATATTATGCTCTCTCCCCTTCGGGGTCAAATCAAAGTCGGTAAAGCCCAAGCTATGGCCTGCGTTCACATGTGCCAACACCCCTTCCAGCTGATTCACGGAAACATCTTGGGGTACGAAGGAAGTATCCAGGACTTTCAACAATGCATTTCTGTGAGCTTCAGAACACAATAGCAACGACAGTATAGATATCTTTGAAGGCGTCTGTTGCAGATGCTCAACAATCTTATAATCACTTTTACGAATCAAGCGCATGAACTCTTCCACATCTTTTGATGCCGTTTCTTTTCCGCTTGCCTGCACAGGGACAGTCTCATTCATCTTTCCTTTCCCCTTCATGCGATATGAAGATCCTCCCACTTCTTGTCATACCTCCGGTACCGACAACATTGTCTACAGTCTCAGCTGGCTGCTTATTAACATCAATTTTTACCCCATCACAATACACTTCCAACCCATAGGACCATGGGACTGCCTTAGTGCTCTCGTACGGGATTGGTCCGGCCTTGGTGATGGTGATCGGCGGTCGCTTGGCCGGTGCCGTTATGGTGATTGTCTTTCGAGGAATCGTTACAGTGGCCACATCACTTTGCTTGTCTGCTAATACCCCTGCAGGCTCTTCAATTGCTGCTCGGTCAAATTGCAGTGTGCCGCCATCTATTAAAGCCTGAATGCCCTTCTTTAAGTCATCACAACCCCCAGCTAGGGTCCAACACTCTAAGCAGTACTCGTCACAACCTGGATACACACCACCCTGTAATAATCGGCTCTTTATTTCACACAACGGTGTCTTTAAATCGTCGACATTCATAATCAAATTCAAACCCTCCTCAGTCAAAATGGTGTTTGCCCCATGATTGGGCATGGGCTTCTGCACTATATTCGTACCCGCCGTTCCAAAATTGATAGCCTTACTATCCAATAGATCCTGCACTACATGCTTGAACGCATGGCAACCCTCTACATCGTGGCCCGGAGCCCCGGAGTGGAATTCACAGTGCCTGCTAGCATCATAACCATACGGAGGAGTGCCTGTTATTGGTGCCAGAGTTCTCTTCTCCACCAAGTTCAACCCTAATAACGTCTGTAGCAAATCTGCATACGTTGAAGGAGGCTTCTCAAACACCCTCCTTGGTTTACCCCCTGGAATCTGCGCTGGGTAGGCTGTGCCCCCTGTTGTGGTTGCTGTTGCTGTTGTTGTTGAAATGGTTGTTGCTGAAATGGTTGTTGCTGAAACGGAATAGTAACGCTTGCCACCTGCTGCGGCGGATTATACTGGTTTCGACCTCTGCCCCGGCCTCGGCCTCGGCCCCCAAACACTGCGCTTGCATCGCCCTGACGGCGCCCGCCAAAAGCCCTTATGTTATTGCCCGTTGAGGTGGATTCCTCAGCTTGGAATCTCCCCTGTTTAATGTTGCTTTCAATCTTTTCTCCCATTAGAATTAAGTCTGAGAAACTGCCCAAAGAAGTGTGAAACAACTTGTTATAAAACATACCAGTGAATGTTCCTATGAACATATCATTCATTTCCTTGTCCTCTAGAGGAGGATGGACCCTAGCAGCCATGTCGCGCCATCTCTGCGCATACTCTTTGAAGCTCTCACCTTTTTTCTGGGACAACCCCTGCAGTTGGACCCGGTTGGGTGCCAAGTCGCTGTTATACTTATAGTGAGCTACAAATGCTTCCGCCAGCTGCTTCCATGTCTTTATATGAGTTGGTTCCAATCCCATATACCACTCTAGGGACGGACCCGACAAGCTATCTTGAAAGAAATGCATTAGCATCCTCTCATCGTTAGAATACGCCGACATCCTTCTATAATATGACCGCACGTGCACTTTTGGGCAGGTGTCCCCCTTATATTTATCAAATGTGGGAGCTTTGAATTTGATTGGCACCCTCAAGCCAGGTACCAGACCCATTGTTGACATATCCAATCCCACAGCACTTTGATTTACGACCCCCCCTCATCTGCTCCTCTAGCATTCTGATCCTCTGGGAGTCATCCATAGGCCCTTCGAAACCTCCACCGGAGAAAGCGTCCTCTTGCTGGTCTTCTTGCCAATTACCATTCCCAACTCCATACCCATCGTATCCATTGTTACGGCCAACTCTAGTCTGATTCATCACCGGGCCTCGCCCCCTGTTACCGTACCCCGGAGCGACCCCAGCAGGTCCAAAAGTCATTAGCCCAGCGCCATTTCCATTTCCGAATCCGCCATAACCATGCTTATTCATACCAAATCCTTCCTGTCCAAAGGCTTGAGTGTTGAAACCGTATTTCCCAGCATTCTCGAACCCCTGGTTATTGAAACCGAATCCAGCATTACCGAAGCCATTGCCTCCCATATTATCACCCAGGTTAACATCTCCAAGCCCAACATTGTTAACGATAGTCTCGTTCCCCATTCCAACATTACCGTTTCCGGCAGCAGCGCCGTTGTTGACATTAACAGCAGGTATGTTGACTACAGGTGGAGCCACTGGTGTGGGGGTACCATCCCCATGAATAGTGTCGACTCGCACAGACTGATGATCCTCATTTCCATGCCCAGCATTCCTGACCAACAGAGGCTGCACCAAGGCTTGCAGATTCTCCTGTCCTTTCGCAATGGTCTCCATTGTCTGCATGAAGAGCGCCAGCTTCTCACGCATATCTTGCATCTCGTTCTGCATTTGATCCATGATTCTTCGGCAGTTGGTGCGAGTGGAGTATCGGTGCGGGCGCTGATCTTCAATCCTGAAAAGACCTGGTACAGTGCAAGGAATGAGATACCATGCAATAATCACCTGTAATGCAATATGAATGGGAATGCAATGCAATATGTGTCTGTGCATTAGGGAATATCATTCCCCGCTTCTAGTGCGAATGTGCCAGTGCGGTGACAGTGCTAGCAATACGGTGATCGGAGCCGAATCATAGAAAACACCTCGTATATTGCAGAGAAATCCATTAAGCCAAGAATACAATATCACTGAGTGTACAACAAGAAGGCATGACCTCAACCAACAATCCTGGTGATGGTCAGCACTATGCAAATAAAGCATCAATACATGAAATGGTCAAGTACACTCATAAGCCTGGTAATCTTCTATTAGCTTCTTAGTCTCGGGATGACTTGGTCGGGTAAGCAGACCCTCAACAAGTTGGGTTATGCGCTTGAGAACACGTCGCACGTCACCAGCGGTTTCTTCCCATGCCCCTTCTCCAAAGCGATCCTCTAGCTTCCACTTCTGAGACACAACTTCGTTCCTGCCTTCGATGGCCTTGTTCAATGCATTCTGGAGACTATATCTGGTCATCACCTCTTCTTCATACTTCTTAATGCTAGCCTTCAACTGCTCTTCGAGGTCAGAAATTTGCTGCTTCAATTTGTCTTCCCTCTTTTTGTTGTTGGTTAGCGTAGCATTCCAAGTCTTGTTACAAGAAGAGATTTCTGGGTGGGCGGCGTCGAGTGCTTTCTTTTTGGACTCCAACATGTCATGGGAGCTTCTGAACTCTTGACCCAGACGTTCGCGCTTCTTTTTCTCTTCAGTCAACTCAGCACCCAGCCTGTTTACTAACTCGATTTGCTGTTGGAAAGAATGCACGGCCTTGTTTTTCTCACTACGTATCTGAGCCAGTTCCTTTTCTAACCCCTCATTGATCTTCATCAAGGCTTCTTTTTCTTTCACAACTTGCTCGTAGGCCTCCCTAGTAACAGTAGTTGGTTCTTCCACTAGAATATGAACAGGGACTGGTGCAGCTGGAAATGGCATCAGTAACTGTCTTGCTCTCTCTTGGATCCAAACTTTGTAGGGTGCATAAGCCTGACAATCATTCTTCCCTAACAGTGGCTTCCCTCTTCTGTTAATACGCATTCAGGCATGCTGAAGCTTGGCTAGTAACTCTCCATTTAAAACACCGGTGAAGTACAGAGATTCCTGTACTTCCTCCTCCTGAGGTGGGTTCTTCAACGCGTATCCGAACTGGCGAACAAACAGAGATGGGTTGTAATTGATACACCCTTTTCTTCCTATCAACGGAACATTAGGATACCCCGAACAACTGAAAATAAGCTCAGACCCCAACAAGTCTCGATCAAACCACTCAATGTCTTCAGAAGATAGTCTCATCATGCGCTCTGGCCAATCAGCTGTAGTTGCACTATCCACAAAAGGTCCCTTCAGGGGAAGATGGCTCTTAAACCACATGTTCAACAACGGCGCACAACAGTAAACAGCCTTTCCCCTTCTGTTTTCATTTTTGTAGTGCAGTGAATGATAGAGATCTCCGATCAAAGTGGGCACCGGGTTGCCGGCGGCAAACAGATGGAAAGCGTCCAAGTCCACAAAATTGGGTAAGTTGGGAAACAACACTATTCCGTAAATGCATAGAGCCAAGATAGCATTAAAGACTATCCAGCACCCGTTCTTGGCATACTCTTGAGCTTTACCAACCAGAAAATCAAGGGAGAAACCTGGAACCCCAAGCCAAGAAGTCACTAATAGTTCAGCAGCGTTCACGTGCAAGGCCTTAGCTAAGTCCTCCAACTTGGGCTCAGCGACAGAGTGAATAAAGGGAACCTTATTCTGTACCGGTAGCTCAGTAAAATCCACATACTCTTCAATGGTAGGTCCTAAGATAAAGTCAGCGAACGTGAAACATCTCAATGCAGGGTCATAGAACTGCATCAGGGTGTACAGCCCATTCATCTCAACAGCAGTTGGCTTGCAGACTAATCTCAGCAATCTTCCATGACTCATCCTGAAACTTCTCCTAACCTCCTCATCAGCAAGGGACATCAGACCAAGTAAGGGAGTAATGTCAGGTGTAGGTAACTTATACGCAACTGTCTTTCTCAAACCAGCCATGATCAACAAGCAGAAGTCCGGGCACTAGAACCAAGGAATATGCAAATGCACCTGCAGCACAGACACACGTTAATGGGATGCAATGATAATGGGTATGCAAACAATGCGATGCAAGTAACATGCAACGGGGACCAAGTGTCGTGGCTGAGAAGCCTGAACCATATCAACAAGTCTTAGATAAACTCTCCAGAATTCCTCAAACCCTGGTCTCAGATAGACCCAATACAAAGCTCCGACACCGGTCTCTGATAGACCCCCATAACATAACTCTGACTGGTCTCTGACAGACCCCATATCATAACTCCAACTGGTCTCTGATAGACCTCAAACATAACTCTGACTGGTCTCTGATAGACCTCAAAAGCTCTCCATAAATACCCAGGATCTCAGATCAAGAAATAACCGGTATCTGGAGGTCTAGTTACCTGCATAACCCCAAACCCTCTCACAGGTAAGTGTCCTAGTAACTGACAAAGGTATGGCATCCTATGCGGTCGTCGGCGTCACAGACTTTCAGGATTGATGATACGATTCCCAGAAGGAGTGGCATCATCAAATCTTGAAGAGGCCTCACTTAGCCAACTTCCAAATGATCGGTTCCCGGAGTCGACAATTCAGCTAACCAACAACCCCTTCGACCCAAAGGGTAGAAAAAGAAGTAAACCAGAAGAACCTCGTCTGAGTGTAGATTTCGTGAGACACTAATGCAAGCAAAGCCGGCACGCGCCCACTACTTTCTACTCTAATTCTAGGTGCACTCAAGCCCAGGTTCGGCTTATCTCTCAATCATGGAACACCCGTCACAACCCCAATACAGCAATAATAACAATAATATAATGCTGAAGGTAAAATACAGAACTATAAATCCATACAAAATCCTCGACGGGAAAACAAGCGCTAGGATCGACTCGCTTAAGGGACGTTGGATCCCAAATGCATAAGGAACTATCGCAGTCCTTAGCAGCCAGGGGACGTTGGATCCCTAACAGAGTCGCCAGCTGTCGCTACTGCGAAAATCGGCGCCGGCTGAACAGAAGAGTCGCCACCGTGCGTTATTTATCCCAAAGGAGGGAAAGGAAACGCTCGAAGTAAACCTAACGCAAAATAGGGAAGGAATGGTCATCGCAACCAAAACCTGGATTCAGGAGTCGATTACGCAAGGGGAAGGTATTAGCACCCCTCACGTCCGTCGTACTCGACGGGATCCACGCTTGTTTTCTAGTACGGATTGTTATTTCTATCTAAACTAAGGGTTAAGGGTTAAAAAGAAAAGAAAATGACTCGACAAAGTATCGCACTTTATGCCTACGTATTCCCGTCTGGAACGAGAAATCAGAGTCAACGTAGTTCGCCTACCTACTGGAAAGGAGGGGAAGGTTGCTCGCTAGGATATCGCATCCTATGCCTACGTACTTTCATACAGCATGAAAGATCAGAGCAAACGTAGTTCGGGCCACGTACGACACAAGTCTGTCTTGATTGTTTTTATTCCTTCTGAAAAAGGGTTTTTCTGATTACTGGTCCAAGCGGACAAAAATGACGTTTCGATGAGTTCGCATTCTTTTACGGAAGAAGTGTCTTTTATGGTGTTTGAAATATTTATTGTGTTTTTCTGTTTTTTTTGAGAAAGAAGAGACAGAACTCTAACCTATGGTTGAAAAGGGGATCAAACTAACCTAGTGTTATCAGGCATGGGTTAAGACCTAATGTCTATCATGCTCCTCTCCTGCGCAGAGAGAAACAGAGATCCTAAGGGAACAGACGAAAACAGAAACAATAGAAATATATACAATAAAGCAGTAAAATGCATGGATGCAACAATACAAGTGAGGCAAGGGAGTCCCACTCAACCTCGAACCTAGAAAACAACAGGAAAAAGTGAACAAAATTCACTTTCAACCTAACAGGTTAAACAACAAGCAATACAGTCAGGGAAAACCAATCAATACATCAAGAATTAAACAGCTAACATAAACAGCAAAAGCAACATTCATCAACATCTGTCTTCAAGTCATCTTCAACCATCTACAAGCTTCAAGCAAGCATCAGTCTTCATCTTCAAAGCCTTCAAGCAAGGTCTCTATCTTCAATCCGCAATGGCTTTTCTTCGAGTCTCAATCTCCAAGATGAGCAGCAGTCAACAAGATGGATGGAATGTTAAACAATCAGTTGCCTACCAAGGGTAGCTCACTAACTGTTAACATGATACAGACAATTTTCTCTCAAAAGTTCTATCTTTTAAATACATTCACTAATCCTTCCAAAGGAAGGAGGTGGACATTTAAAAGAGACTTTGAATCATAGAGAAAGGATGGAGGCAAACAAGACCTTCCATGTTTGTGAATCAAGTTTTCTACCCTAGAGCTCTGCCTAGCTCTTAAACCCTATAGCCTTCAACAGCTGCCAGCAAGGGATACTCCTCATCAACTCTGGAAGTTGGTCTTCATTCTCTTTGATCTCCAATGGGCTTCATCATCAAAGTCTTCAGCTCAAACCCAAGCCCCAAACAAGCCCAATACCCCACACAGGCAAGTAATAACCCTAGAGAGGGCACACCACACAGACAAGCAAATACAAGCAGTATACTAATAGTAATAGTAGAATAGGGGAAACCTAGCAATTTCTAAGGGATCTATTACCTACCCATAACCCCTATAGTCCCATACCCCAAAGATTCAAACTACAATTCCTAAAAGAAATGATTTACTACTCCTATGTTATCTCCTAAACCCTAGTTTTAATTCTCCTAATCACCTAAACCAAATCATCTAAAATTAAGTTCTAAAATCATGAATTAAATTCTATGAGGAAGCTAAAGTTCTAAGCTAATCAACCTAAAAAGAATGGATCAAAAATGTAAAAGCATCTAATTAAACTAAAAACAACAATATCATGCATCAAATTAAACCACTTAAAAAGCTATTTAAAAGAAAAATATTCTAAAAATGCTAAGACAAAATTAAATTGGAATTTCATTATTTCTTAATTTTCTTAACAGAAATATAAACCTAATGAAAAAACAACCACTAAAAAATAAGCATTTTCCAATTTGTTGTGGATTTTTAAAGAATTAAAATAAAATGGAGGAAATTAAATTGAACTAAATGGGGTGAGGGTGCAACAAGTATTAATTCAGTTAAAATAATAGGATGGGCCCAGACTGGGGGGCGCGCATAGCAAAGCGCGTCTGGGCCCAATGCATGCTCAGAAAAAAATAAAAGAAAAAAACATGAGAACGGTGCAGAAAATAATAATTTCAGTTAAAATGGTTTTGGGCCTGCGTTGAGGGGGTGGGATTAGTAACAATTGTTGAGCCCAGGGTTGCGTTTTAAGTGAAACGCATCGTTTCACAGCCAGTCTTTCCCTCCCAGTTTCAACTTTGAATCATGACCATTAGATCAATTACTCAGTCAACAAACAAGACTCCATCCAACGGTCAACATGCATCTTCTCCAAATGATTAGGGTTTCAGCCATGGAAGCCCCATGCACGAGCTCATGAACCAGATCTTCAACTCATTCATAAAACCTCAATTCCCCATGAAATTTCAATCTGTAAAGAGCAAAGTTGCTCTACTTCTTCCCCTTTACACAGCCATGGCATTAGATCCCTCTGAAACTCACTCAAAATTCAAACCCGATAGGTATAACATCCTGGTTCCATCATTTTTCACTGCTATCGATCTTGCCAATTCTTGCCAACTATTACACTAATAGAATCCACACGCCATGCTGATCATTTTAAGCTACATACCTAAGATTATCGTGCCATATCCTAGATGTTCTAAGTCCTAACAGTTCTTGCACTCCAATGGCAACATCCATGAAACCTTCTCAAACTTTATGGAAATGATCCTCTAACCTAACCTAACAATTCTAACCTAATATTTCTACATTATTCTAACTAAAACATGCCAATTCGATGAGATTACCAACCTGGTGTAAATGATGAAACAGGTAGCGAATTCTTCAGATCCAATGCTTGCAATGCTTGGGAAGTAATCAACAAACTTAATTCTTGATTCTGTATGCAATAGATCTTGTTCAAACCTCTTGGATTCTTGTAACCACTTTCTCTTGCACTTTGAATGGTGAAGTTGGATAACACGATTTCTTCCTTAATTCAAACAGATTTTGATGCGAATTTTGATCCTTGAATGATCTAGATGATGATAGGATCAAGAACTTTGGAAATTGATGAGGATTTGATGGAGTTTGAAGAGGTTTTGCAAAATGGAAGAATGAGGTATAACTTGGTATTTTGATCACAATGATTCACCAACCCTTGAATGAAACCTCTCAATGCAATATATAGATGACATTAGAAATCTCTAGAACTTTGTAGAAACTTCCCATGCACACTTTCCTTGAATTTTGATTATGTTACTTCATACATAAGTAACCAAGCATAACATCCAAATTTTGAACCAATCTCAAAAATCCACTTTTGCCAATGTTCTTAAAACATTTTTTCCAATCAAAATGACCTATAATTTCACCCCATTTGGCCAAATTATGAAAAATCTCAATTTTAGGTCACTTTTTATTCATTAAATTCACCAAATTTGAAACCTTGAGCTATGAGCATTTTCAAACTTTCATGATCACTTTTCTAGACTAAAAATGTCATTTGGAGCAAGTTTGATGTTGTGAAGTTTTTCATTTGAAGCTTCCTTGTATGCGTTTTGGGCATAGGCTTGAAATGACCTGTAATTCTCAAATGACCAAAATACCCTTTGCTTGCCAAGACCATAAGTAGAGTTCCACAAATCATATGAAGTCATACCATACCTTTCTAGAAATATAAGACAATGAGGAACAACTCTTATGTTGACCAGAAATTCATTTGAAATCTCCTTGAGGGGTAAACGTTGCTTGGAAGACAAGTAACTTTCACAGACAAAATTTCAGATACCTCAGATGACCTGTAACTTGCAAGGACCATAACTTGAGTTATATAAATATCCTTGATGTATTCCACCACTAAAATTAAAGGTCTTGAGATCCTCTACAAGTTTCATGTTGACCAAGGATCCATTTGAAGCTTGCATTTTGACATATCTTGCTTGGAAGTTTGCCCTAAATCAGGGGATTTTACACAGAAACCCTAATTTAGAAACTCCTCTTCTTCTTGATTTCTCTTGATTTCTTCTTGGAACATCACCACATCCTTCTCTACATGTCAAATTATGAACCCCACATCTCTCCAATAGACCTTAATGCCTTTCAATCAATCATTTGACCTAGGGTTGACCCAGCTGAAACCCAAGTTGACTATCTTCAACTGCAACTCTTGTGATCACATCAATGACTTGTCTCACCTTCAAAATGACTCTCCATTTCTTCCATGATGTCTATATACCCTCCATGCTCAATTCACAGCTCACAACTTCCTTGATGATCTTCACATACACTCAAGATAGGAGAGAGATCCACTGCTTGATCCACTGACTTCTTAGCTTTCCAATTCTTTCTGATGACTTGGATATGCTTGAATTTGAATAATAACCTCTTGATAGGCTCATAGAGATAAGAATAGTGCTTGGTCCCTGGTTGGATGATTTGCTATGCTATGCTATGCAGATGATTAGACTATGTACATGACTCTATATGCAAATGCTAATGCAATTGAAACATAAACCAAGTGAAATAGGTTGAGCAAATTTTAGGGTGCAACACATAGCAAGAGGAGGTTACTCAGAGTGTTGAGCCTAAGCAAGGGGTGTTACTCAAGCATGTATGGTCATCAAGTCACCAGGAAGTGGTCAATGTCCTTTGAAAGAGTTTATGGATGTATGTGGGTCAGCTCCTAACTTGGAAACCAGTTGAAGATCATCAGAGGGTTGTGAATTCATGATTATGGATATGGGATGTTGAGAAAGCTCATTGAGTGCTTTGAGAGCCATGTTGGAGCTTGTTCAAGTTGTTGTATGATGTGGAAGATTTTCATCTAGTTAATCCTCAGTCAACTGTGAAACTGAAAGAGATTAAAACTCAATTCCAAGTCTCTATGGTAATGGATGTTGTATTCAGATGTCTAATATATCATTTCAAGATCATGTCAAGAAGAATCAAGGGTGTGAGAAGTTACTAAATTAGGGTTCTCAGTGTAAAATCCTCTATTTAGTTCCCAACTTCAAGACCACCTATCTCAAGATAGAAGTCTCATCTCATCTTGACCCCAACATGAAACTTGTAGAGCATGTCTCTATCTTTCTTTTTAGTACTATAAGTCATTCATCTGATTTCTAGAACTCAGGTTATGATGCTGACAAGTTACAGGTCCTCAGATGAATGTGATTTTGGTCAACAAAAGTCAACCAACTTCCAAGCCATTTTTGACCTAGAAGGATGTTTCTCCTCACCTTGACCAAAACATGAAATTTATTCCTAATGATCTTAGCTTTCCAAAGAGTACTAGAAGTCCTTCATCTTATTTGTAGAACTCAAGTTATGAGGATTGCAAGGCAGGGGTATTTTGGGAAAGTAGGATTACAGGTCATTTTCATTATAGGTCCATTTCACCATTTTTCATACTTCAAATGAAAATCTTTCCAACATGAAACTTGCTCCAAATAGGGTCATTTGCTCAACCAAACATCAAGGAGTCATGGATTTGGCTTGGATTGGAGAATTGATGTGTAACCTTTTCATGAAGAAAGTTTAAAATCACAAAATGGAATTAATTCATTTCTAACCATTTCAAGGCATGTTTATGCATTTTTTGGGTGACAAGAATGTAACAAACAAGATGCCAATTTTGGATTTCATTTTGGGTGACATTTTCATGTGTTTTTCAAAGGAATTTTCAAGTGAAAAGTTGCAATGCAATCTCCACCATGTGATCAAACCAAGGGACAAATCACATCCACATGATCAAATTAATGTTCCAGCATGGATTTTGAATGAAAAAACAAGGGAATTGGTGCATTTTCACGTGTGCATGAGTATGAGAAAAGTGAGATTGGGCGTTTCCAAAATTGAGACAATCAAGTTGCAATTGGACCTTCATTTGCTGCTGAGTCTATCATATATAAAGTTAAGATCATTTTGAGACTTCATTCATGTCAATTCGTACCCTTGAAGCAAAATAACAGTTGGAGCAGCCAAGTGAAATTCAAAATTCGTGAATCTTGATTGAAGAATTTTCAAATCATTCCAAGGCCAAATTCATCTCCAGCAAGGTTCATTGAGTGATTCTGGAGATTTTCATCAAGCTTCTTCAAGTGTAGAAGGCTCAGTGGAAGCTCTCCACTAGGTAACTTTCAAATCAACATTACTCTCTGTTTATGATGCATTTGCTTGCCATTTTTGCATGATTGAGACCTAGGAACTATGTAGATCATTTATAACTAAAATGGATTGGCATTGGTGATGATTTGTGTTTGAAGCTCCAAATTGTTTCTCTTTGGTTTGGCTTGGGTGTGCATAATTAATGAAAACTAATGGAATATTTGTAATCTACGTGAGATGTAGATAATTTTTGACCTAAAGTTTGTGTGATTTGGTTCAGTGTAGCCCCACCTGTGACTTTGGCTCGCCGGAGAAGGTGATCGGAGCCACCATGCTCCGGCCACCTGGTTCTTCTCTTCGTTTCTCATGTTTAAGTGTAGAAGATGACTACGTGGCCTTGTTTAATCCATTGGATTGGTTTACATTTGATTGTACGTGTGAGATTAAGACCTATTGTATGCGCGCTTTGACCATGCCTCACCAGATCTTTAGTAAAACGCTGCGTTCCATTTATTTGCAGCCCTAGACACGTGTTTGTTTCTGGACCTTTTGATGTGTTGACTTGTTTGATCCAATGAACCCTGATGCGTCTCACAATGCACACTCATTGACCATGCTACACCCAATCATTCTAAGTCCAACGCATTGTATGGACTTGGGCCTCTATTTCCTATTCTCACCCCTATCTGAGCCCGTTTGGTTTTTCAACTGTTTTGGATTGTTGTTTGCACCTTCTTTTATTTTAGTTTAGTTTTATTTTCTTTTTTGTTTTTGTTTTGAATCTGTTTGGATTTAATTCAACATAAATACTTCCAATGATCCAAAAATTCCATAAAAATAGTTTCTAGACACTTTGAGATGTCTATTATTTTAAAGAAATTTTTATTTTATTTTTTGGATTTATTTTGACTTAAAATGCGATTATTGGATTGGAAGTGTTTTTGTTGAACTATTTCTTGACATGCTTTGTTTCATGATTTGTTTCTCCTTTTCCTTTTTGATCCAATGACTGAAAATTGATCCACATATCCATGATGAGTTGGTCAATTTTTGAGGACCATTTTGCTGCTGTTTGGTTGACTTTTGGTTTGGCTTTTATTGCATTTCATTTGACCCTCGACAATCCTCATTCACAATGGAATACCCTTGTGAATCAATTTCTTTGGTGGTGTTGTGAATTGATTTTGATTGTGATCATTTTGGCTCTGTTTGCTAATATCCTAAGGTGCCTCTTGTATTTTATTTGTTAATTTTTTAATCATTTTCTTAATTTTGAGGTAACTTGCAAGTCAAGTTACCTCCAAGGGAGGTTCATATAATGCATGACCTAGTTTGAGTTGGAAATGACCTTTGTGGATCCATTAAGCTCTCAAATCCTCTTGTTTCATATATTAGACATGTTGATCTTGTTTTATGTTCATTTTTATGTCAAAATTATGTTCATTGCTTGTTGGTTTGTGCATTTCTTTTTAGGCTTTCCACTTGAGTTTCAAGTGATAATGTGTGTAAGACCTAGGTATTTCCCCTTGCCTTTTCTTGCATTTCTTTTGTTTGTGTTTGATGTTTGTTTTAGGCATTCCTTCTTTCATCTCCTCTTCTTTCCCATGACTTTGGAACCTCATTTAAGGTATCTTAGTCCCTCCTGAGGAGGTACTTGAAGTATACCTAGAATGATGAATCCTTGAGGACTCTTTTGTGCTTCTTTTGCACTTTGTTTGTGATGCTTATGGTTGAGTACATGTTATGAGGTCCTTGCTGCCCTAATTTGGTCTCCCATCCTCACGTTGTTTTAGGCTTGCTTTACCTTTCATTTGGGTTTGGTTTTTTGCATTATGCTTGATGTTGTTTGGTTTAGGCCATTTCATCCCATTTTTTATGCTTTTGTGTGTTTTCTTCTTTGTGCATCTTCTTCTCTTTTCTTCTTTGCATTTCTCATATGCATGCTTGGTTGAGTTGAGCTTGTGGAGGCTACTTCCCCACACTATTTTCCTCCCACTTTCATTCTACTTGTGCATCTTATGTTTGCATGTTTGCATTTGCATGTTCTTTCTTCTTCTTCTTCTGTTGCTTTTCTTTGCCATGTTCCCCATAAGTTATCTAACCTCTTGAGGTTATGATAGACATTATGTGCTTAACCATGCATGATAACATTAGGTAGTTCCCTTTTGTATCCCAACTTTAAGTCCACTTTGCATGATAACTTTTAGGATTGATTTAGTCTCCCGTTAGTGGTCTTTTCTTCTCTTCTCATCTTCAAACACTCATAAAACATCTAATAAAGAATGACAAGTGTTGTACGCTACGAGCCTTAAGCTACTTGGGAAATGATGATTGGGTGGTTGCCTCTCAATCGTATAGAATGTTAGTATATGTCCTTTGGACGATATGCGACGCATTCGCTCCTGAGTCATAGACTTTAGTGCAACATGAGTTACAAATCAAGTTCAAAATACTTCTTCTCTAAAAAACACAAAACATTTCAAACCTTTTTCATCCTCCGAGATCTTAATCGGGAAAATCTTTTCAGATAAAAAGAGTGTTGTTAACTTTTAGTTCTACCGCAAACGGTAACTCCTAAGTCTCCAATGGTCGAGCTGCAAACACCAACTGCTAGAACTACTTGTTAACCCCACTCGGGCCTAAAAACTTTTGAACCAACCTGTGGTCTTTTTAGCCCGAACTACGTTTGCTCTGATCTTTCATACCAGATGAAAGTATGTAGGCACAAGACGCAACGTCTTGGCGAGCAACCTTCCCCCTTTCACCCGTAGTTAGCTGAACTACGTTGACTCTAACTTTCCCATTGCACGAGGGAGTACGTAGGCACAGAGCGACGATGCTCTGCCGAGTCTCTTTTCTTTTTCTTTTGTCTTTTGACATTTTAGCTAGATAGATGATCACCCTTTTAGATAGACAACAATGCGTGGATCCCGTCGAGTACGACGGACGTGAGGGGTGGTAATACCTTCCCCTTGCGTAACCGACTCCCGAATCCAGACTTGGTTGCGATGACCTCGTCTTTTCCCTTTTTCGTTAGGTTTTTCCGATCGTTTCCTTTCCCTCTCTTTGAGATAAATAATGAAAGGTGACGACTCTTCTGTTTTCTGCCGGGTGTTTTTCGCAGTTGCGACAGCTGGAGACTCTGCTGGGGACTTTGGCTCCCTATGCGAGTCAATCCTAGCGATTGTTTGTTTATTTTTGGGTGTTGTATATATGTGCTTTATTTATTTTCCCGCATTTATTTTTAGCATCATATATCATTATTGATGTGCTGTGGGGAGGGATGTTCCGTTGAGAGATAAGATGGACCTGGGCTTGAGTACAAACATAACATTAGAAGCGGAAAGTAGTGGTGAACCTGTATGTTAGGCATGCACTAGTTCCCACAAAATTCACGCTCAGACGAAATTCTCTTTGATGACTTTCTTTCCAGCCCAGTGGGTCGTTGAGAGGATTTCAGATCTGAGGGTTGTCGACTCTAGGGACCGATCATCTGTGATTCAGCTAAGTGAGGCCTCTTCGCGAGATGATGATGCCAAACCAGAAATGGTGAACGTATCATCATTTCTTGAAAGTCTGTGACACTGATGAACACATAGGATGCCGAACCTTGTCTGTGGATAGGTCCATACCTGTTAGAGGGATTGGGTTATGTAAGAAACTTTGGCTTTCAGAATGCCCCGGTTCTTTACAGTGTGAATTTGTGTATCAGTGGGTCCTATTATCGGTGCTTTGTCCTTGCTAAAACAAAGCGCTGGTTCTTCTCGATGAATAGCACAACAATCTTGATCCCTTGTTTACATTTGCATGTGCATTTTCATATTGCATTTCATTAACATGTCTCTATGTTGCAGGTGTATTTCCTCTCCGATTCTAGTGATCTTGTTCCCTTATTGCTGACATGGAGCCCTTAAGGAGGACATTGGCCTAAAAATTTCCAACACCTGATATTAGAGCTCTACGAAGTTTGATTTCTTTAGTCGACAAGAAAGTTATGGAGACTTCAGACATTCCTATGGGAGGCTTTTGAGCGTTGTATGTAAACCTTCTTTGAATGAGTTGAATGGTTTTCAGACGCTGTTGCAGTTCTATGATCCTGAGTTGTGAGGCTTTACTTTTCAGAGTTATGTGTTGGCACCAACGTTAGAGGAGTTCTCTGCATTGCTAGGAGTGCCCATTCTTGACCAGATACCATTATATCATACTGAGGATGAGCCGAATCTGGCTGAACTTGCTGAAGCTTTACATTTAGATGGTTCTGAGTTGGCAGGGAAGGTAGCTAGTAGGAATGGAATGTTTGGGTTTCCATTACCTTTTCTTGTGGATAAAGCTCGACATTTTGCTAAAGAAGGTTGTTGGTTGGTATTCAGTGTTATCTTAGCTCTATGTATTTATGGTATTATGTTGTTCCCGAATATTCCAGACTTTGTAGATGTGGATGCATTATGTATCTTTGCTTCGAAGAATCCCATACCCACGCTGTTAGGTGATGTTTATCATTTCGTACACTATAAGAATGAGAACAGAAAAGGGAAAAGTGTATCTTGTTGCGCACCTTACTATATATATGGTTCGTAAGCCACCTTCCCAAGACTGGTCTGTTCTCTGATACAGTGGGTACATCGGAATGGTCCAAACGTTTGATGAGATTGTTTGCTGAAGATATTGTCTGGTTTGATAGGGATGTATTGGGTATCGAGATTATTTATAGTTATGGAAGCTTTCATAACGTCCCGCTGGTCGGAAGGAAGGGTTGCATAAACTATAACCCGTCCATTGCAATCAGACAATTTGGGTATGCATTAAGAAGTCCTCTGAAGGATGAAGAGATACAGGAATCTCTGTATCTCACCGGTTTATTGGAGGGGGATACCTTAGCTAGAGTTGAACATGCCTGGAGAAATGTCCACAAAAGAGGGAAGGTTGCCTTAGGAAAGAGCAATAGTCGAGCCTACGACCCCTATTTGGTTTGGATTCAGGGTAGAGCCGAGAAGCTGATGATGCCATACCCGTCTGCTAAGCCTGTGTGCCCTCTTGAGATTGAAGAACCCACTACAGTAGACATTTAGAAATACAATCAGTTGTTGTTTGAGAAGGAAGAGTTAAGAAAAGGTAATGAGGAATTCGAGAAAGAAATCATTCAGCTTCGAAGCGAGCAGATTGATGATGTTCATTCCTTCAAGAAACAAACTGAGCTTGTAAACAAATTGGGTATGGATCTAACCAAGGAGACTGGTTCTAAGGAGCGTTTGGGTTTGGATTTCAAGGCCGTCAACAGTGTTCTTGCTACTAAGCAGGAATAGTTGGATAGGGCTTACTTGAGGATTTCTAAGTTTGAGAATCAATGAAATGCCATGCTCACCAACAACAAAGAGCGCGAAGACATGTTAAAGCTATAGATCAGCAAGTTGAAGGTGCAGCTCAATGCCAAAGATGGGGAGATTGCAGCAGAGGCATCACTTAGACGGGATAGTGAGTACAGGTTGAACGAAGCCATTGCGAACTTGAAGGATCTCATGTTGAGAGCTGATTCCAAGAGATGCAGGCTTGAGGCATGTTTTGGAGAAGGAGCTTGGGACGACCATGTTGAGAGTCTACAGCATACTGTTAGTCGGCAGGAGCTACATATTCAGGGACTGCTTGCTAGGCCAGATCATCCTGAGACGCTGAAGCTGCTAGAGGACGTCCGGTCACGTCATCCAGCTTGACTATCTTGTTTATTTCTGTTGTAGTTTTGCTGCTTGTTGTTTGTTTTTTTACCATCACCAGGCTTGTTGGTTGAGGTATTTTCCTTATTGTACTCAGTTGTAGCTTGTACATTGCATGTTGGCTTGTGAATATATACGAAGAGTTTCTGTTATATGCTTGTCTGTAGGGCTCTCCATTGTTGTGTTTTTCCTGGAAACTAAAATCGAGGGGGAAATTTCCCTGTTGCATACATACATGTATGCATTTTAGAATTTTTCTCGCATTATAGGTGCATAAGAACTGTTAATCTTATTTCTCTTGTGGTTTACTAGTGTTTCAGGATTGCTGATATAACGACTCACCGGTATGCGACCAGGAGAAACTAGAAGAGAGTAATGGAGCAGATGCAAGCAGAGATGTAGGAAAAGTGGGACCGTATGGCCCAGTCCATGGAAGTAATGCAAGGAGTGGCTAATGGACAAGAGCAACTTCGAACTCTAGTGCAGCCCTTGATTGCACGTGTTGATGGCAACGGTGTGTTACATGGTGGGGACGTTGTAAACCCTCCTCATATTGAGACTCCTTGGGCTGATAATTCTATGCCTACCTTAGTCATCCCTACTGCTAGAGGGAGTGGTCATGTTGCTGGTGCCGATTATGCAGCAGGTTTCAACAATGTTGGTTTTGGTAATGGTGGTAATGGTAATGGGAATGCTTATGGTCCTGACACCACGTGTGCTATACACGGTAATATAGAGCACATCTAGAATGAAGACAGGCAAGAGGATGTGTTCTCGCCAAGGGTTGTGGCTGCTGAATTACCCTCTGAAGCTGATAGAAGGATTTAGATGATTGAAGAGAAAATGAGGTCTCTTGAAAGCCAGAACTCTATGCGCCCGGATATAGCTAACCTGGGATTGATCCCGGACTTGAGAGTGCCACCAAAGTTCAAAGTCCAAGACTTTGATAAATACAAGGGTACCACCTGCCCGAGGGTTCATCTGAGGTCCTATTATCGTAAGATGTCTGCTTACTCCGACGATGAGAAATTGCTCATGCATTTCTTCCAGGATAGTCTATCTGGCCCTTCATTGGAATGGTACATGAGCCTGGAGCCCGTGAATGTCCGTAGTTAGAGGGATTTGGCCGAGGCATTTGTGAAACATTATCAATACAACAGCGACCTTGCTCCCAACAGGGTCCAGCTTCAGAACCTTTCACAAAAGAGCAATGAATGTTTTAAAGAATATGCTCAAAGATGGCGAGAGTTGGCAGCTAGGGTGCAGCCACCTATGGTGGAACGTGAGTTCGTTGATATGTTTGTCGCCACCCTGCCACGTGTTTATTATGAAAAGCTCATTAGCAGCATGTCGGGCAGTTTCTCTGACTTAATCATCACCGGAGAGAGGGTGGAAAACGGTATTAAGTTAGGAAAGATAAGTGCTGGTGAAATGCTCTCAGCTGGAGGAGGCAAGAAGGTGTTCGGTAACAAAAGATGAGAGGGAGATACTAACTCTGCGTCCAGTTCACGTGGGAGAAATAGAGGTCAAAATCGGCAGCAACAGTAGATTGCCAGTATTACAATTCCCGTAGTCCAACAACCACAACAACAACAACGTCAGCAACAACAACAACAACCGCAAAAAAATCAGCAGGGGTACAGAAGACCCCAAGATAGAGGCCGGGAAGTAAATAGGCATTTTGATGCGCCTCCCATGCCGTATTCTCAGCTATTGCAAGCTTTGTTACAGCTGCAATTGATTCAGAAAAGAACTTTGGCTCCCTTGACTAGGCCTCCTCCACCCGGGTACGACGCAAACACTCGCTGTGAGTTTCATTCAAGTGCCCCGGGGCATAACATCGACAATTGTAAAGCCTTTAAGCATAAGGTGCAGGACATGATTGACAGTAAAGCAATTAACTGCTCCAATGATGTTCCTAATATGGTACAAAATCCCATGTCGAATCACGGGCAGGATGGGGTTAATGCAATTATCAAGGAGGATGTTTTGGATTTAGTAACGGATGTTGATGAGCTGAGGACACCTCTGAGCTTTGTGAAAGCCAGATTGCTGAAGGGGGGTGTTTTCCCAGGTTGTGCTGAGTGTCTGGTTAATCCTGAGGGATGTGGGCAGTTGAAAAGATGTATTCAAGAGATTATGGATAGCGGAGTTTTACAGTTTGATCGATCTGTTGGAAAAGAGACTGAGGAGTTCGTGGTTGAAGAAAGGGATGAGATTGCGACAATCTCCATTTTGTACAAGACTGTTACCATTTATGCGCCAAAACCACCAACAATAACCATAACAAAAGCAGGTCCCATACCGTTTGAAAGCACCAAGGCTATTCCGTGGAACTACGGACCCGAAGTGTATTGCAATGGACATAAAGTAGACTTGAATGGTCCCCCTGGGGATTCAGTAGATAATCTTGTGGGAGCAGGAGGCATTACTCGTAGTGGTCGGGTCTTTTTGTCGCCTGAAGTGATTGTTGATAAGGTTGACAAGGGGAAAAGACCAGTGATAGAGGAAACTTCTCAGTCTGGGGAGAAGGAATCTTTGTTGAAAGATGCTGAAGAGTTTATTAGGCTGATACGGAAAAGCGACTACAAGATAGTCGATCATTTGTAGCAGACTCCTTCTAAGATATCTATCTTGTCGTTGTTACCTTGTTCTGAGGCGCATAGGAATGCACTGTTGAGAATACTGAACACTGCTTACATGCCACAAGAAATTTTGGTTAATTAACTCGAAGGAGTTATTGCGCACGTAAATGCAGGGAACGACTTGGGATTTACAGACTTGGATTTAACGCCAAGAGGCAGAAACCATAACTGTGTGTTGCATATATCATTACAATGCCGAGGGGCTATCATGTCTCACGTACTTGTGGATACGGGATCATCCTTGAACGTACTTCTGAAGAAAGAGTTGGACATGCAGGGGTTGATTTGCACACCAAGTGATTTGGTGGTGCGTGCGTTTGATGGAACCCGAAGATCTGTGTTTGGGGAGGTAAATTTTCCTATTCAGGTGGGACCTGAAGTGTTTGATGCAGTGTTTTACATCATGGATATCCAGTCGGCCTACAATTGTTTACTAGGCCGTCCATGGATTCATTCAGCGGGACCTGTGACCTCCATGCTGAATAAAAAGCTGAAGTATATGGTTGGCGGTAGTGTTGTTACAGTTTGCGGGGAAGAGGATATAATGGTCAACCACTTATCATCCTTCAAGTATGTCGTGGTGGACAGAGAGGTACATGAAACCCTTTGTCCGGCCTTTGAAGCATTCAAGATTAAAGACAAATCTCCTATTGTGAGCGAAGCGCCGGAAGTGGCCATGTCTTCGTTTAAAGAGGCTCAAGCAGTGGTACAGCCTAGAGAAGTGCAAGGATAGGACCAAGTATTGGAGATTCCCCACAAACAAGACAAGTTCGATTTAGGTTACCGACTGTCATTCGCCTCTTCTTCGTCCTCGTAGAGCGCGCCGCGCTATAAAGGACCTGTGCAGTTCACTAAGGGGGGAGAAAGAAATAATTCAGCTTCGAAGCGAGAAGATTGATGTTGTGCATTCCTTCAAGAAACAAACTAAGCTTGTAAACAAATAGGGTATGGATCTAACCAAGGAGACAAGTTCTAAGGAGCGTTTGGGTTTGGATTTCAAGGCCGTCAACAGTATTCTTGCTACTAAGAAGGAAGAGTTGGATAGGGCTTACTTGAGGATTTCTAAGTTTGAGAACTAATGGAATGTCACGCTCACCAACAACAAAGAGTGCGAAGACAGGTTAAAGCTATAGATCAGCAAGTTGAAGGTGCAACTCAATGCCAAAGATGGGGAGATTGCAGCAGAGGCATCACTTAGACGGGATAGTGAGTACAGGTTGAACGGAGCCATTGCGAACTTGAAGGATCTCAGGTTGAGAGCTGATTCCAAGAGATGCAAGCTTGAGGCATGTTTTGGAGAAGGAGCTTGGGACGACCATGTTGAGAGTTTACAACATATTGTTAGTCGGCAGAAGCTACATATTCAGGGACTGCTTGCTAGGCCAGATACTCCTGAGACGCTGAAGCTGCTAGAGGACTTCCGGTCATGTCATCCAGCTTGACTATCTTGTTTATTTCTGTTGTAGTTTTGCTGCTTGTTATTTGTTGTTTGACCATCACCAGGCTTGTTGGTTGAGGTCTTTTCCTTATTGTACTCAGTTGTAGCTTGTACATTGTCTGTTGGCTTGTGATTATATACAAAGAGTTTCTATTCTATGCTTGTCTGTAGGGCTCTCCATTGTTGTTTTTTTCCTGGAAACTAGAATCGAGGGGGAAATTTCCCTGTTGCATACATACATGTCTGCATTTTAGCATTTTTCTATCATTGTAGGTGCATCGGAACTATTAATCTTATTTCTCCTGTGGTTTACTAGTGTTTCAGGATTGCTGATCTAACGACTCACCGATATGCGACCAGGAGAAACCAGAAGAGAGTAATGGAGCAGATGCAATCGGAGATGCAGGAAATGAGGGACCGTATGGCCCGGTTCATGGAAGTAATGCAAGGGGTGGCTAATGGACAAGAGCAACTCCAGACTCTAGTGCAACCCTTGATTGCACGTGTTGATGGCAACGGTATGTTACATGGTGGGGACATTGTTAACCCTTCTAGTATTGAGACTCCTCGGGTTGATAATTCTATGCCTATCTTAGTCATCCCTACTGCTGGAGGGAGTGGTCATGCTGCTGGTGCCGATAATGCGGCAGGTTTCAATAATGCTGGTTTTGGTAATGGTGGTAATGGTAATGGGAATGATTATGGTCCTGAAACCACGTGTGCTATACACGGTTATATGGAGCACATCTGGAATGAAGACAAGAAAGAGGATGTGTTCTCGCCAAGGGTTGTGGCTGTTGAATTACCCTCCGAAGCTGAAACGAGGATTACGATGATTGAAGAGAAAATGAGGTCTCTTGAAAGCCAAAACTCTATGGGCCTGGATATGCCTAACCTGGGATTGATCCCAGACTTGAGAGTGCCACCAAAGTTCAAAGTCCCATACTATGATAAATACAAGGGTACCACCTGCCCGAGGGTTCATCTGAGGTCCTATTATCGTAAGATGTCTGCTTACTCAGACGATGAGAAATTGCTCATGCATTTCTTCCAGGATAGTCTATCTGGTCCTTCGTTGGAATGGTACATGAGCCTGGAGCCCGTGAATGTCCGTAGTTAGAGGTATTTGGCCAAGGCATTTGTGAAAAATTATCAATACAACAGCGACCTTGCTCCCAACAGGGTCCAGCTTCAGAACCTTTCACAAAAGAGCAATGAATGTTTTTAAGAATATGCTCAAAGATGGCGAGAGTTGGCAGCTAGGGTGCAGCCACCTATGGTGGAACGTGAGCTCGTTGATATGTTTGTCGCCACCCTTCCACGTGTTTATAAGGAAAAGCTCATTAGCATCATGTCAGACAGTTTCTCTGACTTAATCATCACTGGAGAGAGGGTGGAAAATGGTATTAAGTTAGGAAAGATAAGTGCTGGTGAAATACCCTCAGCTGAAGGAGGCTAGAAGGTGTTTGGTAACAAAAGACGAGAGGGAGACACTAACTCTGCATCCAGTTCACGTGGGAGAAATAGAGGTTAAAATCGGCAGCAACAGCAGATTGCCAACATTACGATTCCTGCAGTCCAACAACCACAACAACAACAGCGTCAGCAACAACAACAACCGCAACAAAATCAGCAAGGGTACAGAAGATACCAAGATAGAGGTCGGTTTAGCAAATAGGCATTTTGAGGCATCTCCCATGCCGTATTCTCAGCTACTACAAGCTTTGTTACAGCTGCAATTGATTCAGAAAAGAACTTTGGCTCCCTTGACTGGGCCTCCTCCACCCGGGTACGACGCAAACACTCGTTGTGAGTTTCATTCTAGTTCCCCGGGGCATAACATCGACAATTGTAAAGCCTTTAAGCATAAGGTGCAGGACATGATTGACAGTAAAGAAATTGACTTCTCCAATGATGTTCCTAATGTGGTACAAAATCCCATGCTGAATCATGGGCAGGCTGAGGTTAATGAAATTATTGAGGAGGATGTTTTGGATTTGGTAACGGATGTTGATGAGCTGAGGACACCTCTGAGCTTTGTGAAATCCAGATTGCTGAAGGGGGGTGTTTTCCCAGGTTGTGCTGAGTGTCTGGTTAATCTTGAGGGATGTGAGCAGTTGAAAAGATGTATTCAGGAGATGATGGATAGCAGAGTTTTACAGTTTGACCAGTCTGTTGGAAGAGAGCCTGAGGAGATGGTGGTTGAAGAAAGGGATGAGATTGCGACAATCTTCATTCTGTACAAGACTATTACCATTTATGCGCCAAAAGCACCAACAATAACAATAACAAAAGCACGTCATATACTATTTGAAAGCACCAAGGCTATTCCGTGGAACTACGGACCCGAAGTGTATTACAATGGACTGAAAGTAGACTTGAATGGTCCCCCTGCGGATTCAGTAGATAATCTTGTGGGAGCAGGAGGCATTACTCGTAGTGGTCGGGTCTTTTTGTCGCCTGAAGTGATTGTTGATAAGGTTGACAAGAGGAAAAGACCAGTGGTAGAGGAAACTTCTTAGTCTGGGGAGAAGGAATCTTTGTTGAAAGACGCGAAAGAGTTTATGAGGCTGATACTGAAAAGCAACTACAAGATAGTCAATCATTTGCAGCAGACTCCTTCTAAGATATTTATCTTGTTGTTGTTACTTTTTTCTGAGGCGCATAGGAATGCACTGTTGAGAATACTGAACACTGCTTACGTGCCACAAGAAATTTCGGTTAATCAACTCGAAGGAGATGTTGCACACGTAAATGCAGGGAACGACTTCGGATTTACAGACTTGGATTTGACGCCAAGAGGCAGAAACCATAATTGTGCGTTGCACATATCATTAGAATGCCGAGGGCTGTCATGTCTCACCTACTTGTGGATACGGGATCATCCTTGAACGTACTTCTGAAGAAAGCCCTAATGAAGTTGGACATGCAGAGGTTGATTTGCACACCAAGTGATTTGGTGGTGCATGCGTTTGATGGAACCCGAAGATCTGTGTTTGGGGAGGTAAATTTGCCTATTCAAGTGGGACCTGAAGTGTTTGATGCAGTGTTTTACATCATGGATATCCAGCCGGCCTACAGTTGTTTACTAGGTTGTCCATGGATTCATTCAGCAGGAGCTGTGACCTCTGTTGCACCCTAAAATTTGACCAACCGGGTCCCGCATCTGGCTTGACGTTTCGGCTCATTTTTTGCATTCGCATCCGCATACCACGTGCAGTACATTTTTAATCCTACAGACGATGTCAGAATTGCAGCCTGATTTCCACCTATAGGACATCACAGACCGGTTCGGGTAATCGGAGGTTATTTTGGGAAGTCACGCGCTTCCTGGGTTTTCGGCTTACGCAGTGATTTTGGAGATTCTTGGTGTCCGGGTTTACTGTTTTGCTTCGATCTGGTCTCGCGCTCTCTTTTATGTTGGTTATTTGCCTCTGTTTGCATTTTTTAGGATTTAATAGCCTTTTGTAGATTTTAAATAGGTTTTATAGATTTTCTAGAATTTGAAATAGATTTCTTTTAGTGTTTTTAATAGTTTTAAACCTTTTTAGAATTTATAAATTGTTTTTAAATAGATTTTAGAAATAACTTCTTTTTTTGATATTAAGTTTTTAGATAATAGTTTAATAAAACTTTTTTTTTCTAATAGGTTTTTAAATAGAAATTGATGGAGTTTTGATTTTTTTAGATAGATAAAAGATTTAGGAATAAATTATTTTTCTAGATTTTAAATAAGTTTTAATAGAGATTAACAGTTTTTTTTTTCTATTAGATAGAATATTAATTGTTTAGGATTAATTGTTTTGTTTAATCTAGGTTAATTGATTAGATTTTATTAATTAGGGTTATGTTAGGCGGTAATAGTTTTTAGTTAATTAGTTAATTAGGTTTAATGCAGTTTAATCATTTTCATGTTATTAATCCATCATTAGCCTTTAATTCATTAGTCAGCATTTAATTAGTCAAGTTTTAATTGTTTTATCATTCATTAATTCACGATTAATCATGCATTGTGTCAGCAAGAGATACTCCTCATCAACTCTGGAAGTTGGTCTTCATTCTCTGATCTTCAAATGGGCTTCATCATCTCAGTCTTCAGCTCAAACCCCAAGTCCCAAACAAGCCCAATACCCCACACAGACAAAATAATAACCCCTAAAGAGGGCACACCACACAGTCAATCAAATACAAGCAATATACTAGTAGCAGTAGGGGAATCCTAATATTTTCTAAGGGACCTATCACCTACCCATAACCCCTATAGTCCCATACCCCAAAATCAAATCAAAATTCCTAAAAGAATTAATCTATCTCACCTATGCTCACTTAAAACCCTAATTTTCATCACTCTATTCTCACCTAGTCAAACTACCTAAAAAATTGATCCTAAAATTATGAATTAAATCCTATATACAAGTTGAGGGTCTAAGCTAATCACCCTAAAAATAATGAGTCCTAAATATTAAGGGAACTATTAGAACTAAAATCAACAAATTTATGTACCAAACTAAACTTATTAAAAAGCCATTTAAAATAAAAAATACACAAAAAATATCAAAACAAAATAAAATGCCATTTTTATTATCTATTATTTTTCTTAACAAAATTATTGATCTACCACAAAAAGAAACAATTAAAACTAAGCTTTTTTCAATTTTATATGGATTTTATAAGAACAAAGAAAATATAAAAGAAAATAAAATCACAAAACATGAATTAAATGGGGAGGGGGTGTTATAAGCAGATTCGCTTAGTTATTATGCTGATGGGCCTGGGAAGTGGGGGGCGTAGATAACAAAGGCGCTAGGCCCAGCATACATCAGAAAATTGAATTAAGAAAACAAAAGAAAAACATTAAAAACTCGGTGCATTTAGCAATCAATTTCAGTTCATTTTGTTGGGCTTCTCAAAAGGGGGATGGGGATAGAATAAATTGGATCAGGCCCATGGTGGTGCGTTTAATGAAACGCATCGTTTCATCTTCAGATGTTCCCTCCATCTCCAAATTGAATTGCAGCCGTTGGATGAGTCTAATGAGTCAAAAATTAATCCTAATCTAACGGACCTCCATCATCTTCTTCCCCATGAAACCCTAGAACCTGCAAATCTTCTTCCATGCAGCCATGCTTCTCCTCTCTGTTCTCCCTCCTCACTCAACCAAATCCTTCGATCCCAAAACCAAAAATGGCCTACTCAAAGCCCTCTACAAGATCCTATACTTGGATTTTTCTAAAACTCACTCCATGATTCAACCCGATAGCTGGAACCTTAGGGCACCAAGAATTGCACCTGATATGCATGGTTATGGTTCTTGCTGAAACTACACTAGAATGATCTAGGGATTATGCTAATCACTCTAAGCTAAACATCTAACATTATCCTGCCCTAGGTCGAGAATTCGTGGTCAAGAAAGTTGCACTGCCATGAATCAAACCTTCTCTAATGGCCATAACAGATTGTGCACATGTTCATCTACCTAAACCTAACACTTTCACACTAATAATCTAATCCAACAACACCTAATTAGGGAGATAGAAGAGAAAATGCATACCTGCAATTCTTGATGAAACAAATGAGAATTGGCTCGATTCAACACTTGCAAGCTTTCACCAATGGTCTTTAGATGATGCTAGGGTTTCTGTTTGCAAAAAGTTGGAAGAAGAATGCTTGGATTGTGAGATTCGAATCTGATATGGATCTTGCAATTTCAAACCCTAGAGCTTCAATCTTCCATGGATGTGCCTCTGAGCTTGTTTGGATGCACTCACTATCTTCAATGGATGATGGATGAAGAAAAAGAATGAACAGAATTGGTGTAGATTGAAGATTTTTACACTTTCTTACAATGGAAGCAACAATGGAATTCTCTCTCTTCTCTCCCTCTTTTCACCAACCCCTTTCACCAATGATCCACACTCATTATATAGAGGATGATGGACAGATCTAGAAGTTTCTGGATGCCTCTAGGATGATTCTAGAATGTGGTGGAAATCCATGGAAGTTCTCATGTAATGACATATTCAAACATCTCATCTCATGCATACACCCTTCTAAACTTGTGCTAACATCTCCTCTCATGAGTTATTGAAATGGTATGTGTGAAAAAACAAGCCCCTTGCCTTGAAATTTACCTTGTGCCAAGTTTTCCATACTTGCCTTATTATGCAAGTAACAAAAATACAAAGCAAGTCCAAAATTTAACCCCTAACTCAAAAAAGTGGATGAACCAATGTCTTTAAAATGATGTTTGGATTCAATTTGGTATATTGGATGACCCATTTTGGATTTGTAGATCTCTCAAACCATTTTCCAACTTGAACTTTTTCAAGTTATATGCCTTTTTTAAGTCATTTTCCACCAATTTTGGTCAAGTCTTGTTCTATGCATTTCCAAACTTCCATGACCTCTTTTCTAGACTTAAAATTACATTTTGAGCAACTTTGATGTTGTGAAGTTTTTCATTTTAAGCTTCCTTGTATGAGTTTTAGGCATAGGCTTGAAATGACCTGTAATCCTCAGATGACCAAAATACCCTTTGCTTGCCAAGACCATAAGTAGAGTTCAACAAATCATATGAAGGCATAACATACCTTTCTAGAAATATAAGACAATGAGGAACAACTCTTATGTTGGCCAGAAATTCATTTGAAATCTCCTTGAAGGTCAAAAGTTGCTTGGAAGACAGACAACTTTCACAGATAAATTTCAGTGTCCTCAGATGACCTGTAACTTGCTAGAGCTATAACTTGAGTTCTATAAACCATCTTGATGACTTCCACCACTAAAATTAAAGCTATGAAGATACTCTACAAGTTTCATGTGGACCAAGAATTTATATGAAGCTTGCATCTTGAGTTACACTGCTTTGAAGTTTGACCTGAATCAGGGGATTTTACACTGAAACCCTAATTTAGTAACTCCATTTCTCCTTGACTCCTGTTGATTTTTCTTTAGCACAACACCATATCCCTGTCCATATAACACATAATGAATCCCACATTCTTCAAATGATCCTTGATGCCCTTCAAAACAAGTCTTTGACCTAGGGTTGACCTAGTGTTGACCCAGATAAAACCCTAGTTGACTGACTTCAACTGAGGCTCTTGCAATCATTCCAATGACTTGGCTCTTCTTCAAAATGCTCATCTAGGCTCTTCATAACATCCATACACACCCCATGCTCTTGGCTCATAGCTCACACTTCCTCTGATGATCCCCAAACAACCTCAAGATAGGAGAGACCTCAATGATCAACCTGTCAAATCTTCAAAGCTCAAATTCTTCCCTGATGACCTGAGTAGTCTTGATTATGAATGAAACCCTTGGATATGCCTCTTGAGATAAGAATAGCACTTGATCCCCTGATTAAGATAGCTTGTTTATGCTATGCAATGCAGATGAATACACTATGTACATGATGACAATGCAGATGACTATGCAATTGAAACATAAACCTAGGTTAGAAAAGGTTGGGCAAATTTTGGGGTACAACACATTGGTCCAGGTATTGGTTTAGTGGGCCAGTCAGTATCCAAGTCCAGT
The DNA here is from genome assembly GCA_963859935.3 of Lathyrus sativus. NCBI lineage: Eukaryota > Viridiplantae > Streptophyta > Magnoliopsida > Fabales > Fabaceae > Lathyrus > Lathyrus sativus. The sequence continues at coordinate 444,301,193 of OZ012738.1, read as the reverse complement.
CAAAGCCCAAAGTACACGTGTCCTATAAATAGGCTACCCGCGCGTCCCTCTCTCTCTTCCCCCCCGGTCCTGCCACGTCTCACACCCACTATCTCTCTCTCTGCCAGCTGCACCCCACGTGTCTTCCTCCTCTCACTCCCTCAAGCCACGCATCCTCCCAGCCTTCACCCTCTGCATGCAGGCTTGCCACCTGGTGGCACCTCATCCTCGCCGGAACACCCTACCGCCGGGCATGCAAACGCCCTAACCTCCCACCGCCGGCCACCCTAACGACCTCTGGCCGCCGCTCATCTCGCCAGGATCTGCAAAATTTGCAGATTCTCAAGCACTTCATCGTTTTCCCCTCCAATCTCCTCTGATCTCCTTCGTTCGCATCTCGCCGGAAAGCATAGATTCATCAGAATCTTCATCTTCATCCCCCTCCTCCAAGATCTTCATCTTTGTTTATCACCCCTCAAGAACATCGTCCGTCAAATTTCCAGAAATATCAACCGGATCTTCAACGATCCTCCTCGTCTGTGCATCGATTTCCACCGTGTTCTTCGTTTCTTCCCCAGAAAATTCCCAGAAACCACCATCAAGATTCATCTCCTCAACGCTTTCTTCAAAGAACATCAATCGGTTCCTCCAATTTCGTCACCAGATACTTGAAACATCCAAGAACATCAGCGCGTATCTTCTCCAGTGAACTTGTCTAAGCTTCAACAACGATCTTCTTCAAAGATCGTCAGATCTCCGACGACGTCTCCAACCAAAATCTTCAATCATCCTTCGAAGACCTTCAAAGTACCCAGTTCATTTTCAAATATCTTCCGGTTGGTTGATCCTTAAGAATCTACGAAGAATCCTCCAGAAATCTTCAAGATCTCCGCGAGCCTGTTTGGGATTCTTCAAAGCTTCATCGTTTCTATCGCTCAGATCCAGGTTTGCCCTTTTCGCTATCTCTCCATTATCGTTCCTTCAGTGGATTAGGTTTTTTTGTTTTTTCTGTTAGGATTGTGGATGATGGCGATTTCAATTAGGTTAAGTTGATTGGATTAGAGACTAGGGAGAGTTCTGTTTGGATGAGTGAACAATTTCGTGAGATTTTGTTAGGTTGAGATTGAGAGTTTGTTAGTGAATCTGAGGGAGAATGGTTCAGGAAGTTGAGAGGATGAGAGGGTTCAGAGAGAGTGTTTCAGAGAAGAGAACGGCGCATTAGGGTTAGGGAGTGAACAGTGAACGAGTTTTTGGAGAGAAGTTTGGTTTTGTTAATTGATAGTTGGGTTAGAGTTTGAGTTTGGGCTGGGCCCAAACGATAGGATTGCTGCGAAACCACCCCTGCATTCACTCGTTTCACCCCCCTGATTGTGAGAATGCTGAGATTTGGTTTGGGCTTAAGTCCCAATTGCTATGCACACCCCCCATATTTGGGCCCAGTCTGAAAAACAACTAGGGCGTTTTGCTATCGCCACCCCCTGGTTTTATTTTCTTTTTTTAAATTTCTTTGTTTTATCCATGTTAGAAAATAATTCATAAAAAATAGTAGGATTATCCAATTAATTCCTTTCTTTTTCCTATAGATTCATAGTTCAATTTAGGATTTTATGGTGCAAAAATATTAATTTGATCATGCATTTTCATTTTTATTGCATTTTTTCATTTTAATTGGTTTTAAATATTGATTTGTGATGTGGTTGCCTTGCTGATTTTATTTCTCTCACTTGGTATTAAATTTTTCTTTAGTTTTTTAGTATGTTGTACTAGACTAATGCATGCTCCCCATATATTTTTCATAGAATTTTTGGATGTTGTTTGCTTCTGTTTTAGGGTTAGAGAGTAGAGACCTCATACCTTGCTGGTTAACCCTTGACCATTCAATGTTAGGGATTGTTTAGTAGCCTTAGAAGTTGACTTAGGCTTTGAGATTTGATCTTGGGATCATAGAGGCATGTAGGTTTCCCCTAGATTTTTGGTGGATTTTCAGAAGTTGTTTTTGCTATTTTTGCTTGAGCTTGAGAATAGGAGAAGTCTTGAGGGCTTCTAACTTTGAAGTTCAACTGTGTTTGAACTTTAGAGATAGTTTCTCTTGGTTTGAGGGTCTGTGGTTTCTTCCGGAGGATGGAGGCTGGATGAAGACTTGATGGAGCTTGCAAGGATGCATGGATTGAAGACCTAGTTTAGGAGCTTGCTCTCTTTCTGTGAGGTTTGAGATCCTGAAGTTTGAGAGAAATTCTTGGTACTTTCCTGAGGAAGGCACTATGGATGTCTTTCATTCTTTCTTCTCACCCCTTTTTTAAGTATCCAATGATGTTGGAGCCTTCATGTGAGTTTAGTTTCTCCTGAGGAGGAATATAAACCGTTCACAGTTGTTGAACCACATGGGATATGATTCCTAAGTGGAAGCCCCCTAGTATTTTCCAGAGGAAGGCACTATGGGTCTGTTCACTTAGTTCCCTTAGTTCATGTAGGATTTCTTAAGTATCCAATGATGTTGGAGCCTTCATGTGAGTTTAGTTTCTCCTGAGGAGGAATGTAAACCATTCGCAGTTGTTGAGCCACATGGGATATGATTCCTAAGTGGAAGCCCCCTAGTATTTTCCAGAGGAAGGCACTATGGGTCTGTTCACTTAGTTCCCTTAGTTCATGTAGGATTTCTTAAGTATCCAATGATGTTGGAGCCTTCATGTGAGTTTAGTTTCTCCTGAGGAGGAATGTAAACCATTCACAGTTGTTGAGCCGCATGGGATATGATTCCTAAGTAGGAGCCTCCTAGTACTTTCCTGAGGAAGGCACTATGAGTCTGCCTACTTAGCTCCCTTTCTTTGGTAAGCTTGTCTTGAAGCTTGAAGACTGGGATTGATTTCTCTTGTGTAGGGTTTTGCTTTAGGGCTTTGCTTAGAGATTTGATTAAGGTTTTGTGTAGGGCTTTTGCTCAGGGGTTTGATTAGGGGCTTTGTTCAGAGGTTTGATTATGGTTTTGTCTAGGGGTCCTGCTCAGGGTTTTGGCTTAAGTTTTTGGATAGGAATTTGCCAGGCTGGTTAGCCATTTCCTTCTCTGTGTGTTGTTTGACTTGTGTGGTGCGGTGTTGCATTAGACTTAGGGGTTCATCTAGATATTTCTGAGATAGGTGCATCTTAGAAATAGGCTTTGTGTGCATGAGAAGTTGAGGTGGTCCTCCTTCTGCTGATTGTTATTGAGTGGCTTTGCTTGCTGGTATTTGGTAGAGCTGAGCTCCCTTGCCTCTGTGGTGTGTGGCCTTTGTGTCTTGCTTGTTTGGTTGTTGCATTCATGCATATTTCCAGTATTTCTTTACTTTGCAGTGTTTCCTGTTTAGTTCTGTTGCCATGATCCCTTAGGAGCTCTAACTTCTCTGCTGCGGGGGAGTTATGATAGACATTAGGTTGGTTAACCAGGCATGATAACATTAGGTAGATTCCCCTTTTCAACCATAGTTTTAGGGTGTCTCTTTCCTTTCTCAAAACAACAGAAAAACACTTAATAAAGGATAAAACAAAAGTGAATTCATTTCTTCCGTCAAAATATTTGAACAAACATCAAAACCTTTTGTCCTCCTGGACTGTGAAAACCCTTGGTTAAGGTGCATTTTCCCATAAAAAACACTTGAACAGCTTGTGTCGTGTGTAGTCGAACTACGTTTGCTCTGATCTTCCATGCCGTGTGGAAGTACGTAGGCACAGGACGCAATGTCCTGGCGAGCAACCTTCCCCCCGTCTAGACGTAGGTAGTCGAACTACGTTGACTCTGACTTTCCCATTGCACGAGGGAGTACGTAGGCCCAGGACAGCGTATGTTCTGTCGAGTCCTGTCCTTTTCTTTTCTTTTCAGACTGACCACTAGCATAGATAGATAAACACACCCTTTTCCTTATAAACACCAAGCATGGATCCCGTCGAGTACGACGGACGTGAGGGGTGCCAATACCTTCCCCTTGCGTAACCGACTCCCGAATCCAGGTTTTGGTTGCGATGACCATACCTTTCCCGTCTTTTGTGAGGTTTACTTCGAGCGTTTCCTTTCCCTCCGTTGGGATAAATAACGCACGGTGGCGACTCTTCTGTCATGCCGGCGCCGATTTTCGCAGTAGCGGCAACTGGCGACTCTGCTGGGGACTGACAACATCTAGGGACTTTTCCCATCCCTTATGCTGGGACCGTTTCCCATCCCCTACGCGAGTCAATCCTAGCGCTTGGGTGTTTATCTGTTGGGTGTTGTACATATGTGCTTTACTTTTCCGCACCTTTACCTTTCCGCATTTACTTTCAGCACTATATTATGGTGATTATTGTTGTGGGAGAGGGAAGTTACTATGAGTGAGAAGCCGGACCTGGGCTTGAGTATGCACCTAGACATAGTTGTGGAGAGTAGTTGACGAACCTGTTTGCTGAGCAGACACAGTTCCCTACGAAATCTGCGCTCAGACGAGGTTCTCTCCGAGGTGCTCCTTTCCGATCCTGAGGATCTGAGGGGAGTCCAGACGTGAGGATTTTCGACTCTGGGGACCGATCAATTGGAAGTCAGCTAAGTGAGGCCTCTTCATGACTCGATGATGCCACTCCTTCTGGGAATCGTATCGTCACTCATGAAAGTCTGTGACGCTGATGACCGCATAGGATGTCGTACCTTTGTCTGTGGATTAGGTCCATACCTGTGAGAGGGATTGGGTTATTGCAGGAAAACTGGCCTTCAGAAACCGTGATTCAGTATTTATCAGATGGTTTTCTTGGCTCGTTAACAGGTGTGTTGTTTGGATCAGATGGATTTCTTGTCTGAGGTTGATACTATTATCAGATGGTTTTCTCGTCAGAGACAGAGGTTCAGATGGATTTCTTACCAGGGTATTGGTATTTTGGGTGTCGGATGATAGCCAGTATCATGAGGTTCTGGTGACTGTGGTGGTTTTCTGTTCTTGACATCACAGAGATGTTCCTCTTCGGGCTACAGCATGGCCTCTATGTTCACTGATTGCATCATTTATCATATTGCATTATTGCATTACCATTTGCATCCAACTAACGTGTGTGTATTGCAGGTACATATTTTCCCTCCCAGTTCCGGTGGTTGTTTCCTAGCAGACATGGAAGCCATGAAGAGAGTGTTACCATACAGATTCCCGTCTCCAGATATCAGTATGTTGTCAGAGTTAATTACTATTGCTGGGAAGAAGGTGATGGGAGATTTCAGGAAGACGTATGGGAGGATCCTGACTTATGTTTACCAGCCCTCGGCTTATGAGGTCAGCGGTGTTTACACCCTGTTGCAGTTTTATGATGCTGAGCTCAGGTGTTTCGTATTTCCTGACTTTGTCTTGGCTCCTACCCTGGAGGAGTATTCTGCACTCTTGGATATACCGATTCGCGAGCAGATGCCTTTCTATCACACGGACGCTAAGCCTAATCTGGCTAAGCTTTCTGCTATTCTGTACTTAGGAGAGTTTGAGCTGACAGGGAAGATGATCAGGAAAGGAGATGCGTGGGGATTTCCGTTGGTTGTTTTGGTAGAGAAGGCTCGGGAGTATGCTAAGAAGGGTGGCTGGGTTGTTTTTGATGCCATCCTTGCTGTGTGTGTTTATGGCATTGTATTGTTCCCAAACCAACCCGATTTTGTTGATGCGGATGCCTTCTACATTCTGGCTGCAAAGAACCCAGTTCCTACCTTGCTGGGAGATATCCACCACTCTACTCACTACAAAAATGAAAAACGGCGAGGAAAGAATGTCTCTTGTTGTGTACCGCTACTGTGCAGGTGGTTTACCAGTCACATGCCGAAGTCAGGGCCTTTCGTCACTTCTATTGATTCTTTAGGATGGCCTGAGCGCTTGATGGGGTTGACTTCTGAGAATGTGGTATGGGTTAATGAGGAGGTGTTAGGAGTTGAGGTCATATACAGATGCGAAGGATTCCCTAATGTTCCTTTGATAGGAAGGAGAGGGTGTGTCAATTACAACCCTTCCTTATTAATCAGGCAGTTTGGGTATACACCTCAGGAAGCGCCGAAGCCCGAGGAGATACAGGAATCTCTGTATCTCACTGGGGCAATAGAGGAAGAGATTTTGATCAAGCTTAAGAAAGCATGGAAGAACCTGCATAAGAGAGGAAAGTCTTCATTTAGCAAAGGGGGTACTCGAGTTCTTGGTCCGTATGTGGAATGGATTCGTGAACGAGCTACAAAATTCCTTATGCCTTATCCTGCAGTTCAGCCATTGTATCCTTCTCCGGTGGAGGAGCCCACCACTATAGACATACAGGTATACAAGCAGCTGTTGGCAGAGAAAGAAGAGTTAGCAAAGGTTAAAGAAGCTTTAGAGAAAGAGAACGCCCAACTTCGTCATGAAAAGATTGAAACAGGATATTTTTCCAAGCAACGGGCTGAAACTTTGAAACATCTGAAGACTACTTTATTGGAGTTGACTGAAACCAAGAAGCGTCTGGAGTTAGATGTAGACTCAGTTATCAGTGTATTGGCTACTAAGAAACAAGAACTGGAAAGGGCCTACACGAAGTTAGCTAAATCCAGAGAGCATTGGGACCTTACTATGGCCAAACGCAAAGAACAGGAAGAAGAGCTAAAGATACAGGTTGCTCAGTTGGGAGAACAAGTTAAAGTGAAGACTGAAGAGCTTGAAGAAGAAGCATGCCGTCGGTACGAGGACGAACGCAAACTGATCGATGCCATGAAGAATCTGGAAGATTGTCAGCGCAGAGCAGACACCAAGAGGCCCAAACCTGAGGATGGTGCCCAGGATAAGGCTTGGGAAGATTTTGTCAGAGATATCTAAGGAACGGTCAGGAAAAGGGATCAGTTGATAGAAGGCTTGATTTATCGACCGGATCACCCAGAGACGAAGAAGCTGTTCGAGAATTTCTGCGATCGTACCCGCACTTGATTTCTTTCTCGTATTCTATGTGTTGAGATCACCACCAGGCATGTTGGTTGGGATCCTCCTTTATCATATCAGTTGTATGGAACATAGTTGTGTAACGCCTTGACGAGACTATTATTCCAATAAATATATGAGGGTTTTTCTAAATATTGACTTTATGGTTTCTCTTGTCTTGCTACCTTGACACTGGAATTGGAGGGGAAATATCCCCAACGCACACATGCACGTTAGCATTTTTGCATTGTTGTTTGCATAAATCACATTGCATTACAGGTTTGTGATCTATGTTCCTTATCATTCTTCATCCATACACCCAGGTATTTTCAGGATTGCAGAAAAGCGGGTCCACCGTTACTCTACCAGAACTAATCACAAGAAGATCATGGACAACGTGCAGGGTGAAATGCAAGAAATGCGTGACAGAATGTCCATGCTCATGCAAACCATGGAGACCATCGCCAAAGGACAAGAGCAGTTGCAGACTCTGGTTCAACCGTTGGTCGCACGGGCTGAAAACAACGGGACACCGCATGGTGAAAATATTGCTGCTTCTCCCCGAATTGAGAATCGTCAAAGTGCTGATGCTATTCTCGTAACCGGTTTGAATGCTGGAGAAACTGGTCCTGCAGGAGGAGGCGGGAACGCCGGTAATGTGAATGCCAATGCGGATACTGCTAGAGTACTTGTGGGTAATATCAACCAGGGTTTCAATGGGGGCGCTGAGAATATCAGAATGAATGGTAATAATGGTAACCAGGGCTTCAATCGTGTGAACATGGGGTATGGCAACATTGCTGGCACTAAGGCTGGATTTGGTGACTATGGTTATGGTAATCTTGGAAATGGAACTGGTGCGTACAACAATCAAGAGATGGGCAATCTGAGGTACGACCCCAGGTACTTCCAAACGGGTCCGGGCCGTGATGCAGATTATGTTGGATACGATGCAGTACCTCGCTGGGAGGATCGTCAGGAGGATGTGTTCTCTGGTCAGAATGAGGGTTATGAAAGAGCTAGGGATGACAACCATCGGATGAGATTGCTAGAAGAGAAAGTGAACGGATTAGCCAGCCAGAATGCTCTTGGGCTGGATATGTCAAATATGGGGCTGGTCCCAGGGCCGAGGGTCCCGCTGAAATTCAAAGCGTCGTCATTTGATAAGTACAAAGGGGATACATGCCCTAGGGTGCATGTGCATGCGTTTTGCAGGCGTATGTCCGCGTATTCTGAGGATGAAAAGATGCTAATGCACTTCTTCCAGGATAGCCTGTCAGGGCCATCGCTGGAGTGGTACATGAGCTTGGAGCCTACTCAGATCAGGAGTTGGAAAGAGCTGGCAGAGGCTTTTGTTCGACATTATCAATATAATAGTGATCTCCCCCTAACCGAGTCCAGCTGCAAAGCATGTCACAAAAGTCTAGCGAGAGCTTTAAGGAATACGCCCAGAGATGGCGAGATCTGGCTGCTAGGGTACACCCTCCGATGGTGGAGCGCGAAATGATGGATATGTTCATAGGAACTTTTTCTGGAATGTACTATGACCGGTTGCTCAATTTTTCGATGAGTACTTTCTCTGAGTTGATCTTGATGGGGGAGCGCATTGAAAACGGGGTAAAGATTGGTAAAATTCAAGCGGGTGAGTCCAGTTCCGCATGAGGTAATAAGAAGACGTTTGGTGGTAAAAGGCAGGGTGATACCAACGCTGTATACAATGCTCGACGGAGAAATAGAGGTCAGAACTGGCATCAGCAGTCGCAGGTTGCAAGTGTAACCATTCCAGGGCCTTCTCAGCAGCAGAGACAACAACCACATCAGCAGCCAAATAATAATCAGCGCAGATTTCGGAACCCGCGACCGAGGAGAGTATTCGAGGTACCGCCGGTATCATATGCAGAACTTCTTCAAGCTTTGTTGAAATTGCAGCTAGTCGAGAAGAGGACTTTAGCGCCACCAACCGGCCAGCCACCAGTCGGGTATGATATTAATGAGCATTGTGACTTCCATTCGGGTGCACCAGGGCACAATATTGAAAATTGCCTAGCTTTCAAGCATAAAGTACAGGATTTGATTGATAGTACGGCTATTAACTTCGGGAAGGACGGTCCCAATATCACGCAACAGCCAATGCCCAAGCATGGCGGGGCTAGGGCCAATACAATCTTGATTGATGATGAGTTGGACTTGGTTTCGGAAGTGAGCAAGCTGAAAACCCCTTTGAGTTACGTAAAGCAGCGCTTATTGAAAGGAGGTGTCTATCCCGGATGCAGTGAAGAGTGTGCTGACTGTTTGGTTCAACCTGGGGGCTGTGAGAAGTTGAAAAGGGGAGTTCAAGGTTTGATCGATGAAGGAATCCTGCAGTTTGACAGGTTTGTGGGGCGAGAGAAGTCTGTTGAAACAGAATCTGAAAAAGAGCGCAGTGAGGTTGCTACGATCACCATTCCGTTCAAATCAGTGACGATTTCGGCATCATCGAAAAGGCCGACCATTACTATTACCAAGGCTAAACCAGTCCCTTATGAAAGCACAAAGGCAGTCCCGTGGTGCTACGGTGCTGAGGTGTATTGCAATGGGGAAAAGATTGACTTGAATGATCCGCCAGCGGGATCCGTAGACAACATAGTGGGAGCGGGTGGTATAACCCGGAGCGGGAGAATTTTCACTTCACCTGAGGTCGAGGCAGAGAGGCTCGCCAGGGGTAAGAACAAAGTTGTTGAGGGGGAACCTTCGGGGAGTAAGGAGAAAGAACCGATAACCAAAGATGTGGAAGAATTCATGAGATTTATTTGCAAAAGCGACTACAAGATCGTAGATCACCTGCAGCAGACCCCGTCAAAGATCTCCATATTATCGCTGTTGTTGTGTTCTGAGGCGCATAGAAATGCCCTGTTGAAGGTACTTGAGACATCCTTCGTGCCGCAAGAGATTTCAGTCAATCAGCTGGAGGGAGTTATGGCACATGTTAATGCCGGGCATGGCTTGGGATTCACGGATTTTGACCTAACGCCTAGAGGGCGTGATCACAATAATGCCTTGCACATCTCTATCGAATGCCGGGGCACTATTTTATCCCATGTGCTGGTGGACACTGGGTCCTCGTTGAATGTGTTACCAAAGAAAGCCCTGTTGAAATTGGATACCTGTGGGTTGTTGTGCACACCTAGTGATTTGGTGGTGAGGGCCTTTGACGGAACGAGGAGGTCGGTATTCGGGTCAGTAACGTTACCCATCCAGGTAGGTCCGGAGGTGTTTGATACAGTGTTTTACATCATGGACATTCAGCCTGCATATAGCTGTTTGATCGGGAGACCTTGGATTCATGCCGCTGGGGCAGTAACTTCTATACTCCATCAGAAGCTGAAGTATATGGTTGAGGGGAGTATTGTGACGGTGTGTGGCGAAGAGGATATCTTAGTCAGTCATTTGTCTTCCTTCAAATACGTGGAGGTAGATGGAGAGATTCATGAAACGCTGTGTCAGGTGTTCAAAGGGGTGAAGGTTAAAGAAGAAGCTCCGGTGAAGAGTGAAGGGCAAGAGGTGACCGTCTCCTCATATAAAGAAGCCAAGGCGTTGGTGCAAGCGGGAGAGACTCAGAAGTGGGGGCAGGTTCTGGACATACCAGTGAAGCAAGATAGGTATGGCTTGGGGTACCGCCCATCTCCCTCACAGAGTGCGCCTAAGTACAAGGGACCTGTGGTGTTCACGCCCGGAGGGGTTAGCTTTGAAAGGATTAATGTCGTGTCTGATACGGAGGAAGTGGATAGCGACTGCGACATGGACGCATGGATTCGACCCAGCACGCCGGGGCAAAGCCTATGCAACTGGTCCATCCAGGACGTCATCCAAGTCACCAAACAGTAATGCGTTGTTTTTTCAATCATTGCATGATCACATGCCTTGACCGGGGCATCGTTGACCTCGTCTTAGGGCCTAACTGTTTACCTGTATGTTTGTATGATCAATAAATGACGACGTTTTTTACATTCAAATGTTGTGATCCTTTTCTTTCTGTTTTTTATTTTTCAATAAAATGGCAGCGTGGTTATGTATTTTGCTTGTATATCATTTTGAAGCACTTAACCGTTTCCCTTGCAGGATTCATGTATTTTCAGATGACATCGACCAAAGACTTCCTATGACTCGTTTAGACTTCGAGCATCCGATCTTCCAAGCTGAGGAGGAGATTGTTGAGAATAGTGACTTATCAGAAGAGCTGAGTCGGTTGTTGAAGCAAGAGGAGAGAGTCATTCTGCCTCACCAGGAAGAGATTGATATTGTCAATTTAGGGTCTGAAGAATGCATCAGGAATATCCATATAGGGGCCGCGTTGCAGGTTGACATCAAGCAAGAGCTTATTGAGATGCTGCGCAAATACAGTGATATATTTGCTTGGTCCTACGAGGACATGCCAGGTTTGGATACCGATATGGTTGTTCATCGTCTGTCGTTGAGGGAAGATTGCCCGCCTGTGAAGCAGAAACTCAGAAGGACTCGTCCTGACATGGCTGTAAAGATAAAGGAAGAAGTGCAGAAGCAATGGGATGCTGGATTCCTGGCTGTCACTACTTATCCCACTTGGGTCGCTAATATCGTGCCTGTGCCAAAGAAAGATGGCAAGGTTCGAATGTGTGTTGATTATAGGGATCTAAACAAAGCGAGCCCGAAAGATGATTTCCCGCTGCCGCATATTGATGTGTTAGTTGACAACACAGCTCAGTTTTCGGTATTCTCTTTCATGGATGGATTTTCGGGGTACAACCAGATCAAAATGGCTCCGAAGGATATGGAAAAAACGACCTTTATCACCCCGTGGGGAACCTTCTATTATAAGGTGATGCCCTTTAGTTTGAAAAATGCTGGGGCAACGTACCAGCGGGATATGACAACGCTCTTTCACGACATGATGCACAAAGAGATTGAGGTGTATGTCGATGACATGATTGCCAAGTCTCAAACAGAGGAAGAACATCTGGTTAATCTGCTGAAGTTGTTCAAGAGGCTGAGGAAGTTCAGGCTGAGGCTGAATCCTAACAAGTGTACCTTCGGAGTGAGATCCGGGAAGCTACTGGGGTTCATTGTGAGCAAGAAAGGAATCAAGGTCGATCCGGCAAAAATAAAAGCAATACAAGAGATGCCAGCACCGAGAACAGAAAAAGAAGTCTGTGGATTCTTAGGGAGATTGAACTACATTGCTAGGTTCATCTCTCACCTAACGACCACGTGTGAACCTTTGTTCAAACTGTTAAAGAAAGATCAAGCGGTAGTCTGGAACGACAATTGCCAAAGGGCATTTGAAAAGATAAAAGAATACTTGCAGGAACCTCCGGTGTTGATACCCCCAGTAGCGGGACGACCACTGATTATGTATCTGACGGTTCTTGAGAACAGCATGGGTTGTGTTCTCGGTCAACATGACGAGACAGGAAGGAAAGAGCATGCAATTTACTACTTGAGTAAAAAGTTCACGGATTGTGCATCTCGACACTCTATGCTCGAAAAGACGTGTTGTGCATTGGCGTGGGCTGCCAAACGTCTAAGACAGTACATGCTGAACCATACAACCATGCTGATATCGAAGATGGATCCGATCAAGTATGTGTTTGAAAAGCAAGCGCTCTCTGGAAGGATTGCTAGATGGCAAATGGTATTGACAGAATACGATATCCAGTATGTTTCCCAGAAGGCCATTAAGGGAAGTGTTCTGTCCGAATATCTTGCCGAACAGTCGATTGAGGATTATCAACCTATGAAGTTTGAGTTTCCCGATGAGGACATAATGTACTTGAAGGCTAAAGATTGTGATGAGTCGTTGCCTGATGAGGGTCCTGAGCGGAGTTCCCAGTGGCAATTGATTTTCGACGGGGCTGTTAATTCGTACGGTAGCGGGATCGGGGCAATCATTACAACCCCCCACGGGTCGCACATCCCGTTTACAGCCAGATTGACTTTTCCAGTGACGAATAACGAAGCCGAGTACGAAGCTTGTATTATGGGGTTAAAGGAGGCTGTCGATCTGAGGATCAAGAATCTGGACGTATATGGGGATTCAGCATTGGTTGTGAATCAGATTAAGGGAGAGTGGGAGACACGCCAACCTAATCTGGTACCGTACATGAATTATGCGAGAAGGTTGTTACCTTTCTTTGATAAGGTGGAATTTCATCATGTACCTCGGGCGGAGAATCAAATGGCAGACGCCCTTGCAACATTATCCTCGATGTATAAGGTCAACTACTGGAATGAGGCTCCCAGGATTGTCATATCTCACCTTGATAGGCCGGCCTTTGTGTTTGCAATTGATGAAGCATCTGACGGTAAACCTTGGTATTTCGACATACAGAATTTCCTGAAGAACAAAGAATATCCGGCTGGGGCATCCAGTCGTGATCAGAAGACTCTAAGGAGATTAGCAGGCAACTTCTATCTGAATCCCGACGGCGTTCTGTATAGAAGGAACCACGATTTGGTACTCCTCCGGTGTGTAGACGAGAAGGAAGCCAATTTACTCATGGAAGAGGTCCATGAAGGAACTTTTGGTACACATGCTGGTGGGCATGCTATGACCCGAAAGTTGTTGCTGGCGGGGTATTATTGGTTAACGATGGAAATGGACTGTTTCAAGTTCGCCAAGCGGTGTCACAAGTGCTAGATCTATGCTGATAAGATCCATGTGCCACCTAGTCCACTGAATGTTATGGCTTCTCCGTGGCCTTTCTCCATGTGGGGAATTGATATGATTGGCAAGATTGAGCCTACTGCTTCTAATGGGCATCGCTTCATCCTAGTCGCGATCGATTACTTCACCAAGTGGGTGGAAGCAGCATCTTATGCCAATGTGACGAAGCAGGTGGTGGCCAGATTTATCAAGAGGGATATAATTTGCATATACGGTATTCCTGAACGGATCATTACTGATAATGGTTCGAACCTGAACAATAGGATGAGGAAGGATCTTTGTCGGGAGTTTAAGATTGAGCATCATAATTCATCTCCGTACAGACCCAAGATGAATGGCGCTGTTGAAGCGGCCAACAAGAACGTAAAGAAGATTGTTCAGAAGATGGTGGTAACGTATAAGGATTGGTATGAGATGTTGCCGTTTGCTTTGTACGGTTATCGCACGACGGTGCGTACATCAACCGGGGCAACTCCGTTCTCGCTGGTGTATGGCATGGAGGCAGTCCTGCCATTGGAGGTTGAGATACCATCTTTGAGGGTTTTGCTTGATGTTCAGCTTGATGAGGCAGAATGGGTGAGAAACAGATTGAATCAACTGAGCTTGATAGATGAGAAGAGACTGGCATCAATTGCACATGGTAGGCTGTATCAGAGCCGGATGAAGAAAGCGTTCGACAAGAAGATTCGACCTCGAAGCTTTCAGACGGGTGATCTTGTGCTGAAGAAGATTCTCCCACCACAGTCGGATCACAGGGGCAAATGGACTCCCAATTATGAAGGTCCATACGTCGTGAGAAAGGTCTTCTCCAGAGGAGCCTTATTGTTATCCACCATGGATGGTGAAGACTTTTCGTCCCCTGTGAACTCGGACGCAGTCAAAAAATACTTTGCTTAAAAATTGACCCGCTGGACAGTAAAAAGAGAGTCCAGGCAAAAATGGGGCATCCTGGCGAACCAAAAACAGAATAAAAAGGTTCGGGCAAAAGTTAGGGATAAAATGGAAAAAATGTACACCCGCGAAGTTGAAAACCTACACTGGGCGGCTTCGGCAAAAAAGGGTATCCCGGTGAATTGAAAACCCGCAAAGGGCGATTCACGCAAAAGTTAGGGATTTGAGAAGCAAATGACTGCGGTCCAAGTTTGATTGCTTAGTGGTTTGGGAGCATCCGGGGGTCAACTATCCAAAACAATCTCTTCCGAACCAGAGATCAGGAAAACGTCAGAGTCCGGCGAGTCATAGGAGGATCGGTTCATGGAGTTCGTCTGTAACACGTTGCCGACATGTGTACAAATTTTATTTTGTATCTTTGTATATTTCTGCATTTTGTTTATGTGTGACTACCTCTTTTCAGGAGTTGCATCTGATGTACAAATCTTGCCTATTTTCAGGCCGTTATCAATAAAGTGTGTTATTCAGTGTAGTGTGTGACTTTGGTTTTAACTTTTACAGTTTTGTTTGTAAAAAACGCCGATGTTTTTGATAAACTTACATGCGTGTAAACAGGCGGGCCTCGGCCGATGATTGTTAAAACCGGAAATTACCTGAATGGTTGGCATGGGTGATTACCAAGATGTTTCTTTTTGCATAGTTTGTCTTGTGTTTGCTTGTTGACTTTTGCAGGTATTCAAAAGCTCGCAAAGCTCCCCGCCAGAGTCCATGGCAGGCTAGTACCCTCTCCAGAGGATGAATGTTGTGTCTTTCCCCAGTGAAGTCGCCCCAGGCAAAATTGAATGTTGTCTCCCCAGGAGAGTGGAGATTGCGTCAAAGGAAAAGATCAATGTATCTTCAGTAGTTCAGAATTGGCTTATCAAGCAGAGCAGAGTCCTCCCCAACAAGGGTCGAGACGGGTATGATTAACTCCCCCAAAGAGTTTCTTGTGTAGTGCGAATCAGAGCACACCGGTCAATCCCCAGCTCAGTGATAGCAGGATGAATTATCCCCACAGGGCGTAATCAGAGTGTTGATACCTTTTGAAAGCAGTTTCCAGGATTGTTTTTCTCTTTCCCCAACAGGTTGATCCTTCCTCGTCAGGACGATCATTTTCAGTAGAGTTTGAAGTTATGAGTTTGTCAGCTACTTTCCCAGCAGGATGGTTATCCCCAGCGGAGTTAGTTCATCTTTCCAGCATTTATTTTTTTGGAAACGTATCGGTAGTATTCTGGTTATCCCCAGCGGATCCAGTTTGTTTTCAGCATTTATTTTGCTGAAGTAACTCTTTGCATAAGCATGCATCATAAGCACTTGCATTTTACACGAACACGCAACATTTCCATGCAGTATGGAAGCATTACGGCATTGTCAAACATGTGCATTTGGAAACGTAAGCAGGATTAATTACCCGTCCAGCTTCAGGTGTATTTTCTGTCGATAAGTGAGATCATGGTTCACAGAGATGTGCATATGTTTGGTTTGTGGCACAAGACGTGCAGTGATCGTGTTTCCTCCTGTCAAGAGGGTTGTTGCGCAGGGCACGCAGTGAACGTGGTCATCGTTATGTTGTGGGGATTTGTGGTAGAGTACGCAGGGATCGTATTCATCCTGTGGTTTTGTTTGCAACGCCAAGACGCCCAGTGATCGTGTTTCCTCCTGTCAAGAGGGTTGTGGCGCAGAGTACACAGTGATCGTATTCATCCTGTACGTTTGGTTCGCGACACAGGACGCGCAGTGATCGTGTTTCCTCCTGTCAAGAGGGTTGTGGCGCGGGGCACGCAATGATCGCGTTCATCTTGTTATGGGGATTACGTGGGGGGCCAGACACACAGTAGTCGTATTCGTCATGTCATATTCCCCTAGCAGAGTTTGCTTGGTCAAGCACCTTTTTCCCCCAGCTGAGTCTTTCTCAGGATGCTGTGGCATCCGCATCGGAAGATGATAATGCAGATTTTTGGTTGGTTACCCGTAGTTTCCCCAGCAGAGTTATATTCCCCAGCAGGGTGTTACTTCAACGAGTTGCTTGGTTAAGTTCTTCGTATTTTCGCCAAAGTTATTCTCGTCAAGTGGCTTGGATAAGTTCTCAATTTCCCCAGCGGAGTGTTTTCAGGATACCTATTGCCAGAATAGATATTTGACGGCCGTCGTCAGAATTGTCCTCTCAGAGTTGCTTGGTTAAGTTTCTCGTGTCCCCGCGGGTTTGCTCGTTCAGGTACGAACAGAAGGTTGGTAAGTGAAATCAACAATTTTGCTCGCGGGTTAGCGTTTGCTCGTTCAGGTACGAACGGAAGGTTGGTAAGTGAAATCAACAATTTTGCTCGCGGGTTAGCGTTTGCTCGTTCAGGTACGAACGGAAGGTTGGTAAGTGAAATCAACATTTGCTCGCTGTTTAGCGTTTGCTCGTTCAGGTACGAACGAAAGGTTGGTAAGTGAAATCAACATTTGCTCGCTGTTTAGCGTTTGCTCGTTCAGGTACGAACGGAAGGTTGGTAATTGAAATCAACATTTGCTCGCTGTTTAGCGTTTGCTCGTTCAGGTACGAACGGAAGGTTGGTAAGTGAAATCAACATTTGCTCGCTGTTTAGCGTTTGCTCGTTCAGGTACGAACGGAAGGTTGGTAAGTGAAATCAACATTTTCTCGCTGTTTAGTGGATGCTCGTTCAGGTACGAACGGAAGGTTGGTAAGTGAAATCAACATTTTCTCGCTGTTTGGCGTTTGCTCGTTCAGGTACGAACGGAAGGTTGGTAAGTGAAATCAACATTTGCTCGCTGTTTAGCGTTTGCTCGTTCAGGTACGAACGGAAGGTTGGTAAGTGAAATCAACATTTGCTCGCTGGTTAGCGTTTGCTCGTTCAGGTACGAACGGAAGGTTGGTAAGTGAAATCAACATTTGCTCGCTGTTTAGCGTTTGCTCATTCAGGTACGAACGGAAGGTTGGTAAGTGAAATCAACATTTTCTCGATGTTTAGTGGTTGCTCGTTCAGGTACGAACGGAAGGTTGGTAAGTGAAATCAACATTTGCTCGTTGTTTAGCGTTTGCTCGTTCAGGTACGAACGGAAGGTTGGTAAGTGAAATCAACATTTTCTCGCTGTTTAGTGGATGCTCGTTCAGGTACGAACGGAAGGTTGGTAAGTGAAATCAACATTTTCTCGCTGGTTAGCGTTTGCTCGTTCAGGTACGAACGGAAGGTTAGTAAGTGAAATCAACATTTGCTCGCTGTTTAGCGTTTGCTCATTCAGGTACGAACGGAGGGTTGGTAAGTGAAATCAACATTTTCTCGCTGGTTAAGCGTTTGCTCGTTCAGGTACGAACGGAAGGTTGGTAAGTGAAATCAACATTTTCTCGCTGGTTAAGCGTTTGCTCGTTTCTCCGGATGCGAAAGGTTGATAAGTGAAATCGACACTGTCCCACTTGGGTAAGTGTTTGCTCGAATGGAAGGTTGATAAGAGAGATCAACAATTTCTCACTGTTCAGTGTATGCTCACTTCTTCGGAATGGGATGGTCTATGGACAATATCAGATTATTTCATAAGCAGGTTGATGGATAGGTGCTTAGTTGTCGCTGTGGCAACGAAAATCAGTTCCCTGGGTAATTCTCCCCAAGCAGTGTTGTGCGCAATTTATTTTTGCGGTTGGCAAATTTCCGGGTTTATTGGTATTCAACTGTCTCGTACCTCGATTATCTGAAGGCCGTTCGCTCTTCACCCATTCAGGTCCAAGCCGCTTGAATAGGGGCAGCTGTTGCACCCTAAAATTTGACCAACCGGGTCCCGCATCTGGCTTGACGTTTCGGCTCATTTTTTGCATTCGCATCCACATACCACGTGCAGTACATTTTTAATCCTACAGACGATGTCAGAATTGCAGCCTGATTTCCACCTATAGGACGTCACAGACCGGTTCGAGTAATCGGAGGTTATTTTGGGAAGTCACGCGCTTCCTGGGTTTTCGGCTTACGCAGTGATTTTGGAGATTCTTGGTGTCCGGGCTTACTGTTTTGCTTCGATCTGGTCTCGCGCTCTCTTTTATGTTGGTTATTTGCCTCTGTTTGCATTTTTTAGGATTTAATAGCCTTTTGTAGATTTTAAATAGGTTTTATAGATTTTCTAGAATTTGAAATAGATTTCTTTTAGTATTTTTAATAGTTTTAAACCTTTTTAGAATTTATAAATTGTTTTTAAATAGATTTTAGAAATAACTTCTTTTTTTGATATTAAGTTTTTAGATAATAGTTTAATAAAACTTTTTGTTTCTAATAGGTTTTTAAATAGAAATTGATGGAGTTTTGATTTTTTTAGATAGATAATAGATTTAGGAATAAATCATTTTTCTAGATTTTAAATAAGTTTTAATAGAGATTAACAGTTTTTTTCTATTAGATAGAATATTAATTGTTTAGGATTAATTGTTTTGTTTAATCTAGGTTAATTGATTAGATTTTATTAATTAGGGTTATGTTAGGCGGTAATAGTTTTTAGTTAATTAGTTAATTAGGTTTAATGCAGTTTAATCATTTTCATGTTATTAATCCATCATTAGCCTTTAATTCATTAGTCAGCATTTAATTAGTCAAGTTTTAATTGTTTTGTCATTCATTAATTCACGATTAATCATGTATTGGTCCAGGTATTGGTTTAGTGGGCCAGTCAGTATCCAAGTCCAGTCAAAGCACAAAGTACACGTGTCCTATAAATAGGCTACCCGCGCGTCCCTCTCTCTCTCTTCCCCCCCAGTCCTGCCACGTCTCACACCCACTATCTCTCTCTCTGCCAGCTGCACCCCACGTGTCTTCCTCCTCTCACTCCCTCAAGCCACGCGTCCTCCCAGCCTTCACCCTCTGCATGCAGGCTTGCCACCTGGTGGCACCTCATCCTCGCCAGAACACCCTACCGCCGGGCATGCAAACGCCCTAACCTCCCACCGCCGGCCACCCTAACGACCTCTGGTCGCCGCTCATCTCGCCGGGATCTGCAAAATTTGCAGATTCTCAAGAACTTCATAGTTTTCCCCAACAATCTCCTCTGATCTCCTCCGTTCGCATCTCGCCGGAAAGCATAGATTCATCAGAATCTTCATCTTCATCCCCCTCCTCCAAGATCTTCATCTTTGTTTATCACCCCTCAAAAACATTGTCCGTCAAATTTCCAGAAATATCAACCGGATCTTCAATGATCCTCCTCGTCTGTGCATCGATTTCCACCGTCTTCTTCGTTTCTTCCCCAGAAAATTCCCAGAAACTACCATCAAGATTCATCTCCTCAACGCTTTCTTCAAAGAACATCAACCGGTTCCTCCAATTTCGTCACCAGATACTTAAAACATCCAAGAACATCAGCGCGTATCTTCTCTAGTGAACTTGTCTAAGCTTCAACAACGATCTTCTTCAAAGATCGTCAGATCTCCGACGACGTCTCCAACCAAAATCTTCAATCATCCTTCGAAGACCTTCAAAGTACCCAGTTCATTTTCAAATATCTTCCGGTTGGTTGATCCTTAAGAATCTACGAAGAATCCTCCAGAAATCTTCAAGATCTCCGCGAGCCTGTTTGGGATTCTTCAAAGCTTCATCGTTTCCATCGCTCAGATCCAGGTTTGCCCTTTTCGCTATCTCTCCATTATCGTTCCTTCAGTGGATTAGGTTTTTTTGTTTTTTCTGTTAGGATTGTGGATGATGGCGATTTCAATTAGGTTAAGTTGATTGGATTAGAGACTAGGGAGAGTTCTTTCTGGATGAGTGAACAATTTCTTGAGATTTTGTTAGGTTGAGATTGAGAGTTTGTTAGTGAATCTGAGGGAGAATGGTTCAGGAAGTTGAGAGGATGAGAGGGTTCAGAGAGAGTGTTTCAGAGAAGAGAACGACGCATTAGGGTTAGGGAGTGAACAATGAACGAGTTTTTGGAGAGAAGTTTGGTTTTGTTAATTGATAGTTGGGTTAGGGTTTGAGTTTGGGTTGGGCCCAAACGATAGGATTGCTGCGAAACCACCCCTGCATTCACTTGTTTCACCCCCCCTGATTGTGAGAATGCTGAGATTTGGTTTGGGCTTAAGTCCCAATTGCTATGCACACACCCCATATTTGGGCCCAGTCTGAAAAACAACTAAGGCGTTTTGCTATCGCCACCCCCCTGGTTTTATTTTCTTTTTTTAAATTTCTTTGTTTTATCCATGTTAGAAAATAATTCATAAAAAATAGTAGGATTATCCAATTAATTCCCTTCTTTTTCCTATAGATTCATAGTTCAATTTAGGATTTTATGGTGCAAAAATATTAATTTGATCATGCATTTTCACTTTTATTGCATTTTTTGCATTTTAATTGGTTTTAAATACTGATTTGTGATGTGGTTGCCTTGCTGATTTTATTTCTCTCACTTGGTATTGAATTTTGCTTTAGTTTTTTAGTATGTTGTACTAGACTAATGCATGCTCCCCATATATTTTTCATAGAATTTTTGGATGTTGTTTGCTTCTGTTTTAGGGTTAGAGAGTAGAGACTTCATACCTTGCTGGTTAACCCTTGACCATTCAATGTTAGGGATTGTTTAGTAGCCTTAGAAGTTGACTTAGGCTTTGAGATTTGATATTGGGATCATAGAGGCATGTAGGTTTCCCCTAGATTTTTGGTGGATTTTTAGAAGTTGTTTTTGCTATTTTTGCTTGAGCTTGAGAATAGGAGAAGTCTTGAGGGCTTCTGACTTTGAAGTTCAACTGTGTTTGAACTTTAGAGATAGTTTCTCTTGGTTTGAGGGTCTGTGGTTTTTTCCGGAGGATGGAGGCTGGATGAAGACTTGATGGAGCTTGCAAGGATGCATGGATTGAAGACCTAGTTTAGGAGCTTGCTCTCTTTCTGTGAGGTTTGAGATCCTGAAGTTTGAGAGAAATTCTTGGTACTTTCCTGAGGAAGGCACTATGGATGTCTTTCATTCTTTCTTCTCACCCCTTTTTTAAGTATCCAATGATGTTGGAGCCTTCATGTGAGTTTAGTTTCTCCTGAGGAGGAATGTAAACCGTTCACAGTTGTTGAACCACATGGGATATGATTCCTAAGTGGAAGCCCCCTAGTATTTTCCAGAGGAAGGCACTATGGGTCTGTTCACTTAGTTCCCTTAGTTCATGTAGGATTTCTTAAGTATCCAATGATGTTGGAGCCTTCATGTGAGTTTAGTTTCTCCTGAGGAGGAATGTAAACCATTCACAGTTGTTGAGCCACATGGGATATGATTCCTAAGTGGAAGCCCCCTAGTATTTTCCAGAGGAAGGCACTATGGGTCTGTTCACTTAGTTCCCTTAGTTCATGTAGGATTTCTTAAGTATCCAATGATGTTGGAGCCTTCATGTGAGTTTAGTTTCTCCTGAGGAGGAATGTAAACCATTCACAGTTGTTGAGCCGCATGGGATATGATTCCTAAGTAGGAGCCTCCTAGTACTTTCCTGAGGAAGGCACTATGAGTCTGCCTACTTAGCTCCCTTTCTTTGGTAAGCTTGTCTTGAAGCTTGAAGACTGGGATTGATTTCTCTTGTGTAGGGTTTTGCTTTAGGGCTTTGCTTAGAGATTTGATTAAGGTTTTGTGTAGGGCTTTTGCTCAGGGGTTTGATTAGGGGCTTTGTTCAGGGGTTTGATTATGGTTTTGTCTAGGGGTCCTGCTCAGGGTTTTGGCTTAAGTTTTTGGATAGGAATTTGCCAGGATGGTTAGCCCTTTCCTTCTCTGTGTGTTGTTTGACTTGTGTGGTGCGGTGTTGCATTAGACTTAGGGGTTCATCTATATATTTTTGAGATAGGTGCATCTTAGAAATAGGCTTTGTGTGCATGAGAAGTTGAGGTGGTCCTCCTTCTGCTGATTGTTATTGAGTGGCTTTGCTTGCTGGTATTTGGTAGAGCTGAGCTCCCTTGCCTCTGTGGTGTGTGGCCTTTGTGCCTTGCTTGTTTGGTTGTTGCATTCATGCATATTTCCAGTATTTCTTTACTTTGCAGTGTTTCCTGTTTGCTGTTTAGTTCTGTTGCCATGATCTCTTAGGAGCTCTAACTTCTCTGCTGCGGGGGAGTTATGATAGACATTAGGTTGGTTAACCAGGCATGATAACATTAGGTAGATTCCCCTTTTCAACCATAGTTTTAGGGTGTCTCTTTCCTTTCTCAAAACAACAGAAAAACACTTAATAAAGGATAAAACAAAAGTGAATTCATTTCTTCCGTCAAAATATTTGAACAAACATCAAAACCTTTTGTCCTCCTGGACTGTGAAAACCCTTGGTTAAGGTGCATTTTCCCATAAAAAACACTTGAACAGCTTGTGTCGTGCGTAGTCGAACTACGTTTGCTCTGATCTTCCATGCCGTGTGGAAGTACGTAGGCACAGGACGCGATGTCCTGGCGAGCAACCTTCCCCCCGTCTAGACGTAGGTAGTCGAACTACGTTGACTCTGACTTTCCCATTGCACGAGGGAGTACGTAGGCCCAGGACAGCGTATGTTCTGTCGAGTCCTGTCCTTTTCTTTTCTTTTCAGACTGACCACTAGCGTAGATAGATAAACACACCCTTTTCCTTATAAACACCAAGCGTGGATCCCGTCGAGTACGACGGACGTGAGGGGTGCTAATACCTTCCCCTTGCGTAACCGACTCCCGAATCCAGGTTTTGGTTGCGATGACTATACCTTTCCCGTCTTTTGCGAGGTTTACTTCGAGCGTTTCCTTTCCCTCCGTTGGGATAAATAACGCACGGTGGCGACTCTTCTGTCATGCCGGCGCCGATTTTCGCAGTAGCGACAACCTCCATGCTGCATCAAAAGCTGAAGTATATGGTTGGCGGTAGTGTTGTTACAGTGTGCGGGGAAGAGGATATAATGGTTAGCCTTTTATCATCCTTCAAGTATGTCGAGGTGGACGGAGAGATACATGAAACCCTTTGTCAGGCCTTCAAAGCATTCAAGATTAAAGACAAATCTCCTGTTGTGAGCAAAGCGCTGGAAGTGGCCATGTCTTCGTTTAAAGAGGCTGAAGCAGTGGTACAGACTGGGGCAATGCAAGGATAGGGCCAAGTATTGGAGATTCCCTACAAACAAGACAAGTTTGGTTTAGGGTACCGACCGTCATTCTCCTCTCCTTCGTCCTCGCAGAGTGATAACGCGAAATCATATTGTTTATTTGGCTTGATTTACATGCATTTATTTGTGACTTTTATTAATTTATCTTGATTTATGTTCTATTATATGATTAATTTACTTTGTTTTGCAGATTGGGGAGAATTTGGACTAAAGAAAGAAAAGGAGAAGAAACAGATAAAAAACTGATGAAAAATAGATGAAAAACAGCAGATACGGATTCTGCTGTTGTGACGACCGTCACAGGTCCATGACGACCGTCATGCGTGTGACGACCGTCACATTTCATGAAGACCGCCACGCAGACAAAAAACGCAGAATCAGAATTCACGATCAATCTCAACTTAAATCCTTCCTACACTTTCTCCACTCACTGCCCACTACTGGAAGTTACTACACTTTCTCCACTCACTGCCCACTACTGGAAGTTACTATCACTTTTTCCATATCTCACGCATGACCTCAGGAAGTTGAGATAAGAAACATCTCCTATAAATAGACAAGAGATTCACAGAGAAAGGGGTGGATTCTTCATCCCGAACTTCTGCCAAAGTTCCATCAAAGTTATTTATCGTTACTTTTATTTTCCTTTCCATTTTCCTTCAGTTCAGAATATTGTATTTTCTTCCTGTACCTTTTATTTCTCGCCAAAGTAGAATCCTGCCGACATTGTGGGGGACTACCCAAGAATTTGAGATCAGTACAATTTACAGGTTTTTATTAATTGAATTACTACTTTATTTCTGTTATGATGCACGCTTTATTATTCCGTTGTTTATGTCTATTTCCGTTCGCATTAATTATCATGTCTGGCTAAGTTAGTTTTATCGGTATGTAACCGAATTAGTAGGATAGGATTCGATAGTAACCGGCATCTTCCCTTTTTACAAACAACCTTTTTGGCCGTAGTTTTTAAACTTATTTACTGAAAAAACTTCGTCGCGAAAGCGAGAACTTATTTAAAAGTAGTTTTGCCACGAAAGTGGGAAATTAATTAAGGTACGAACCAACAAGCGACAGCTGCGGTAAGACCAGATAGTAAACACTAGGCATTTGTTTTAATAACAGCGAAAGCACTTTAAAATGGATTAGAACCTAGAGATTTCCAAAAAGTAGTTTTAACCCCAAATGGGACAGCGAAAGCGTACATTCGGCCCTTAGAATTATGACTAGCGTCAACAACCATCGTGAGACGAAAGTCTTCAGATCACTATTTTCTTCTGAACAATGTTTGCAAATAGTAAGAATCATCGGTGACCTGTCGAATCCCAGATAACTAAGTCTTTGCATACCGATATCCTTTACCGCATTTCTTTAAACCAATTTTCTTTATTTCTTTTGCATTTAATTTTATTCGCATTCAATTTTCCTAATTCCAATAGCCTTAGCTTTACGCCGTAATAATAGATAACGGTAGATTGACATTGGTCTCTGTGGGTTCGACAATCTTTTATATCACTTCGATATTTCCGTGCACTTGCGGAGCGATCAAGTTTTTGGCGCCGTTGTCGGGGACCAACAGTCAATATTGTGATTCCGTTGTTGCATAGTATAGACTAAGGCACTCTTATCTAAATCATTATGTATAACCCATATTTCCCTTATAACTACCACCCCCCATATCATAACTACCACCCCCAATATTTCGAGGAACCACAAATTCCGCTTAAATCCGACCTCGAAATATTATTAGAAGATTTCAATACTACGCACTCTCACCCAAATTCCCCCTATGATGACGACTCCCAATGTTTTGAGGAAACGCAAGATTTTGATACATCCAACCTCGAACTACTACTAGAAGAATTCAATGAGACGTCTACTCATTCTAGGATAGAATCTATGATGGAGCGCTTTGTGGAAACACAAACTCTCCAAAACAAAGATTTTAGAAAACAACATCTCCAAATTAATGAAGACCTTAGGCAGATGAATGTTATTGTCGATTCCCTCGCAACTCACAGCGAGACTTTGGAGACTCAAACCTCCCTGCTTAGACAAACACCTCTAGGACCCTTCCCAGAAGGACATGTGAATGTTGTAACAACCGTTAATGAAGAACAAATAGAAGATCCTAGGAAGATTGATGATGAGCCTGAGGAGAGTTTTGGTGAGAAAAGCATACATATTGAGAAAAATCCACCGACACCAACCGAAAGGGAGGTTGTCGAAGAGGTAGAGAAGGAAGCACGTATCGTTGCTCCTCTTCCCTATACCCCACCTATTTCTTTCCCACAAAGGTTTGCAGAAGTTAAGGTAGACTCCCAATCCAAAACATATGTGGAGGTATTGAAAAATATACACACCAATGCACCTTTGTCTAAGGCCCTTCATAGAAAAAGAAAATTCGAGGACCGTGAAACTAGGGTCATTATTACTGTTAAAAGCGTACGATTAACTTTTGAGGTGGTGGATGAAATAACAAAGCCCAAATTTGAAAAGCTGATACGCAGAATAGATCCAGAACCACCACCACGCGTTCAAAACAAGAAACCACCCTACAGAAGAAAGAAACGAAAAGGTGAGGGATATGAGAGATGGCTTGATAAGTGGCCATGGAAACCGAAGACTATTCAAAGTTCGATCGAGGAACCATTCTCGAAAGAACCACCATGAGTACTTGCACTCCTTAGCCGTCGAGCTATCGACGCTAAACAAAGCGCTGTGTGGGAGGCAACCCACAAGGTCTTTATTTTAATTTGTTTGTTTAAATCGGCAGAAAATAAAGAAATGTATCGCTTGTTACGCTTTAGCTATATCTAGGCGAAAACTCTCTAGATGACGATCTGAGAAGATGAGCTATGCCCACGGACATTCATACGAGTGTCGCTGCTGGTGGGAACACTGATGATGAGTACTTCCTCTTGACGCGAGCAACATGATGAGCTGGTTCGAGAATTATACAAACAAAGTATCTCAAAATGCCCGCCACCGAAGTAGAAGTGATCAACAAAGACAAGGATAGCAAGAGCAGTAGCATTCATACAGGTTCTATCTTTCCTTTTCCACCTTTTACTGAAACATTGAGGACAATGTTTGGTTTAAGTGTGGGGGAGGAACTCTATCGCTTTCATTTTATTGCCTTTTAGTTTGATTTATTGTTTTTATCTATTTTTAATGCTATGTCAAAATCTTTGCATGTGCTGTCGAGTCTTTATGAGTGGTTTTCGCCTGTTATTCAAACTTCCCCAAAATTTCAAAATTTCAAAATTTTAACCTCCAACAAAAACTTTTTGATTCATGACATGGTACTCTGAAAGTATATAGGCTGTTTAGGCTATGTTAGAAAAACTTGGGAAAGTTTTGATAAAATTGATATCGTCCTGACAACCTTAACCCCCTAAATATGTAAAATAAATTTGAGTACCCATTATGCCGAGACCTTAAAACTCCAGGTTCTTGTAGTAATCCCTAAGTAGTTTATTTAAGCAGTCAGCACCATCCTAAACACACTAAGTAAGAAACTGATGCAAATAAGTGTATGATCTCTAGGTTAAAATGAGAAAACTAAGAAAGAAAAGA
Source organism: Lathyrus sativus (assembly GCA_963859935.3). Taxonomy (NCBI): domain Eukaryota; kingdom Viridiplantae; phylum Streptophyta; class Magnoliopsida; order Fabales; family Fabaceae; genus Lathyrus; species Lathyrus sativus. The sequence goes on along the minus strand of OZ012738.1, from coordinate 444,274,078 downwards.
AAAAAAATTATGAAGAAAAAGACATGTTCCTTCTAAGTTAGGTGCTCCTCACCCGAGCACTTAGCCTAACGGTACAAACTCTTTAAGTTCAATTGATGCTTAAGCATATTTGCAGAAAAAAATGAAATAATAATGAGATCATAGTCACTAACAGGTCTACTTGCCATGAATGTGTATGGATAACGGGCTTAATATGATTGCACTATAATGAAATGGGGTGAAAGAGAGCATGAGTTATAGGTTGAGTTATAATGGCATGGTTCCGATTGGTTTGCATAAGTAGGGAGTTTTTGAAATTGTGTCGTTATGATATCCTTGGTATTAATATTTAGTACCTATCGATCTAACATTAGTCTAGCAGCCACGTATGATTAGAGTTTCGTCGTGACTTTGTTTTGAACTATGCTTATTTCTTTTTACTGTGTTGGTCGATTGCTTGAGGACAAACAATGGTTTAAGTGTGGGGATGTTTGATAACGCGAAATCATATTGTTTATTTGGCTTGATTTACATGCATTTATTTGTGACTTTTATTAATTTATCTTGATTTATGTTCTATTATATGATTAATTTACTTTGTTTTGCAGATTGAGGAGAATTTGGACTAAAGAAAGAAAAGGAGAAGAAACAGATGAAAAACGGATGAAAAATAGATGAAAAACAGCAGATACGGATTCTGCTGCTGTGACGACCGTCACAGGTCCATGACGACCGTCATGCATGTGACGACCGTCACATTTCATGACGACCGTCACGCAGACAAAAAACGCAGAATCAGAATTCACGATCAATCTCAACTTAGATCCTTCCTACACTTTCTCCACTCACTGCCCACTACTGGAAGTTACTACACTTTCTCCACTCACTGCCCACTACTGGAAGTTACTATCACTTTCTCCATATCTCACGCATGATCTCAGGAAGTTGAGATAAGAAACATCTCCTATAAATAGACAAGAGATTCATAGAGAAAGGGGTGGATTCTTCATCCCGAAGTTCTGCCAAAGTTCCATCAAAGTTATTTATCGTTACTTTTATTTTCCTTTCCATTTTCCTTCAGTTCAGAATATTGTATTTTCTTCCTGTACCTTTTATTTGTCGCCAAAGTAGAATCCTGCCGACATTGTGGGGGACTACCCAAGGATTTGAGATCAGTACAATTTACAGGTTTTTATTAATTGAATTACTACTTTATTTCTGTTATGATGCACGCTTTATTATTCCGTTGTTTATGTCTATTTCCGTTCGCATTAATTATCATGTCTGGCTAAGTTAGTTTTATCGGTATGTAACCGAATTAGTAGGATAGGATTCGATAGTAACCGGCATCTTCCCTTTTTACAAACAACCTTTCTGGCCATAGTTTTTAAACTTATTTACTGAAAAAACTTCGTCGCGAAAGCGAGAACTTATTTAAAATTAGTTTTGTCACGAAAGTGGGAAATTAATTAAGGTACGAACCAACAAGCGACAGTTGCGGTAAGACCAAATAGTAAACACTAGGCATTTTTTTTAATAACAGCGAAAGAACTTTAAAATGGATTAGAACCTAGAGATTTCCAAAAAGTAGTTTTAACCCCGAATGGGACAGCGAAAGCGTACATTCGGCCCTTAGAATTATGACTAGCGTCAACAACCATTGTGAGACGAAAGTCTTCAGATCACTATTTTCTTCTGAACAATGTTTGCAAATAGTAAGAAGCATCGGTGACCTGTCGAATCCCAGATAACTAAGTCTTTGCATACCGATATCCTTTACCGCATTTCTTTAAACCAATTTTCTTTATTTCTTTTGCATTTAATTTTATTCGCATTCAATTTTCCTAATTCCAATAGCCTTAGCTTTACGCCGTAATAATAGATAACGGTAGATTGACATTGGTCTCTATGGGTTCGACAATCTTTTATATTACTTCGATATTTCTGTGCACTTGCGGAGCGATCACAGAGCACGCCGCGCTATATAGGATTTGTGAAGTTCACTAAGGGGGAGAAAGAAATCATTCAGCTTCGAAGCGAGAAGATTGATGTTGTTCATTCCTTCAAAAAACAAACTGAGCTTGTAAACAAATTGGGTATGGATCTAACCAAGGAGACTGGTTCTAAGGAGCGTTTGGGTTTGGATTTCAAGGCCGTCAATAGTGTTCTTGCTACTAAGAAGGAAGAGTTGGATAGGGCTTACTTGAGGATTTCTAAGTTTGAGAACCAATGGAATGCCATGCTCATCAACAACAAAGAGGGCAAAGACAGGTTAAAGCTATAGATCATCAAGTCAAAGGCGCAACTCAATGCCAAAGATGGGGAGATTGCAGCAGAGGCATCACTTAGACGGGATAGTGAGTACAGGTTGAATGGAGCCATTGCGAACTTGAAGGATCTCAGGTTGAGAGCTGATTCCAAGAGATGCAGGCTTGAGACATGTTTTGGAGAAGGAGCTTGGGACGACCATGTTGAGAGTCTACAGCATACTGTTATTCGGTAGGAGCTACATATTTAGGGACTGCTTGCTAGGCCAGATCATCCTGAGACGCTGAAGCTACTAGAGGACTTCCGGTCACGTCATTCAGCTTGACTATCTTGTTTATTTCTGTAGTAGTTTTGCTGCTTGTTGTTTGTTGTTTGACCATCACCAGGATTGTTGGTAGAGGTCTTTTCCTTATTGTACTCAGTTGTAGCTTGTACATTGCCTGTTGGCTTGTGATTATATACGAAGAGTTTTTGTTCTATGATTGTCTGTAGGGCTCTCCATTATTGTGTTTTCCCTGGAAACTAGAATCGAGGGGGAAATTTCCCTGTTGCATACATACATGTCTGCATTATAGAAATTTTCTCGCATTGTAGGTGCATCGGAACTGTTAATCTTATTTCTCCTGTGGTTTACTAGTGTTTCAAGATTGCTGATCTAACGTCTCACCAGTATGCGACCAGGAGAAACCAGAAGAAAGTAATGGAGCAGATGCAAGCGGAGATGCAGGAAATGAGGGACCGTATGGCCCAGTTCATGGAAGTAATGCAAGGAGTGGCTAATGGACAAAAGCAACTCTGGACTCTAGTGCAGCCCTTGATTGCATGTGTTGATGGCAACGGTGTGTTACATGGTGGGGACGTTGTTAACCCTTCTCGTATTGAGACTCCCCGGGCTGATAATTCTATGCCTACCTTAGTCATCCCTACTGCTGGAGGGAGTGGTCATGCTGTTGCTGCCGATAATGCAGTAGGTTTCAACAATGCTGGTTTTGGTAATGGTGGAAATGGTAATGGGAATGGTTATGTTCCTGACACCATGAGTGCTATACACGGTAATATGGAGCACATCTGGAATGAATACAAGCGAGAGGATGTGTTCTCGCCAAGGGTTGTGGCTGCTGAATTACCCTCCGAAGCTGATAGGAGGATTAAGATGATTGAAGAGAAAATGAGGTCTCTTGAAATTCAAAACTCTATGGGCCTGGATATGGCTAACCTAGGATTGCTCCGGGACTTGAGAGTGCCACCAAAGTTCAAAGTCCCAAACTTTGATAAATACAAGGGTACCAGCTGCCCGAGGGTTCATCTGAGATCCTATTATCGTAAGATGTCTGCTTACTCAGACGATGAGAAATTGCTCATGCATTTCTTCCAAGCTAGTCTATATGGTCATTCGTTGGAATGGTACATGAGCCTAGAGCTCGTGAATGTCCGTAGTTAGAGGTATTTGGCCGAGGCATTTGTGAAACATTATCAATACAACAACGACCTTGCTCCCAACAGGGTCTAGCTTCAGAACCTTTCACAAAAGAGCAATGAATGTTTTAAAGAATATGCTCAAAGATGGCGAGAGTTGGCAGCTAGGGTGCAGCCACCTATGGTGGAACGTGAGCTCGTTGATATTTTTGTCACCACCCTGCCACGTGTTTATTATGAAAATCTCATTAGCAGCATGTCAGGCAGTTTCTCTAACTTAATCATCACCGAAAAGAGGGTGGAAATGGTATTAAGTTAGGAAAGATAAGTGCTGGTGAAATGCCCTCTGCTTGAGGAGGCAAGAAGGTGTTCGGTTACAAAAGACGGGAGAGAGATACTAACTCTGCGTCCAGTTCGCGTGGGAGAAATAGAGGTCAAAATCGGCAGCAATAGCAGATTGCCAGTATTACAATTCCCGCAGTCCAACAACCACAACAACAACAGCGTCAGCAACAACAACAACAACCGCAACAAAATCAGCAGGGGTACAGAAGATACCAAGATAGAGGTCGGGTAGCAAATAGGCATTTTGATGCGCCTCCCATGCCATATTCTTAGCTATTGCAAGCTTTGTTCCAGCTGCAATTGATCCAGAAAAGAACTTTGGCTCCCTTGACTGGGTTTCTCCACCCGGGTATGATGCAAACGCTTGCTGTGAGTTTCATTCTGGTGCCCTGGGGCATAACATCAATAATTGTAAAGCCTTTAAGCATAAGGTGCAGGACATGATTAACAGTAAAGCAATTAACTTCTCCAATGTTGTTCCTAATGTGGTACAAAATCCCATGCCGAATAATGGGAAGGCTGGGGTTAATGCAATTATCGAGGAGGATGTTTTGGATTTGGTAACGGATGTTGATGAGCTGAGGACACCTCCGAGCTTTGTGAAAGCCAGATTGCTGAAGGGGGGTGTTTTCCCAGGTTGTGCTGAGTGTTTGGTTAATCCTGAGGGATGTGGGCAGTTGAAAAGATGTATTCATGAGATGATGGATAGCTGAGTTTTACAGTTTGACCGGTCTGTTGGAAGAGAGCCTGAGGAGTTGGTGGTTGAAGAAAGGGATGAGATTGTGACAATCTCCATTCCGTACAAGACTGTTACCATTTATGCGCCAAAACCACCAACAATAACCATAACAACAGCAGGTCCCATACCGTTTGAAAGCACCAAGGCTATTCCATGGAACTACGGAGCCGAAGTGTATTGCAATGGACAGAAAGTAGACTTGAATGGTTCCCCTACGGATTCAGTAGATAATCTTGTGGGAGCATGAGGCGTTACTCGTAGTGGTCGGGTCTTTTCGTTGCCTGAAGTGATTGTTGATAAGGTTGACAAGGGGAAAAGACCAGTGGTAGAGGAAACTTCTCAATCTGGGGAGAAGGAATCTTTGTTGAAAGACGCGGAAGAGTTTATGAGGCTGATACAGAAAAGCGACTACAAGATAGTCGATCATTTGCAGCAGACTCCTTCTAAGATATCTATCTTGTCGTTGTTACTTTGTCCTGAGGCGCATAGGAATGCACTTTTGAGAATACTGAACATTGCTTATGTGCCACAAGAAATTTTGGTTAATCAACTTGAAGGAGTTGTTGCGCATGTAAATGCAGGGAACAGCTTAGAATTTACAGACTTGGATTTGACGCCAAGAGGCAGAAACCAAAATTGTGCGTTGCACATATCATTAGAATGTCGAGGGGCTGTCATGTCTCACGTACTTGTGGATACGGGATCATCCTTGAACGTAGTTCTGAAGAAAGCCCTAATGAAGTTGGACGTGCAGGGGTTGATTTGCACACCAAGTGATTTGGAGGTGCGTGTGTTTGATGAAACCCGAAGATCTGTGTTTGGGGAGGTAAAATTTCCTATTCTGGTGGGACTTGAAATGTTTGATGCAGTGTTTTAGATCATGGATATCCATTCGGCCTACAGTTGTTTACTAGGCCGTCCATGGATTCGTTCAGCCGGAGCTGTAACCTCCATGTTGCATCAAAAGCTGAAGTATATGGTTGGCGGTAGTGTTGTTACAGTGTGCGACTGTCATTCGAAGCAGTCAAGATTAAAGACAAATCTCCTGTTGTGAGCAAAGTGTCGGAAGTGGCCATGTCTTCGTTTAAAGAGGCTCAAGCAGTGGTACAGACTGGGGAAGTTCAAGGATGGGGCCAAGTCTTGGAGATTCCCCACAAACAAGACAAGTTTGGTTTAGGGTACCGACCGTCATTCTCCTCTCCTTCATCCTCGCACAGCGCGCCGCGCTATAAAGGACCTGCGCAGTTCACTAAGGGGGGAGTTATCTTCGAAAGAATTAATGTTGTGTCTGACGAGGAAGGAGATAGTGATTGTGATATGGATGCCTGGATTAAGCCGTGTACTCCAGGACAGAGCCTGCGCAACTGGTCCATTGAGGAATTCGTTCAAGTGACGACAGAACAGTATTGCTTTGTTTTTCCAATTATTGTACTACCCTTTGTTCTACCTGGAGCATAGTGGTATTTTATATCAGGGCCTTATTGTTTATGCTTGAACATTATTTATCAATTAATCAAAGGGCGTCTTCTCATTCAAATGTTGTGATCTTTGTCTTTCTCATTTTTATTTTTTCACAATAAAATGGCAATGTGGTTTATACTTGTTTGCATATTGTTTGAAACATTTAACCATTTTTATTGCAGGATTCCTATTGCAGATGACACCGATTCAGAACCTCCTATGACTCGCTTCGACTTTGATCAACCGATATATCAAGCTGAAGAAGAGATTGATGAAGATGAAGACCTGCCTGAAGAGCTAGCTAGACTCTTGAAACAAGAAGAGAAGATCATTCTGCCTCATCAGGAGGAAATCGAGGTTGTTAATCTGGGTTCTGAAGAAGTTGTCATAAATGTTCGGATAAGGGCTGCGCTACAAAGTGATATCAAGCAAAGACTGATCGAGATGCTTCGAGAGTATAGTGACATATTTGCTTGGTCGTACGAAGATATGCCCGGGCTTGATACCGACATAGTGGTTCATCGTTTGCCTTTACGTGAGGAATGTCCACCGGTCAAGCAGAAGCTTAGAAGGACAAGACCAGATATGGCTGTAAAAATCAAAGAAGAAGTCCAAAAGAAGTTGGGCGCTGGATTTTTAGTTGTAACCACTTACCCTCTGTGGGTCGCCAACATCATACCTGTACCTAAGAAAGATGGTAAGGTACGGATGTGTGTAGATTACAGAGATTTGAATAAGGCGAACCCAAAGGATGACTTCCCACTCCCTCACATTGATGTATTGGTTGACAATACCGTTCAATACTCTGTATTTTCCTTCATGGATGGTTTTTTCGGGTATAATCAGATAAAGATGGCACCAGAAGATATGGAGAAAACGACGTTCATTACACCGTGGGGGACGTTCTGTTACAAGGTAATGCCTTTTGGTTTGAAAAACGCAGGGGCAACTTACTAGCGGGTTATGGTCACTTTGTTTCATGACATGATTCATCATGAGATTGAGGTCTATGTTGGTGACATGATAGCATAGTCGCAAACGGAGAAAGAGCATCTGGTCAACTTGTTGAAGCTGTTTGAGAGGCTCAGGAAGTTCAGATTGAGGTTGAATCCAAATAAGTGCACTTTTGGAGTTTGGTCCGGAAAGTTACTGGGGTTCATTGTCAGTGAAAGACGAATTGAGGTCGATCCTGCAAAGATAAAATCCATACAAGACATGCCAGCGCCGAAAACAGAAAAGGTGGTATGTGGTTTCCTGGGGAGATTGAACTACATTGCTCGGTTCATATCTCATCTCACAGCCACGTGTGAACCAATGTTTAAATTTCTAAAGAAAGATCAGGCGATCGTCTGGAATGAAAATTGTCAAAAAGCATTTGATAAGATAAAAGAATACTTGCAGGAACCTCCGATATTGATACCCCCAGTAGCTGGAAGGCCTTTAATCATGTACTTAGCGGTTCTTGAGAACAGTATGGGTTGTGTTCTCGGTCAACATGACGACACTGGAAGAAAGGAGCATGCGATCTATTATCTGAGTAAAAAGTTCACAGACTGTGAGTCCCGTTACTCAATGCTCGAGAAAATATGTTGCGCACTTGCTTGGGCTGCCAAACGTTTGAGACAATATATGTTCAATCAAACAACCATGCTGATTTCGAAGATGGATCCGATCAAGTATGTCTTCGAGAAGCAAGCTCTCTCAGGAAGAATTGCCAGGTGGCAAATGGTACTGAAAGAGTACGATATATAATATGTTTCCTAGAAAGCCATCAAAGGAAGTGTTCTGTCAGAATACCTTGCTGAGCAGCCAATCGAAGATTATCAACCAATGAAGTTTGAATTTCCTGATGAGGACATCATGTTCCTCAAAGTGAAAGACTGTGAAGAGTCGTTTCCTGAAGAAGGTTCAGAGAAAGGTTCTCAATGGCAGATGATATTCGATGGTGCTATCAACTCCTATGGTAGTGGAATTGGGGCAATTATTACAACTCCTCATGGTACTCATATTCCGTTCACTGCCAGGTTGACATTCCCTTGCACTAATAATGAAGCCGAGTACGAAGCGTGCATCATGGGTCTGGAAGAGGCTATTGATTTGAGAATCAAGAATTAGGATGTATATGGCAATTCAGCGCTAATGGTTAATTAAATCATGGGAGAGTGGGAAACTCGTTAGTCGAATCTAATTCCTTACAGAGATTATGCAAGGAGGTTGTTACCCTTCTTTGACAGGGTAGAGTTTCACCATGTTCCGGGAGCAGAGAATCAGATGGTCGATGCTTTGGAAATGCTATTCTTCGATGTATAAAGTGAATTTCTGGAATGATGCTCCCAGAATGGTCATTTCTCGCTTGGATAGGCCCGCTTTCGTATTCGCCATTGAAGAGGCTGCTGATGGCAAGCCATGGTTTTACGATATACAGAACTTCCTCAAGAAGCAGGAGTATCTACCAGGGGCTTCGGTTCAGGATAAGAAGACGCTGAGGAGGTTGTCTGGTAACTTTTATCTAAACCCAAATGGTGTGCTTTACAGAAGGAACCATGATTTGGTGTTGTTGAGATACGTGGAAGAAAAGGAAGTGACGTTGCTTATGGAAGAAGTCCACGAGGGTACTTTTGGTACACATGCCGGCGGGCATGCCATGTCTCGGAAACTATTACGAGGAGGGTATTATTGGCTAACTATGGAGTCAGATTGTTTCAAAATTGCGAAGAAATGTCATAAATGCCTGATTTATGCAGACAAAATTCATGTACCACCGTGCCCCTTGAATGTTATGGCATCCCCATGGCCTTTATCCATGTGGGGCATTGATATGATTGGCAAGATTGAGCCAACCGCATCCAACGGTCATCATTTCATCTTGGTTGCCATTGATTACTTCACCAAGTGGGTTGAAGCAGCCTCGTACGCTAATGTCACAAAGCAAGTCGTAGCCCGGTTCATACAGAAGGACATCATCTGCAGATATGGAATACCCGAGTGAATCATTACTGACAATGGTTCGAATCTGAATAATAATATGATGAAGGAATTGTGCCAAAATTTCAAAATCGAGCATCACAACTCATCTCCCTATCGTCCGAAGATGAATGGCGCTGTTGAAGCGGCCAACAAGAATATTAAGAAGATAATGCAAAAGATGGTTGTCACTTACAAAGATTGGCATGAGATGTTGCCCTTTGCTCTTCACGGTTATCGTACGACGGTACGCACATCAACCGGGGCAACTCCTTTCTCGCTGGTATATGGTATGGAAGTTGTCCTACCATTGGAGGTCGAGATTCCTTCTTTAAGAGTTCTGGTCGACGTCAAGCTTGATGAGGCAGAATGGATAAAGAACAGATTGAATTAGCTTAGCCTGATGGATGAGTAGAGGATAGCGTCTATCGCATACGGTCGGTTGTATCAGAGCCAGATGAAGAAAGCTTTCGACAAGAAGGTGCACCCTCGAAGCTTTCAGACGGGCGGTCCTGTGCTGAAAAAGATTCTCCCACCACAATCAGATCACAGGGGCAAATGGACTCCCAACTATGAAGGTCCATATGTCGTTTGTAAGGTCTTCTCCGGAGGAGCCTTGTTGTTAGCTACCATGGATAGTGAGGATTTCACATCCCCTGTGAACGCAGACGCAGTTAAAAAATACTTTGCTTAAAAGAGACCCGCTGGACACAAAAAGAAAAGTCCAGGAAAAAATGGGGCATCCCGGCGAACCATAAAAAAGGAGAATAGGTTCGGGAAAAAATTAGGGATAAAAATGAAAAGATGTAAACCTCCAAAGTCGAAAACCTGCAAAGGCGACTTTGGCAAAAATGGGTATCCCGGTGAATCAAAAACTCGAAAGGGCGGTTTAGGAAAAAGTTAGGGATTGAAAAGCAAATGACTGCGGTTTGTGTTGGAACTTCATTGCTTAGTGGATTGGGAGAACCTGAGGGCCGTTTATCCGAATCAATCTCTTCTGAAGATAAAGCGTCGAGAAAGAATCAGAGTCAGGCGAGTCATAGAGGGATTAGCTCATGGTGTTTGTCTGGGCCACATTGCCGACATTTTTGTACACTTTTGTATATTTATGTACATATCTGTATTTGTTTTTGCGCAACTTCCTCTTTTCAGGGGTTGCATCTGTTGTAAAACTTTGCCTATTTATAGGCCATTTATCAATAAATATATACTATTCAGTATCTCGTTTTTTTTGTTTTAACTTTTACTGTTTTGTTTGTGAAAAACGCCCAATGTTTTGATAAACTTGCACTTACATAAACTTACAGGCCTTGGCCAATAATTGTTAAAACTTTGAATTAATTGAACAACGTCACGAATGATGACTAAGATGGTTTCGATTGCGTAGGATGTCTTGTCCGTTTGTTCAGTTTTGCAGGGTCGTTACCCTTGGGGCAAAGAGGTGTGGATGAAGTTCATTTTGTCCCCGGCCAGAGTATTATCTCCAGTAAGTGAAGTTTGCATCTCTATCCCCAATGGAGTTTGTACGCGGTTTGAGCGAGTTGGTAGCGTGTACGCTTTCCTTCAGCAGTTGGTGCACATTCAATCCCCACGAAGTGCGTGTTCGTACTCCCTAGTGAGTTGTGATTGGATTTTCTTCCCACAGAGTAATCTACATCCTGATTAGGTTCGTCCCCCAGCGGAGCAATCCCTGTTAGAACAGAGATTGGTGTTTAATTGTATCTCTATGTTTTGACGATAACGCTAATGAAATTTTGTATTAAGAAAATATATACTCTAATTTTGTTCAAGTATTTTGTGTTTCAGATATTAAAATAAATATCATTATGGAAGCAAAATGCATCTGAACAGCAAGTTACACAAAGCTCTAAAGCATCAGAAGCAAGCCATCAGAAGACTCTGAGCGCTGCCAGAAGAGACTCTGAAGCAGAAGCTACAGAAGACTCTAAAACGGAAGCTGCAGAAGCATCTGAAGCGTAGTTGAAGATTTTCTATGAAGAGTTTAAAGCATTGTTTCAAAAGACTCTGAATGTACTTCACACTGCAAGTACAGAGGCTCTGAAAAACAAGGATGCTCTGATCAGATCACTCATGCTAAAGCACTATTGTTGCAACTCTGATATCATTGAATCTGATCTGAAGAACAAGAAGCACATCACTGGATCTGATGTTGTTTACGTTTGAAAAGATGTCAGCACGTGAATAGACTTGGTACTATTCTCAACGTCCTCTCCAATGGAAATATTCCTTATTTGTGATAGACACAAGGATTCAGGCAAAAGGCATTTCTTTGAACATTCTACTTGTGAGAAAGGAAAAATCATGTGAAGACAAAAGGCTACAGCTACTCTACTTGCACAGTCTTCAAGCATGGGAATTTCAGCACTATAAACGGATGTCTTCAACATCTCTTCAAGTTTAACGAATTTTTGACGAAATTGAATCAATTGAAATTATTCTCAACTCTCATACAATCATTCAAAGCTGAATAGTTTTATCTTTCGTTCTTAATACTTGTGTAAAAAATCACAGTTGTGATTAAAGCTTGTTAGAAGCAAACTCAAACACACTTGTTAGTTTACATTTATTTGTAAAGGTTCCTTAAGAAGACCAAGTTGTGGTCAGTAGTTCTTGAGAAGACTAAAACAGTTGTTCTTAGTGTTTGACACTGTAATCTGTTTGAATATAGTGGATTAAGTTCTTGTCGAGAAAGGCAAATCACTCTTGATAGGGTGGACTGGATTAGTTGAGTTCAACGAACAATGATAAAAATCATTGTGTTTGTATTGCTATAATCTTTTCTAAACCCTTATTCAACCCCCCCCCTCTTCTAAGTGTTTTTCTCACCTTCAGTTGGCATCAGAGCTCCAGTTCTGTTAGTGCTCTCACTTCACCGTGAACAGAAAAGATCCAGTTGAGAAAACTCTTGATATATTTTGGTTGATACATTATGGTTGAAGCTTCAACATCCAACAACAACAGATATGAGGACAGAGATGGAATCAGCACTAAACCCCTTATGTTTGATGGGGAGAAGTTTGACTACTGGAAAGACAGGATTGAAAGCTTCTTTCTAGGATATGATGATGACCTTTGGGATTTAGTCATTGATGGCTATGTTCACCCCACTGATGGGGATGGCAAAATGATAGACAGAAAATCTATGACTGAAGCTCAGAAGAAAGAATTCAGGAATCATCATAAAGCAAGAACCATACTACTAAATGCTATATCTCATACTGAGTATGAGAAAATTACTAACAGAGAAACATCATTTAGTATGTTTGAATCTTTGAAGATGACTCATGAAGGGAATTCTCAAGTCAAGGAGACCAAGGCTCTGGCGCTGATCCAGAAAAATGAAGCCTTCAAAATGGAGGAATCAGAATCTGTAGAAGTTATGTTCTCTAGATTCCAGATTCTCACAACTGGCTTGAAAGTTCTGGACAAGGGTTACTCCACTGCAGATCATGTTAAGAAGATCATTAGAAGTTTGCCAATCAGATGGAGACCAATGGTCACTGCTCTGAAGCTAGCAAAGGATCTGAACAAGATCACGCTGGAGGAACTGATCAGCTCTCTGAGGAGTCATGAGATTGAACTAGAAGAAGACGAACCCCAGAAAAAAGGTAAGTATGTTGCTTTAAAGTCTAACAAATCTGCCAAAGCTTTGTAGGTTTTAGAAGAAAGTTCTGAAGAATCTTCTTCTGAAGAAGAAGATGAATTGTCCCTGTTGTCCAGAAGGATCAACAAACTCTGGAAGCATAAACAAAGCAAGTTCAAGAACTTCAAGAAACCAGATCAACGTAAAGAGTCTTCTGGACACAGAAGATCTGGAAAGAAAGAGGTTGTCTGCTACGAATGTAAGGAACCTGGGCATTACAAGAATGAATGCCCAAAGCTTCAGAAGGAGAAGCCAAGAAGGAAGTCTGATCACAAAAAGAAAGTTCTGATGGAAACCTGGGATGATTCAGATGCATATGAATCTTCATCAGACTCAGATGAAGAATGTGCAAACATGGCACTCATGGCTGACGTAGAAGACCATGCAGAAACATCTGGATCAGAATCAGATTCTGAGGAGGTATTTTCTGAACTTTCTAGAGCAGAGCTTATTGAGAGTTTATCAGAAATGTTAGAAAACTATAGTAAGATTAAGCTCAAGTACAAGAAGCTTGAAAGCAATCTTGTATCTGAGAATGATCTTCTGAAATCAGAAGTTGCTGAGCTCAAAGCAAACAATTTGAAAATTAAAAATGAATTAGAAAGAGCTCAACAAGATTCTGAAGTTGAAACTAAGTCAAAATCTAAAAACATTTTAGAAGAATATGACTATAGTTTTCATAGATTTCTGGCAAGAAGCCTAGAGAGAAGCAAGATGGCTTCAATGATCTATGGTGTAAGCAGAAATAACAGGAAGGGTATTGGATATGAATCTTCTTCTGAGAAAGATTTAAATCCAACATATGTTGATAAACTAATCATTAAGCATACTCCTTTGTATTCTACTTTTAAGTTTGGTCATCTTAATGATATTAAACACACACGTTCTGGTCAGAACATTCTTGTGTTTAAACCTAAAGTTAGTCAGAACAAACCTGCTGTCAGAAGATAGAAGTTCAGACAAAACTTTAAGGCAACTAACCCTAAAGGACCCAAAACGATCTGGGTACCTAAAGACAAAATAATATCTGTTGCAGACATCTTTAGCAGCAAAGTCAAAACACCAATCTTGGTACCTGGACTCTGGCTGCTCGCGTCACATGACGGGAGAAAGGTCTATGTTCCAAAGCCTGGAACTTAGATTTGGAGGAGACGTCAAGTTTGGAGGGAACCAGAGGGGCAAGATAGTTGGCTCTGGAACTATTGGCAATGGTAATCTTCCTTCCATTTCTAATGTCTTACTAGTTGAAGGGTTAACACATAACTTATTGTCCATAAGTCAATTAAGTGACAATGGTTATGACATAATCTTTAATCAAAAATGTTGCAAGGCTGTCAGTCAGAAGGATAGCTCAATCCTATTTAATGGAAAGAGGAAGAACAACATTTATAAAATCAATCTTTCAGAACTTAAGGTTCAGAATGTAAAATGCCTTTTGTCTGTTAATGATGAGCAATGGGTCTGGCACAGAAGATTGGGGCATATTATTATGAGACGTATATCTCAGATTAATAAACTCAATCTGGTCAGAGGACTTCCTCGGTTGGAGTTCAACTCAGATGCTTTTTGTGAAGCATGTCAAAAAGGAAAATTTTCAAAATCTTCTTTTAAAACTAAAAATGTTGTTTCAACCTCAAGACCATTAGAGTTACTTCATATTCATCTGTTTGGACCAGTGAAAACGGCTTCCATCAGAGGCAAGAAGTATAGATTAGTCATTGTTGATGACTACAGCAGATGGACGTGGGTTAAATTCCTAAAACACAAGGATGAGTGACATTCTGTGTTCTTTGACTTCTGCAAACAAGTCCAGAATGAAAAATATTTTAAAATTGTTAAAGTCAGAAATGATCATGGAGGTGAATTTGAAAAAAAATATTTTGAAAAATATTTTAATGAAAATGGCATTGCACATGATTTCTCCTGCCCTAGAACCCCACAACATAATGGAGTTGTAGAGAGGAAAAATAGAACATTGCAAGAAATGGCCAGAACCATGATCAACGAGACTAATCTGGCAAAACATTTTTGGGCAGAAGCAATAAACACAGCTTTCTATATTCAGAACAGAGTGTCTGTGAGACCTCTTCTGGAGAAGACTCCCTATGAATTGTGGAGGAATAGAAAGCCCAACATTTCTTATTTCCATCCTTTTGGATGTGTATGTTTTATGTTGAATACTAAAGAGAATTTGAACAAGTTTGATTCTAAACCACAAAAGTGTTTCATGCTTGGGTATTCTGAACGCTCTAAAGGCTACAGAGTATACAATACTGAGACACAGATTGTGGAGGAATCTATACATGTTAGATTTGATGATAAGCTTGGCAATGAAAAGCCAAAGCAACTTGTTAATTCTAAAGATAGAGAAGTAATTCTCACAGACTCTGAAGACTCAGAGGAAGAAAAGGCTCAAGTGAAAGAACCAGATGCAACGCCAGATGCAACTCCATTGGCTGCTCAGATGAACAATTTGAATATTTCTGAAGAACCAAATGTTAAGGGATCATCATCCAGAATCAAGGCCTCTCATCCAGAGGATGTGATAATTAGGAAGAAGGATGACCCTATCAGAACAAGGTCTTTCCTCAGATCATCTGCAACGTCACTTTTTGGGTTGGTGTCTATCATTGAACCAACTTCTATGGATGAATCTCTGAATGATAATGAATGGATACTTGCTATGCAAGAAGAGCTAAATCAATTCACCAGAAATGACGTTTGGGATCTAGTACCAAGACCAAAAGGATTCAATATTATTGGAACCAAATGGGTCTTCAGAAACAAATTTAATGAGCGAGGAGAAGTTGTAAGGAACAAAGCAAGGCTAGTTGCTCAAGGGTACAGTCAGCAAGAAGGAATTGACTACACAAAGACTTATTCTCCTGTGGCCAGGTTAGAGTCTATACACTTACTCATTTCTTTTCCTGCACAAAATAACATCACTCTTTATCAGATGGATGTTAAGAGTGCCTTCTTAAATGGTATTATAGAAGAGGAAGTTTATGTTCACCAACCTCCTGGATTTGAAAATAATAAATTTCCAGAACATGTTTTTAAACTTAAAAAATCACTCTATGGTTTAAAACAAGTTCCCAGAGCTTGGTATGAGAGGTTAAGTAATTTTCTTCTGGAAAAGAATTTTATCAGAGGCAAAGTGGATACAACTTTCTTCTGTAAATCACTTAAGAAAGATTTGTTAATTTGTCAAACTTACGTAGATGATATTATATTTGGATCTACCAATGTTACACTGGGAAAGGAGTTTTCTCTTTCTATGCAGGCTGAATTTGAGATGAGCATGATGGGAGAACTCAGATTCTTTCTGGGCATTCAAGTCAATCAAACTCCAGAATGCACTTACATACATCAGACTAAGTATGTGAAGGAGCTTCTGAAGAAGTTTAACATGACTGAAATCAAATCAGCAAAGACTCCAATGCATCCTACAAGCACCCTGGGTAAGGAAGAGGTAAGTAAGAAAGTAGATCAGAAACTCTATAGAGGTATGATTGGTTCTCTTCTGTATCTGACTGCTTCTAGACCTGATATTCTATTTAGTGTTTGCCTGTGTGCAAGATTCCAATCAAATCCTAGAGAATCTCACTTAACAGTTGTTAAGAGGATTCTAAGGTATCTAAAAGGTACTACTAATGTGGGTTTGTGTTACAGAAGATCTGATGATTATAAATTAGTTGGATTTTGTGATGCTGATTACGCTGGAGACAGAGTTGAAAGAAATAGTACTTCTGGAAGCTGCCAGTTTCTTGGAAGTCATCTGATCTCTTGGTTCAGCAAGAAGCAACCCACTATTGCGCTTTCAACAATAGAAGCATAATACATTGTTGCTGCTGGTCGTAGCACTCAGATGCTCTAGATGAAAAGTCAGCTAGAAGACTATCAGATCCATGAGAGTAATATTTCAATCTTCTGTGATAATACTTCAGCTATATGTTTGTCTAAAAATCCTATTTTACACTCTAAGGCAAAACATATAGAGATAAAACATCACTTCATCAGAGACTATGTTCAGAAGGGTATTATCAGTTTAAACTTTGTTGATACAGATCATCAATGGGCTGATATCTTTACAAAACCCCTTGTTGAAGATAGATTCAAATTTATTCTGAAAAATATTAGTATGGATTTCTGTCCAGAATAAAATGTTTATCAGAAGAAAATTTTCACAAATGAAAATGTTTTTAACTCTGAAGTATTACATCTATTCATTTATTGTTTATTATTTTATTTATTGTGTGCAAATCTGAACTAACAAACCTCAGAGGATCTGAACGTTGGCTAACGTTTCATTTCTCAAAGAAGTTTCAGAAGCACATGCAAGCAAACACATGTAACTCTGAATCTGAAAAGGTGGAGTGCACAATACTGAATTGACGTTTGAGGTACTGTTTTTGAATATTGAGTTTCTCGTTTTCCCCCTAATTGTCAGAATCATTAATTGCTTGAAATGATTATATTCTTTTCATTAAATGTTAAGTGCAAGCGTGCTGAACATGTGACTCTTGTGTGCCCTAATTTCTTCTATAAATGCCACAACTTTACACATTTCACACTTTTCACTCTCACGAACACCTTGTATGCATTTCTTATTGTTTCATTACTTTCATCTCTCTCTCTCAAACCCAAACATCTCTGTAACCCTAAATCTTCAAGAACATCAATGGCCACTTCTTCATCAACTTCTGCTCAGTTCCAATCTTCAATGGTTGTTGTTTCTTCTTCAAACATGGGTGTTGTCGCTTTTAAAGAACCTATTAGAACTTTACTCACACCTGTTGACAAGTTGGAAGTCTTATGTGAATCCATTGTTAACTTTGAATCTTTTGCTGAAAATGGGTATGATCTTCGTCCCATTGTTGATGCACAGTGTTGGACTAAGTTTTTTGATAGGCTGATGGGACCAGTTTATCCTTGTCTGGTAAAGGAATTCTAGATACATGCTTCTACTTGCCCTAAGTTCATAGTTTCTTATGTTCTGGGTAAAGAGATCATAATAACTGAAGGTTTGATAAGAAAACTCATAGGGTATGAGGAAACTGATGGAGTCACAAATCTACCAGCTGGGCGTGTGGATATGACTGATGTGTATAGAGAAGTTTGCTCATCTGAAGAAGTCTCTAACAAGGTAAAGGATTTGAAGCCAGTTTACAGGATCTGGGCTAAGATTTTCATGGGTTGCATTCATCATAGAAAATCTTCCAATTATCCATACTATGTTAACACTGATCAGCTATACTTCATGTATTGTCTAAGTCAAAGTACAAAGGTGGATCTGCCGTATCTTCTGTTTAATCATCTGTGGACACACGTTAAACAGTCAGGGGAAGAGGTCAGAACCAAACATCAGAAGATAAGAAACTGGATTCTAATGGGAAGACATATCTCAGACATTCTGACTGAGAATGGTCTTGTTGGTCATCTGGTAGAAGCTGGATTGAAGGAAGAGCTAGCTTCTGTAATTGGAAAACCTCTGAATGGGAAGAGTCTTCAGAGGATGAAAGTTATAGAAGAAGTCACTTCTGCACCAAAGAAAATTAATTCTGAAGAGGTCACTCAAAGAAGGATTCCAGTTGATAATTTTCATATGTTCTTCGCAAATGAACCAAGGGAGATTATTCTGAAGTACATTGCAGAGTGTCTGAAGGATGGAACTCCTATGCCAGCTAATTTGGTTCAGAAGGAAGGTGAACCTGCTCCAGATCTTTATGAGGCCAGACACAAGAAGAAGAGAAAGGTTGTTGAAGAAGGATCTTCTAAACCCAAGAGGAAGGCTACTGGTGAAGCTACTGCTATCAAACCTAAAAGGGTCAAGAAGCAAAAGGTCAATCCTCCAGAGGTAAGTTTGGATTCTATTCTGGAAACTGTCAAAGAGGTATTAACATCTGATCAAACTCTCCATGAACCTTTGCCATCACCTTCACCCTCTCCTCCTCGTGCTTCTAAACCAAAGAAAACATCTGTTACAGCTTCTTCTGTACCCCAACCCCAAGCAACTCCATCTGAAAAGTATAACACTGAACCAACACCTTTTCAACCATCTGATATTCCCCCATATGACAAACAAACACCTGCACCATAATCAACTATAAATCCCTCATCAGAACCACAAACTTCACAACCTACAGAACCAACACCAGCAGAACCAAAACCAACAGAACAACAACAACCACAAAAGAACAATCCATTCCTTCTAATCCTGAACCAGAAGATATTCAACCATCTGAACCTCTCATACCTGACTCTGATGTTTTAGATATTCAACCTCTGACAACTTTGGTTGATATCTCTTCCATTTCCTGTCATTCATCTGAATCTGACTTACCACCAGAAGTTCAATCACCACCCTCACTTCGTGGCTATGAACCTAGAACATCTGAGTTTGTATCCTTTGCTTCTTTTAAACCTCATCCCTCAGATCCCTTTCCTTATGGTTTAAAACTTAAAAACTTTTATATCAGAAGAGAAGCACCTGCATCTACCATTCCATATAAACATATTTCTTCAACTATCCTTCCATCTGTACTTCAAGCCTATCTTACACAACAACCAGATATCATTCCACCTGAACCTCTGCACTCTCAAAATTCTGTTTTTATCCCCTACACTTCCACACCATTTGATGTCATTCCTTCTGCATCAAATTTCAAACAGTTCCTGTTTCCCAATTCATCTTCATCCAGATTCAAAGCTTTCACATCATCATCTGAACACCCTTTATTACCCTCTTATCCTCGTCCTCTGTTCATTATTCCAACCTTTACCATACCACCCCCACCTGAACAACCCAAACCATCACCTCTAGAAGCCTACCTTAAACCTAAATCCAGATTAGATGTTGATGCCTTATTTGCTAATTTCAAGAAAGAAATAAGGATGAGTTTAGACTCTGCTAAGGAGGAATGTCTCTCAAGCATTAATCCAAAAGCTTCTGAAGAATGTTGGAATAAGTTCATTGCCAGATTCAACTCTGTGGCTTCTAATTTGAAGACCATTTGCTCTGATGACGCAAAGGTCAGATTTGATGAAGTTGTCAGACATACGCTATGGAATGTGAACAGATCTCCAACATTGCTTCTTGAGGATGCTCCTTCAACTTCTAGAGTAACTGCTACTTCTGAGACTATTGAAGAATCTGCTCCTAAAGTCACTTTGGAAACCAATCCATTAGCTCTGATGATTGTGGACCAACCATCTGAATTTGTGCCTCCAAAATATGCATCTACAATGGTCATTGACTCTGCTCATACTCCTGCATCAGAACCTGCTCCTGCTACTTCTTCTGAAGTTAAGAAAGAGCATCCAGACCTAGAAGACAAGATTGCTGTGCTGGAAGCTGGTCAATCTGAAATAAAATCTTGGATGGCAAAACAAGATGAGAAGACAGACAACATACAGAAATGGATGGCTAAGCAAGAGGAATCTACTTCTGAGATGACCCACATCCTTAAACTTCTTACATCTCGCTTATCTTAGTTCTTATGTTTGTGCACTTTAAGTGTTAGTTTGTTTTGTTTCTGCTTTCTCTGAATTATGTTTTCTTCTTGATGTACTCTGATTATCTATGAATGAATCTGTTTGTTTGATTATTTGTTTTACATATGTTGATGTTATCAACTTTATTCTATTTTCTTTTGTTAACCTTTATTTGTCTTTAAAAGTTTTCTTTTTGATTATGACAAAAAGGGGGAGAAAAAGAAATTTTGTTTGTTCAAATATAAACAGTTACTAAACTGAAATTCAGACATAACAAATTATATCTAACATTGAATTTTAGTCTTTCAGAACTATAACGTATCCTCTGACAAAATTCATTGAAGTTACCTTGAGAATCCCCAAACCAGTCTTTTACTCAAACCAGGTTTACCAGGCTCTGATAATTCAAACCAGGTTCTGATTACCAGGCTCTGATCCTACAAGTTAACCAGGCTCTGATTATGGAAAATAAACTAGGCTCTGCCCTTGGAAAGAAAATCAGTAAGAGTAAACCGGGCTCTGGTTCTGGAAAGCAAATCAAGCTATTACCAAGCTTTGATTCTGGAAAGTATATTCTAACCAGGATTATAACCAGAAGTTTTTAACCAGGCTCTTAATCTGAAAAGTATACTCATGAAAAAAGGGAAGTATTTTCTTCTATTTAGACTATTCATTTTAGGGGGAGATTCTTGATCTCAGGGGGAGTTATATATTTATCCTTTTTTATTGAACAAAATTTCCTATGTTTTGTCATCATCAAAAAGGGGGAGATTGTTAGAACACAAATTGGTGTTTAATTATATCTCTATGTTTTGATGATAACGCTAATGAAATTTTGTATTAAGAAAATATATACTCTAATTTTGTTCAAGTATTTTGTGTTTCAGATATTAAAATAAATATCATTATGGAAGCAAAATGCATCTGAACAATAAGTTACGCAAAGCTCTGAAGCATCAGAAGCAAGCCATCAGAAGACTCTGAGCGTTGCCATAAGAGACTCTAAAGCAGAAGCTGCAGAAGACTCTGAAACGGAAGCTGTAGAAGCATCTGAAGTGTATCTGAAGATTTTGTATGAAGAGTTTAAAGCATTGTTTTAGAAGACTCTGAATGTACTTCACGCTGCAAGTACAGAGGCTCTGAAAAACAAGTATGCTCTGATCAGATCACTCACGCTAAAACACTATTGCTGCAACTCTGATATCATTGAATATGATTTGAAGAACAAGAAGCACATCAGTGGATCTGATGTTGTTTACGTTTGAAAAGATGTCAGCACGTGAATAGACTTGGTACTATTCTCAACGTCCTCTCCAACAAAACTATTCCTTATTTGTGATAGACACAAGGATTCAGGAAAAAGGCATTTCTCTGAACATTCTACTTGTGAGAAAGGAAAAATCATGTGAAGACAAAAGGCTACAGCTACTCTACTTGCACAGTCTTCAAGCATGGGAATTTCAGCACTATAAAAGGACGTCTTCAACATCTCTTCAAGGTTAACGAATTGTTGATGGAATTGAATCAATTGAAATTATTCTAAACTCTCATACAATCATTCAAAGCTGAATAGTTTTATCTTTCGTTCTTAATACTTGTGTAAAAAACCACAGTTGTGATTAAAGCTTGTTAGAAGCAAACTCAAACACACTTGTTAGTTTACATTTATTTGTAAAGGTTCCTTAAGAATACCAAGTTGTGGTCAGTAGTTCTTGAGAAGACTAAGACAGTTGTTCTTAGTGTTTGACACTGTAATCTGTTTGAATATAGTGGATTAAGTCCTTGTGGAGAAAGGCAAATCATTCTTAATAGGGTGGACTGGATTAGTTGAGTTCAACGAACCAGGATAAAAATAATTATGTTTTTATTGCTATAATCTTTTCTAAACCCTTATTCAACCCCCCTTCTAAGTGTTTTTCTCACCTTCAATCCCTAGAGGCCAGCAAAGGCCTGTCTCTCGGCATAATTCCAATTGTTATTGGCATGAGTAGGTTGTTTTCCCCCAGCAGGGTGTTTTCTGTATCTCTAGCATTTATTTTGCTGATTCAATTTCGTTGCATCTGCATGGGCGCATAGCATCTACCCAAATGTGTAGCATTTCCATCTCGTATGGAGCATTACGCCATTTTCAAACATATGCATGTGAAGCATAAGCCAGGTTGTTCTCTTTGTTTCAGGTGTATCTTCGGAGGTTTGATATTTTCCCTTGGTATCCAGACCATGTAAATTTCCAGCAGCCCGCGTGGTATCCAGACCCTAGCTCATGTTATTCCCCATCAGTATCTTCGGATCTCAGCGGGTCATGATAAGTATTTATGATGAATTCCTTAGTCCGTCGAGTATCCAGACTCTGGTCCCTTCCCAATCGATAAGGTTTTCCTTTTTCCGTCGAGTATCCAGACTCCGGTAAAGATGGGTGTGGTATCCAGACCACGGTGATTGATATTATTGTGCTTTTTCCGCCGAGCATCCAGACTCCGGTGAGGATAGTGCGGTGTTCAGAGTTTGATGGGTATATTTGTGATATTTTCCCTTCGTCCGTTGAGTATCCAGACTCCGGTCAATGTCGTTTAGTGTTCAGATTCTGACAAATTTCCAATGTGTGATGTATCTCTTAGCCCTGTATGGTATCCAGACCATGGCAATTCGCGATGCAGTTCATCTTGTTCGTTGAGTATCTAGACTCTGTCAACTGAAATGGTATTCTTAGAAATCCAGCGAGTGTTTCTTCGTCCATTGAGTATCCAGGCTCCGGTCAATTTTCGTCGAACATCCAGGCTCCGGCTTATTTCGTTGAGCATCCAGGCTTCGGCTTCTCTGTTGAGTATCCAGATTCCAGTGAATTTTCAATTCGTGACGTATTGCTTTTTCCGTCGAGTATCCAGACTCCGATAAAGTCAGTTGGGTATCCAGACCTTGATAAGTTTTGTGATTGTACTCCTCCTCCGTTGAATATCCAGATTCCGGTGAATTTCCGATTGATGGTATATTGTTTTGTCCGTTGAGTATCCAGGCTCCAGTCAATTTCGTCAAGCATCCAGGCTCCGGCTCCTCCGTCGAGTATCCAGACTCCGGTGAATTTTCGTATGACGAGGATCTCTTTTGTCCGTTGAGTATCCAGGCTCCGGTCAATTTAGTTGAGCATCCAGGCTCCAGTCAATTTTTACATTGAGCATCCAGGCTCCGGCTTCTCCGTTGAGTATCCAAGCTCCGGTCAATTTTTTACGTTGAGCATCCCGGCTCCGGCTTCTTCGTTGAATTTGCAAATGGTATATTCTTTTGTTCGTCGAGTATCTAGACTCTGGTCAATTTCCATGTTGTGATAACTCCTTTTTCCGTTGAGAATCCAGGCTCCGGTCACCTACGTTGAGCATCCAGGCTCCGATTGTTACATTGAGCATCCAGGCTTCGGTCCCTACGTCGAGTGTTCAGACTCCGGCAAGCGTTGCATCATTTTGTTGGTTGAATATCCAGATTCCGGCAATTTGAAAGGTTCCCCTTTAACCTATATGGTATTCAGACCATGGCACAGTCTTGATGGACGAATTCATCTTATTATCTTTCCCCAAGCAAAGTTACTCATTAAGCTTCTCTTTTCCCCAGCGGAGTATATTCGTGATCAGAGCAGTTATCTCCGGAGATTCTTGTTTGCAGTTTTATTTTCTGCGGTTGGAAAATTTTCGGGTTCTTTGGTATTCAACCGTATTTTACCTTGATTGTGTGAAAGCCATTTTCTTTTCACCCAGTCAGGTCCAATTCATTTGAATAGGGGCAGCTGTTGCACCCCAAATTTTGACCAACCTTTTCTTAACTTGGTTTATGTTTCATCTCATTTTATTTTAGCATTTGCATTGCATAGCATTGTTTCATTGAACAGGGGATCAAGGGATTATGCATAGCAAGAGGAGGTTACTCAGAGTGTTGAGCCTAAGCAAGGGGTGTTACTCAAGCATGAATGGTCATCAAGTCACCAGGAAGTGGTCAATGTTCTTTGAAAGAGTTGATGGATGTATGTGGGTCAGCTCCTAACTTGGAGGCTAGTTGAAGATTATCAGAGGGTTGTGAATTCATGATTATGGATATGGGATGTTGAGAAAGCTCATTGAGTGCTTTGAGAGCCATGTTGGAGCTTGTTCAAGTTGTTGTGTGATGTGGAAGATTTTCATCTAGTTAATCCTCAATCAACTGTGAAACTGAAGGAGATTAAAACTCAATTCCAAGTCTCTATTGTAATGACATATTGTGTTGAGATGTCTAATATATCATTTCAAGATCAAGTCAAGAAGAATCAAGGGTGTGAGTGTAAGAACAGAGTATGCCTAAGAGGGGGGGGGGGTGAATTAGGACTTTAGAAAATTTTTCGGTTTTTATGGTTTCTTGAAATATTACTGGTTTGTGTTTTTGGTTATGAAAGCAGAAGAAGAAAAATAAAAGAACAATGGACACCAGGATTTATAGTGGTTCCCCTCACAATTCGAGAGTACTCCACTCCCCTTTCAACATGAAAGAGAGTTTTCACTATTGTTTAATAAAGTACAACCTATCACACCATCAACCGGTGAGGCCTACTATCAAACAATAAAACTAACAAGTGTACAAGAACAATCCTCTTGTAAACACTCACCCTTGTGTCCAACAATCCTGGATCACAAGTCAGAATACACAAGTTTGTAAAGATTTTGATTTGAGAATAATGATATCAAAGTTGATCTTCTCCAAATGATCAGAATTCACTCTTACAATTTTTCAATACAAGTGTTCAAGGATGAATATGAAATTTATGCACATATGAACACTTAATGAAAGTTTTTGAAAATGGTGAATTTGATTCTAAGACAATTTGAAAGTGAATGTAGAAAGTGTTTGGAGATTGGAAGTTTTTGTGTTGTTTTTCAAAAATGAAAAACTCAGAATTTATATGAGTAAAATACCCTTTCAAAAAGGTACATTTGAGTAGACATCAAAAATATGAAATGGTATAATTTTCAAACAATTTTTGAACTTGAAACAAAGCAATTTTTCACTGTATGTTCAGTGTTAATCGGTTAACCTATATGGTTAATCGGTTAACACTGGTACATTAGCCCAGAAAATTCAAAATTCAAATTGGTTAACCGGTTAACACTGGAACGTTAGCCCAGATTATTTAAATTTTGAAATGGTTAGCCGGTTAACCTATATGGTTAATCGGTTAACACTGCTATTTTTCAGAAAAATGCTTTAAAAATAAATGCTATACCAATTTTAAAGTTCCAAAAACATGCTTATGTATTATGCTAAAATGCGTGATGTTTTTGAACACTTGTATATCAATTATAAGGGTGGAATTTGATATACCCGCAATGCATCCAAGTCTTGAAGAATCATAGTTCCATATGTAGTTTGACTTGAAAGATATCTTGACTTGATCTTGAGAACTTTGAATGGCTTGTCTTTTTGCAATCTAGTGTTGACATCATCAAAACTTGAGACTGAAGCATGCTTCTACAGTGAGAAGTTACTAAATTAGGGTTTTCAGTGTAAAATCCCCTGTTTAGTGCCCAACTTCAAGACCACCTATCTCAAGATAGAAGTCTCATTTCATCTTGACCCCAACATGAAACTTGTAGAGCATGTTTCTAGCTTTCTTTTGAGTACTAGAAGTCATTCATCTGATTTCTAGAAATCATGTTATGATGCTGACAAGTTACAGGTCCTCAGATGAATGTGATTTTGGTCAACAAAAGCCAACCAACTTCCAAGCCATTTTTGACCTAGAAGGATGTTTCTCCTCACCTTGACCAAAACATGAAAGTTGTTCCTCATGATCTTATCTTTCCAAAGAGTACTAGAAGTCCTTCATCTAATTTGTAGAACTCAAGTTATGAGGCTTGCAAGGCAGGGGTATTTTGGGAAAGTATGATTACAAGTCATTTTCATTATGAGGCTTCGCTTGGATTGGAGAATTGATGTGTAACTTTTTCATGAAGAAAGTTTAAAATCACAAAATGGAATTAATTCATTTCTAACCATTTCAAGGCATGTTTATGCATTTTTTGGGTGACAAGAATGTAACAAACAAGATGCCAATTTTGGGTTTCATTTTTTGTGACATTTTCATGTGTTTTTCAAAGGCATTTTCAAGTGAAAAAGTTGCAATGCAATCTCCACCATGTGATCAAACCAAGGGACAAATCATATCCACATGATCAAATTAATGTTCCAGCATGGATTTTGAATGAAAAAATAAGGGAATTGGTGCATTTTCACGTGTGCATGAGTATGAGAAAAGTGAGATTGGGCATTTCCAAAATTGAGACAATCAAGCTGCAATTGGGCCTTCATTTGCTGCTAAGTCCATCATATATAAAGTTAAGATCATTTTTGAGACTTCATTGATGCCAATTTGTGCCCTAGAAGCAAAAGAACAGTTGGAGCAGCCAAGTGAAATTCAAAATTCGTGAATCTTGATTGAAGCATTTTCAAAGCATTTCAAGGCCAAATTCATCTCCAGCAAGGTTCATTGAGTAATTCTGGAGATTTTCATCAAGCTTCTTCAAGTGTAGAAGGCTCAGTGGAAGCTCTCCACTAGGTAACTTTCAAATCAACATTTCTCTTCGTTTATGATGCATTTGCTTGCCATTTTTGCATGATTGAGACCTAGGAACTTTGTAGATCATTTATAACTAAAATGGACTGGCATTGGTGATGATTTGTGTTTGAAGCTCCAAACTGTTTCTCTTTGATTTGGCTTGTGTGTGCATAATTAATGAAAACTAATGGCATATTTGTAATCTACGTGAGATGTAGATAACTTTTGACCTAAAGTTTGTGTGATTTGGTTTAGTGTAGCCCCACCTGTGATTTTGGCTCGCCGGAGAAGGTGACCGGAACCACCGTGCTCCGGCCACCTAGTTCTTCTCTCTGTTTCTCATGTTTAAGTGTAGAAGATTACTACGTGGCCTTGTTTAATACATTAGATTGCTTTACTTTTGATTGTACGTGTGAGATTAAGACCTATTGTATGCGCGCTTTGACCATGCCTCACCAGATCTTTAGTAAAATGTTGCATTCCATTTATTTGCAGCCCTAGACACGTGTTTGTTTCTGGACCTTTTGATGTGTTGACTTGTTTGATCCAATGAACCCTGATGCGTCTCATAATGCACGCTCATTGACCATGCTACACTCAATCATTCTGAGTCCAACGTATTGTATGGACTTGGGCCTCTGTTTTCTATTCTCACCCCCTATCTGAGCCCATTTGGTTTTTCAACTGTTTTGGATTGTTGTTTGCACCTTCTTTTATTTTATTTAAGTTTTATTCTCTTTTTTGTTTTTGTTTTGAATCTGTTTGGATTTAATTCAACATAAATACTTCTAATGATCCAAAAATTCCATAAAAATAGTTTCCATAAAAATGAATCTGTTTGCATTTCATTTGACCCTCGACAATCCTCATTCACAATGGAATACCCTTGTGAATCAATTTCTTTAGTGGTGTTGTGAATTGATTTTGATTGTGATCTTTTTTACTCTATTTCCTAACATCCTAAGGTGCCTCTTGTATTTTATTTATTAATTTTTGAATCATTTTCCTAATTTTAAGGTAACTTGCAAGTCAAGTTACCTCCAAGGGAGGTTCATACAAATGCATGACCTAGTTTGAGTTGGAAATGACCTTTGTGGATCCATTAAGCTCTCAAATCCTCTTGTTTCATATATTAGACATGTTGAGCTTGCTGTATGTTCAGTTTTAGGTCAAAATTATGTTCATTGCTTGTTGGTTTGTGCATTTATATTTAGGCTTTCCACTTGAGTTTCATGTGATAATGTGTGTAAGACCTAGGTCTTTCCCCTTGCCTTTTCTTGCATTTCTTTTGGTTGTGTTTTATGTTTGTTTTAGGAATTCTCTTATTTCATCTCCTCTTCTGTTCCATGACTTTGGAACCTCATTTAAGGTATCTTAGTCTCTCCTGAGGAGGTGCTTGAAGTATACCTAGAATGATGAATCCTTGAAGACTCTTTTGTGCTTCTTTTGCACTTTGTTTGTGATGCTTATGGTTGAGTACATGTTATGAGGTCCTTGCTGCCCTCATTTGGTGTCCCATCCTCACTTTGTTTTAGGCTTGCTTTACCTTTCATTTGGGTTTGGTTTTTTGCATTATGCTTGATGTTGTTTGGTTTAGGCCATTTCATCCCATTTTTTATGCTTTTGTGTGTTTGCTTCTTTGTGCATCTTCTTCTCTTTTCTTCTTTGTATTTCTCATATGCATGCTTGGTTGAGATGAGATTGTGGAGGCTACTTCCCCACACTATTTTCCTCCCACTTTAATTCTACTTGTGCATCTTATGTTTGCATGTTTGCATTTGCATGTTATTTCTTCTTCTTCTTCTGTTGCTTTTCTTTGCCATGTTCCCCATAAGTTCTCTAACCTCTTGAGGTTATGATATACATTAGGTTCTTAACAATGCATGATAACATTAAGTAGTTCCCTTTTGTATCCCAACTTTAAGTCCACTTTGCATGATAACTTTTAGGATTGATTTAGTCTCCCATTAGTGGTACATTCTTCTCTTCTCATCTTCAAACACTCATAAAACATCTAATAAAGAATGACAAGTGTTGTACGCTACGAGCCTTAAGCTACTTGGGAAATGATGATTAGGTGGTTGTCTCTCAATTGTCTAGAATGTTAGTATATGTCCTTTGGACGATATGCGACGCATTCGCTCCTGAGTCATAGTCTTTAGTGCAACATGAGTTACAAATCAAGTTCAAAATACTTCTTCTCAAAAAGACACAAAAAACATTTCAAACCTTTTTCATCCTCCAGGATCTTAATCAGGAAAATATTTTCAGATAAAAAGAATGTTGTTAATTTTTAGTTCTATCGCAAACAGTAACGCCTAAGTCTCCAATGGTCAAGCTGCATACACCAACTGCTAAAACTACTTGTTAACCCTACTTGAGCCTAAAAACTTTTGAACCAACTTGTGGTCTTTTTAGCCCGAACTACGTTTGCTCTGATCTTTCATACTAGATGAAAGTATGTAGGCACAAGACGCAACGTCTTGGCGTGCCACCTTCCCCCTTTCACCCGTAGTTAGCCGAACTACGCTGACTCTAACTTTCCCATTGCACGAGGGAGTACGTAGGCACAGAGAGGCGATGCTCTGCCGAGTCTCTTTTTTTTTCTTTTGTACTTTAAACTTTTAGCTAGATAAATGATCACCCTTTTAGATAGACAACAATGTGTGGATCTCGTCGAGTACGAAGGACGTGAGGGGTGCTAATACCTTCCCCTTGCGTAACCGACTCCCGAATCCAGACTTGGTTGCGATGACCTCGTCTTTTCCCTTTTTCGTTAGGTTTTCCGATTGTTTCCTTTCCATCTCTTTGGGATAAATAACGAAAGGTGGCGACTCTTCTGTTTTCCGCCGGGTGTTTTTCGCAGTTGCGATAGTAATTAAGTTAGCAGTTAATCCTTTAACCAGCAGCACATTGTCAAGATTAGGAGCTCTTGAGCAGTTCAATTTTCCAACTCCCTTAATTTCACCTTTAGCTCCATCTCCAAAAGTCACATAGCTGGTAGAGTGGGGTTGGATGTCTACTAAGAGATTTTTAATCCCTGTCATGTGTCTGGAGCACCCACTGTCAAAGTACCAATCTTCCTTAGCAGAGACTTTGAGGGACATATGAGCTATTAAGCAAGTAGTAGTAGCTTTAGGAACCCATTGCTTTATAGCAAGAGCTTTAGGAACCCATTGCTCCCTAGTTGAATGAATATTGTGATTTGGTCTGATTTGAGGCACATGTTTAGGATATCCATGCAGTTTGAAGCAGAAGGGCTTTTAAATGACAAAAACAACCACAGTAGTGACATCTCCATCTTTGAAATCTTCTTGGTTGGTTGGGTTGACCTCTGTCATGATGTTGAGACATCGGATGGAACATCTTTCGCTTGGATCCAGAAAGCTTATGGTATGAAAAATGATTATTGTTTGAAGGTGGTTTCTTTTCTTCATCAAACCCTAATCCTGTCTTGTCTCTTGCCCTTCTTCCAAATTGAAGGATCTTATCCAGGGTGTTGGCACCACTGTTCATCATTCTAACAGACTTCCCCATTTGATCAAGTTGGAAAGTCAGCTGAGCAACTTCATCATTCAACTCAGTGATAGTTTTAAGGTATTCCTCCTTTTCAGCCTTCAGTTTGATGATGAGTTTCTTCTCCTTTTCACCTTGATGGCACACTTCTTCGCTTCTAAGGCACAACTCTTTGTAGGAGGCTGCAAGTTCTTCAAATGTTAATTCATCTTCATTGGAGTCTTCATCAGAATAGTATCTTCCAGTCAGAGCAATTACATGTTTGGCAAACTCTTCTTTAAGATCACTGTCAGAATCCTCATCAGTCTAAGAGACAGCAAGACTTTTCTTTTGTTTCTTGAGATAGGTTGGGAATTCAGATCTAATGTGACCAAAACCTTCAC
This sequence comes from Lathyrus sativus, assembly GCA_963859935.3. Taxonomy (NCBI): domain Eukaryota; kingdom Viridiplantae; phylum Streptophyta; class Magnoliopsida; order Fabales; family Fabaceae; genus Lathyrus; species Lathyrus sativus. The sequence goes on along the minus strand of OZ012738.1, from coordinate 444,243,278 downwards.
ATCCATGGCATTGTATCCCTTTGCTATTGGTGGGTTCTTCTTTAGTCCTGGTTCTTCTACCTGCATCATTGGACCTACTGATGTCATGAGAGATGTTCTTGACATTAGGTCTTGACTTTATATCCATTCTTTTCATCACTTTGTTGAACTCTCTTCCAAGAAGCATTATGGCATTGGATAAACTTTCATTAGTATCCCCATCTGATTCATCCTCTCCATTTTCAGTGTTTGACATAAAGCTATGCTCTTTTTCTTATCAGCTTTGTCACTTATTCCCACTTCAAAGGTTAAAAGAGATCCAATGTGTTCATCAACTCTCATCTTGCAAATGTCTTGTGTTTCCTCTATAGCAGTTACTTTCATGTCAAATCTCTTGGGAAGAGATCTGAGAATTTTTCTTACCAGCTTTTCTTCTGACGTCTTTTCACCTATAGAACTTGAAGCATTGGCTATTTCAAGAATATTCATATGAAAGTCATGTATACTTTCATCATCTTTCATCCTTAGGTTTTAAAACATTGTAGTCAGCAGTTGAAGTCTAGACATCTTTACCTTGGAGGTACCATCATGGGTAGTCTTGAGTATCTCCCAAGCATCTTTAGCCACTTCACAATTATTCATCAATCTAAATATGTTCCTATCAATTCCATTGAACAGGGCATTCAAGGCTTTGGAGTTACCAAGAGCCAGTTCATCCTCTTCCTTTGTCCATTCTTCCATAGTCTTTAACTTAGATGTAGCCTTTCCATCTTTATCAACAATCACAGGATGTTCCCATCCTTTTATAATAGCTTTCCATGCCTTACTATCCAAAGATTTTAAGAAGGCAACCATAAGTAGTTTCCAATAGTCATAATTACTCCCGTCCAGAACAGGTGGTCTATTCACAAATCCTCCTTCTTTATCCATAGTACCAGAAAATATCGTCCCTAGATCTCACCCAGAACCAGAGCAGGATGCCTGCTCTGATACCAATTGAAATTCTGGTATCAGATATAAGATTTCAAAGATGATGTTACGATACTTATATATGTCCTATCACCAATAAGAACAAAGGCAACAAGTATAACAACAGTAAAAATTACACAAGTAATTATTAACCCAGTTCGGTGCAAACACACATACGTCTGGGGGCTACCTGAAGGTGATAAATAAACACAAGAAAGGGGGGGATTGAATTGGGTTTACACCTTAATAAAACTTTTTTCTTTTCTTGTCTTCTTCTTCACTTGATGATTTTATGTGCTTATATTAAATACATTGCAGAAGCCTAAATAATAAAGCATAAGTAAAGAACACATCATATATCCTGGTTCACTTGAGCAACTCCCAAGCTAATCTAGTCCATCCTTCCAAGGTAATTTCGCCTTAATCAATTAAGGACGTAATCCATTATTACCGAACTGATTACAAATGCATAAGCTAATTGCAAGTGACTAACAACTTGACAATGACACGTTCAGGGATCCCCAAGGATATAACGTTCATTGACACCTTAATAAAATCCGACCACTAAAGATCTCCTATTAGGATTTCCACAAATGACTACTGTCACTTGTTATCTCAAATATACTGATCTTCACTAGATCACTTGAGGAACCACTAGTTCTAAAATAGAATTTTTGTGTTGCCGGAGATTACAATGGTGCTTCCTAGCAAGCTAATAACTCCAAGTTTAGCACATAGCAAGTAATGAGCAACAACTCCTTGCTTCCTAATACAAAAACTAATTCTAATAATAACTCTCTAAGAGATTATTAAAACATAGCTTCTATATTGATTAAAAGCTTTTCTGTGAGTGAGCACTAAGGCTTCTTTTCATTTGAACTTTATCTTTTCTTCATGGAAACAGTAGTACCAGCAGCGCAACAGCGCAAGCCATACGAGCAACAGCTCCAGCAACAGCAATGCCAAAAAGCCAACCTTTGAATAATCAAACGTTCTGCTTTTATAGTGCTTCCAAGAATGAAGTTGTGAGGATAAAAAAGTCCTTTCTATTTCCAACGGTCATATTTTCAACGGATAGAATAAGCACGTGTTGGATGACAACACTTTCTTGTCCTTTTCCATAAGCACATGATTTATTAAATATGAACAACAGCAGCTTATCTAATGTAACATGTCTTGCATCTGGATGAATCTTCTTCTGACGTAATCTTCCACTTCAGAATCCAGTCTTCAGCATTCCAAGAACTAAGTTTCCTCTAAAACAATCTTGAGAATCTTCATGACTAATTCTTCAGAAACTTCAGAGCCTTGACCCTCAAAACACTTCTTCAGAGTCTTGACCTTTAGAAAACTTCTTCAGAGTCTTGACCATTAGAACCTGTCTTTAGAGTCTTGACTTCAGAACCCATCTTCAGAGTCTTCAGAGTCTTGACGCACTTGGTCTTCAGAGCCTTCAGCCTTCAGAACTTCAAGTCATCAGAGTCTTCAGAGTCTTTAGAGTCTTCAGAGTCTTTACCTTCAGAACCTGTCTTCAGAGTCTTTATGTTCAGAACCTGTCTTCAATGTCTTGACGCACTTGGTCTTCAGAGCCTTCAGCCTTCAGAACTTCAAGTCATCAGAGTCTTCAGCATGTTCTTTAGAGGACCTACTCTTCAGAGACGCTCGTTAGCTTCTAGATCAGATGCATAACTCAGAGCAGAATCCACTGATGCATTGCAACTGCAATATCCAGCATCCTTGATTCTTTACTGAACATGATTAGATGAATAAATAAACTTGCTTCTTTACTGAGCTTCATTTGCTTTCAGATCAGATGCACTTCTTCACATCAGAATACACAGGCGCATTGCAACAGCAATATACAGCATCCTTGATTCTTACTGAACGTGATCAGATGCAGAAACAAACTTGCTTCTTTACTGAGCTTCATTTTCTTTCAGATCAGATGCACTTCTTTAGATTAGAATACACAGGCGCATTGCAACAACAATATACAGCATCCTTGATTCTTACTAAACGTGATCAAATACATAATCAAACTAGCTTCTCATAAGCGCTTCATGACGTCACACTAAGTAACTCCATAAGTTACTAGCTGCACACGTTGCTTCTGTTTGTTTGGTCTAATATATTTAATTTAATATGACCTGCACATAACAAACATTAAACCATAAAATGGTTCTTTCACAAATACTCAATTGTTATCATCAAAACATAGAGATTATCCTGTAGAGACAAATCTTTCTCTTACAATCTCCCCCTTTTTAATGATGACCAAAACATGTATTTTGATAGAACATTTTATACAGGGTAATCACCAAGCATTAACCTATTCAGAGTTCTAAGCAACTACTCCCCCTAAATGTGTTAACCTTTAAAACATTTTTATGCTTGTTTAGAGACATACTCTGATCCCAAGACTTACAAAAAATAAATTTGATAAAACATAATCAAATAGAGTAGAATAGAAGAAATACTTCCCTACTATATAAGATAGCATAAATCTTTAGCATCTGGACTAGTTCAACAGAACTTCTATTTTCAGATCTTTATAACTTGTCTTCTCTAAGCATCGTATCAGAGTCATATAACTTCAGAATCTTCTAAAGCATTTTCTCTTGATCTTCAACACATCTGTTTATCTACAGATGAGAAACTCCCCCTGAGTTTCAGACTGGGTGAAAATCAAATATCCTGACTTGTGAACCTTCCTGGGAGAACTCCCCCTGATTACAGTATGTCAGATATTTAGATCTTCTGATCTTGATACAATCTTGATTCTTGCTTTCTCAGACTTGCTTTCTTCTCAGATTTTTGATCTCTTGAAGCAGTCTGATACCAATAGAAACTAATAGAATGTTTACTTCTGAATCTGATACCAATATTGAATCTGAGTCTGATACCCATGCTGGTTTTTAGTCTGACACCAATATATGATACTCATGATTTTGATTCTGAATCCAAATATTGCTTCTATGAAGATTTCTGATTCTTATGCTCTGATTATCATATTCACAGATAGTTTACATCTTCTGAACATCCTGATTCCAGATGACTTTAACTTTCAGATCTCTCAACAGTATTGGGTCCATCTGATTCTGAATCTATGTTCACGAAGTGTATAACTTCTATTATATGAACACCAGATCATTTGAACTCAGATTTCTTTCATTTAACCTGTTTAGAATGCCTAGTGAACTTGTTCAGAGTTCCTCTGAAAAACATCAAACACACATTTAGTAATAAACGTAGTTTATATGTTGCATTCTCTTTCAGGTTATAGAATATATCAAAGTTATATTCTATTTCTCAAAATCATTTTCCATTTCTCCCCAAGTTATATTAAAAACATCTTTCATTTCTCCCAATTTCATTTTCCCAGTTATATACTATTATTCCAGATTATATCAAAATCATCTTTCATTTCTCCCCCTTTTTGACATCATCAAAAAGTTTGAGTTTTTCATAAAGACAGATTTTAAGAAAAATTAAATTAAAAAGATAAGAGTTAAGAGATAACACCTGAGAACCTAATTCTTATAGGTTGATACCAATTGAAATAGGTTGATATCTTTTCTAGATTGCATCTTCTATATCTCCCCCTGCTTCTTGGAGAGTGACAACTCTTCAGAGTTTGTAAAAGCATGCTCTGACGAGAATTGTTGACAAGTTTCTGACCAGCAGATCTTTCTCTGACAACTTGTGCATCCTTCATAGCTTGTTGATCTTCTCTATACTTACTAATGTCACGTTCTCAACGTACAAGAGTAATTTCAGAAGAAGAACCAACTACAGCAATTTGCTTAGTCTTCTTAGCATCTTCAGCTTCTTGTACCAATCTGGAAGTTTCTTTTCAGGAATCTTCTTCTGCTAGATTTAGACAAGAAAGTTAAAATTCCTTCTTCCTTCTGGCTTGATCTTGATACCAATTATTCCAGTCCTTAGAACAACTTGAAATACATCTAATTTTAGAGTCTAATACCAATTGAAGAAATATCTCAAGAAGTCTCAAGTTCCAGAGTTGAAGTGCTTGTTTTGGCCTTTGCTTTAACTCTTTCTTTTGAAAGGTTTGATACCCAATTGAAGGTGTGAAATTCAGAGGTTTGTGCTAGTGATTGACTCTGAATTTTTGCTTCAAAGTTCTGCGCCCAGAACCTTATGTGTCTTCATTCAAACATATTCTGAAGTTTTGCTCAGAGTCATCTGACGCTTTGCTTCTGGTTGGATGTCAGAGACATGATACCAATTTAAGATGTAAGATACCAATTGAAGGTATAAGATACCAATTGAAGGTGTGAAATAATGAAACTATTTCAGCTTGTTTCTTCAACATTAAAACACTATACTTCAGAAGTATCAACGTTTGATTTGACAAGCCATCTTCTAATTGAATCTTTTATCCAGATCTCCAAATGATCCAAAACTTCTGATAGTCTACGACTTCAGATTTGCTTAGATTTTTAAATAGCATCTGATTTCAATTGAAGGTGATGTGTCAACAATGTGCATTCTGATCCTTCAATCTTATGGAAATGAATGTCCTTTCATTTGATACTTCATCCAGAGCATCTGATACTTCAATCAACATCAACAATATTTTGCTTTTGTAGGGGAGAGTGCTATTCAAAGGTACTTTTTCAACTAGCTATGTCTTCAGTAACATCAGCATAACAGACACCTACTAAAAAATAGTTATCTCTTTCTTTCACAGAGTGTACGTTGAATGCATGAGAGTCTTAGCTGGATACTCTCTGACAGATTAATCTTCTGTCTGCTACATTCTTCATCAGATTCTTTCTTTGGTCTTTATCTTCTGATCATCCATCTTCTAATGCCAATGATCACGCCTTTTTCTTCAAGATGACTTGTTTCCAGATGAAAGCTATATCTTCTTGCACCAAGAATTTATCCTTTGAGTAGAAACAATTTATCATCACGAACTGTCATCAAACCAGGATGGATTCCTTTAAACAATTTGAGTGACAATCTTGTTCTTATCAATTAGTATCTAAGGGTGACTTCTTCTTCTAGAATTCTCGTACCAACTGAAGGTGTGAGAACTTCTGAGTACCAACAGAAAGAGTAGGATCTTCTGCTAAATCACCTTAGGTTTCTCCACTTATGGTTTCTGATTCCAACTTGTTATCAAATCAACCATGATTTGAATCTAAGCAACAGTAATTCATTAGAAAATACTTGATACCAATTGAGACTTCCAAAAACAATATGCATCATGAGAGATACGAATTGCATTTGGTATTTGATCAATCATTCTGACTACAGTATTGAATACTTCCATCAATCATGATTACCAACATTTCCTTTAATGATTGTTCTACCTTTAAAGTTTGAACGTGAAAGTGAAGAACTAGAACGTTAGAAACATCTTTCCAACAGATAAATTTCAAACTTCCACTAGATCTGAGGAGTTCAGAGAATGGTGAACAGCAACTGATACACTCATGTATCAACATCTTTACTAAACATTTTCCTTTCTGAATTAGCTTCATAAACCTTCAAAGCTTCTGCTTAATCTTCTGACAAGATTCTTTACAGCAGGCTTTCTAATCATAACTATTTCTGTTATGTTAGCAAGTTCTTCTGATTATCAACAATCAACCTTTGTCCAGAAGTTCGTAATCAACAGATGTTAGCTTAGTTAATAACATCAAACCCATAAGTGCTTCTTCAAAAGGTTGGAGACTAGTAAGAGTCTGATACCAACTTTATGATATCCAACGTATTTTCTTCTGACAGTGAAGTTGCAACCAACTTATCTTGATTAGCATCTATTGAGTGAACAACTAGATGTGAAATGAACAACTATGGAAATGATTCCTTGCATTAGATCCTTAGCTTCAGATCTATGCAGCTTAGCTCTAGTGAATGTTTCAGCAAACAGTTCATTTAGAGGTATGCTTCAGATCAAACTAGATCTTCAATCTTCAGGATTCCTTGTTATCTAGAAGTGAGTTGTGTTGCTGACATATCAACCAACTGCTCAGAGTCTTCTGTAGAGTTGCTTCTCAGATTCTTCTGACATTTGCCTTTGTAGCTTGTGTACCTTGCCTATGTAGCCTTTCCTCTGAATCTATATTGATACCAAATGAAAGTGTCTACTGCCTCAGTTGCTTTGCTTCTGATGCTTTACTTCAGTAGCCTTGCTTCTGTAGCTTCGCTTCAGAATCACCAACACTTGAAGGAGAGATGTCTTGATAGACTGAGCCTCTACAAAATCAGTGTTACAGAACTTTTCTGTACAGCTTCTGATCTGACTTCACTAGCCTCTTCTTTTCCTAGAGTGCTAGTTTCAGCTACTGCCTACATACACTCGGCAAACTCCTTTTCAAGTGAAGTATATGGTTCCATAGAAAACTATTATCAACATAAATAAATCTGACAGATTTAAAATATCTTTCTTAATAGTCTTTAAGAAGAAGAGTAGTATAAACTTTTCTTTAGTCAAAAGTAATTTTCAAAAACTGGGAAGTTGATGAACACATACTACTTCTTCAAAAACCATTTAAAAAGTATTTTCAAAGTTCATCTGATTTATATTGATGTTATACTGATCAACAAAGGAGATTGACAAGAGTATGAATTCTAATCTTGTCACAGAAGAAAATGTCTTCTATGTAGTCAAAGACTTCTTGCTGACAAGCTTTGAGAAACAAAAGAATCTTGTTCTTCTGGAATCATCCTTCTTTCCAATGAACGTCTCTTCTAGAAGAGAAGATTTGATTCTGGAAGAAACTACTCTAGGTAGATTCTTCAGAAGCAGCTAATTGAATAACATCTGGGGTAGCTTCTGATTCTTTAGCTGGAACATAATCTGCTTCTGATTCTTCAACATCTTCATTAATCACAACAACATCCATCTGATTCATGAGAGATATCCTCAAAGCACAAATATTCTGATCTTCATGAGTAGAGAGTATCTAGCTTCCATCAGGCTTCATCTTCTGAATTTGTCTACTTGAAACAAATACAGATCCAATCTAGATACAATTATCATCAAACTCAGATGTATCAAGAGACACAGTCTGACTGACAATTTTGCTCTTACAATGTTGAGCTAACTTGTAAAGAGTTAGATCAACAGAGTTTAACAGAAACATCTGCTCTTGAAAAAGAATATCTACTGACTTATTCAGATTAAATAACACCAGAGACTTAAATCCTTTTTACCTCAGACAGAATGACTACTGTCCTTGTATCTTTCCACACAACTTTATTTCTCAAAACATTCATCAAAAATTTCTGAAAAAATAATGCTTGAAAACATCTGATCAATTACAGTTTGTTCAACTGAGATAACATCTCAAGTTAACACAACTTAATTTTTCATGCTTCTTCAAATCAGATCTTCTGAATTTCATCATATCCAGATGAGTTGATAAACACTGCCTATCTTGAAACCTCTGTAGAATTCTTTGAACCTTATTCAAAAATAGCAATTTTCAAATGCTTTGAATCTGAAGAGTCATTTCTTCCAGATTTGAACATTCTTCTGAACTTGCCCTTTTTTGCAGACTACATTCTGGCGTTCTGATGAATAGGATTCATTAGCCAACAATATATCTTTTCTTACTTAAGATAAATCCCAATGAGTTTTCATGAGAAAGTCAAGTGTGGACTAATCCGTTTCTTGAAAACATCTCATACTCACCAGAATTAATCTTTAGAAATCAAGATTTCTTGCTTGCTGAAGATTTGAACTTTGAGCAAATACGTTGAAAATCCAAACGTATTTTAAGATCAACATTCAACAGATATATCTTCTTATCTGTTGAATCTATCTTGTCAGCTGATTCTTCATTCTTCTTCTAGAATCTACTGGAGGAGATTTGTTGTTGAAGACTTCAACGCTTCAAGCTTCAAACTTCACAGAATCAGTGACTAGCTCAGATAACCAAATAGATTACAATTTTAGTACTCATTATCCCCAAAAAACGGATATGAGACTGAAATTGTAAGAACGGTGAAAAATTCCCAAAAGTATTTCTTCACACAGCCTATAGATCTTTATCTGACACTGTTAGATGTTTGATATCCATCAATAACAAAATCGGAGCTCTGATACCAATTGAAGGTGAGAAATAAACACAAGAAAGGGGGGATTGAATTGGGTTTACGCCTTAATAAAACTTTTTTCTTTTCTTGTCTTCTTCTTCACTTGATGCTTCTATGCGCTTATATTAAATACATTGCGGAAGCATAAATAATAAAGCATAAGTAAAGAACACATCATATATCCTGGTTCACTTGAGAAACTCCCAAGCTAATCTAGTCCACCCTTCCAAGGTGATTTCGCCTTAATTAATTAAGGACTTAATCCACTACAACCGAACTGATTACAGATGCACAAGCTAACTGCAAGTGACTAACAACTTGACAATGACACGTTCAGGGATCCCCAAGGATATAAGTTCATTGACACCTTAATAGAATCCGATCACTAAAGATCTCCTATTAGGATTTCCACAAATGACTACTGTCACTTATCATCTCAAGTATACTGATCTTCACTAGATCACTTGAGGAACCACTAATTCTAAAATAGAATTTTTGTGTTGTCGAAGATTACAATGGTGCTTCCTAGCAAGCTAATAAATCCAAGTTTAGCACATAGCAAGTAATGAGCAACAACTCCTTGCTTCCTAATACAAAAACTAATTCTAATAATACTCTCTAAGAGATTATTAAAACATAGCTTCTATAATGCTTAAAAGCTTTTCTGTGAGTGAGCACTAAGGCTTATTTTCATTTGAACTTTATCTTTTCTTCATGGCAACAGTAGTACCAGCAGCGCAACAGCGCAAGCCTTACGAGCAACAGCTCCAACAACAGCAATGCCAAAAAGCCAACCTTTGAATAATCAAACATTCTGCTTTTATAGTGCTTCCAAGAATGATGTTATGAGGATAGAAAAGTCCTTTCTATTTCCAACGGTCATATTTTCAACGGATAGAATAATCACGTGTTGGATGACAACACTTTCTTGTCCTTTTCCATAAGCACATGATTTATCAAATATGAACAACAGCAGCTTATCTGATGTAACATGTCTTGCATCTGGATGAATCTTCTTCTGACGTAATCTTCCACTTCAGAATCCAGTCTTCAGCATTCCAAGAACTAAGTTTCCTCTGAAACAATCTTGAGAATCTTCATGACTAATTCTTCAGAAACCATGTCTTCAGAAACTTCAGAGCCTTGACCCTCAGAACACTTCTTCAGAGTCTTGACCTTCAGAAAACTTCTTCAGAGTCTTGACCTTCAAAACCTGTCTTCAGAGTCTTGACTTCAGAACCCATCTTCAGAGTCTTGACGCACATGGTCTTCAGAGCCTTCATCCTTCAGAACTTCAAGTCATCAGAGTCTTCAGAGTCTTTAGAGTCTTCAGAGTCTTTACCTTCAGAACCTGTCTTCAGAGTCTTTACCTTCAGAACCTGTCTTCAGAGTCTTGACGCACTTGGTCTTCAAAGCCTTCACCCTTCAGAACTTCAAGTCATCAGAGTCTTCAACACGTTCTTTAGAGGACTCACTCTTCAGAGACGCTCGTTAGCTTCTAGATCAGATGCATAACTCAGAACAGCATCCACTGATGCATTGCAACTGCAATATCTAGTATCCTTGATTCTTTACTGAACATGATCAGATGTAGAAACAAACTTGCTTCTTTACTGAGCTTCATTTGCTTTCAGATCAGATGCACTTCTTCAGATCAGAATACACAGGCGCATTACAACAGCAATATACAGCATCCTTGATTCTTACTGAACGTGATCAGATACATAAGCAAACTAGCTTCTTTACTGAGCTTCATTTGCTTTTAGATCAGATGCACTTCTTCAGATCAGAATACACAGGTGCATTACAACAGCAATATACAGCATCCTTGATTCTTACTGAACGTGATCAGATACATAAGCAAACTAGCTTCTCACAAGCGCTTCATGACATCACACTAAGTAACTCCATAAGTTACTAGCTGCACATGTTGCTTTTGTTTGTTTGGTCTAATATATTTAATTTAATATGACCTGCGCATAACAAACATTAAACCATAAAATGGTTATTTCACAAATACTCAATTATTATCATCAAAACATAGAGATTATCCTGTAGAGACAAATCTTGCTCTTACATTACCAAGCTAGGAAGGAAATTCACTAAATAGAATTAGTTTGAAGATACACAGTAGACTCTCTCTAGTTTAACATCTTCACACCTAATCTCTACCCTTGTAAATTCTACCTAGGGCACTCCTAAATATGAGATACCTCTCACTCCCCCTCAATCACAGTAGTGATAACAACAGGTTAATAAAACTTTAGAAGACACTCTTCAAAGACCAAACTTGATCTTGCTTAAAAGCTTCAATCAAGTACAATACACTCTTGATTACAAGCTTTGAGTGAACAAATTTCAATATAAAACTTAGTCCAATTCACACATTAAAGTAATGAGTGAATGACTCACACACTAACACAAACACACGAATGCTAGAAAGCACTAATCCTTGCGCAATGCACTATATTAAACCTAGCTTCTCTGAACAGCAAAATAGGATTGTGAATCCTTTAAATAATAACTCGTGGACGGGCTTGGGCTTTGGAAAAAACAATAGCAACTAATCTTTGATGAAATCAATCTAAATAATTAGCATCAATGAGTAAAACCAAGACAGATTTGATTTGATCCAATCAGCTCCAATCAAATCACTCTTCAGATCTTCAAAATTTCCTCTAGAAAATAGCTCACACGATTCCATAAATATTCCACGAAAAAGGCATCAATAATGCTTTTGAATAAGAACTAATTTCATGCAGATTTTGAACCATAAGCGTTAGATCAAGCATCGCAAAGATTTGCACAAAAAGTAACAAACAAACAAACACATTCTCATAGAATGTTTTGTTCACAAGTGTCAGGACATCATGCTTGACATTATGAACTAAACCCTACAACAACAAACATATCTACCTGCAGAATATTAAGAACATATGTCAAGACATCCTGTAGGACATCTTGTGATATCACCAAGTTTTACCAAAATACCTGCCAATCAGGAACTAACACGTGGAAGATTGGGTCAATGGGTCCAACCCACACTTGTATAATCACGAATCTGATGCAGGACCATCGCGAGCTCAGCTCTCAATTGATTTGCGATGAGATTCTATCGGTCATTAGCGACAACCCTTCTTTGAAGGTGAGTACCATTATTTCACATAAGGTTTAAAGGTACAATTACACTCCTTCGTACCAGAAAGCATGGATAGCTAGGACTAAAGCGGTTGAAATGGTGCTTGGAAATTGGGTGGAGTCTTACAAAAAACTTCCAAAATTCGTGTTGGCTCTTAAACAATATTCTCCAGGGACTATTGCCATAATGGAGATAATGTTTGTGTATACACCAGACGGAACTTTCGTTAGTGGAAATGGCATTTTTCACAGACTCTTTTGGGCGTTTGAACCATGTATCAAAGGCTTTGCTTATTGTAAACCTATAATTCAAGTTGATGGCACATGGTTGTACGGGAAATATAAGGGCACGCTACTCATGGCTATGACACAGGACGGGAACAACAACATTTTTCCAATAGTCTTTGCTCTAGTTGAAGGGGAGACTGCTGAGGATTGAAGTTTTTTCCTAAAAAATCTCCGCTTTTATGTTTCTCCTCAACCTAACTTATGTTTGATCTCTGATAGACACCCATCAATCGAGAGGGCATACAAGAACCTTGATAACGGTTGGCAAGATCCTCCATTGACCCATGTGTATTGCATAAGACATATCCCCCAAAATTTCATGCAGGAAATCAAAGACAAAACACTAAGGAAGAAGGTTGTGAACGCAAGATATGCACTAACAGAGCGTACAATCAAACACTATCGTGATGAGATCAGACTGACAAACACAGATGAATTAAGATGGATTGATAATATTGATAAAAATAAATGGACACAAGCATATGACAATGGGGTGCGATGGGGCCACATGACAACTAACCTCGTTGAATCAATGAATTATATTTTCAAGGGAATCTGAAACCTACCGATAACTTCCTTGGTAAAGGCAACATATTTTAGGCTCGGGGCACTCTTTGATAACAGACGTACAAAGTGGGGTTCAGTATTACAATTTGGTCAGCTGTACAGTAATAGTTCAACAAAATTCATGAAAGACGAGGTTGTCAGAGCCAACACACATGTGGTCACAATCTTTGACCGTAATAAAGGTTGGTTCAGTGTTGCCAAGTCAATTGATCACAATGAAGGAAGACCTAGGGGATGTTACCGAGTGGAACTGGATCGGAGTTGGTGTGATTGTGGAAAGTTTCAGGCATTTCGTATGCCTTGCTCCCATGTATAGCATCATGTTCGAAGGCGCACCAGGACCCAACCAACTATCTTTCTGTTGTTCACCAAGTGATAAGTCTATTTAATGTCTACACATGTAGCTTTCAAGTTGTGGAAAATGAGGACTATTAGCCTCCATACGAAGGCAAAATTGTCTGGCATCATGAATTGATGCAAAGAAATAAAAAGAGTCGCCCTAATAGCACGCACATTCGAACCGAGATGGATGTAGCAAACAAAATGGTCAGATTATGTAGTTCGTGTCGGCAACCAGGACACAATCGTACAAAATGTCTCAATGTAGGATCAAACACAAGATCATAGTTTCTAATGTAATCGTGTCCCTTTAAATCAACAACAAATTTCATTCCATTTAAAGCATAGTTAAGCGATTACAATTAACAAGCAATATAAATTAAACAAACATAACTTAATATCACAATAACATTTCAAAAATAACAACAAAAAACCCACATAAAACATAACAATGCATCAAGTTGTCTAGGATATCACAACCATCAAGGTTATCTTCTTTGGTGTTAACATCATCACAAGGACACCAGCATCATTTTCCACTTTTCTCCAATCACGAGTAACTCTGTTTCTCCATAACTCCTCAATCAACCTCTCAATTTTCCTAATTTTTTCACCTGCAACAATATCTCCTTCTAGCCAACGGTTCAATTCCCTATGCAAATGCTTCAAAGTCTGCGTGTTCCACAGTAACACCTTCATCGGAGGCTTTGTTGCTGAAAAATAAACTAGGGCATTTCTTTTCATTAGAGGAAATGTTGGAAACGGTTCCTCTGATGGTGATGACGACGACGATGAACGTTGATTTAGAAATGCAGACATTCTAGACCGAATTCAAAATTATGAAGACTTGAGTCTATTAGTAAAAATTGTTGTGAAAAACTATATGAGTGGGCAGTCTTATTTATAGAAAAATAAAATAGTACAGACCACATATGATATGCCTTAAATACACTTACAAAATTTATTATTTTTTAGAATTATATTTTTTTTCAACAAATATCAAATATCAAAATTAACAATGTAGAGTTCAAACAAATATCAAAAATCAAAATTTTAAAAATATCAAAAATATCAAATATCAAGAATTATATTTATTTATTTTTTAAAATATCAAATATCAATTTTAAATCAAATATAAAAAATAAAAAAAATTAAAAAAAATCCTACATGAGATGCGTCATCCCATATGGCGACTCAGTGTAGGGTTTTCAAACACCATTGAACTCATGCGCCATATGAAATGACGAATCAGAGAGATTTGAGTAGCCATTTTATATGGCGAATCCTTTAAAAACCTAGCAATTTTCGTAATTTTTTTTGAAATAATCATTTATTTGAAAATTATTTTAAAAAATCATGTTATATTAAAAAAAAAATCGATTTATGTACATAAGTGTTAAATCATCCGAATTACGAATAGAATTGGATCTTATTATTAATTTTTGAAAAATAATGAAGATGTGTTTGTACTTGTAGTGATTCCCTATTTTCACAACGAATGACAATCATGTGGATGTTAATCCTCCAATATTTCAATTTCTCCAACCTTCATACATGGGTGGACAGCCGAGTAATTGTCATGGAATTAAGTAACACCCAATTATAATTCTTCACGCTACAAAAAAAAGTCAAATCTTCGGTTACTTAATAAAATCTTTAATGTTCTTTCAGCACAGAAAATAGACCTACACAAAACACTATTTTATAATATAATTATTATATAACGTCCATATCTCAATTATCTAATATAATCCTTATAAATCTCTTTACTCAATTATCATACTTTCAATCACACAAAACCATTCTTTTTCCAATCCCTCGAACCAAAGCTCACACACATAACAAAACAACACACAATGGAACCAGAGAAAACTCCCGCATATCTAGCTCAGAAAAGCACCCTAGATTCCACTTTCATTCGAGACAAAGACCAGCGTCCAAAAGTTGCTTACAATCAATTCAGCAATGAGATTCCAGTCATTTCTCTCACCGGAATTGACGACGTCGATGGACTAAGAACACAGATTTGCGACAAGATCGTTGAAGCTTGCGAGAACTGGGGTATCTTCCAGGTTGTTGACCATGGTGTGGATTCAAACCTCATTTCTGAGATGACTCGCTTATCTAAAATGTTCTTCGATTTGTCACCAGAAGAGAAGCTTCAGTTTGACATGTCCGGTGGTAAAAGAGGTGGATTCAATGTCTACCGTCATTACCAAGTACGTGATAAACAAATTTTCTACTCTATTTTAGAGTTTTTATACAAAATATATGAAACAAGAATTTTATACTACTTTGAAATTATTTTACAGGGTGAACCAGTGAAGGATTGGAGAGAGATGATGATATATTTTTCATACCCAATTAACCAAAGAGACTATTCAAGGTGGCCAAACAAGCCAGAAGGATGGAAAACAGTTATTGAGGAGTATAGTGAGAAGCTAATGAGTTTATCATGCAAGTTATTGGAAGTTCTATCAGAAGCTATGGGTTTAGAAAAAGAAGCTCTAACAAAAGCATGTGTTGATATGGATCAGATGGTTGTGGTGAATTACTACCCAAAATGCCCTCAACCAGATCTTACTCTTGGGCTGAAACAACACACTGACCCTAGCACCATCGCTCTGTTGGTTCAAGATCAAGTTGGTGGTCTTCAAGCAACTAGAGATAATGGTAAGACGTGGGTGACTGTTAAGCCAGTTGAAGGTGCTTTCGTTGTCAATATTGGAGATCATGGTTACGTGAGTGCATTTTTTTAAAATTTTAATTTAGGCGCATATCACTTTGTTACTTTAGTTATGATTTTGTTTTTTTATTATTAGTTTAATTTACGTTCGTGCAGTATTTGAGTAATGGACGGTTCAAAAACGCTGATCACCAAGCAGTGGTGAACTCAAACTACAGTCGTTTATCCATTGTAACGTTTCAGAATCCAGCACAAGATGCAACTGTGTATCCTTTGAAGATTCGGGAAGGAGAGAAATCTGTGATGGAGGAACCAATCACTTTTTCTGAAATGTACGAGAGGAAGATTAGCAAGGATATTAAGATTGCTAGGATGAAGAAGCTGGGTAAGGAAGAAAAAGAACTCAGGTAAGGTAACTACAGAAGGCAAAACATGAAGATATCCTTGCTTAGATTTACTTTATATGATTATAATTTATGTTTTTCCTATGAATAATTATGTTTAATTTGCCCTTGTTGTTGATGTGTGATGATATCTTCACTATTGTTAATATTATTACGTATGTGTGTAACTGTAGTTCCTTTTGCAATTGTGAGACCAAAATCATTAATGATAAAATAAAGAGATGAACGTTCTGAGACACTAAAGTTTTTTGTCAACTTCTTTGTAATAATATCTGGTAAAGGAAATTTTATTCCGGCGGAGGGTTATTATTGTTGAGGATCTTCTTTATAATTTGTGAGGATCATGTTGAGTGAGCCTCCTATTTGTTTCTAACTTGTAGTTTGGTTTATTGTGTCATGATATGAAGTTTTTGGGTGGTTAGAGATGCAATTGCCTCTTAGAGAATTTATGTTTGTTTTTGAGTTTTTCCTTTTTTTTAGGTCTCAAGGCTAAAAGTTTATTATGATTTGGCATGATGTGAAGTGGATTATGGGATATTAGAGGAGTTAGAATTTTTTTAAATTTGGACAAAAATTTAAAAACCGCAAATTTATATTTTATATATAAAATATAAATAATCATCAATCAAAATAAAAGAGACTTATCATTTTGTCAACAAAAGTATAGTTTAAAATAAAAGAGATGAAACATAACCTTACAATAGCGTGTTAAATAAAACCTCAAGACAAATGTCCTTTCCAGAACTACGGTGAATGTTCGAATAATATCAATATCATCAAGTGACTTAAATATCTCCCGCTCAGTGTAACATACCATCTAGTCATTGAACCACATCATTGGTCTTATTGCATGCGCAATAACAATTGCATCAAACTTCCCACAAGATTTTCCATTTTCACTCAAGTGCCACATCCCATTAAATGACTCCAGTTTTATTGATCCAGCACGGTCTCTCGACATTCACCAACCGAATCTGCACAAGATCCAGATTCTATCACAAAAATAAAATGGGAACCAACAAAAAAACCAAAATTTATAAACAATAACAACACGAAAGTTACAAGAACTTATTTCTAATTGAAAATCACATCAAGAAGTCTTCATAAACTATAAATCAATCAAAATTCTGCAGAATTTAACATAAAATTTTCTTAGTTGTCAGTATTTCTGTTTTAGTTTAAAAAAACTTAATTAAAGGCTTGTGATTATCATATCAGTGTTTATGCCTATGTTTTTTCTATTACAAAAGATAAAATAAAGGAAAACAATTTTCATATAAGTTACAAGTTATTTTCATAAGTTATCCAGAAAAGCTTAAGAAAATAAATTGAAAAAAACTTATGGACATTGTTTTCATAACTCGGTCAATACAATTAGAATCTTGATAGTTAAAAACAAATGGTGACTAATGAGTATGCAATGAGGAATAACCACAGACAGTAAGCTCTCCTATATTACCGAACCACTCTTTAACCAAACCTTATTAACAATTTCAGCAAAACAAGAATCATTAAGAATAAAATACTAAGCAGCATGATCAAATATCAAAAAAAAAAATTATCATTAACATAAATGACACTAGCTCCCAATCTTCCACTAAGTCCATGAATACCTTAAAATATAAACGACAATGTTAGATTGTAGAAGAATGAAATTAAAACAGACAGAGGGGTAAATTAGTAATTGACAGTATATAAAATGGTTGAGCGAACACCGTGTTTATCTAAGTAGATAACGCAGAGGAGGCCGGAGATGTTGGTTTTGTTGTATGAGCTCTGTAACACCCTCTTCTATACCCCCAAATAAACAAATAAATCACATAATAAAATTTGATCAGAGTAAATTTGAAACATGGTATAAAAGAAATATGCCACATCATTCACCAAAATAACATACAACACCTACTCTATAAAAGACATGTAACAGTGGGGTAGCTCAACAAAGGAACTTAGTCCTTAAACCTACATCTCAATATTTAGAGTTAAAGCGGAAAATCTAAACATTGAATTACTTAAAACATGTAATCATATAAATACATATCATTCAGTTTGTTTCATCACATCATTCGTGTTTACATAAACATTTACCATCAGATACATATACAAAATGTATCCCAAAAGAATACTATACAATCCTAACTACCCGGTGCTACATATCAGAGCATAACCGACCAAAAGAGTGAAGTTAAACTTCACAAAAGATCTCCATCAAGCTAATCTGCAATGCCTCATAGAGCATTATAAAACAGCAGAATGGTGAGAAATATTATCATAATAATCAATGCATATAATTATATATATATATATACACAAACATGGAATACACATATTCCGCATTTCTCACCACAATTCATTCATAACTCATCATACATTTCACAACATATATAAACACACATGGATAATCACAAAACATGTTTCATCATGCATACATCCCTTATTTTCAATTCAATACTTCACATACGGGTATACTTTCATACAACAATACACATTAATCATGTGACTCAATGCAACTCAATGCAACTCATGCCATGTGGTACCAACACTTGTTATCATTTTTCGGTTTTTACACTTAAACCGGGTCCACCCTTCTAGACCGATAACAACAAAAGTCCGTTCCCTAAGCTTTCAAACCCACTCTTCTAGGTTTGGGACAAGTCACTAGTCTCTACGAAATTAGCAAACATTGCCTCTTGACTAAATGATACATATGCAATCAATAACCAAATGCACTTAAGACCGTTCTCGCATCTTAATCCCATGTATTCCAATAATTCATCACTCAAGAATTATAATAATGATTGCACACACAACATATTTCACATAATCAAAGCATTCATACTTTAAATCATCATCACCATATCATCAAACAATGCACACATATTCACAATATGTTCTCATGCATTATTCACATACAATTACAAGCAATGCACACATATTCACAATATGTTCTCATGCATTAATAATAACATCGTGCCAACGGCAACGAACTCAATCAAAATTATCATGCACTTTTAATCAATTTAAACAATGCATATATTGTCAAAAGACCATAATTCATAATCAATTCCACAATATAGGAATCACGCCTTACGGCTACCCACAGCATATGTTTCACGGTATACAATTATTTATTCCAACAAGGATCAAACACTATCGAACCAAGAAATCAACATGGAATGGAATCATAGAGAAAACCAATTGTTGTCACGCTCGCTAGCATGCTCGCCTAGCGAGTCTCTAGCGAGTGCTCGCTACCTGTTCGCCTAGCGAACAAGCTCGCGAAGGCAAATAGAAGCTACTGTCTTGCTTCGCTAGCCAGCTCGCTACAGCGAAGTCCTAGCGAACCTTCGCTGCCCCATTTGCTACCAGCGAAGAACCTCAAATCCATTCATCCTAAGTCTGGGACCGTTCGTTACCTACTCGCTGCAGCGAACGTTGACCAGCTCGCCTAGCGAACAAGCTAGTGAGTGTCTGCAAACTTTAAAACCCTCACTGCCCAACTTTCATAACTCTCCACAAAACCGACTGATTCTCACCAAACCAGTTCCATATCCTTAGTCTAACCTCCCTCGACTAAATTATACCACTTGTTCTCATTTTTTACCGTTAAAACTCGGTTTCTATCGATTAAATTCACTTTTGCCCTAAAATGGAAGTTGTAGAAAAATATCCAACAATCTAACCCAAGCAGACATAATCATATACATTGACAAGATAATGATATTTCACACCCTTACCTTGATTAAATTGATGCTTGAGAGTTGCTCTTGAGCTTTTCCAACTTTTCCTTCTTCTCCTTCTCTTTTCTCCTCTTTCCCTTTCTTTCTCTATTGTTTCTATCTTTTCCTTTTCTTTCCACTTTTCCTTTATAAGTCTTTCTCTTCTATTCTTTCCCTCATATTTCTCTTCTCAAACATCTACCAATTTCATTTAATTAATCATCCATCAATTAAATAATCCCCACAAATCATTTAATTAATATAAATAATTAATTAATAAAAATTGGGTTGTTACAACTCTCCCCCACTTTAGGAATTTTCGTCCTCGAAAATGTTACCTGATTCAAACAACTCTGGATAAGACTCCCTCATCTGGCTCTCAAGTTCCCAAGTCACATTTCCACCAGTCGGTCCTCCCCAAGCGACCTTCACCAAAGCAATCTCTTTGCCTCGAAGTTGCTTCAACTCCCGATCCTCTATCTGCATCGGTGATGTCTCCACAGTCACGTTATCTCCCACCTGCACATCATCTACTTGGATTACATGAGACGAATCCGCAATGTATTTTCTTAACTAAGATACATGGAACACGTCATGGAGATTAGCAAGCGACGGTGGTAAAGCAACTCGATAGGCTACCTATCCTATCCTCTACAAAATCTGATAAGGACCAATGAAACGCGGCGTCAACTTATGCGACTTTAATGCCTTACCAACACCAGTCATAGGAGTGACTCGAAGAAACACATGATCTACCTCTTGAAATTCAAGTGCCTTCCTCCTCTTGTCATGATAACTCTTCTGACGGCTCTGAGAAATCCTCATCTTCTCTTGAATCATCTTATTCTTATCGGTAGTCTGCTGGACTATCTCGGGTCCAACCACAAAACTCTCTCCAGATTCATACCAACACAATGGCGTCCTATTTCGTCTACCATACAATGCCTCAAACAGTGTCATACCAATACTCGAATGAAAACTGTTGTTGTAAGTAAATTCAATCAAAGGTAAGTAGTTATCCCAAGCTCCTCCCTTCTCCAACACACAAGCTCTCAAAAGATCCTCAAGTGATTGAATTGTTCTCTCAGTCTGACCATCGGTCTGCGAATGATAAGCTGAACTCAAATGCAACTTCGTACCCAAAGCACTTTGCAAACTCTCCCAAAATCTCGAAGTAAACCTAGGATCTCTATCTGACACAATGCTAGACGGAATACCATGCAAATTAACAATCCTCTCAATATACAGCTTTGCCAACCTCTCCAACGGGTAATCCATTCGCATAGGAATAAAGTGAGCAGATTTGGTCAATCTATCCACAATAGCCCAAATAGCTTCAAAGTTATTCGGCGTCCTCGGTAAACTAGATACAAAATCCATATAAATGCTATCCCATTTCCACTCAGTAATAAACAACGGTTTCATCAAACCCGGCGGTTTCTGATGCTCAATCTTTGACTTCTAACAAGTCAAACAAAAATACACAAACTCGACAATATCCTTCTTCGTACGAGGCCACCAAAACACTTTCCTCAAATCTTGATACATCTTAGTAGCACTCGGATGAATACTCAATCCACTACGATGCCCTTCTTCAAGAATACTCTTCTTAAGCTTAACAACATCAGGAACACAAACTCTATCATGACACCTCATGATACCATTTTCATCAATCCGAAAATCACCACCTTGGCCTTGATTGATCAAAGTCAACCGACCGACTAAACTCAAATCAGATTTCTGTCCTTCTCGAATCTCGTCCAGAATAACACTAGTAAGCTTTAACATACCCAACTTAACTCCATAAGAAGTCTTCTCACACACCAAAATAAAATCATAAAATTGCTCAATCAATTCCAACTCTTTTACCATCATCATCGACATATGCAACGATTTCCTACTCAATGCATCAGCTACCACATTTGCTTTACCCAGATTGTAATTCAAACCAAAATCATAATCCTTCAAAAGTTCTAACCATATCCGTTTCCTTGCGTTCAATTATTTTTGATCAAAAAGATACTTCAAACTCTTATGATCACTAAACACCTCAAATCTCGAACCAAACAAATAATGCCTCCAAAGTTTCAGCACAAATACAACAGCGGCCAACTATAAATCATTCGTCGGATAATTCTTCTCATGCACTTTGAGTTGCCTCGAAGCATAAGCTACAACTTGTTTATCTTGAATCAACACACCTCCTAAACCCATCAAAGAAGCATCACAATACACCACAAACGGTTATGTCGGATTCGGCAAAATCAAAACAGGAGTTATCGTCAATCTTCTCTTAAGCTCTTGGAAACTCCCTTCAAACTCTGCATTCCAAACAAAAGATTGACTTTTCCTAGTCAATTGTGTCAACAACAATGATAACTTGGCAAATCCCTCAATGAATTTTCGATAATATCCCGCCAAACCAAGAAAACTTCTAATCTCAAAAATTGATTTCAGAGTCTCCCATTGCGATACCGCTTTAACCTTCGACGGATCAACTGCAGTACCTCTACTCGAAATCACATGACCAAGAAAACTCACTTCCTTCAACCAAAATTCACACTTAGAAAGTTTAGCATATAACTGCTTCTCTCTCAATACAGACACAATTCTTAGATGCTCGATATGTTCTTCTTCACTCTTCGAATAGACCAAAATATCATCAATGAAAACAACCATAAACTTGTCCAAATAAGGATGGAAAATCCTATTCACGTACTCCATAAATACACCTGGTGCATTAGTCACACCAAATGGCATCACAAAATACTCATAGTCTCCATACCTCGTTCTAAAAGCAGTCTTCTGAATATCCTCAGCCTTCACACGAATCTGATGATACCCAGATCTCAAATCTATCTTACTAAACACACTCGCACCAACCAACAGATCCATCAAATCATCAATCCTCGGAAGTGGATACTTATTCTTGATAGTCACCTTGTTCAATTTTCTGTAATCCACACAGAGTCTCATAGAGCCTTCTTTCTTCTTAACCAACAACACCGGTGCACCCCACAGTGACACACTTGGACGAATAAACCTCTTCTCAAGTAGATCTTCAAGTTTACTCTTCAATTCTTTCAATTCCGATGCGGACATACGATATGGAGCCATCGATATCGGACTAGTTCCAGGAATTAAGTTGATCACAAACTCAATTTCTCGTTCCGGCGGTAAATATATTATCTCCTCAAGAAAAACTTTCGGAAAGTCACAGACAATTGGTAAAGCATCAATCGTTCCACTTTCACCAATGCTCATTGTTGCCATTAACAAGAATACCTTAGCACCATCTTGCAGTGAATCCTTCACTTGCTTAGAAGTCATAAACAAATATTCCTCATCCTCAGGTTCAGGAAAAATAACCATTTTGTCAAAATAGTTAATATAGACATAATTGAATTCCAACCAATTCATCCCAAGAATAACATCAAGTTGATCTAAGTGAAGACACACTAAATCAACTCCAAAGTCTTTACCAAAAATACTCAACGGACAATTCAAACACACATACGGGGTAGTTACTGAACCCATAACAGGAGTATCAATAACCATACCTCCACTCATAACAGACAACTCAAGACTTTATCTCTTAACATAATCCAAGGAAATAAAAGAATGTGTAGCTCCAGTATCAATTATAGAGATCAAAGGTATACCATTAATGAATCACGTACATTGGATCAATCGATCATCATTAGCTATCACCGATCCTGATAGAGCAAACACTTTCCCACTCCCTTGAGTCTTCTTTGGCTTGTCACACTTGGTACTAATGTGCCCTTGCTCACCACAGTTGTAACAAGTCACATTCGCATGGCTTCTGCACCCAAGAACTTTGTGGCCTGACTTCCCACACTTGAAACACTTCTGCTCGACACTCGTGCACTCAGGAGCATGATGTCCCGCTTCACCGCACCTAAAACATCTCACCGGAGTAGAAACTCCTCCCCTAATTGGCTTCTTGCCGTAACCAGCTTTATGTTTCCCCTTATCAGCAGGAGTCACATACGGCTTCCCTCTGAATTGACCTTTTCCCTTCTTGTCACTTAAACTCTTGTAATGGCTAGACCGAGCCCTACAGTCTTCATCATAAATTCTACTCTTGTTCACCAACTCAGAAAATCGCCTAATTTCCTGATAACCAACAACTTACTTGATTTCCGGCCTCAAACCATTCACAAACTTGAGACACTTGGATATCTACGCATTAGTAGTGTTATAATAAGGACAAAACTTAATCAATTCCTCAAACCTTGTGGCATACTCGGCCACAGTTGAGTTACCCTGCTTCAGCTCAAGGAATTCAATTTCCTTCTTACCACGCACATCTTCTGGAAAATAATTCTCTAGAAATGTCTCTCTAAAAAGATCCCAAGTAACTACAATCTCATCCTCTCCAAACCTTTGGCGAGTGTTACCCCACCAGTCCTCAGCTTCCTCTTCAAGCATATGAGTGCCAAACTGCACCCTCTGCGCATCCGAACAATTCATGACTCGAAAGATCTTCTCAATCGCTTTCAGCCAAACTTGTGCTTTGTCAGGTTCATGGGTTCCCTTGAAAATCGGTGGATTGTTCCTTTGGAACCTGCCCAAAGCACGAAACTCATCATAAGCGTTATTTCCAACATTCACATTGGCTTGGGGATTCTGCCCAATCACTCCAGCCAACCTCGTTAACGCCTCAGCAATCGCTTCGTCATTCCTGCCTGCAACCATTGTTCTTGATTCCCACAACAAATCCTCGTTAAAACAACCATGTGGATAGTGCTACACACATATTCCAAATGCATAAGAGAATGAACACGTTAACAACTTGGTCAACAAACCAATCTGCTCTGATACCACTTAATGTAACACCCTCTTCTATACCCCCAAATAAACAAATAAATAACATAATAAAATTTCATAAGAGTAAATTTGGAACATGGTATAAAATAAGTATGCCACATCATTCACCAAAATAACATACAACACCTGCTCTATAAAATACATGTAACAGTGGGGTAGCTCAATAGAGGAACTTAATCCTTACACCCACATCTCAATATTTAGAGTTAACGCGGAAAATCTAAACATTGAATTACTTAAAACATGTAATCATATAAATACATATCATTCAGTTTGTTTCATCACATCATTCGTGTTTCCATAAACATTTACCGTCAGATACATATACAAAATGTACCCCAAAAGAATACTATACAGTCCTAACTACCCGATGCTACATATCAAAGCATAACCGACCAAAAGAATGAAGCTAAACTTCACAAAAGACCTCCATCAAGCTAATCTGCAATGCCTCATAGAGCATTATAAAACATCAGAAGGGTGAGAAATATTATCATAATAATCAATGCATATAATTATATATATGTACACAAACATGGAATACACATATTCCGCATTTCTCACCACAATTCATTCATAACTCATCATATATTTCACAACATATATAAACACACATGGATAATCACAAAACATGTTTCATCATGCATACATCCCTCATTCTCAATTAAATACTTCACATACGAGTATACTTTCATATAACAATACACATTAATCATGTGGCTCAATGCAACTCATGCCATGTGGTACCAACACTTGTTATCATTTTTCGGTTTTTACACTTAAACCGGGTCCACCCTTCTACACCGATAACAACAAAATCCCGTTCCCTAAGCTTTCAAACCCACTCTTCTAGGTTAGGGACAAGTCACTAGTCTCCATGAAACTAGCAAACATTGCCTCTTGACTAAATGATGCATATGCAATCAATAACCAAATGCACTTAAGACCGTTCTCGCTTCTTAATCCCATGCATTTCAATAATTTATCACTCAAGAATTATAATAATGATTGCTCACACAAAATATTTCACATAATCAAAGCATTCATACTTTAAATCATCATCACCATATCATCAAGCAATGCACACATATTCACAATATGTTCTCGTGTATTATTCACATACAATTACAAGCAATGCACACATATTCACAATATGTTCTCATGCATTAATAATAACATTGTGCCAATGGCAACGAACTCAATCAAAATCATCATGCACTTTTAATCAATTTAAACAATGCATATATTGTCAAAAGACCACAATTCATAATCAATTCCACAATATAGGATTCACGCCTTACGGCTATCCACAGCATATGTTTCACAGTATACAATTATTCATTCCAACAAGGATCGAACACAATCGAATCAAGAAATCAACATGGAATGGAATCATGGAGAAAACCAATTGTTGTCACACTCGCTAGCATACTCGCCTAGCGAGTCTCTAGAGAGTGCTCGCTACCTGTTCGCCTAGCGAACAAGCTCGCGAAGGCAAACAAAAGCTATTGTTTTGCTTCGCTACCCAACTCGCTACAGCAAAGTCCTAGCGAACCTTCGCTGCCCCATTCGCTACCAGTGAAGAACCTCAAATCCATTCGGCCCAAGTCTGGGACCGCTCACTACCTACTTGCTACAGGGAACGTTCGCGACCAGCTCGCCTAGCGAACAAGCTAGTGAGTGTCTGCAAACTTCAAAACCCTCACTGCCCAACTTTCATAACTCTCCACAAAACCGACTGATTCTCACCAAACCAGTTCCATAGCCTTAGTCTAACCTCCCTCAACTAAATTATACCACTTATTCTCATTTTTGACCGTTAAAACTCGGTTTCTATCGATTAAATCCATTTTTGCCCTAAAATGGAAGTTGTAGAAAAACATCCAACAATCTAACCCAAGCATTCATAATCATATACATTGACAAGATAATGATATTTCACACCCTTACCTTGGTTAAATCGATGCTTGAGAGTTGTTCTTGAGCTTTTCCAACTTTTCCTTCTTCTTCTTCTCTTTTCTCCTCTTTCCCTTTCTTTCTCTATTGTTTCTATCTTTTCCTTTTCTTTCCACTTTTCCTTTATAAGTCTTTCTCTTCTATTCTTTCCATCATATTTCTCTTCTCAAACATCTAACAATTTCATTTAATTAATCATCCATCAATTAAACAATCCCCACAAATCATTTAATTAATATAAATAATTAATTAATAAAAATTGGACTGTTACAAGCTCTAACTTGATTTTGGTTGGGTAGTATATCGTTATGTGAATAGGTGTGGGGCTTTCTTTTTCACCTTTTGTTTTTGTGTTGTTAGTGACTGCATGTAATTTCTTTTCTTTTTCTATTTTGTTTTGGTTTTTTGTGTGTTATTCTATTGCATGTTGTATGTTGCATTAACACTTCTCGTGCTTGTGACCTTTTATTTATTTTCTTGTGGGTTGTCGCCCTTCTTTAATTATATATCATTTGATAATTGAAAAGTTATAGTAATGTTACGAGCTATGAGTTATACGTCATGGTAAAAAGAAGATATATGTTTCAAGTAAATAAGGTTAATTGCATTAAAAAATGAAGGTAATTGAGTTAAGTAAATAATTAATTTAATTTATATTTGGTAGCAATCTCATGAGCTTGAGGTATTGATGATGTTTCTTCCACGTCATCTTCAATGGGATTTTTGTGAACAAGGCACAAATGAAATCCAATACTTTATCAATTTCCTGTCTTTCATCTGCCTTGTTAAAATAATTTTCAGGGATACTATTTTCTTGAAGATTTTCTTGTTGGATGTCTACATCTATACAATTCTTTACATCTGTATTTTCATCTAGTAATAGATCATCTTCAAGTTGTCTTCTTTCTTCTTCCTCATATTTCTTGTTTACCTTAGATTCTTCTATTTCTAATTCATCTTCTTCGTCTGACGTCATGCTTTGTTCTTCTTCTTTCACACATTCTTCTTCCAACCTAAACTCTCACCAAATAAATTTATCTGGATAAAAGTTAGCTTCCTTACATTCATTCATAAGGATTTTTCCCTCCCTCTGATATGCTTTAAAAGTTTTGGTCGCCTCTTCCAGAGTTATTCCCGAATCAGGCGACCAACATGCAGGAGATACAGGTGGCAATGTATAAAAAACATTCATAACTACACAACTCAGAAACTTTATTAGTCGCACAGTATATAAGAATTCATGAAGCAAAAATAATCTTTTTTTAAAAATAAAAATAAAAATAAAAATAAAAATAAAAAAAAATTTTAGTTGTGGATCAACAAAATTTTAACTAAAATAAAACTATACATCCTATGATCTTTAGCAGTCCCCCGCAACGGTGCCAAAAACTTGATCGGAAAAATAACAAGTGTACTATTTTTCCAATGTAGTAATAATGGGGATTTCCCCGAATGTCGATCTCAAGGACTGATTGACGATATAGAGTTCTGGTTTTATTTTAGTTAAATAAAAGCTCTAAGGTTTTTAAAAAGGTTTTGTTTAATTATAAAAATATTTTCAAGTGAAAGGGGAAAATTGACTAATTAGTTTAAACAGATATGAGTAACCTGCTAGGGAAGGTGTATGATCCGACTCAGTAACAACTCTGAATTAATATGCAACGACTTATTATAACTACTTAATTACCAATTCTTTATAATGTTTACTCCTAAGTCCATAATGAGAAAACCTTTAATCGTCTACCATAATTCCTACGTCCATAGAAAATTATAAGTGAGATTAAGCAATCAATTATCAAGAATTATTCCGGTTCCTATAGGGTATCTCTAGTCCTAGGTGATATCTACTATAGGATGATCAATAGAAAAGCCTTAACAACGGCGGTCCAGCCTAATCATTAATCGTAAATCAAACCCTGTTGGTCCGACAGATCAAGCATTAAGAACAACTAGAGATTAAATCAGTTATTAAACAAAGGAAATCTCATTGCAATAATAATATCAGAACTATTACATATTCAAATTAGAGACACCCCCTAGCATTAGGGGGTTTAGCTACTCATAAAATTCACAAAAAATACAAAATAAAAAATAGACATTACAAGATAAGAGGGTCCTTGGATCTTCAATGACTTCCGCTCATGAATACATTTAGTTCCCCAATAACCTTGATCTCTCTAATCCTTATAGTGCAATTCTTCTCTGGACAAAAAAAATCATGTTTTCCTTCTCAAAATATGTCTTAAATACTTCCAGGTCCAACACAGTAATAGGAAAATACCCAAAACACTCATAGGGATCACAGAGGCCCAAAAATTCAGAAAATTAGAGGATGAAGTATTTCAGCAAACACGGGCCGTGTCAGTTGACCCAGGAGGCCGTGTTGGCTCCCTGTCTATCTGGAATCAAAACTTTTTGTTCCAGACATGCTGACACGGCCGTGTCAGCCCCATGGAATCTCCCTTTCTGTTCCAGGCATGCTGACATGCGCAGTCGTGTCAGCCCCCTAGAATCTCTTTCTTGCATCTTTTCTTGGTCACACATATCCTCCTGACACGACCCGTGTCAGGCAACATGGTTGGCCGTGTCAGGTGTAACACCCCCTTTCTATACCCCAAATTAATAATAAATCATTTAGGCATGTATAAAAAAAATCCATCAGAGTATAATTAAAATACGGTATAAAAGAGGTGCGCCACATCATACTTGAATTTAAAACATACAACACCTGCTCAATAAAGATATATATATATATATATATATATATATATATATATATATATATATATATATATATATATATATATATATATATATATATATATATATATATATATATATATATATATATATATATATATATATATATATATATATATATATATATATATATATATATATATATATATATATATATATATATATATATATATATATATATATATATATATATATATATCTATCTATATATATATATATATATATATATATATATATATATATATATATATATATATATATATATATATCTATATATATATATATATATATATATATATATATATATATATATATATATATATATATATATATATATATATATATATATATATATATATATATATATATATATATATATATATATATATATATATATATATATATATAGATATATATATATATATATATATATATATATATATATATATATATATATATATATATATATATATATATATATATATATATATATATATATATATATATATATATATATATATATATATATATATATATATATATATATATATATATATATATATATATATATATATATATATATATATATATATATATATATATATATATATATATATATATATATATATATATATATAGACACACACACACACAAGCATAGAATATACATATTCCACATTCTCGCCACAATTCATCATAACTCATCATATATATTCATCATGCACACATCCATAATTCTCATCATTCCACATAAACATACACATATGCTTACATTCACACAACATTTATATCCATGCCATGCAACTCAATGCAACTCATGCCATGTGGTACCAACACTTGTTATTATTTTTCGGTTTTTACATTTAAACCGGGTCCGTCCCCTAGACCAATAACAAACAAAAGCCCGTCCTCTAAGCTTTCAAACCCACCCTTCTAGGTTTGGGACAAGTCACTAGTCTCCACGAAACTAGAAAGCATTGCCTCTTGACAACAAGTGATGCGTATGCAATCAACAACAAATACACTTAAGACCGTTCTCGCATCTTAATCCCATGCATTATCAAATAATTCATAACACAAGAATTATATCATGATTGCACACACAACATATTTCATCAAAGTATTCATACTTTCAACATCATCAATACATTCATCAAGTAGTATACAAGAATCAAATAGATTCATTCACAAATACAATCGCATACAATTAATATGCACTCACAACATCGTGCCAAACGACAACGAACTCTACCACAATCATTCATACACTTTTAAATCAATTTAAACAATGTATATTTACCAAAAGGCCACATTTCACAATCGATTCCACAATCTAGGATTCACACCATACGGCTACCCACAACATAACATATCATAGCATACAACTATGCATTCAGAAAGATCGAGCATAATCGAGCCAAACAATCAACATTGGATGGAAACACAATAAGAAATAAGAATTCTGTCACGTTCGCTACATCATTCGCCTAGCAAGTCATTGGCGAACACTCGCTACTGGTTCGCCTAGCGAACAAGCTCGCGAAGGAGGTCTAGGCGCTACTGGAAGTGCTCGCTACCTGCTCGCTTAGCGAGGTCCTAGCTAACCCTTCGCTACCTCACTCGCTACCAACGAGATTGGATCATTTGGTTCTGCCCATGTCTGGGACCGTTCGCTACCAGCTCCCTGTTGGCTCTCCTGGCGAATAACTCACCACCATGCTCGCCTAGCGAAGGTGCTAGCGAGCGTCTGCATTGTTCAAAACCCTCAATTCCCAAAAATCTTCATAAACTCATAAAATCACCCGATTCAAAACCTACAAGTTCCCGTAGTCTTAGCCTAATATTCCTTGACTAAACTACACCATTTAATCCAACTTTTAGCCATTTAACCATTGATTTCTATCGATTAAACTCATTTCGACCTAAAATTGAAAAAGATGGAAAACATCCAAACAATCCAAACACACACATACATAATCATATACATTGGTAAGATAATAAGATTTCACACCCTTACCCGATTAATTGAACTCTAAAAGTTGTTCTTGATGATTCTAAGCTTTTCCTCTATTTTCTCCTCTTCTCTCTTTTTCCTTCTTTCTTTCTCTTCTTTTTCCTTTCTCTCTATTTCTATCCTTTTCTTTTCTCTTTCCCACTTATATCTCTTCTATTCTATTTCTCTCCAAACATCTACTAATCCATTTCTCACAAAATATCTCAACTTATCATTAAATCCTTAATATCTAAAATACCCTTCACTCTATTTTCCCGAAAACTCTCAAAATCGGTAAAATAGCATAATATGAAAACATAACATATTAACACATATATTTCACAATTAAAATAATAAACACCAAAATAAATCAAAAGACTCAACAAAATTGGGAAATCAGAATCAAGGCGTTACAACTCTCCCCCACTTTAGGAATTTTCGTCCTTGAAAATATTACCTGATGCAAACAACTCTAGATACGACTCTCGCATCCCACTCTCTAATTCCCAAGTCATATTGCCTTCCGATGCGCCTCCCCACGCTAATTTCACAAGCGCAATATCTTTGTCTCTTAGCTTCTTAAATTCACGGTCCAGAATTATAATCGGTAAAGCGTCAACCGTAAGGTTATCTCTCACCTCAACCTCGTCCATAGGAATAACATGTGACGGATCCATAATATACTTCCGAAGTTGTGAAACATGGAACACATCATGGAGATTAGCAAGCGATGGCGGTAAAGCAACCCGATAGGCTACCTCTCTTATCCTCTACAAAATCTGATAAGGACCAATAAAACGCGGCGTCAACTTACGCGACTTCAACGCTCTGCCAACACCAGTCATTGGAGTAACTCGAAGAAACACGTGATCTCCCTCTTGAAAATCAAGTGCTTTCCTCCTCTTATCATAATAACTCTTTTGACGACTCTGGGAAATCTTCATCTTAATCTTATCGGTAGTTTGCTGGACTATCTCAGTTCCAACCACAAAACTCTCTCTAGACTCATACCAACACAATGACGTCCTACACCGTCTACCATACAATGCCTCAAACGGTGCCATACCAATACTCAAATGAAAACTGTTGTTGTAAGTAAGTTTAATCAAAGATAAGTAGTTATCCCAAGCTCTTTCCTTTTCCAATACACAAGCCCTCAAAAGATCCTCAAGTGATTGAATCGTCCTCTCAGTCTGATCATCGGTCTGCGGATGATAAGCATAACTCAAACGTAACTTCGTACCCAAAGCACTTTGCAAACTCTTCCAAAATTTTGAAGTAAACCTTGGATCTCTATCTGACACAATGCTAGACGGAATACCATGCAAACTGACAATCCTATCAATGTACATCTTTGCCAATCTCTCCAACGGGTAATCCATTCGCATAGGAATAAAGTGAGCAGATTTGGTCAATCTATCCACAATAACCCAAATAGCTTCCAAGTTACTCGGCGTTCTAGGTAAACCAGATACAAAATCCATAGATATGCTATCCCATTTCCACTCAGGAATAAACAACGGTTGCATCAAACCCGACGGTTTCTGATGCTCGATCTTTGACTTCTAACAAGTTAAACAAGAATACACAAACTCAGCAATATCCTTCTTCATACGAGGCCACCAAAATACTTTCCTCAAATCTTAATACATCTTAGTAGCACCCGGATGAATACTCAGTCCACTATGATGCCCTTCTTTAAGAATACTCTTCTTCAGCTCAACAATCTCAGGAATATAAACTCTATCACGACATCTCATGATACCCTTCTCATCAATCCGAAAATTACCGCCTTGACCTCGATTGATTATAGTCAACCGATCAACTAAACCCAAATCAGATTTCTGTCCTTCTCGAATCTCGTCAAGAATACCACTTGTAAGCTTTAACATACCAAGCTTAACTTCGTAAGAAGTCTTCTCACACACCAAGCTCAAATTGCGAAATTGCTCAATCATTTCCAACTCTTTTACCATCATCATCGACATATGCAACGATTTCCTACTCAATGCATCAGCTACTACATTTGCTTTACCCGGATGGTAATTCAAACCAAAATCGTAATCCTTCAGAAGTTCCAACCATCTCCTCTGCCTTGCATTCAATTCTTTCTGATCAAAGAGATACTTCAAACTCTTATGATCACTAAATACCTCAAATCTCGAACCAAACAAATAATGCCTCCAAAGCTTCAGCACAAATACAACAACACCCAACTCTAAGTCATGCGTCAGATAATTCCTCTCATGCACTTTGAGTTGTCTCGAAGCATAAGCTACAACTTGTTTATTTTGCATCAACACACCTCCTAAACCCATCAAAGAAGCATCATAATACACAACAAACGGTTCCGTCGGATTCGGCAAAATCAAAACAGGAGTTGTCGTCAATCTTCTCTTAAGCTCTTGAAAACTTTCTTCACACTTTGCATCCCAAACAAAAGCTTGACCTTTCCTAGTCAACTGCGTCAATGGCAATGATAACTTGGCAAATCCTTCAATGAATTTCCGATAATAATCTACCAAACCGAGAAAACTTCTAATCTCAAAAACTGATTTCGGAGCCTTCCAATGTGATACCGCTTCCACCTTTGACGGATCAACTGCAATACCTCTACTCGAAATCACATGACCAATAAAACTCACTTCTTTCAACCAAAATTCACACTTAGAAAGTTTAGCATATAACTGCTTCTCTTTCAACACATATAACACAATCCTCAAATGCTCGACATGTTCTTCTCCACTCTTCGAATAAATCAAAATATCATCAAATGAACAGGACCACAAACTTGTCTAAGTGAGGATGGAAAATCCTATTCATGTACTCTATAAATACACCTGGTGCATTAGTCACACCAAATGGCCTCACAGAATACTCATAATGTCCATACCTTGTTCTAAAGGCAGTCTTCTGAATATCTTCGACCTTCACACGTATTTGGTGATACCCAGATCTCAGATCTATCTTACTAAAGACACTCACACCAACCAACTGGTCCATCAAATCATCAATCCTCGGAAGTGGATACTTATTCTTGATAGTCATCTTGTTCAATTGTATGTAATCCACACAAAGTCTCATAGAACCTTCTTTCTTCTTAACCAACAAAACTGGTGCACCCCACGGTGACACACTGGAATAAACTTCTTCTCAAGTAGATCTTCAAGTTGACTCTTCAACTCTTTCAATTCCGATGCAGACATACGATATGGAACCATCGATATCGGACTAGTTCCAGGAATTAAGTCGATCATAAACTCCACCTCTCGTTCCGGCGGTAAATCTCTTATCTCATCAGGAAAAACTTTCGGAAAATCACGGACAATTGGTAAAGCATCCATTGCTCCATTTTCACCAATGTTCAAAGTTTCCATCAACATAAATACCTTCGCACCATCTTGTACTAATTCCTTTACTTGCTTAGCAGTCATAAGCAAGTCTCCTTCATCATCAAGTTCAGGAAAAATAACCGTTTTATCAAAACAGTTAATATAGGCACGATTGAATTCCTACCAATTCATCCCAAGAATAACATCAAGTTGATCTAAGTGAAGACACACTAAATCAACCCCAAAGTCTTTACCAAAAATATTCAACGGACAATTCAAACACACAAAAGGGGTAGTTACTGAACCCATAGCAGGAGTATCATTAACCATACCACTACTCATAATTGACAACTCAAGGTCCAACCTCTTAACACAATCAAAAGAAATAAATGAATGTGTAGCTCCAGTATCAATTATAGCAATCAAAGGTATACCATTAATGAAGCACGTACCTCGGATCAACCGATCTTCACTAGCAGTCTCCAATCCTGATAGAGCAAACACTTTTCCATTCCCTTGAGTCTTCTTTAGCTTATCACACTTAGTACTAATGTGCCCTTGCTCACCACAATTGTAGTAAGTCACACTCGCACTGCTTCTGCACTCCATAGCTTTATGGTCTGACTTATCACACTTGAAACATTTTTGCTCAACACTTGCGCACTCAGGAGTACGGTGTCCTTCTCTAACGCATCTATAACATCTCACCGGAGTGGAAACTCCTCCCCCACTCGGCTTTTTGCCGTAACCAGCTTTTTGTTTCCCCTTATCAGCAAGAGCCACATACGGCTTCCCTCGAAATTGACCTTTTCCTTTCTTGTCCCTTAAACTCTTATAGTGGGAAGATCTAGCTCTACTATCTTCATCATAAATTCTACTCTTGTTCACCAACTCAGAAAATCGCCAAATTTCCTGATAACCAACGACTTGCTTAACTTCATGCCTCAAACCATTCACAAACTTAAGACACTTGGATCTCTCAGCATTAGCAGTGTTGTAATGAGGACAAAACTTAATCTATTCCTTAAACCTTGCGGCATACTCGGCCACAGTTGAGTTACCCTGCTTCAGCTCAAGGAGATCAATTTCCTTCTTACCACGCACATCTTCTGGAAAATACTTCTCCAGAAATGTCTCTCTAAAAACATCCCAAGTAACCACAATCTCATCCTCTTCAAACCCCTGGCGAAGTGTTACTCCACCAGTCCTCAGCTTCCTCTTCAAGCATATGAGTGCCAAACTGCACCCTCTGCGCATCTGAACAGTTCATGACTCAAAAGATCTTCTCGATCGCTTTCAACCATACCTGTGCTCTGTCAGGTTCATGGGTTCCCTTGAAAATTGGTGGATTGTTCCTTTGGAACCTTCCCAAAGCACGAAACTCGTCATCAGCATTGTTTCCAGCATTCACGTTGGCTTGTGGATTCTGCTCAATTGCTCCAGCCAACATCGCCAAAGCTTTGGCAATCGCTTCATCATTCCTATCGGCGACCATCGTTCTAAATCCCAACAACGAAACTCAAAAGAACTAACAATATCGATAGTGTCATACACACAATCCGATATATATAGGGAATAAACACATTAACAACTTGGTCAACTGACCGACCTGCTCTGATACCACTTATATAACACCCCCTTTCTATACCCCAATTAATCAAATAAATCATTTAGCATGTATAAAAAATATCCATCAGAGTATAATTAAAATACGGTATAAAAGAGGTGCGCCACATCATACTTGAATTTAAAACATACAACACCTGCTCAATGAAGATATACAACAGTGGGGTAACATTCAACAGAGCAACTTAGTCCTTACACCCACATTTCAATATTTAGAATAAAAGCGAAAACATCTAAACATTTATAATCATCAAACATATATACATATATATCATTCGGTTCGATTCACAACATAATTCATGTTTTCATAAACATTCTACAACAAGATACATGTACAATGTATCACAAAAGAATCATATATCCTAGCTACCCGTTGCTACATATCAGAGCTAATCGACAAAAGAATGAAGACACGCTTCACAAAAAGACCTCCAGCATACCTACTCTGCAATGCCTCATAGAGCATCATAAAACAGCAGAAGGGTGAGAAATATTATCATAATAATCAATGCATATAATTATATATATATATATATATATATATATATATATATATATATATATATATATATATATATATATATATATATATATATATATATATATATATATATATATATATATATATATATATATATATATATATATATATATATATATATATATACACACACACACACACACACAAGCATAGAATATACATATTTCACATTCTCGCCACAATTCATCATAACTCATCATATATATATCACCATATATATGTATAAACAAATATGGAATAATCACCAAGCATATTCATCATGCACACATCCCTAATTCTCATCATTCCACATAAACATACACATATGCATACATTCACACAACATTTATATCCATGCCATGTGACTCAATGCAACTCATGCCATGTGGTACCAACACTTGTTATTATTTTTCGATTTTTACATTTAAACCGGGTCCGTCCCCTAGACCAATAACAAACAAAAGCCCGTCCTCTAAGCTTTCAAACCCACCCTTCTAGGTTTAGGACAAGTCACTAGTCTCCACAAATCTAACAAGCATTGCCTCTTGACAACAAATGATGCGTATGCAATCAACAACAAATGCACTTAAGACCGTTCTCGCATATTAATCCCATGAATTATCAAATAATTCATCACACAAGAATTATATCATGATTGCACACACAACACATTTCATCAAAGTATTCATACTTTCAACATCATCACAACATTCATCAAGTAGTATACAAGAATCAAATAGATTCATTCACAAATACAATCGCATACAATTAATATGCATTCACAATATCGTGCCAAACGACAACGAACTCTACCACAATCATTTATACACTTTTAAATCAATTTAAACGATGTATATTTTCCAAAAGACCACATTTCAGAATCGATTCCACAATCTAGGATTCACGCCATACGGCTACCCACATCATAACATATCACAGCATACAACTATGCATTCAGAAAGATCGATCATAATCGAATCAAACAATCAATATTGGATGGAAACACAACAAGAAATAAGAATGTTGTCACGTTCACTACACCACTCGCCTAGCGAGTCCTTGGCAAACACTCGCTACTGGTTCGCCTAGCGAACAAGCTCGCGAAGGAGGTCTGGGCGCTACTGGAAGTGCTCGCTACCTGCTCGCTTAGCGAGGTCCTAGCGAACCCTTCGCTACCTCACTCGCTACGAGCGAGATTGGATCATTTGGTTCTGCCCAAGTCTGGGACCGTTCGCTACCAGCTCGCTGTTGGCTCTCCTGGCGAATAACTCTCCACCATGCTCGCCTAGCGAAGGTGCTAGCGAGCGTCTGCGTTGTTCAAAACCCTCAATTCCCAAAAATCATCAGAAACTCATAAAATCGCCCAATTCAAAACCTACAAGTTCTCGTAGTCTTAGCCTAATATTCCTCGACTAAACTACACCATTTAATCCAACTTCTAACCGTTTAACCATTGATTTCTATCGATTAAACTCATTTCGAGCTAAAATGGAAAAAGATGGAAAACATCCAAACAATCCAAACACACACATACATAATCATATACATTGGTAAGATAATAAGATTTCACACCCTTACCCGATTAATCGAACTCTAAAAGTTGTTCTTGATGATTCCAAGTTTTTCCTCTATTTTCTCCTCTTCTCTCTTCTTCCTTCTTTCTTTCTCTTCTTTTTCCTTTCTCTCTATTTCTATCCTTTTCTTTTCTCTTTTCCACTTATATCTCTTCTATTCTATTTCTCTCCAAACATCTACTAATCCATTTCTCACAAAATATCTCAACTTATCATTAAATCCTTAATGTCTAAAATACCCTTCACTCTATTTTCTCGAAAACTCTCAAAATCGGTAAAATAGCATAATATGCAAACATAACATATTAACACATAAATTTCACAATTAAAATAATAAACACCAAAATAAATCAAAAGACTCAACAAAATTGTGGAATCAGAATCGGGGCGTTACATCAGGCCTTCAGTAGCTTTCCAATTTCACTTCCAAACATACTGTATTGTCCACTTTTTCGCTCTGATTCTTCCTGATTGCTTACCTGAACCTAAAAACAATGGAACTACCAAACCAACGCATAAAATGCGATAAAAGCAAATAAAATGCAACTAAACATATAAGAAGGTTAACTCAAAATATCGGTAAAATAACGCATAAAAATCACTGATCACTAAGGTACTCATTGAGAACACTTGTAATTAGAGGGGTCAAAAAAGTCCTATATGACAAAGTCCTAATATTTAGGCCCCTTGTTGGCCCTCATTTTTTAGTCTCCTACTACATAAATATTTTTTTTGGCCTCTTATTTTTAAGCCCCCCTCATACTTTTGCTTTGTATGGGGCCTCCTAACTAATGGCCTCAAAATCTAATTAGTTTGTACCAAAATATTTTAGTTTTTTTAATTATTCTTTTTTAAAAAATAAATTCTTTTAGAATTTTAAAAATAAATAAAAAATATCTTTAAAAAATCTAACTTTTTCATTTAAAAAAATCGAGTGTTTTTCGAAAATAAAAAGGTCAATCTTTTATCAAAGATAAAGGCCGAACTTTTTTATAAAAAAAAATTAATTTTTTTTAGCAAAATGCCACCTTCTGAAATGCAATGTACGAAACTACCACCCATTGAAAAAAAATATACAAATTTGCCACACATTCAGTAGGGGCTCGTCCAATGGAAGGACGAACCTGTGAAAAGTTCTTCCCCATGAAGGGGCTCAGCCAACCAAATGACGACCCCTTGAATGCTCCGTTTTTTTTATTTATTTAAATATAAAACTCAATTTAAAATATATATTTAATTGTTTTATAAATATTAAATACTCTTTTAATGATTTAAACCATTAAAAAAATATATAATAGACATTACAAATTAAGAAATATTTTTTAAAATAATATAAAAAACAAACAAATTAATTTAGACGGGCCGATTTGACGGGCCTACTACATATTCCGCATCTTCTCTTTTCTTTCTCAGGATCATCCATTTCGGTTCTAATTCTTGTACTATTTGGACGTCTTTTCTTATTCCTTCGCATTGTCTCGTCATGGCAAAGAGTAAATCCTTCATATGTTGGTCAATTTTCGTGGTGTGGAAGTCCAAGAAAGCATTCGCTGTAGACTTTGAATACACTCAGAACCTTGAAAACATCTGGTATGTGCATGTTGTGGTCTTAGCGTATACTAGCACGTGCTGTGATTACGTGGGAGCAAGGTAAATGAAATACTTGAAACCTCCCACAATCGCACCACCCTCTCCTGATATCAATGCTAAAAGTACCTAAAGGTTGGCCGTCATGTTGATTAATCCTTTCGGCCACCATAAAACAGAATCTCTCGCGATCAAATTGGATGACATATGGCTGCTAGATTTACTCGCTTCGTCACTCCAATTCCTCGACCTAATTTTGATTTCTCTTACCCCCAATCACAACACAAAACATTTAATCATTCACTATCTCAACCAACTTCTACTGGCCGTATTGACGATGTTTATTTCCCTCCCATCCAACAAATCCCTCCAACCACCTTCAACCAACCATCCCAGACAGTCCCCAACTATCTCCTAACTGATGATCAACTTAAAGAATGGTCAGGTTTTTCTGTTACTGATGTGGACATGGTCGATACATCACATCAACATGAAAATGTATGTGAAGATGAAGAGTTGTCTTCCGACTCTACTCCATCACCACCAAGAGAGCAACCAAAAGAGTTAGGCAAGAGAAAACGTGTGAAAAAGAGTAAAACCTGTGGAACTGGGGGTCATTTACGTAGACAAAAATGATGTATTTTTTTTACTCATTCGTATTAATAAAATTGCTTTTATATATGATTTTATTTAATAAAAAAATTATTTTAATTAATTACATAATTAATTGAATAATATAAATTTTTTTAATAAGATTACAAAATTAATTAAATTATATATTTTTTTTATGTTTTAAATCATTAAAAGATTATTTAATATTTATAAAACAATTAAATATATATTTAAAATTGAGTTTTATATTTAAATAAAAAACCCGAAGCCTTCAAGGGGCCGTCCTTTAGTTGGCCGAGCTCCTTCATGGGGAAAAAGCTTTTCGCAGGTTCGTCCTTCCATTGGACGAACCCCTACTAAATGTATCGCAGATTCGTATATTTTTTTTTTTCAACTAGTGGTAGTTTGGTAAAAAAAATCAAAATAATTTACTTTTTTTAGTTAAAAAAGTCAAGTGTTTTTCGAAAAAAAAAAAAGAAGTTGATTTTTATTAAAAAAAGAATAATTTTTTTCAAAAAAAAAATGACTTCTTTAAAAATAAAAAGTCAATTTTTGTGGGAAAAATTGATTTTTCCGAAATAAAAATCCGATTTTATTGAAAATGAAAAAGATCGAACTTTTTTTGAAAAAAATTAATTAATTTTTTAGGAAGTTAAATATAGTCAATGTTTTTCGAAAATGAAAAAAGGTCGTTTTTGTTTGAAAATAAAAAAAAAAAGTAGTTTATTTTTGTAAATTGAAAAAAGTCGATTTTTTTCAAAAATAAAA
Source organism: Lathyrus sativus (assembly GCA_963859935.3). NCBI lineage: Eukaryota > Viridiplantae > Streptophyta > Magnoliopsida > Fabales > Fabaceae > Lathyrus > Lathyrus sativus. The sequence continues at coordinate 444,201,534 of OZ012738.1, read as the reverse complement.
AAAGTCGATTAATATCAAAAATAAAAATAGATGATTTTTACAAAAATAAAAGTAGTCGAATTTTATGTAAAAATAAATTGATTTTTCGACAAATAAATAAAATCATTTTTTTAAGGTTTAAAATAGTCAATTTTTTCGAAAGATAGAAATAGTTAATTTTTTTTCGAAAATAAAAATAGTCGATTTTTTCGAAAACAAAAATAATCAAGTTTTCTCCGGAAAAATAGTCGGTTTTTCTGAAAATATAAAAGTTAATTTTTTTCAAAAAACAAAATTGAATTTTTAAAAAAGAAAACTATTTTTTTTTTGAAAATTAAAAAAAAATGATTTTTTTTTTAAATAAAAAAATTTCATTTATTCTGAAAAAAAAATCATTTTTTAAATTAAAAATTAATTTTTTTTTGTCAAAGAGTCAACTTTTTAAAAATGTTGGGGCCTTGAGGCTTTTCTTAAATATTAGGGGCCTTTAGGTTAGGGTTCATTTATCTTTAAAAGTTTGAACGCCCTATATTTTTAGGGTCTTATAATTTTGGTCTCATCCCCCTAATTTTACAGCTCTACTTCTAATCAATCTAAAAGTCTCTTTATTTTTATTTTTATTATAACTAGAAAAGGACCCACGCATTTTTATTTTTATTATAACTAGAAAAGAAATCGCGCGATGCACGAGTGGTAAAGAAGGTCGTGCGCGTAGTAAATAGAAGTTGTTGAAATAAAATAAGATTTTATTTATAAGAGATATTATTTATTATGAAAACTCTATAATATAGACAATACGATTAGCATAACAAAAGGAAATAGTCTATTTTTAATTGAAAAGTAATACATTTATAAATAAAGGAAATGCAAGGGTAGAAGTGACTCGTTGTCAGAGGATAATATCTGAAGTTGATTGTTGCTACTATTGTTTTTTCAGTTCCCTTTGATATGCGTTTCATCATCTGATGATGTTATAATTAGCCTTCGTTTAACACTGCGAGTTTTTCTTTTTCTTTTCTTGTATGGTTTACCATTGATGTTGTCTGTCATCAATTTCTCTTCCACGTTCTTCTTCTTTTTCTTCTTCTTTGTGACCTTCTTTATTTTGAATCATCGGAGGTGATATGGACTCCTATATGTAATAAGTATATTGTTAGTATTCATAAAGTTAGTAAGTAGTATATTTGTATAATTATAATATAGATTCAGTTACATGTTAATAGGTGTTTTTAGAATTGATTCTTGCATAATAGTGGTTGGTATAAAAGTTGGTGACCTTAACAATTTTATTCCTATGAATAAATTATGTGTAGAATATTTTGATTAATTTTTATTTAATATATGAACTTAATTATCTAATATAATCCTTATAATTCTCCTGTCTCAATTATCAATAATGATAAATTTCACACCAAAAATAAATTATAAACTTAAACATGTAAATCTCATCAAAGTTAATGATAAATTTCACACAAAAAATAAATTACAAATTTTTAAAATTAGAAGAAATAATAGTTAGAGTAAACAAGTGAAAGAAACAAACCTTAATTTATCGCGTATGTAAAATTATTCATGTAAAGAAGAGGGATTAAGCAAGTGGATACTTTTTTTTTCTTTCATATTAGTTAATCTCAGTTGTCTAGCGATTATTAAAAGAATAATTAGTGGTTACGAAAGTATGAACAACGGTGAATTAATATATTATAAGTTGATTACTCAAATGTCCCTCCCATTGCCAAAACAATAACTAATAACAACGTGGTAGTTAAATAAACAATTAAAAGAACCATCTTTGGTTCTATAAATAAGGTCCAATTATCATATACATTCAATCACACTAAACCATTCATTTTCCAATCCCTCATACCAATCTCACACACATAGCAAAACAACATACAATGGCACCAGCGAAGACTCTCACATATCTAGCTCAGAAAAGCACCCTAGATTCCACTTTCATTCGAGACAAAGACCAGCGTCCCAAAGTTGCTTACAATCAATTCAGCAATGAGATCCCAGTCATTTCTGTCGCCGGAATCGACGACGTCGATGGACTAAGAACACAGATTTGCGACAAGATCGTAGAAGCTTGCGAGAACTGGGGTATCTTCCAGGTTGTTGACCATGGTGTGGATTCAAACCTCATTTCTGAGATGACTCGCTTTGCCAAAATGTTCTTCGATTTGTCACCAGAAGAGAAGCTTCAGTTTGACATGTCCGGTGGTAAAAGAGGTGGATTCAATGTCTCCAGTCATCTCCAAGTACGTAATAAACAAATTTTATACACTATTTTAGAGTTTTTATAAAATATATATGAAACAAGAGTTTTATACTAATTTGAAATTATTTTACAGGGTGAACCAGTGAAGGATTGGAGAGAGATAATGATATATTTTTCATACCCAATTAACCAAAGAGACTATTCAAGGTGGCCAAACAAGCCAGAAGGATGGAAAGCAGTTACTGAGCAATATAGTGAGAAGCTAATGAGTTTATCATGCAAGTTATTGGAAGTTCTATCAGAAGCTATGGGGTTAGAAAAAGAAGCTCTAACAAAAGCATGTGTTGATATGGATCAGAAGCTTGTGGTGAATTACTACCCAAAATGTCCTGAACCAGATCTTACTCTTGGGCTGAAACGACACACTGATCCAGGCACAATAACTCTGTTGCTTCAAGATCAAGTTGGTGGTCTTCAAGCAACTAGAGATAATGGCAAGACGTGGATCACTGTTAAGCCAATTGAAGGTGCTTTCGTTGTCAATATTGGAGATCATGGTCACGTGAGTGCACTTTTTTTTATTACTTTAGATATGTTTTTGTTTTTTTTATTATTAGTTTAATATACTCGTGGCACATGCGTGCAGTATTTGAGTAATGGACGGTTCAAAAACGCTGATCATCAAGCAGTGGTGAACTCAAACTACAGTCGTTTATCCATTGCAACATTTCAGAATCCAGCACCAGATGCAACTGTATACCCTTTGAAGATTCGAGAAGGAGAGAAATCTATGTTGGAGGAACCAATTACTTTTTCTGAAATGTACAGGAGGAAGATGAGCAAGGATCTTGAGATTGCTAGGATGAAGAAGCTGGGTAAGGAGGAAAAAGAACTCATGGAACTACAGAAGGCAAAACATGAAGCCAAGCCTCTTAATGAGATCCTTGCTTAGATTTAGTTTATACTATAATTATAATTTATTTTAACGTTAAATTTATGTTTATCCTATGAATAATTATGTTTAATTTGTCCTTGTTGTTGATGTATGATGATATCTTCACTAATATTAATATTATTACGTATGTATGTAACTATTGTTCCTTTTGCAATGTGAGACCAAAATCATGAATGGTAAAATAAATAGATGAACGTTCTGATACACTAAAGTTTTATATCTAATATCCTACCTACACTTAATTAATGCTCTTAAAACAATACCCTAGGCAATTTGGAACGAACAAGTAAACAAACAATATTTAAAAATCTTTAAAAGAATCCCCAAGAATTTCTTGCTTGTATGAACAAGGCATCCCAAGAATCTTTTACTTGTATGAAGAAGGCAAAGACTTTGAGAAAAAAATGTTTTTTTTTAATGTGCACATGATGTTAAAATTTTTAATGTGCACATGATGTTAAAATTGAAGTTAATTAAGAATGTGCACATGATGTTCGAATAATATCACTATCATCAAGTAACTTGAATATTTTCTGCTCAGTGTAACATATCATCTAGTCATTGAACCACATTGTTGATCTTATTGCATGCGTAATAACAATTGCATCAAACTTCCCACAAAGATTTCCATTTTCACTCAAGTGTCACATCCCATTAAATGACTCCAATTTACTGATCCAGCACGGTCTCTCAGCATTCACCAACCGAGTCTGCACAAGATACATATTCTATCACAAAAATAAAATAGAACCACTAAAAAAACCAAAATCTATAAACAATAACAACACGAAAGTTACAAGAACTTATTTTTACTTGAAAACCATATCAAAAAGCCTTCATAAACTATAATAAATCAATCAAAATTTTGCAGAATTTAACAAAAAAATTTCTTAGGTGTGAGTATTCCCTTTTTGGTTAAAAAAAGTTAATTAAAGGCTTGTGATTATCATATCAGTGTTTATGTCTAAATTTTTCTATTAAAAAAGATAAAATAAAGGAAAATAATTTTCATGTAAGTTACAAGTTATTTTCATAAGATATCTAAAAAAGTTTAAGGAAATAAATTGAAAACAACTTATGGACATTGTTTTTATAACTCAGTCAATACAAATAAAACCTTGATAGTTAAAAGTAAAGGGTGAATAATGAGTAAGCAATGACGAATAACTTCAGACAGTAACGAATCAACAAGAACCTTGTCCCATTAGTCATTATATATCTCGGAGTCAAGGATAGAATTGGAAGAAACCCACCACCATTATGAAGCTCTCCTACAGTACCCAACCACTCTTTAACCAAACCCTTATTAACAATTTTAGCAAAACAAGAATCAATAACAGTAAAAAAACTGAGCAACATGATCAAATATCAAAAAATGTTTATCATTAGCATCAATAACCCTAGTTCCCAATCTTCCACCAAGTCCATGAATACCCTAAATATAAACGACAATGTTATGTTGTAGAAGAATGAAATTAAAATAGACATAGGAGTAAATTAGTAACTCACAGTATCTAAAACGGTTGAGCGAACACTAGTGTTTATCTAAGTAGATAGCGCAAAGGAGGTCGGAGATGCCAGCATCGATGATGGCAACATGAGGTTGGTCGAAGAAAGGCGCGGTGAAAGTGACTTGTTCTTGTTTGAAGGTTTTTTCTGAGAATTGAATTTCTAGAAGTTCTGTAGGATGATTTTCTATGAGGTTTGGAGGGTGGAGGTTTTTGCATCGTGACTATGATGAGTGTTGAGGAAGACGATGGACAACTGTATTTCAGTTTTTTTTACCCTCTGACCCAAAAAGTAATTGGGCCAGAGCATGGGCATGTGCTCAGTCTGGCCGGGCCCAAGAACCACCATTGTTATTTGGTATATTCTTAATGATAAGTTTATTATGATTATGTATATGTTGTGATGTGGATTATCTGGTATGTTCTTAATGATAAAATTTTCATCAACTCGTCAATAAATATGAAAGAGGTGGAGGATAAAAGTATATTTTTGGCGTGGAGTTGGTTTCATAACAAATTCCATATGTCCCTTCTCTCCTTCTACGATTAGCTTAAAAACCCTATCGTGTGTCTGAATAAATAGCAGATCGAGATTCCTGGCCTGTCCTCTAGTACTCAATGATTTGTTGATGTTTCCTTGAGATTTTGGTTTGTTGTTAGTGGTTTTGTTGTATGAGCTCTAACTTGATTTTGGTTGGGTAGTATATCATTGTGTGAGTGGGTGTGGGGCTTTCTTTTTCACCTTTTGTTTTTGTGTTGTAGTGTCTGCAAGTAATTTCTTTTCTCTTTCTATTTTATCTTGGTTTTTGTGTGTTCTCTTATTTCATGTTGTATGTTGTATGTTGTATGACGACAAAGATCATGAAGAGGAGGATGCTAATCATGAGGAGGTTCATATCATTGATGCAAGATATTATATTTGGCCCAGCAGAAATTTGTACGTTATAAACTTTTATTTAAGTATGCATGTTTCCATTTTTTATATAAACTTTTATTTAATACTAATTTAAATTATTGATGTTTAGTTTCAAGCCGAGTCAGACAGCTGCCTAGTGTATAAGTTATGTAATTCAACAAATGTATAAAAAAGCTTGGAAGAGATTTAAAGATATTGACTCGAAAGAAAAATAAGCTTAGTTTAGACTATTTAAGGTATAATTAATTTATTTTTTAAGTTATTGTTGTTTAAGTTACTTTTTTTATTATAATTACCTCACTATTTATTTGAATGTCATAAAACATTATAGGAAAAGTGTACGTAAGAACAAATGAACTAGAGAAAGGTTTAAAAAGTTATTATGGCAGAACATCATTTCGACTTTCTGACATGCTACAACATGCTAGAAAGTGTTGGGAAAGAGAAAATAGTTGTCCCAAGTGGATAGGCAAAGAAGTATTTGATGAACTTCTTGTCTATTGGAATACAACTGGTTTTAAGGAAAGATCTGAAAAAGCAAAAAAAGTGAGAGCATGTGAAAAAGGGGAAGCCTTAATGCAGTTGGTGAAGGTAGGAAAAACACTTAGAAGGGGGGGGGGAGGGGGGTTGAATAAGGGTTTCAAAAACAACTATGATAATAGAAAATGACAAGTTATTTTATCCTGGTTCGTTTGAACTCAAACTACTCCAGTCCACCCGCCAAGGTGATTTTGCCTTTCTCAAACAAGGACTTAATCCACTAAATCAAAACCTGATTACAGTGATATCACTAAGAAAAACTGTCTTAGTCTTCTCAAGAATCCTGACCACAACTTGGTCTCTCAAGGAACTTTTACAAGGATGAAATACAATGTGTTTAAGTGCTTCTAAAAAGCTATTATCACAACTGTGATTTTTACACAAAATGAAGACAAATAAAACAAGTATGTTTGCTGAAGAAAGTTGTTTGAATATGTTCTTTGATTGTTTTGTATTCCTTCGTCACTTGAAATGATGTTGAAGACTTGCTTAAATAGACTTCACATCCATTTCTCAAAGAACGTGCAGCTGTTGCCTTTTGTCTTCTTTGACTTTTCCTTCACAGAAGAGGAATGTTCAGAGATATCCTTTTTGTCTAAATTCCTGTGCCATACATGAATGAGGAATAGTGTCATTGGTAGACATTGGGTTTAGCAATGAATCTTTCTTGAACAATATCTTTTCAAATGAACATATATGAAAAATGATCTTGCATCAGATACTCTGATGATGTTCCATGTTCTTCTTTATCAGAGTCACTCTATCCAGAGTTATGCAGCAAAGTGCTTAGCGTGAATGAATGATCAGAGTTGACTTGATTCTCAGAGCCTCTGTAGGTTGCAGCGTTGAGTTCTTACAGAGTCTTCTGAATATACTGAATCTTTATACTCTGCGCTCAGAGTCTTCTGTAGGTAGCGCTTCAGAGTCTCCTGTAGCTTTGCTCAGAGTCTTCTGTGATGCGCTTTTTACACCCAGAGTTTTGCGTTATATAATGTTCAGAGGAATTATTTTTGTCTTCAGATGAATATTTATTTGATATCTGAAACAAAAACACTTGAACAAAATTAGAGTATATATTTTCTCTATACAAAATTTCATTAATGTTATCATCAAAACATTGAGATATATTAAGAACCAATCTGTGTTCTAACAATCTCTGCCTTTTTTATGATGACAAAAACTATACAAAATTTTGTTCAAAACAAGAAAAAATATATATCTCCCCCTGAGATTATGAATCTCCCCCTGAAATGATTACTGCTAGAAAAAAATAAATACTTCCCTTTCAGCACTTCAATTCTTTTCAGAGTCAGATCAAGCTTGTGGACTCTCAGAGATTGTTCAGAGTTACTTCTATGAAATTTGTCAGATGAATAGTTATAGCTCTGAAACACTGAATATATGATTAGATATATTTTAAAATGCCTGAGTTGCCATTTAGTATCTATTTATGTGAACTATCAAAATTTCCATTTTCTCCCCCTTTTTGTCATATCAAAAAGTGATTTTAAAAAAATCATTTAAGACAAAAATTTCAGAGTAAGAAAACAAATATAAGATATAAAACAGAAGGAACAATCACATATATATTGATAAGCTCAGAAAATAGCCAAAAACAAACAATTATCACAGAAGTGCACAAACAAGACAATTAAGTGGAATGAGATGCTAAAATCTTCAGAAGATCAGTTATCTCAGAAGTTGAATTTTCTTGCTTTGCCATCCAAGTCTTGATCTCAGATGTTGATACTTCTTACTTAGCCATCCAGTCCTTGATTTCTTCTGTTGTCTGTTCTTGCTTTACCATCCAGGCCTTAATTTCACTTGTTGCATCCTCTTGCTGAGCAAGTTTTTCTTTCACATCTTCAGAGACTTTCACTTCTTCAGAAGCTTTCTCATCTGTTAACTCTTGAATAATCACAGAATCAAAGATAAGAGTTTCTTCAGTAACCAGAGCTTCTGGAGTAACTTCATCAGTCAGAAGACCTTCACTAGACTGAAGTGCATCCGATTTTTCAGAAGAAGAACACACAACTTCAGCAGGTGTGTTTTCCAAACACAGAATGAGGGTTCTTTTGACACTTAGCAGAGTAAGTTTCAAGGCTTCATAAAATCTTTCTTCTGCATCTTCAGAGCACGCTTCCTTAAGATTCAGAGTCACTAAATTGAATCTTCTTCTGAATGCATCCCAAAGTTCTTCAGAAACATTAGGATTCATGTTGTGGAGGCACTTCTCCCTAACATTAGCGAACCATAGTTGTATCTTTGTTTCAAAAATGGATAACATAGTTCCAACATCTGGTCTAAATTTGGGTTTTGATTTCACATAGGCTTCTATGAACGATTTCCTAAGGGTGTATGAGAAAGAAGGTTCAGCAGAAAATGAAGATTTAGCTTGTGGGTGAGATGGAATGGGAGTAGAAGAGGGAATTTTCTAAGGATGGTTAGGAGAGTTATGAGTGGGTGATGTGACATCTGAAAGACTTGAAAAAGAATCAGATGATTCAGATGATTCAGGTGGAATAGGGTGAACGGTCATAAGAGGAATAATATCAAGAATTTCAGGTTCAGGGTCAGATGGGTGAGGTTCAGAAGGATTAGGTTTAGAGGGTTGTGGTTTATAGGGTTGAGGTTCAGATGGTTGTGGTTCAGATGGTTGAGGTTCATATGGTTGTGGTTCAGATGGTTGAGGTTCATATGGTTGTGGTTCAGATGGTTGAGGTTCAGAAGGTTATGATTCAGAGGGTTGTGATAGGTGTTAAGATGTTTGTGGTTGTGGTTGAGGAGAGGGAACAAAGTCATGAATATTTTCAGATGAAATATGTTCATAAGTGGCGTGTTGAGGAGAGGGAGTAGGAATAGGGTCATAGGGAGGAGGAGGTTGAAATGTTGGAATTTCTGTTACTGTTTCCAGAATTAGAGATAAACCAGCAGAAGGGTTACCTGACTTCTTGAAATGTTTAGCCTTTACAAAAGAGTCTTCTTCAGAGGCTTTCCTCTTAGAGCTTGTAGAAGTTTTCTCAAAAGAACCTTCTTCAGAGACCTTTCTCTTCTTACGTTTCTTCTTCTCAATCACTTCTCGAGAAGGTTCAGAAGCTCGTTTTATCATATCAGGTGGCATGGGAGTGCCATCTTCCAGATAAGAAGCAATGTAATGAAGCAGAGCTTCCTTGGGCTCCTCTGCAGTAAACAGTGGAAAGTCATCCATTGGGACTCTTCTTCTGCGTACTTCAGCTGAGTTTACCTTAACTGGATCAGAAGAAAGTTGTTCCACCAACTTCATCATTTGAAGGCTTTTGCCATCCAAAGGCTTCCCAAGTATTGGAACTAGTTCTTCAGTCAAACCAGCCTCAGTCGAATGAGCTACCAAGCCATTCTCAGTGAGTACATCAGAGATCAATCTTCCCATGGGGATCCAATCCCTGATCTTCTGATGTTTGGTTTTAATAACTTCTCTGGACAAGTTCACATGGTTCCACAGATGAGTAAACAACAAATGTGGCAGATCCACCTTGATGTTCTTTCCCAAACAATACATAAAATACAGCTGCTCTGTATTGATGTAGTCTGGAGAATTATATTCTTTTCTATGGTGAATACATCCCAGGAAGATCTTTGCCCAGATCTTGTAGTGTGTCTTCATATCCTTGATCTTGCTTGAAGATAACCCAAAAGTGAAAACTTCTCTGTAGACTTCATCCATGTCTACGCGTCTTACAGGAAGATGAATAACACCATCTACTTCTTCATACCCAGTCAGTTTACGAATCATATCTTCGGTGATTATGATTTCTTTTCCCAAAACAGATGAATATATGAATTTAGGGCACACCTTTACATGTATTCAGAATTCCTTTACCAAATGAGGAAAAACTAAACTAATCAATCTATCAAAGCACTTCACCCATCCTTGAGAAGATACAGTTGGACGAAGATCAAAGCCGTTCTTCGCAATACATTCAAAATCCACCATAAACTCGTAAAGAACTTCTAATTTCTCAACCGGTGTAAGAAGAGTTCTCTCTGGTTCTTTGTATGGAACAATACCTACTTCTGATGTTGATACCCCAGCCATTGTTGAAGCTAACTTTTGAGACGAAGATGATGAAGTTGCCATAGCAAAACTTGTGAGATGAACTGATCTTCTTTTAGGTTTAGAAAAGAAGAGAAAACAATGGAGAAGGCCAAAATGCATAAAAGATGTGTGATAGAATGAACGTGTGAGAAGTGTGCGATCGTGGAATATATAGAGATAAAATTAGGGCACAAAAACGCAACCAACACTTAGCAGTTAATCACATTAATTAAAAAATAAAAATAATGATTTCAAGCATTTAATGAGATTTGACAAAAGTGGGGGGGAAACGAGAATTGCAATAATTCAAACAGTACCTCAAACGGCGCCTCACTTTGTACACTCCACCTTTGCAGATTTCATGTGACACGTGTTTGATATTTAAGTGTCTCTGAAACTCTTTAGGAAATGAAACGTTAGCTAGCGTTCAGATCCTCTGAAGCTTGTTAGTTTAGAGTTTCACAAAATAAATAAGTTAACAAAAGAAATTACAGATGCAACACTTTAGAGTATAGACATTAATTATTTTTCATTTGAATAAATTTGCTTATGAATAATAATTTTATTCTGGAAAAAAATCCATACTAATATTCTTCATAATAAATTTAAGTCTATCTTCAGCAAGGGGTTTTGTAAAGATATCAGCCCATTGATGGTCTGTATCAACAAAATTTAAACTTAAAATTCCCTTCTGAATATAGTCTCTGATGAAATGATGTTTAATTTCTATATGCTTTGCCTTAGAATGTAAAATAGGATTTTTAGAGAGGCAAATAGCAGAAGTATTATCACAAAAGATAGAAATGTTACTCTCATATATCTGATAGTCTTCCAGCTGACTTTTCATCCAGAGCATTTGAGTACTACAACCAGCAACAGCAAAATATTCTGCTTATGTAGTTGAGAGTGCTATTGTGGGTTCCTTCTTGCTTCACCATGAGATCAAATTACCTCCCAGAAACTGACAGCTTCAAGAAGTACTTTTACGTTCAACTCTGTCTCCAACATAATCAGCATCACAGAAGCCAACTAATTTAAATTCATCAGATCTTCTGTAACACAAACCCATGTTAGTAGTACCTTTCAGATACCTCATAATTCTCTTAACAACTGTTAAGTGAGATTCTCTAGGATCTGATTGGAATCTAACACAAAGGCAAACACTGAAAAGAATATCAGGCCTAGAAGCAGTCAAATCCAGAAGAGAGCCAATCATACCTTTGTACAGCTTCTGATCTACCTTTTTACTTACCTCTTATTTTCCTAGAGTGCTAGTTGGATGCATTGGAGTCTTAGATAACTTACTCTCTGTCATGTTGAACTTCTTTAGAAGCTCCTTCACATACTTTGTTTGATGTATGTAGGTGCCTTCTGGAGTTTGATTGACTTGAATTCCCAGAAAGAATTTGAGTTCTCCCATCATGCTCATTTCAAATTCTGCCTGCATAGACTCAGAAAACTCCTTTCCAAGTGTAATATTTGTTGTTCCAAAAATAATATTATCTATATAAATTTGACAGATTAAAATGTCTTTCTTAATTGATTTACAGAAAAGAGTAGTATCAACCTTTCCTCTGATAAAATTATTTTCCAGAAGAAAATTACTCAGCCTTTCATACCAAGCTTTGGGAGCTTGTTTTAAGCCATAGAGTGATTTCTTTAATTTAAAAACATGTTCTGGAAATTTTTCATTTTCAAATCCAGGAGGTTGATGAACATAAACTTCTTCTTCAATTAAACCATTTAAGAAAGCACTTTTAACATCCATCTGATACAAAGTGATGTTATTCTGTGCAGCAAAAGAAATAAGCAGACGAATAGATTCTAACCTTGCCACAGGAGCATATGTCTCTGTGTAATCAATACCTTCTTGCTGACTATAGCCTTGAGCAACCAGTCTATCCTTGTTTCTGATAACTTCTCCTTGCTCATTTAGCTTGTTTATGTAAACCCATTTTGTTCCAATAATATTAAATCCTTTTGGTCTTGGAACCAGATCCCAAACATCATTCCTTGTGAATTGATTTAGCTCCTCTTGCATAGCAAGTATCCAATCATTGTCTTTGAGAGCTTCATCCACAGAGGTAGGTTCAATAATTGACACTAAACCAAACAATGATGTCCCAGATGATTTGAGAAAGGATCTTGTTCTGATGGGGTCATCCTTCTTTCCAATAATCATTTCCTCTGGGTGAGAAGCTTTGGTTCTGGAGGATCTTTTCAGAGTGGGTTCTTCAGAAATGGTTAAATTGTCCAGATGAGCAGCCAATGGAGTAGCATATGGCGTTGCTTCTTGTTCTTTTGCTTGAACTTTGTCTGCCTCCGACTCTTCAGAGTCTGTGAGAAGAACTTCTCTATCTACAGAAATTTCAAACTGCTTTGGCTTTTGATTTCCAAGCTTATCATCAAATCTGACATAAATTGATTCTTCCATAATCTGTATCTCAGTATTGTATACTCTGTAGCCTTTTGAGCGTTCAGAGTATCCAAGCATGAAACACTTTTGTGCTTTAGAGTCAAACTTATTCAGATTCTCTTTAGTGTTCAACAAAAAACAAGTACATCCAAAAGGATGGAAATAAGAAATGTTGGGCTTTCTATTCCTCTACAATTCATAAGGAGTCTTTTCCAGAAGAGGTCTTACAGACACTCTGTTCTGAATATAACACGTTGTATGTATTGCTTCTGCCCAAAAGTGTTTAGCCATATTAGTCTCATTGATCATGGTTCTGGCCATTTCTTGCAATGTTCTATTCTTTCGTTCTACAACTCCATTCTGTTGAGGAGTTCTAGGACAAGATAAATCATGTGCAATGCCATTTTCTTTAAAATATTTTTCAAAATATTTATTTTCAAATTCACCACCATGATCACTTCTGACCTTGATAATATTAAAATTCTTTTCATTTTGAATTTGATTGCAGAAGTCAAAGAATACAGAGTGTGACTCATCCTTGTGTTTTAGGAATTTTACCCATGTCCATCTGTTGTAGTCATCAACTATGACTAATCCATACTTCTTGCCTCTGATGGATGCAGTTTTCATTGGTCCAAACAAATCAATATGAAGTAGCTCTAATGGTCTAGAGGTAGAAACAACATTTTTAGATTTGAAAGAAGATTTTGAAAATTTTCCTTTCTAACATGCTTCACAAAGAGCATCCGAGTTGAACTTCAACTTAGGAAGTCCTCTGACCAGATTGAGCTTGTTAATCTGAGATATACGTCTCATGCTAACATGACCCAATCTTCTATGCCATACCCATTGCTCATCATTAACAAACATAAGGCATTTAACATTTTGATTTTTCAGTTCTGAAAGATTTATCTTATAAATGTTGTTCTTCCTTTTCCCATTAAAGAGGATTGAACCATGTTTCTGACTAACAGCTTTACAACATTTTTGATTAAATATTATATCATAACCATTTTCACTTAATTGACTTATGGACAATAAGTTATGTGTTAATCCTTCAAGAAGCAGAACATTAGAGATAGAAGGGAGGTTGCCATTACCAATTGTTCCAGAGCCAATGATTTTGCCCTTTTGGTTTCCTTCAAACTTCATGTCTCCTCCAGATCTAAGTTCCAGATTTTGGAACATAGACCTTCTTTCTGTCATATGTCTTAACTTTGCTGCTAAGGACATCTGCAACAAAAATTATTTTATCCTTAGGTACCCATATCTTTTTGGGTCCTTTGGGGTTAGTTGGTCTGAAATTCTGCTTGAACTTCTGTTCCTTAAAAACTTTTGTGTTCTGACGAGGTTTTGGTTTAATAAAGCTTTTTGTGATATGATATGTACGTGTGTGCTTTATGTCATTTAGGTGACCATATTTAAAATGAGTGTACAGAGAAGTATAATTGATGATCAGCTTATCAGCAGGTTTTGGATTTAAATCCTTCCTAGAGGGTGATTCATATCCAACTCCTTTTTTGTTATTCTTGCTAACACCATAGATCATGGAAGTCATTTTGCTTCTATCTAGGCCTCTGGACAGGAACCTCTGAAAACTATAGTTGTACTCTTCTAAAATACTTTTGGAGCAAGACATAGTATCTGAATCAGACTTTTGTTGAGCTTTTTCTAAATCAGTTTTTATTTGAAAATTATTTGCTTTTAGCTCAGCAATTTCTGATTTCATCTGATCAGTCTCGGATGCAAGATAGCTCCGAAGCTTCTTGTATTTGAGTCTAATCTTACTATAGTTTTCAAGCATCTCAGATAAGATTTCAATTAGCTCAGCTCTGGTAAGATCAGAAAATACCTCTTCTGAATCTGATTCTGATCCAGATTCAGATTTTTCCTCGTGCTCCTCCACGTTAGCCATTAGTGCCATATTTGCACATTCGTCCTCTGGCTCTGACGAGGCTTCAGAAGCATCTGAGTCATCCCACGTGGCCATCAGGACTTTCTTCTTTTTCTCAAACTTCTTTCTGGGTTTCTCCTTCTGATGTTTGGGACATTCATTTTTGTAGTGTCCTGGCTCCTTGCACTCATAGCACACAACTTCTTTCTTACCAGATCTTTTGTGTCCAGAAGATTCCCCACGCTGTTCTGGTCTTTTGAAGTTTCTGAACTTCTTTTGATTATGTTTCCAGAGTTGATTTATCCTTCTGAAAAGTAAAGACAGTTCATCTTCATCTGAGAAAGATTCTTCAGAGCTTTCCTCAAGTACCTGAAAAGCTTTATTGTCAGATTTTTTTATTTGATTTCAAAGCAATAGACTTACCTTTCTTCTGAGGCTCATCTTCTTCCAGCTCTATCTCATGACTTCTTAAGGAATTGATGAGTTCCTCCAAAGTGATCTTGTTAAGATCCTTTGATAGCTTCAGAGTTGTGACCATGGGTCTCCACTTCTTTGGTAGACTTCTGATGATCTTTTTCACATGATCAGAAGTGGAGTATCCTTTGTCAAGGACCTTCAAACCAGCTGTCAGAATAAGGAATCTTGAAAACATGGTTTCCACAGATTGTTCTTCCTCCATCTTGAAGGCTTCCTACTTCTGAATAAGCGCAAGAGCCTTTGTCTCCTTCACCTGAGAGTTTCCTTCGTGTGTTATCTTTAATGGCTCAAACATGTCAAATGTTGTTTCTCTATTTGTGATTTTCTCATACTCAGTATGAGATATAGCGTTTAACAGAATAATTCTAGCTTTGTGATGATTTCTTAAATTTCTCTTCTGTTGGTCAGTCATTGACTTTCTGTCAATCTTTTTGTTAGTGCCATGATTCTATGATATAGAATTGTCCATGGTTCTATGATTGGCTAAATTTTGGTAAAATAGGATTCTGCACTGATGTTAAGCAGGATGTTATAACATCTCCATCTGCTGTCATGACAGTAGTTGTGGTGCAGCAGGAGCTAGCAGGAACTGATGACAGAACTGTTGTCATGGATGTCATATTGAATGTCATGACATCAATGTCTAGTACAGCAGTAGCTGCTATGTGTTAGCAGTAGCCACAACAGGTTGAGTTGCGATGAAGTTCCTCATAGGTGGTGAGTGAGGTGTGCAGCCACAACAGGTTGAGTTGTGATAAAGTTCCTCATAGGTGGTGAGTGTGGTGTCCTGTCATGTGTTTTAAGCAGGACATCGCTGCATGACAATAAAAGGAGCTACTAGTGTATATCTCTTGACAGAGTTGGTTTGGTTTGATGAGACTGTGTTGGATATACCTCATCAGTAAGTACAGGTCAAGGAGATTGAATAGGAACAAGTACAAAGTGTATTGATATTCATAAAAGGATCTTGGAGACCTTTTAGGAAACTTTAATATATTTATTCCTACTATTATTCTGCAGAAGATTGGGAGAAGCCATGACTGTCATGAAGAAGATTCTGCAGAAGTGTTCAGTAGGGCAAGCTGGAAAGCAAGTTTAAGTGAAACTGAATGTCATGACCAATGTTATGACATTGATCGTATGACATCAGACGTGCAAGGTTTGTTTTTCTGTTATGATACCTGATATATATCAGGCTAGATTTCAGGAAACCTGTTAGGGTTTCTTGGTCATCTCAGACGAGATTCTAGGCATTATCATGACCTAATTTGACAGCACCTTGAATTGTGGAAATTAGGTTTACTTTGTTAAACTTAATGTTTGTTACGTGTGACCAGCCCAAGCCCAGTCTGCATTGCTATTTAAAGAGGAGCAGAAGCAGAGGAAATCAAGCACTCACATAAAGAAAAACCAGAGTGTAAAATAAAGGTCTAGGGTTTGAGAGTCCCTTGTGTGTAAGTCACCCTTTGTATCTTTTGATACATTGTGGTAGACATATTTGTAAGTGAAGAGTGTTACTCTTCACGTGTGTTTTGTAAGTGAAGAACTTTGTTCTTTATGTGTGTCTAGGGATCTTAGAATTCCTTGTGTGCCAAGCAATTGTAGGTTATGTGATTGCTCTGGTTTATTGTGTATGAACAGGTGTGTTCATTGTGTCACTCAAAGCTTTTAAGCAAGAGTGTGTCTCACTTGATCAAAGATGTGAAGCAAGATCATGGTGTGTGTTTAGAGTGTATCTCCACAACTGTTTTGTAATTGTGAATTTGATATCACTGTGGTGTGATTGAGAGGGAGTGAGTGGGTGTACTCAGGTCTAGAGTGTCTCTAGGTTTAAGTGTCATTGGGTAGAGATTAAGTGAGAAGTGAAAACTAGTTGTTTGACTCTTAATTGATTCTGCTAATAGTGAATTTCCTCCCTAGCTTGGTAGCCCCCAGATGTAGGTGATGTTGCACTGAACGAGGTTAGCAATTACTGGTGTTATTTATCTTTCTGCATTTATAATTCAGCACAATTTAAATGGTTAGATAAATAGGTCTGCCAACCTGCAGATGTCGCAACAGACGTCATGACGTTGGTCATTACATTAGGACAATTTAAAGAAATTTAAATTGGTCATGGTCTGTCCTCGTCCTTGTTGAGCAGAGATCAATGTTCTTGGGACATATGAGATCTGCATACCAGAATTTCAATTGGTATCAGAGCAGGCATCCTGTCTGTTCTGGATGAGATCTTGGGAGATACCTTTTGGTGGTTTTAAACAAGGAGAGTTTGTAGCTGCCATGCTGATCTTGCTAAATGTTTGGATTGCTGATGTATTCTGTGTATTTGCTGTTGTGCCCTCTGATAAAGGCGCCTCTATGACCTGGTGAGTGTGTTCTAACATCTTGTTTAGGGCTTGTTGAAGATGGTCTTTTGATGGTTCCGCTGCAAGAACTCTGGTAGCCCTTGGAGAAGACTGGCCTATATACATGCTAATATATGGTTGCAAGATGGTGGTCTCTACTACTCTGATTAGTCGGACAAAATGTGGATCCTGCTGGATGTTATTGTGATGGTGTGCTTGGGTTGTTTTGCTCTGTATCACAAAGGCTGTTTTAGAAAAGATGGTGGGAGGTGATTTATTTTCACCACTCATGAGTTGAAAAGGCTCTTTCAACAAAGGAAGTCATAGGCAGGTTGAGTCAAGGGTGTGAGCCTTGGTATTCCTGAAGTTTTGTGGATTTAAGATCAATTGCTATTTGTGGTCTACACACGTATTTAATTGATTATCCATGATGTTCAGAGAAGGATCTGTTACAAGGATTTAAGATTCATTGCTGTTTGAGATATTCTCAAATATTTGATGGATTATACTTAGTTGATGATAGGTTGTCTCATCAGTTGTTGCTCCAGCATCAGGCCCCAGATCTGCTTCAAGGATCTGATGTTCAACTAGATATTAAGACATTCCATCATCAGAGTGTACAGAAGTCTGTTAAAGAAGATATAGCAGATAATCTTGTTACCATACTCTTGACTTTATTCTAGTAAGTGTCGCTACTGCGAAAATCGGCGCCGGATGAACATAAGAGTTGCCACCATGCGTTATTTATCCCAAGGGAGGGAAAGGAAACGCTCGAAGTAAACCTACCGCAAAGACGGGAAAGGAACGGTCATCACAACCAAATCCTGGATTCGGGAGTCGGTTACGCAAGGGGAAGGTATTAGCACCCCTCACGTCCGTCGTACTCGATGGGATCCACGCTTGTGTTCTAGTACGGATTGTTATTCTATCTACTCTAAAGGTATGAGGTTAAAAGAAAAGAAAATGACTCGGCAAAGTATCACACTTTATGCCTACGTATTCCCGTCTGGAACGAGAAATCAGAGTCAACGTAGTTCGCCTACCTACGGGAAAGGAGGGGAAGGTTGCTGGCTAGGATATTGCATCTTATGCCTACGTACTTTCATACAGCATGAAAGATCAGAGCAAACATAGTTCGGGCTACAGAAGACACAATTTTGTTTGACTATTTTTTATCCTTCTGAAAAAGGTTTTCTCCTGATTATGGGTCCAAGCGGACAAAAATGACTTTTCGATTGGTTTACAGTCTTTCACGGAAGAAGTGTTTTTTTAGTGCGTTTGCAATCTCTGACGCACTAGAGACTATCATTTGAGAGTGACCACGTCGTATGTCACCCTAAGGGTAACACACTAAGCACTCAGATTACTGAAGAGTGACCCTCCAGCAACCTTTTCTCAAATAGCTTAAGGCTCGTAACGTACGACATCGATTAACCTTATTATTGTGTTTTTGAATGGTTCTGAGATGAGAAGAGAGAGAAACTCTAAAAAGCCTATGGTTGAAAAGGGAATCAAAACTACCCTAATGTTGCCATGCATGGATGAAAGCCTAATGTCTGTCATAATTCCCTCCTGCACAGAGGAAATCATAGATCCTAGGGGATAAACGGCAAAAGAAACAGATACATACAGTAAAGCAGTAAAATGCACGAATACAGCAGGAAAATAATAGGCAAAGCGAAACAGCTTCACTTCAAACCTAAGGGGATGATTAACAATACAACAAAGAAAATAAAACCCAAAAATTGGCCCTGACAGCTCAACAGCTCCTACAGCAGCAGTCCTAACAGTACCAGCTCTGGCAGCCACAGCTGATACACAACAAAAGGTTAGCAGTAACAACTTGAGGTAAGATCCTATCTTCTCCTTCCCATGATATCCAAGCTCTAACTAAGCTCTTACAATAATCTTCAGCTTCAACAAGCACTAAGTCCCAACCAGTAAAACCTTAGCCTTCAACAGATATCTAGCTTTGACAGGTACCAGCTTCCTCTTCATGAATGCTCTTATGCCCTCAAGATTCATTAAACTTTCAATCTTCAATAGACACCAAATTCAACAAGCTCTCAGCTTAAGCAAGCTCAAACCCTAACCATTAACCAGCTTCAACAAGCTCCTGACTCCAACTTCAACAAGCAGCAAAACCCTAGCTTCAACAAGAGACCAGCTTCAATCAATCTCAAACTTATACCTCAATAAGCTTCAACTTTCTCCTTACCAAGCTTCTACAAGCATCTCCAAAGGAGAATCACTCAACAAGAGCAGGTTGTAATGCTAAGAAACTCAATGACAACCCAAGGAAATCACTAAGCTTTTAACATTGCAAATGAAAGGTATCCTCAAAGTTCTACTCACTTGGGAATACCACTCATCCCTCCTAAGGAGAGATGGAGCTTCCCAAGGAGGACTTTATGTCATTGGATAGAATAGAGGCAAACAATGCACTCTATGTTTGACAGAAGAATTTGCCTATTCTAAGCTCTTCTTACTTTATCCTATTTCTCCTAAGTCTTCAATCAACATATTCAACCTCCAAGCAATCTTCATGCATTAACCTTTGATTATTATCCTCAATCTTCTCCTTTGATGTCTTCATGCTTCCCCAAGCTCAAACCAAGCCCACACCCCAAAATAAAACCCAGAAACCCAAACAGACAAACATAAACCCCAAGTGGGAACACCATCAAACACTCTATTTACAAAATACACTAAAAATAGCAAAATAGCATTTAAAATTCCAAGATTTATTCTAAGGGTATTTCTATATCTACCCTACATACCCCTATATGCCCCACATTCTAACTCAAGCTAGAAAACCCAAAATAAAATGTTAGAATGCACCTGTGTTGAATTGAAACCCTAAAATTATCACCCTAAGGTTCTTTAATCAAAACTAATAAAAAATTAATTCACAAAAATATGAAATAAATCCAGGGGGGACTTAATGTCCTAATCTAACTACCACAAAAAGAATGGGATCACAATATGAATTTAGATGCCCAAACAAAATTCACAAAATGATATGTACAAACACAAAATGAAAATAAAATGCCATTAAATGTAAAAATCACAAAAAATAGGAAAACTGCCTAAATGATATTTTTCTTTTTATGATAATTTTCTTCACACAATTATTGAAATGTATCAAAAATCCCCACATTAAAAGGATTATTTTTCTATTTTACATGAATTTTCAAAGAAACAAAAATAATATGATGAAAATAATGGAAATATGAAGAAAAAGAAAAAGGCGCGTGGCAGATAGTAATTAAAGTTAGTTCAAAATCCCAGCTGGGCCCAGGAGGGGGTGCAGAAATCATTATGCACCAGGCCCATGGTCTAATCAGAAAAACAAATAAAACAATGAAGAAAAAAACAAAGGCGCGGTGCAGATAGCACAAGAATGCAGTTCAAATTAATATGGGCCACGAAATGGGGGTGGGAATATCATCAGAATCTAAGCCCAAGGTTGGCGTTTTAATGAAACGCCTCGTTTCAATCCTCAGCACAAATCCCTCCCAAACTGAAACGCACACATAGCCATACGATCTGGCTTCAGTCAACGAGTTCAACCCTAATCCAACGGCTGCAGATTCATCTTCTTCGTTTGAATGAGTTTTGGAGCCAACCTCCATGGATGAACCTTCATGAACCCCAATCTGCAGCTACTCGTAAATCCCCAATTCTTAACCAAAATCACCAATACAAAGCCCATACCTGCTCCATTTTTCATGCTGAGTCTAATTGTGGGATCAAAATCCATTAATATGAACCCTAACTCTAAACACGAAATTCAATCCAAGATTGCTCAGAATTTCAACATTCACCAATCACCAAATTGTTGTGCTTAATCTCTTCCTTACCTCACTAGGAGTGATTCTAACCATCAGACTAAGCCAATAGATCCATATCCAGCATGTAATCAATCTCAACAGAAAATAGGTCACCATATCAACTATCACCAATTGGCTTCAAACTCTCCAGAAAGTTACTCCTAGCCACATACTACTTATTTAACTTAAAGATTCATGCTAATTACACCTAAATGAAGCTGTAGGTTGGAATTTACTAACCTGAGAAAATGAGTGAAACAGGTGGATCAAATCACCAAATCAAGCCTTGTAAATCTCCAGATTCGTTCAATGTAGTGTTTTCTTGCTTCTGTATGCAGCAAATCCTCTTGAAACTGACTGGATTGTGGAAACTAATTTGGAGTTGCAGGTGTGGAAATTGAGAATCAAGAACATGATTTCACCATGTAATCACTCAGATTTTGATTGGTACACGCTCAGAAACATCAATGGAGTTGAATAGGATCAAAAAGATGGAATATCAATGGAGAAATTGAAGAATTCGAAAGTGAATTGCAATGGAGGATTTTTGATCTCACTCTTCCTTCTCTCTCTCAACAATGGCCAACCCTTGATCCTGATCCATTCTAAATCATTTATAGACAATGTTGGAAACTTCTGGAAGCACCTGGAATGATCCAAGGAGAATTTGCAATTCTCATGTCATGAGATTTCCTCTTTATGAGATCACCATATCAGTTGGAGTATTGCTTGCTATACCACTTGATTCTGGTTTGAATTTGTCATCAAATGAGATAATGAAAGTGTGCATATGGTTCCTTGCCTTGCATTCCATCCCTTATGTGATTTGGCATGTGTTACTTCCATTACAAGCCATTGAGTGTAGCTCCATAATTCTGGCCTTAACTCAAAAAAAGTAACAATGCCATTGATCTTAAAATGTGTTTTCCATTCATTTTGATAGGTCACATGATGTATTTTGGCTTTGGATCAAAAAAACCCCAAGTTGGTCACTTGAAAATGAACTTTAACCTTCCTTATTTGGTCATTTATGCCACTTTGAGTTCCAAGCATTTCCAAGCCCTCATGATCTCTTTTTTAGCCTAAAAACCCCATTTTGAGCACATCTCATGTTGAAAATTTTTTCATTTGAAGAGTGGAAGATGAAGATATGGGCCTATGTTAAAAAATGACTTATAATTCAACTTTCCCAAAATACCCCTGAGTTGCCAAGACCATAACTTGAGTTCTACAAATCTTCTTGAAGACTTATAGTACTCAAATTAAATCTAAGATCAATATATACAACTCTTATGTTGGCTAAGAATCCATTTGGAAACTCCTTGATGGGAAAAAGTTGCTTGGAAGTCAAGTGACTTTCACAGATAAATTTCAATGTCCTCTGAGGACCCATAACTTGCAAGAACCATAACTTGAGTTCTACAAATCTTCTTGAAGACATATAGTACTCAAATTAAAGCTATTGATAAGATCTTCAAGTTTCATGTTGACCAAGAATTAATTTGGAGCTTGCATTTTGACTTATCTGGCTTGGAAGTTAAGCCTGAATTAGGGTTTTTTACACTAGAATCCTATTTTAGTAACTCCTCTTCTTCTTGATTCCTTTTGATTTCTCCTTGGCACAACACCACACTTGTATACACATATCCATTCATGAATTCCACATCCTTCAACTAAGCCTTGATACTCTTCAATCACTCAGTTGACCTAGGGTTGACCCAGATGAAACCCTAGTTGACTGCATTCCATTGTAACTCTTGTAATCAACCCAATGACTTGCTTCATCTCCAAACTGACCCTCTAGGCCCTCCATGATGCTAGCACACACTCCATACCCTCAGTTCATAGCTCATATCTCATTGATGACCCTCAAACACACCCCAGATAGGAGAGAGATCCACTACTTGACCTTCTAACTTCTCAAAACTTCAATTCCTTTCCTGGTGACTTGAATAGACTTAAGCTTGAATAAAACCCCTTTTGATGTGCCTCTTTAGAGAATAATGGCACTTGACCCCTTGTTGGATGACTTGCTTATGCTATGCTATGCAAATGATTGAACTATGTACACTATCTACTATGCAAATGACAATGCAATTAAAACATAGATCAAGTAAAATAAGTTGGTCAAGTTTTAGGGTGCAACAGTAAGTTTCCTGGCAAGAAACTAAGACTAGAATGTAGTGTTGATGGAAGTAAATATGAAGACATCTTCTTGGATCATTCTATTGGAGTGCAGCAGCACATGATCTGTATCTATAAAGTTTTCTGGCAAGAAACTGGTCTAAAAGATGGTACTGTTAGCTCTGCTTGGGTCAGTTTATTTCTGATCTAAGTACATAGGAGCATATGACCTTGGTCATATTGGAAGTCAAGGATAAGTGGCAGTTGTCTCTGAATTTCTAAAGAAGTCTCTACTTAAGGAAAGCGAGAATCCTTGTGTAAAGATTTCTTTTGTGACCCTTCCTCATTAAAGAATCAAGCCTTGGCATGTTTGGTTGCTCTTAAGAGGAGTTCGTGAAGCAAATGCAT
Organism: Lathyrus sativus; assembly: GCA_963859935.3. Lineage (NCBI taxonomy): Eukaryota > Viridiplantae > Streptophyta > Magnoliopsida > Fabales > Fabaceae > Lathyrus > Lathyrus sativus. The sequence goes on along the minus strand of OZ012738.1, from coordinate 444,177,843 downwards.
TTCAAGCAATGTGTTGTGGTCCAATAAAGCAAGATGGAGGTTGTCTACTCAAACTCAAGTCTATGTACTCTTGGTCTGAAAAGAGTGATGAGGTGCTTCTAAGTGGCAGAATGAAGGACTGAATTCACCACAGAATGTCTGATCAGATGTTATGACATCAAGCAGAATCTTCAGCTTATTTGTAAGGGTATATCATTTGAAGATATGTTGATCTTGTCAGGTATGAAGGCTACCTCATGCAGTGTGCAGAAGCTGTAAGAAGGAGTAGATGTTACAGGTTCAAGTCTGGATGAAGGGTTGGAGATCAAGGTAGCTTGGTGGAAGTCTGTCTAGAGCTCTGAAAGATGCTGAGTAACCAAACAGTGGCATTTGGTTATTTAAGTAGTGAGCCTTTAAAGAATTATTCTTGTGCAGAAGGGTAGTTATTTGAAGACCATAGAAGGTTATGGAACTGTTCATGCTTGGAACTAATTACTCTTGTGTAGAAGGGTAGTTGGTTGAAGACCAAAGGAGGATCTATTTCTGTTCATATATTGGAGCTTGTGGTAGAAGCCCTATGTTATGTATGGAAGATTACCCTCTCTTGGAGATGTTTTTGATCAAGCTGGTGGAGCTGTGTTCTCTGAAGATCTTCAGTTGGACGACTAGGCAGAAGTAAGTCCAGTTGTGGGTAGATAAAGAACTAGTGGATATGGTTTGGTTTCCCTTGGCAAAGGACTTGAAGATCTTGTGCAGAACTTGTGTTTCACATCTTGGCTAAGAAGTACTCTATCTTGTCATACGGGAAAATGATAAGGTAAAAGGACTGTCTTGGAGTATGATGTGAAGGTATTGTACAAGACTGGAGTGGGTCATTGGTTGACTGCATTCTGATGTGATAAAGCCCCTAGCTGAATCAGAAGTGTTCTAACTTATCATCCGTCTAGATACAGGAAAGTTCATCTGCCTATCTCTCACGGGACATATGTGCTGGTCGAGTAACACTTCATCCGCCTATTCAATATGGGAATATTCTTTTGTTCATATCACACAAAATTTTCATCCGCCTATCCAATACGGGAATACACTTCTGTTTACATCACAGGAAACCTTCCTCATCCGCCTATCCAATACGAGAACACACTTATGCCTACAACACTGGAAAATCTTCATCCGCCTATCCAATATGGGAACACGCTTCTGCCTACAACACAGGAAAAATCTTCATCCGCCTATCCAATATGGGAATACGCTTCTGTTTACATCACAGGAAATCTTCCTCATCCGCCTATCCAATACGGGAACACACTTCTGCCTACAACACAGGAAAATCTTCATCCGCCTATCCAATACGGGAACACGCTTCTGCCTACAACACAGGAAAAATCTTCATCCGCCTATCCAATACGGGAATACGCTTCTGCCTACATCACAGGAAAAATCTTCATCCGCCTATCCAATACAGGAATACGCTTCTGCCTACATCACAGGAAATCTTCCTCATCCGCCTATCCAATACGGGAACACACTTCTGCCTACAACACAGGAAAATCTTCATCCACCTATCCAATACGGGAACACACTTCTGCCTACAACACAGGAAAAATCTTCATCCGCCTATCCAATACGGGAACACACTTCTGCCTACAACACAGGAAAATCTTCATCTGCCTATCCAATACGGGAACACACTTCTGCCTACAACACAGGAAAATCTTCATCCGCCTATCCAATACGGAAACACGCTTCTGCCTACAACACAGGAAAATCTTCTCGGACATAGCTTCTTTGCCTATTCGCTGCAGTAACTAACTTCGCTGGGGATATTCCAAAAACAACTGTCAAACACTCGTCTTGATAACAAGTGGCTACTTCTGAACTTTGATTTTATGAAAATCTGAAACATTGCCTCAGCAACAAATCTTGAAGAAAACGTTCCGCTGGCCGGATACAATACCGCCTCAATTGGCAACTCGGTGGGGAAAATAAGAAACTGAACTATGTCATCACACGTCTCCCGATGAGACCTCGATTGTCTGGTAACATCTGAGCTTTTAGAACTCCATACTCCTATTGAGAACCACACCTTCGATTTCCACTGGGAGGAAAAAACACTGGCTGAAAAGAGAGAACTCCGCTGGGGACGAAACGACTCTCTTGGGGAATATCAACTGACTCCGTTGGTGAGAATGAATGACCATACTGGGAAGGGAATCTCTATTGGGGAAAGTAGACTGTCTGAGTACAGCTCACAAGTTTGGAAATATTAGTCCTCTGAGGCCAAACAACTCTGCTCGGGATAGGGAAGCCTTTTGGGAAACACCACACTGTCTGAATACAGCCTACAATCTTGGAATCATCAATTCTGTTGAAGACAAATGACCCTGCCGGGAAAAGTAAACCATCTGGCTATAGTTCACGAAACTCGGGACTATTACTGTGCGAAGGATAGACATCTTGTGGCGAGCATTAACCTTGACCTGCCGGATAATATCCTTTGGATAAGCTACGGCTAGCTGGGAGAATTGGTCCTTCTTCGGTAAAGAACATTGTCATCTCAGCTTCAGGGAATGAAGCGCGACCCGCCTGGGGATTCACTTCACACGGTGATCAAGTCTTGTCGTCACGAGCCTCCGGTTAGGACTGCAATCTTCGACCGTCCACTTCATATGGGCAAGAAACCTGCAACACCACAAACGAGACAAGACAAGTCTATACAACCAAATCTATTCAAGTTAGCGTCCGTGATTTCATTTTCAGTCAATTCGAAGTTTTAGCAATTATCGGCAAGAGCCAGCAACGTTATGCAACTGCTAGTTTTATCAAAATATTGGCGTTTCTCACATACAAAACAGTAAAGAACAAGCATCAACTACTGAATAACATGCTTTATTAATTGGGCCCCTGAATGGGCAGAGTTTTATACACTGGATGTAACTCCTGAAAAGAGGAAGTTACACATAACAAATATACAAGTATGCACAGGAAGCATAAATACAATGACAAATCAAATTTGCACATATGTCGGCAACGTGATGCAGACAAACATCATGAGCTGATCCTCCTATGGCTCGCCTGACTCTGGCACTTTCCCAGTATCCAAACTTCTGAAGAGATTGTATCTGATAATCGGGCCCCCTCAAGTATATTCTCCCAACCGAGTTGCAGCATCAAATTCGGACCGCAGTCATTTGCTTTTTTAAATCCCTAACTTTTGCGTGAACCGCCCTTTGCGGGTTTTCAGTCCACCGGGATACCCTTTTTTGCCGAAGCCGCCCAGTGTAGGTTTTCAACTTCGCGGGTGTACATTTTTTCAATTTTTATCCCTAATTTTTGCCCGAACCTTTTTATTCTGTTTTTGGTTCGCCAGGATGCCCCATTTTTTCCTGGACTCTCCTTTTTTTGTCCAGCAGGTCAATTTCAAGAAAAGTATTTTTTAACTGCGTCCGAATTCACAGGCGACGTAAAATCTTCACCGTCCATGGTGGACAACAACAATGCTCCTCCTGGGAAGACTTTTCTGACAACGTATGGCCCTTCGTAGTTGGGGGTCCACTTGCCCCTGTGATCTGCCTGCGGCGGGAGAATCCTTTTCAACACAAGGTCGCCCGTCTGAAAGCTCCGAGGATGTATCTTTTTATCATACACTTTCTTCATTCGGCTCTGGTACAAACGACCGTATGCTAGAGAAGCTAGCCTCTTCTCATCCATTAAACTCAACTGGTTCAACCTGTCTTTCACCCATTCTACCTCATCGAGTTGGACATCTTGCAATACCCTCAGGGAAGGAATCTCAACTTCCAGTGGTAACACCGCTTCCATTCCGTATACCAACGAGAACGGGGTTGCCCCGGTTGATGTGCGTACCGTCGTACGATAACCGTGCAAAGCGAAAGGTAGCATCTCGTGCCAGTCCTTATAGGTCACCACCATCTTCTGAACAATCTTCTTTATATTCTTATTGGCCGCTTCGACAGCGCCATTCATCTTGGGTCGGTACGGAGAAGAGTTGTGATGTTCGATCTTAAAACTCTGACACAGCTCCTTCATCATCTTGTTATTTATGTTCGAACCGTTGTCGGTAATAATCCGCTCAGGGATTCCATATCTGCAAATGATATCTCGTTTGATAAACCTGGCTACCACCTGCTTGGTCACATTAGCATATGATGCCGCTTCCACCCATTTGGTAAAATAATCGATTGCTACCAAAATGAAACGGTGTCCGTTTGATGCCGTCGGCTCAATTTTTCCAATCATATCAATTCCCCACATCGAGAATGGCCATGGTGACGACATCACGTTCAGAGGACTCGGAGGCACATGGATCTTATCCGCATAAATCTGGCATTTATGACACCTCTTCGCAAACTTGAAACAGTCAGTTTCCATAGTTAGCCAGTAATAACCTGCCCGCAGCAGCTTTCTCGTCATAGCATGCCCGCCAGCATGCGTACCAAACGTACCCTCATGTATTTCCTCCATGAGCAACTTCGCCTCTTTCTCATCTACACAACGTAGCAACACCAAGTCATGATTTCTTTTGTATAGGACACCGTCTGGATTCAGATAGAAATTACCAGCCAATCTCCTGAGAGTCTTCTGATCGCGACTGGATGCCCCAGCCGGATACTCCTTGTTCTTCAGGGAATTCTGGATGTCAAAATACCAGGGTTTATCATCAGATGCTTCGTCAATGGCAAATACGAAGGCGGGTCTGTCAAGCCAAGAGATAACAATTCTGGGAGCCTCATTCCAGAAGTTGACTTTATACATGGAAGACAATTTGGCCAGGGCATCAGCCATCTGATTTTCTGCTCGCGGCACATGATGCAATTTAACCTTATCAAAGAACGGCAACAATCTCCTTGCATAATTCATGTACGGTATTAAATTGGGATGACGTGTCTCCCATTCTCCTTTTATTTGATTCACCACCAGAGCTGAGTCTTCGTATACATCCAGATTTTTGATTCGCAAATCAATGGCTTCTTCAAGCCCCATGATACAAGCTTCGTATTCTGCTTCATTATTGGTAACCGGAAAGGTCAATCGAGCAGTAAATAGAATGTGCGACCCATGTGGAGTAGTAATGATTGCCCCTATTCCGCTACCATAGGAATTCACAGCTCCGTCAAAGATCAACTGCCATTTGGAATCCGTCTTTGGCCCTTCCTCCGGCAACGGTTCTTCCCAATCTTTCATCTTTAGGTACATGATATCCTCGTCAGGAAAATCAAACCTCATCGATTGGTAGTCCTCAATAGGCTGCTCCGCTAGATACTCTGATAACACGCTCCCCTTTATAGCTTTCTGTGAAACATACTGGATGTCGTATTCGGTCAAAACCATCTGCCAACAGGCAATTCTCCCAGATAATGCCTGCTTTTCAAAAACGTATTTGATAGGATCCATCTTCGAGATGAGCATGGTTGTATGATTTAGCATGTACTGCCTCAAACGCTTGGCGGCCCAGGCTAGTGCACAACAAGTTTTTTCGAGCATTGAGTATCGAGATTCACAGTCAGTAAACTTCTTACTCAGATAATATATCGCATGCTCTTTACGCCCTGTCTCGTCATGTTGACCGAGAACACAACCCATACTCCCCTCAAGAACCGTCAAATACATGATCAAGGGTCTCCCTGCCATTGGAGGTATCAAAATAGGAGGCTCCTGCAAATACTGTTTTATTTTATCGAACGCCTTTTGACAATTTTGATTCCATGTTACAGCCTGTTCTTTTTTCAACAGCTTGAATAATGGCTCACACGTAGCTGTTAGGTGAGATATGAACCGGGCAATATAGTTCAACCTCCCTAAAAACCCACGCACTTCTTTTTCTGTTTTAGGCGTCGGCATTTCTTGTATTGCTTTTATTTTCGCAGGATCAACCTCTATTCCTTTTTCACTCATGATAAACCCCAGCAGTTTACCCGATCTCACCCCGAAGGTGCATTTGTTAGGGTTCAGTCTCAACCTGAACTTCCTAAGCCTCTTGAATAATTTCAGCAGATTCACCAAATGTTCTTCCTCCGTTTGGGATTTGGCAATTATATCGTCAACATAAACCTCGATCTCTCTATGCATCATGTCATGAAAGAGAGTCGTCATTGCACGCTGATACGTTGCCCCAGCATTCTTCAATCCGAAGGGCATCACTTTATAACAAAATGTTCCCCAGGGCGTAATGAAGATAGTCTTCTCCATGTCTTCTGGCGCCATTTTAATCTGATTATAGCCCGAGAAGCCATCCATGAAGGAGAATACGGAGAATTGAGCGGTATTATCAACCAGCACATCGATGTGAGGAAGTGGAAAGTCGTCTTTCGGGCTCGCTCTGTTCAAATCACGGTAATCTACGCACATTCTCACTTTACCGTCTTTCTTTGGCACTGACACAATATTAGCGACCCATGAGGGATATTTTGTAACAGCTAGGAAACCAGCATCCCACTGCTTTTGAACCTCCTCCTTAATCTTCACAGCCATGTCCGGTCTAGTTCTTTGGAGCTTCTGCTTAACCGGTGGGCATTCTTCTTTTAGCGGCAGACGGTGCACAACCATATCCGTATCCAGCCCAGGCATGTCCTCATACGACCAAGTAAAAATATCACTGTATTCTTCGAGCATTTCAACCAGTCTTCGCTTGACGTCGCTCTGCAGCGCGGCCCCTATACAGATGTTCCTTTCAACCCCTTCCGACCCCAGATTGACGATCTCGATGACTTCCTCATGAGGAAGAATGATTCGTTCTTCTTGTTTTACCAACCAAGACAACTCTTCGGGAACGTCGCCATCTTCAACAATCTCTTCTTCGGTCTGAAATACCGGGTGCTCAAAGTCGAAGTGAGTCATAGGCGGTTCATAGATGCCATCTGAAATAGTAATCCTGCAAAGGAAATGGTTAAATGCTTCAAAATACATACAAAGCGAATAACCACGTTGCCATTTTATTGTAAAAATAAAAACAGGAAAAACAGAGATCACAAGATTTGTACACAAAAAACGCCTTTTTATTTAACGATCAAACAGTGCAATGTGCATAACAGAACGACCCTAAGCAAAATCACGATGCCCCGGGTAGGACACCAGATTGTTCAACAATTAAGAAAACAAAGTATTACTGTTTAGTTGTCACAGGAACAGTATCCTGAATAGACCAATTGCAAAGCCCTTGTCCTGGCACACTCGGCTGAATCCAGGCGTCCATGTCGCAGTCGCTATCTCCTTCTTCGGAATCTGAAACAGTGTTGATGGTCTCGTGATACACTCCACTAGCCGTAATTGTTATTGGTCCTTTGAAACGAGGTGCCCCTGCAGTAGGCGTTGATGATGACGGTTGATATCCCAGTCCAAATCTGTCTATTTTCACGGGAATATCCAGAACCTTGCCCCAGCCCTTGGTCTCGCCAGTCTTTACTAGAGCCTGAGCATCCTTGTATGACGATACTGCCACCTCTGATGATTTACTCGACCTTGGAGCTTTGTCTTTGATGCGCAACCCTTCAAAGGCTTGACAGGGTGTCTCATGAATCTCGCCGTCGACTTCCACGTACTTGAATGACGACAAATGGCTGACCAGTATATCCTCCTCTTCACAAACTGTAACCACGCTGTCCCCTACCATTTACTTCAGCTTTTGGTGCAAGGTAGATGTGACTGCCCCAGCACCATGGATCCATGGTCGTCCAAGGAGACAACTATATACTGGCTGGATGTCCATGATGTAAAATTCAGTTTCAAAAACTTCCGGCCCCACCTGCAGAGGCAAAGTTATAGATCCAAAGACTGACCTCCGTGTACCATCGAATGCCCTGACCACCAAGTCGCTAGGCGTACAAATGATTCCGCTGATGTCTAATTTCATCATTGCTTTCTTTGGCAGCACGTTCAAGGAAGACCCGGTATCTACCAGCACGTGGGACATGACTGCGCCCCTGCATTCAACTGAGACGTGCAACACCATGTTATGTTCTCTTCCCCTCGGGGTCAAATCAAAATCTGTAAATCCCAAGCTATGGCCTGCATTCACGTGCGCCATCACCCCCTCCAATTGGTTCACAGAAACATCTTGGGGTACAAATGACGTGTCCAGAATTTTCAATAACGCATTCCTATGGGCTTCGGAACATAATAACAGCGACAATATGGATATTTTCGACGGCGTCTGTTGAAGGTGCTAAACAATTTTATAGTCACTCTTACGGATAAGGCGCATAAACTCTTCTACATCTTTCAGTGACGTTTTTTTTTCATTCCTCTGCACAGGAACATCCTCATTCACTTTTCCTTTACCTTTTGCCAATCGTTCAGCCTCTACCTCAGGCGATATAAAAATTCTCCCGCTCCTTGTCATCCCTCCAGTCCCGACGACATTGTCCACAACTTCAGCTGGCTGCTTACTGATATCAAGTTTCTCCCCATCACAATACGCTTCTAGCCCATAAGTCCAGGGTACTGCCTTAGTGCTCTCATAAGGGATTGGCCCTGCCTTCGTGATGGTGATCGTCGGTCATCTGGATGGCGCCGTTATAGTTATCGTCTTCCGTGGAATTGTTACCGTAGCTACATCACTTTGCTCATTAGCTAATACTTCTGCAGGTTTCTCAACTGCCGCTCTGTCGAATTGCAACGTGCCTTCATCTATCAAGGTCTGAATACCCTTCTTCAATTCAACACAACCCCCATCTTGGGTCCAACATTCTAGACAAAACTCATCGCAGCCCGGATACACACCTCCTTTCAATAACCTGCTCTTTATTTCACACAGCGGCGTTTTCAGTTCATCAACATTCATGATTAGATTCAAACCCTTCTCAGTCAAAATAGCACTTGCCCAATGGTTGGGCATTGGCTGTTGTACTATATTCGGACCTGCTGGTCCAAAATTTATGGCCTTGCTATCCAACAGATCTTGCACCACATGCTTGAATGCGTGGCAAGTCTCTATGTCATGGCCAGGAGCCCCGGAGTGGAACTCGCAGTGTTTATTCGTATCAAAGCCAAACGGAGGAGTGCCCGTCATTGGCGCCATAGTCCTCTTTTCCACCAAATTCAAACCCAGTAATGTTTGGAGTAACTCCGCATACGTATAAGGAGGAACGTCAAATACTCTTTTCGGCCTCGTGTTAGGAAACCTCCTTTGTCCCTGATTTGGCCTCTGCTGCTGCTGTTGTTGCTGCTGCTGTGGTGGTACCTGCTGTAGTGGTATTGGTTGTTAAGGAAATGGAATTGTGACACTTGCCACCTGTTGCGGATGATTGTACTGATTCCGTCCTCTGCCCCGGCCCCCGAATACTGCACTTGTGTCACCCTGACGGCGACCACCAAAAGCTTTTCTGTTACTTCCAACTGAAGTGGACTCCCCAACTTGGAATCTCCCCATTTTGATATTACTTTCAACTTTCTCGCCCATCAAGATTAGATCCGAGAAACTGCCCAAGGAAGCAGGAAACAGCTTATCATAAAACATACCGGTGAACGTTCCTATGAACATATCATTCATCTCCTTCTCAACCAAAGGAGGATGAACCCTCGCAGCCATGTCACGCCATCTCTGCGCATATTCTTTGAAACTCTCATCTTTCTTCTATGACAACCCCTGTAACTGGACCTGGTTTGGTGCCAAGCCACTGTTGTACTTATAATGAGTCAGAAACGCTTCAGCCAGTTGCTTCCATGTCTTTATCTGAGTAGGCTCCAATCCCATGTACCATTCAAGGGAAGGACCGGACAAGCTGTCTTGAAAGAAATGCATCAACATTCTTTCATCATTCGAGTAAGCGGACATCCGTATGTAGTATGACCGCACATGCACCTTCGGACAAGTATCTCCCTTGTATTTGTCAAATGTGGGAGCTTTAAACTTCAGCGGTACCCTCAGACCAGGCACCAGTCCCATCGTGGTCATATCCAAACCGGAAGCACTCTAATTCACAACACCTTTCATCTGCTCCTCGAGCATCTTGATTCGCTGAGTGTTGTCTACAGGACCTTCAAAACCTCTACCAAAGAAAGCATCCTCTTGTTGGTCTTCCAGCCAATTAACATTCTCATTTCCATATCCATCATACCCATTATTACGACCAAATCTAGTCTGATTCATCACAGGCCCCCATCCCCTGTTACCATATCCTTGAGTGACCCCAATAGGTCCAAAAGCCATCATTCCAGCATCATTTCCATTGGCGAATCCCCCATAGCCCTGATTGGCATTATCAAATCCATCATGTCCGAAACCCAGAGCGTTGAAGCCAAGCTTCCCATCCTAGTTAGCATAATCAAACCCCTGGTTGTTATAGCCAAATCCGTTGTTACCGAAGCCGTTACCTCTGTTGTTATCACCGCCCAGATTGGCGTCTCCAAATCCAACGTTGTTAATGACAGTCTCATTACCAATTCCAGTATTACCATTCCCGGATCCAGCGCCATTGTTCACGTTCACAGTAGGTATATTCACCACAGGTGGAGCTACTGGTGTAGGAGTACCATCCCCATGAATGGTGTCAACATGTACAGAATTGTGGTCTTCGTTCCCATGCCCAGCATTTCTTACCAGCAATGGCTGCACCAAAGTCTGCAAGTTTTCCTGCCCTTTCACAATTGTCTCCATCGTCTGCATGAACAGCGCCAGCTTCTCACGCATGTCCTGCATCTCGCTCTGCATCTGGTCCATAACTCTTTTGCAGTTGGTACGAGTAGAGTATCGGTGCGGGCGTTGACTTTCAATCCTGAAAGAACATGGAGAATGCAGGAAATGAGATACAATTCAATAATTACCTGTAATGCAATATGAATGCAAATGCAATTATGTAAATATGCTACAGGTTATATTCTCCCGATTCTAGTTCCAGAGAGAAAGCCATTATGGCAATAGAGTCCATATCCAGCAAGCAATAAACCAGAAAATGCTCATATATAACAAATGCCCAGAGGCTGAGTACTGAATACAACCGAAGAGACCTCAGCCAACAAGTCTGGCGATGGCCCAAATATAAGTACAAATAACAAAGGTAAGGCAAAGATACATCAGGCCAAATGGCGTGCTCGGACGTCCTCCAATATCCTCATCGTCTCTGAGTGCCCTAGTCGGGAGATCAACTCCTGAATCAGTAACGCATGCTGCTCGGTAGTGGATCTCAGCTTCGCGGCATCGTCCCGGGAGGCTCCTTTGCTCGAACCCTCGTCAGATCTGTACCTCTTGGAACCGGCCTTCTCCTCGTAACCTCTCGACTTCTCGTCACTGTTACTTACTCTTAGATTAGCAGTACTTCTAAGGGATGTTACTTCAGCAATCCTTGCTTCCTGGGCTTTAACCTGTGCCTCCAGCGTGGCAATCTGCATTTTCAGTTCGTCTTCGCGCTCTTTCCGCTTGGTGAGCGTGGCCTCCCACAAAGCTTCCCACTTGCTGATACGAGCATAAGCCTTGCTTAGAAGTTCCTTCTTGGACGTAAGTACCTTGCTAACACCGTTCAAGGCTATCCCTACTTTTTCTTTCTTGTTGGTTGCTTCTGTCAGCTCTGATCCCAACCTGTTAATCAATTCGGTCTGTTCTTTCACCGTGAAGGTGGCTTCCTTCTTCTCTCGTCGTAACTGGAAGATCTCCTTCTCTAACTCCTCGTTAGCTTTCTTCAATTCCTCATTTGCAGCCAACAACTTGCTATATTTCTCACTCTCTTCTGCAGGAGGTACCTCAATCAATGGAAGATACATTGGTTCCACCGCAGGGTAAGGCATCAAAGAAGTACTAGCTCTCTCATGGACCCACGCCACGTAAGGATCATAAGCTCTGCTGTTGCTCTTACCGAGCAAAACCTTCCCCCTCCTATGGATGCTAGCCCATGCATGCCTTAACCTGATCAAAGCAGCCTCGTCTAAGGAGCCCGTGAGATACAGAGATTCCTGTATCTCAACCTCAATAGGAGCATCTCTCAAGGCATAACCAAACTGTCGTACCAATAGTGAAGGATTATAGTTGATACAACCTTTCCGTCCAATTAGGGGAACATTCGGAAAGCCACTGCAACTATATATAATGTCAGTACCAAGCATACCCCGATCAAACCAAATGATATTCTCAGCAAATAGCCCCATCAACCGGGACAGCCAATCCAAAGTATCAACGGTATCAACAAACGGCCCAGTCTTCGGAAGGTGCCTCTGGAACCACCTGTACAGGAGAGGAAGACAGCAAGACACGTTCTTGCCACAACGTTTCTCATTCTTGTAGTGGATAGAATGATAAACATCGCCCAAGAGAGTAGGAACGGGATTATTCGAGGCGAGAATCGAGAAGGCATCCGAGTCGAAAAAGTCTTGCACATTAGGAAACAAGACAATCCCGTATATGCAGACAACCAGAATAGCACTAAAGGCAACCCAACACCCATTCTTCGCGCACTGTGTAGCCTTCTCGACTAGGACAGACAAGTGAAAACCATAAGCTCCATTCAGCTTGACCAAGCCTCCTAGAAACTCAGAAGCGTCCAAACTGACAGTCTCTGTGAGTGTAGCTAACTCAGGCTCAGTATCAACGTGTACAAAGGGCATCTGGTCTAGTACAGGAATATCCAACATAACGTAATACTCTTCCAAAGTGGGTGCAAGAATGTAGTCTGGAAACAAGAAACATCTCAGCTGCGGCTCATAAAACTGCATCAAAGTATACACCCCAGTAATCTCGAAAGCTGAAGGTGTGTACAACAAGCTAAGCAGTCTCCCATAGGATGCTCTGAACCCAGCCCTCACGCTCTCATCTGCCAAAGCAACTAAACCCATTAATGAACTGATGTTTGGTGAATGCAACCTGTAAGCAACCGTCTTCTTCAGGGACTCCATGCCTGGCTAGAAGATATCCTAGAATCAAAGGGGAATAATCACCTGCAACATAAATACATGTTAATGAAATGCAAACATGAAGATACACATGCATATGCAAACAAGGGATCAAGTGCAATGCTGATAGACTGGGCTGCTCTGTACTGAAGCCTTGAGAACCATTCAAACTTTATTTCAAACCAAACCAACCACTCAAAAGAACCCTGTAACCACATCTCACTGATAGAGATAAACCAAGTATTCTGAGGTCAAAGGTTCCCTGCAAACAGACCCTCCTACCCCTCACAGGTGTGTACTTAACTCGCAGACGGGGTACGACATCCTATGTGGGTTCAACGTCACAGACTTTCAAGAGCGATGATACGATACCCAGAAGGTGTGGCATCATCATCCCTTGAAGCGGCCTCACTTAGTTGGATCCCAATTGATAGGTTCCCAGAGTCGACAATCCTCGGGTCAGACAACTTGTCGAGCCCTAAGGGCCAGGCAAGAAGCATCAAAGAGAATCTCGTCCGAGTGAGATTTCGTGGCTAGCTGGTGCGAGCTAAGCAAGCAGGCTAACCACTACTCTCTCTCTAAATATATATGTGTACTCAAGCCCGGGTTCGGCTTATCTCTCAACAGATTACCCCCTCATACCCACAGCAATAATCACAATAATGCTGAAAGTAAATGACTGAAAAGTAAATCCATACAACACCCCTGACGGGAAAACAAGCGCTAGGATTGACTCGCGTAGGGAACCGTTGGAGTCCCCAACAGAGTTGCCAGCTGTCGCTACTGCGAAAATCAGCGCCGGCTGAACAGAAGAGTTGCCATCGTGCGTTATTTATCCCAAGGGAGGGAAAGAAAATGCTCGAAGTAAACCTACCGCAAAGACGGGAAAGGAATGGTCATCGCAACCAAATCCTGGATTTGGGAGTCGGTTCCAAAAGGATTAATAAGAAATGTTGGGCTTTCTATTCCTCTACAATTCATAAGGAGTCTTTTCTAGAAGAGGTCTTACAGACACTCTGTTCTGAATATAACACGTTGTATGTATTGCTTCTGCCCAAAAGTGTTTAGCCATATTAGTCTCATTGATCATGGTTCTGGCCATTTCTTGCAATGTTCTATTCTTTCGTTCTACAACTCCATTCTGTTGAGGAGTTCTAGGACAAGATAAATCATGTGCAATGCCATTTTCTTTAAAATATTTTTCAAAATATTTATTTTCAAATTCACCACCATGATCACTTCTGACCTTGATAATATTAAAATTCTTTTCATTTTGAATTTGATTGCAGAAGTCAAAGAATACAGAGTGTGACTCATCCTTGTGTTTTAGGAATTTTACCCATGTCCATCTGTTGTAGTCATCAACTATGACTAATCCATACTTCTTGCCTCTGATGGATGCAGTTTTCATTGGTCCAAACAAATCAATATGAAGTAGCTCTAATGGTCTAGAGGTAGAAACAACATTTTTAGATTTGAAAGAAGATTTTGAAAATTTTCCTTTCTAACATGCTTCACAAAGAGCATCCGAGTTGAACTTCAACTTAGGAAGTCCTCTGACCAGATTGAGCTTGTTAATTTGAGATATACGTCTCATGCTAACATGACCCAATCTTCTATGCCATACCCATTGCTCATCATTAGCAAACATAAGGCATTTAACATTTTGATTTTTCAGTTCTGAAAGATTTATCTTATAAATGTTGTTCTTCCTTTTCCCATTAAAGAGGATTGAACCATGTTTCTGACTAACAGCTTTACAACATTTTTGATTAAATATTATATCATAACCATTTTCACTTAATTGACTTATGGACAATAAGTTATGTGTTAATCCTTCAAGAAGCAGAACATTAGAGATAGAAGGGAGGTTGCCATTACCAATTGTTCCAGAGCCAATGATTTTGCCCTTTTGGTTTCCTTCAAACTTCATGTCTCCTCCAGATCTAAGTTCCAGATTTTGGAACATAGACCTTCTTTCTGTCATATGTCTTAACTTTGCTGCTAAGGACATCTCCAACAAAAATTATTTTATCCTTAGGTACCCATATCTTTTTGGGTCCTCTGGGGTTAGTTGGTCTGAAATTCTGCTTGAACTTTTGTTCCTTAAAAACTTTTGTGTTCTGACGAGGTTTTGGTTTAATAAAGCTTTTTGTGATATGATCTGTACGTGTGTGCTTTATGTCATTTAGGTGACCATATTTAAAATGAGTGTACAGAGAAGTATAATTGATGATCAGCTTATCAGCAGGTTTTGGATTTAAATCCTTCCTAGAGGGTGATTCATATCCAACTCCTTTTTTGTTATTCCTGCTAACACCATAGATCATGGAAGTCATTTTGCTTCTATCTAGGCCTCTGGACAGGAACCTCTGAAAACTATAGTTGTACTCTTCTAAAATACTTTTGGAGCAAGACATAGTATCTGAATCAGACTTTTGTTGAGCTTTTTCTAAATCAGTTTTTATTTGAAAATTATTTGCTTTTAGCTCAGCAATTTCTGATTTCATCTGATCAGTCTCGGATGCAAGATAGCTCCGAAGCTTCTTGTATTTGAGTCTAATCTTACTATAGTTTTCAAGCATCTCAGATAAGATTTCAATTAGCTCAGCTCTGGTAAGATCAGAAAATACCTCTTCTGAATCTGATTCTGATCCAGATTCAGATTTTTCCTCGTGCTCCTCCACGTTAGCCATTAGTGCCATATTTGCACATTCGTCCTCTGGCTCTGACGAGGCTTCAGAAGCATCTGAGTCATCCCACGTGGCCATCAGGACTTTCTTCTTTTTCTCAAACTTCTTTCTGGGTTTCTCCTTCTGATGTTTGGGACATTCATTTTTGTAGTGTCCTGGCTCCTTGCACTCATAGCACACAACTTCTTTCTTGCCAGATCTTTTGTGTCCAGAAGATTCCCCATGCTGTTCTGGTCTTTTGAAGTTTCTGAACTTCTTTTGATTATGTTTCCAGAGTTGATTTATCCTTCTGGAAAGTAAAGACAATTCATCTTCATCTGAGAAAGATTCTTCAGAGCTTTCCTCAAGTACCTGAAAAGCTTTATTGTCAGATTTTTTTATTTGATTTCAAAGCAATAGACTTACCTTTTTTCTGAGGCTCATCTTCTTCCAGCTCTATCTCATGACTTCTTAAGGAATTGATGAGTTCCTCCAAAGTGATCTTGTTAAGATCCTTTGATAGCTTCAGAGTTGTGACCATGGGTCTCCACTTCTTTGGTAGACTTCTGATGATCTTTTTCACATGATCAGAAGTGGAGTATCCTTTGTCAAGGACCTTCAAACCAGCTGTCAGAATAAGGAATCTTGAAAACATGGTTTCCACAGATTGTTCTTCCTCCATCTTTAAGGCTTCATACTTCTGAATAAGCGCAAGAGCCTTTGTCTCCTTCACCTGAGAGTTTCCTTCGTGTGTCATCTTTAATGACTCAAACATGTCAAATGTTGTTTCTCTATTTGTGATTTTCTCATACTCAGTATGAGATATAACGTTTAACAGAATAATTCTAGCTTTGTGATGATTTCTGAAATTTCTCTTCTGTTGGTCAGTCATTGACTTTCTGTCAATCTTTTTGTTAATGCCATGATTCTATGATATAGAATTGTCTATGGTTCTATGATTGGCTAAATTTTGGTAAAATAGGATTCTGCACTGATGTTAAGCAGGATGTTATAACATCTCCATCTGCTGTCATGACAGTAGTTGTGGTGCAGCAGGAGCTAGCAGGAACTGATGACAGAACTGTTGTCATGGATGTCATATTGAATGTCATGACATCAATGTCTAGTACAGCAGTAGCTGCTATGTGTTAGCAGTAGCCACAACAGGTTGAGTTGCGATGAAGTTCCTCATAGGTGGTGAGTGAGGTGTGCAGCCACAACAGGTTGAGTTGTGATAAAGTTCCTCATAGGTGGTGAGTGTGGTGTCCTGTCATGTGTTTTAAGCAGGACATCGCTGCATGACAATAAAAGGAGCTACTAGTGTATATCTCTTGACAGAGTTGGTTTGGTTTGATGAGACTGTGTTGGATATACCTCATCAGTAAGTACAGGTCAAGGAGATTGAATAGGAACAAGTACAAAGTGTATTGATATTCATAAAAGGATCTTGGAGACCTTTTAGGAAACTTTAATATATTTATTCCTACTATTATTCTGCAGAAGATTGGGAGAAGCCATGACTGTCATGAAGAAGATTCTGCAGAAGTGTTCAGTAGGGCAAGCTAGAAAGCAAGTTTAAGTGAAACTGAATGTCATGACCAATGTTATGACATTGATCGTATGACATCAGACGTGCAAGGTTTGTTTTTCTGTTATGATACTTGATATATATCAGGCTAGATTTCAGGAAACCTGTTAGGGTTTCTTGGTCATCTCAGACGAGATTCTAGGCATTATCATGACCTAATTTGACAGCACCTTGAATTGTGGAAATTAGGTTTACTTTGTTAAACTTAATGTTTGTTACGTGTGACCAGCCCAAGCCCAGTCTGCATTGCTATTTAAAGAGGAGCAGAAGCAGAGGAAATCAAGCACTCACATAAAGAAAAACTAGAGTGTAAAATAAAGGTCTAGGGTTTGAGAGTCCCTTGTGTGTAAGTCACCCTTTGTATCTTTTGATACATTGTGGTAGACATATTTGTAAGTGAAGAATGTTACTCTTCACGTGTGTTTTGTAAGTGAAGAACTTTGTTCTTTATGTGTGTCTAGGGATCTTAGAATTCCTTGTGTGCCAAGCAATTGTAGGTTATGTGATTGCTCTGGTTTATTGTGTATGAACAGGTGTGTTCATTGTGTCACTCAAAGCTTTTAAGCAAGAGTGTGTCTCACTTGATCAAAGATGTGAAGCAAGATCATGGTGTGTGTTTAGAGTGTATCTCCACAACTGTTTTGTAATTGTGAATTTGATATCACTGTGGTGTGATTGAGAGGGAGTGAATGGGTGTACTCAGGTCTAGAGTGTCTCTAGGTTTAAGTGTCATTGGGTAGAGATTAAGTGAGAAGTGCAAACTAGTTGTTTGACTCTTAATTGATTCTGCTAATAGTGAATTTCCTCCCTAGCTTGGTAGCCCCCAGATGTAGGTGATGTTGCACTGAACGAGGTTAGCAATTACTGGTGTTATTTATCTTTCTGCATTTATAATTCAGCACAATTTAAATGGTTAGATAAATAGGTCTGCCAGCCTGCAGATGTCGCAACAGACGTCATGACGTTGGTCATTACATTAGGACAATTTAAAGAAATTTAAATTGGTCATGGTCTGTCCTCGTCCTTGTTGAGCAGAGATCAATGTTCTTGGGACATATGAGATCTGCATACCAGAATTTCAATTGGTATCAGAGCAGGCATCCTGTCTGTTCTGGATGAGATCTTGGGAGATACCTTTTGGTGGTTTTAAACAAGGAGAATTTGTAGCTGCCATGCTGATCTTGCTAAATGTTTGGACTGCTGATGTATTCTGTGTATTTGCTGTTGTGCCCTCTGATAAAGGCACCTCTATGACCTGGTGAGTGTGTTATAACATCTTGTTTAGGGCTTGTTGAAGATGGTCTTTTGATGGTTCCGCTGCAAGAACTCTGGTAGCCCTTGGAGAAGACTGGCCTATATACATGCTAATATATGGTTGCAAGATGGTGGTCTCTACTACTCTGATTAGTCGGACAAAATGTGGATCCTGCTGGATGCTGTTGTGATGGTGTGCTTGGGTTGTTCTGCTCTGTATCACAAAGGCTGTTTTAGAAAAGATGGTGGGAGGTGATTTATTTTCACCACTCATGAGTTGAAAAGGCTCTTTCAACAAAGGAAGTCATAGGCAGGTTGAGTCAAGGGTGTGAGCCTTGGTATTCTTGAAGTTTTGTGGATTTAAGATCAATTGCTATTTGTGGTCTACACACGTATTTAATTGATTATCCATGATATTCAGAGAAGGATCTGTTACAAGGATTTAAGATTCATTGCTGTTTGAGATATTCTCAAATATTTGATGGATTATACTTAGTTGATGATCAAGTTGTCTCATCAGTTGTTGCTCCAGCATCAGGCCCCAGATCTGCTTCAAATCTGATGTTCAACCAGATATTAAGACATTCCATCATCAGAGTGTACAGAAGTCTGTTGAAGAAGATATAGCAGATAATCTTGTTACCATACTCTTGACTTTATTCTAGTAAGTGTCGCTACTGCGAAAATCGGCGCCGGATGAACATAAGAGTTGCCACCGTGCGGTATTTATCCCAAGGGAGGGAAAGGAAACGCTCGAAGTAAACCTACCGCAAAGACGGGAAAGGAATGGTCATCACAACCAAATCCTGGATTCGGGAGTCGGTTACGCAAGGGGAAGGTATTAGCACCCCTCACGTCCGTCGTACTCGACGGGATCCACGCTTGTGTTCTAGTACGGATTGTTATTCTATCAACTCTAAAGGTCTGAGGTTAAAAGAAAAGAAAATGACTCAGCAAAGTATCACACTTTATGCCTACGTATTCCCGTCTGGAACGAGAAATCAGAGTCAACGTAGTTCGCCTACCTACGGGAAAGGAGGGGAAGGTTGCTCGCTAGGATATCGCATCCTATGCCTACGTACTTTCATACAGCATGAAAGATCAGAGCAAACGTAGTTCGGGCTACGGAAGACACAATTTTGTTTGACTATTTTTTATCCTTCTGAAAAAGGTTTTCTCCTGATTATGGGTCCAAGCGGACAAAAATAACTTTTCGATTGGTTTACAGTCTTTCACGGAAGAAGTTTTTTTTTTAGTGCGTTTGCAATCTCTGACGCACTAGAGACTATGATTTGAGAGTGACCACGTTGTATGTCACCCTAAGGGTAACACACTAAGCACTCAGATTACTGAAGAGTGACCCTCCAGCAACCTTTTCTCAAATAGCTTAAGGCTCGTAACGTACGACATCGATTAACCTTATTATTGTGTTTTTGAATGGTTCTGAGATGAGAAGAGAGAGAAACTCTAAAAAGCCTATGGTTGAAAAGGGAATCAAAACTACCCTAATGTTGTCATGCATGGATGAAAGCCTAATGTCTGTCATAATTTCCTCCTGCACAGAGGAAATCAGAGATCCTAGGGGATAAACGACAAAAGAAACAGATACATACAGTAAAGCAGTAAAATGCATGAATACAGCAGGAAAATAATAGGCAAAGCGAAACAGCTTCACTTCAAACCTAAGGGGATGATTAACAATACAACAGAGAAAATAAAACCCCAAAACTGGCCCTGACAGCTCAACAGCTCCTACAGCAGCAGTCCTAACAGTACCAGCTCTGGCAGCCACAGTTGATACACAGCAAAAGGTTAGCAGTAACAACTTGAGGCAAGATCCTATCTTCTCCTTCCCATGATATCCAAGCTCTAACTAAGCTCTTACAATAATCTTCAGCTTCAACAAGCACTAAGTCCCAACCAGTAAAACCTTAGCCTTCAACAGATATCTAGCTTTGACAGGTACCAGCTTCCTCTTCATGAATGCTCTTATGCCCTCAAGATTCATTAAACTTTCAATCTTCAATAGACACCAACTTCAACAAGCTCTCAGCTTAAGCAAGCTCAAACCCTAACCATTAACCAGCTTCAACAAGCTCCTAACTCCAACTTCAACAAGCAGCAAAACCCTAGCTTCAACAAGAGACCAGCTTCAATCAATCTCAAACTTATACCTCAATAAGCTTAAACTTTCTCCTTACCAAGCTTCTACAAGCATCTCCAAAGGAGAATCACTCAACAAGAGCAGGTTGTAATGCTAAGAAACTCAATGACAACCCAAGGAAATCACTAAGCTTTTAACATTGCAAATGAAAGGTATCCTCAAAGTTCTACTCACTTGGGCATACCACTCATCCCTCCTAAGGAGAGATGGAGCTTCCCAAGGAGGACTTTATGTCATTGGATAGAATAGAGGCAAACAATGCACTCTATGTTTGGCAGAAGAATTTGCCTATTCTAAGCTCTTCTTACTTTATCCTATTTCTCCTAAGTCTTCAATCAACATATTCAACCTCCAAGCAATCTTCATGCATTAACCTTTGATTATTATCCTCAATCTTCTCCTTTGATGTCTTCATGCTTCCCCAAGCTCAAACCAAGCCCACACCCCAAAATAAAACCCAGAAACCCAAACAGACAAACATAAACCCCAAGTGGAACACCATCAAACACTCTATTTACAAAATACACTAAAAATAGCAAAATAGCATTTAAAATTCCAAGATTTATTCTAAGGGTATTTCTATATCTACCCTACATACCCCTATATGGCCCACACTCTAACTCAAGCTAGAAAACCCAAAATAAAATATTAGAATGCACCTGTGTTGAATTGAAACCCTAAAATTATCACCCTAAGGTTCTTTAATCAAAACTAATAAAAAATTAATTCACAAAAATATGAAATAAATCCAGGGGGGACTTAATGTCCTAATCTAACTACCACAAAAATAATGGGATCACAATATGAATTTAGATACCCAAACAAAATTCACAAAATGATATGTACAAACACAAAATGAAAATAAAATGCCATTAAATGTAAAAATCACAAAAAATAGGAAAACTGCCTAAATGATATTTTTCTTTTTATGATAATATTCTTCACACAATTATTGAAATGTAGCAAAAATCCCCACATTAAAAGGATTATTTTTCTATTTTACATGAATTTTCAAAGAAACAAAAATAATATGATGAAAATAATGGAAATATGAAGAAAAAGAAAAAGGCGCGTGGCAGATAGTAATTAAAGTTAGTTCAAAATCCCAGCTGGGCCCAGGAGGGGGTGCATAAATCATTATGCGCCAGGCCCATGGTCTAATCAGAAAAACAGATAAAACAATGAAGAAAAAAACAAAGGCGCGGTGCAGATAGCACAAGAATGCAGTTCAAATTAATATGGGCCACGAAATGGGGGTGGGAATATCATCAGAATCTAAGCCCAAGGTTGGCGTTTTAATGAAACACCTCGTTTCAATCCTCAGCACAAATCCCTCCCAAACTGAAACGCACACATAGCCATACGATCTGGCTTCAGTCAACGAGTTCAACCCTAATCCAACGGCTGCAGATTCATCTTCTTCGTTTGAATGAGTTTTGGAGCCAACCTCCATGGATGAACCTTCATGAACCCCAATCTGCAGCTACTCGTAAATCCCCAATTCTTAACCAAAATCCCCAATACAAAGCCCATACCTGCTCCATTTTTCATGCTGAGTCTAATTGTGGGATCAAAATCCATTAATATGAACCCTAACTCTAAACACGAAATTCAATCCAAGATTGCTCAGAAATTCAACATTCACCAATCACCAAATTGTTGTGCTTAATCTCTTCCTCACCTCACTAGGAGTGATTCTAACCATCAGACTAAGCCAATAGCTCCATATCCAGCATGTAATCAATCTAAACAGAAAATAGGTCACCATATCAACTATCACCAATTGGCTTCAAACTCTCCAGAAAGTTACTCCTAGCCACATACTACTTATTTAACTTAAAGATTCATGCTAATTACACCTAAATGAAGCTGTATATTGGAATTTACTAACCTGAGAAAATGAGTGAAACAGGTGGATCAAATCACCAAATCAAGCCTTGTAAATCTCCAGATTCGTTTAGTGTAGTGTTTTCTTGCTTCTGTATGCAGCAAATCCTCTTGAAACTGACTGGATTGTGGAAACTAATTTGGAGTTGCAGGTGTGGAAATTGAGAATCTAGAACACGATTTCACCATGTAATCACTCAGATTTTGATTGGTACACGCTCAGAAACATCAATGGAGTTGAATAGGATCAAAAAGATGGAATATCAATGGAGAAATTGAAGAATTCGAAAGTGAATTGCAATGGAGGATTTTTGATCTCACTCTTCCTTCTCTCTCTCTCTCAACAATGGCCAACCCTTGATCCTGATCCATTCTAAATCATTTATAGACAATGTTGGAAACTTCTGGAAGCACCTGGAATGATCCAAGGAGAATTTGCAATTCTCATGTCATGAGATTTCCTCTTTATGAGATCACCATATCAGTTGGAGTATTTCTTGCTATACCACTTGATTCTGGTTTGAATTTGTCATCAAATGAGATAATGAAAGTGTGCATATGGTTCCTTGCCTTGCATTCCATCCCTTATGTGATTTGGCATGTGTTACTTCCATTACAAGCCATTGAGTGTAGCTCCATAATTTGGCCTTAAATCAAAAAAATTAACAATGCCATTGATCTTAAAATGTGTTTTCCATTTATTTTGATAGGTCACATGATGTATTTTGGCTTTGGATCAAAAAAACCCCAAGTTGGTCACTTGAAAATGAACTTTAACCTTCCTTATTTGGTCATTTATGCCACTTTGAGTTCCAAGCATTTCCAAGCCCTCAAGATCTCTTTTCTAGCCTAAAAACCCCATTTTGAGCACATCTCATGTTGAAAATTTTTTCATTTGAAGAGTGGAAGATGAAGATATGGGCCTATGTTAAAAAATGACTTATAATTCAACTTTCCCAAAATACCCCTGAGTTGCCAAGACCATAACTTGAGTTCTACAAATCTTCTTGAAGACTTCTAGTACTAAAATTAAAGCTAAGATCAATATCTACAACTCTTATGTTGGCCAAGAATCCATTTGGAAACTCCTTGATTGGAAAAAGTTGCTTGGAAGTCAAGTGACTTTCACAGATAAATTTCAATGTCCTCTGAGGACCCATAACTTGAGTTCTAGAAATCTTCTTGAAGACTTCTAGTACTCAAATTAAATCTATTGAGAAGATCTACAAGTTTCATGTTGACCAAGAATTAATTTGGAGCTTTCATTTTGACTTATCTGGCTTGGAAGTTAAGCCTGAGTTAGGGTTTTTTTACACTAGAATCCTATTTTAGTAACTCCTATTCTTCTTGATTCCTTTTGATTTCTACTTGGCACAACACCACACTTGTATACACATATCCATTCATGAATTCCACATCCTTCAACTAAGCCTTGATACTCTTCAATCACTCAGTTGACCTAGGGTTGACCCAGATGAAACCCTAGTTGACTGCGTTCCATTGTAACTCTTGTAATCAACCCAATGACTTGCTTCATCTCCAAACTGACCCTCTAGGCCCTCCATGATGCTAGCACACACTCCATACCCTCAGTTCATAGCTCATATCTCATTGATGACCCTCAAACACACCCCAGATAGAAGAGAGATCCACTGCTTGACCTTCTAACTTCTCAAAACTTCAATTCCTTTCCTAGTGACTTGAATAGACTTAAGCTTGAATAAAACCCCTTTTGATGTGCCTCTTTAGAGAATAATGGCACTTGACCCCTTGTTGGATGACTTGCTTATGCTATGCTATGCAAATGATTGAACTATGTACACTATCTACTATGCAAATGACAATGCAATTGAAACATAGATCAAGTAAAATAAGTTGGTCAAATTTTAGGGTGCAACAGTAAGTTTCCTGGCAAGAAACTAAGACTAGAATGTAGTGTTGATGGAAGTAAAGATGAAGACATCTTCTTGGATCATTCTATTGGAGTGCAGCAGCACATGATCTGTATCTATAAAGTTTTCTGGAAAGAAACTGGTCTAGAAGATGGTACTGTTAGCTCTGCTTGGGTCAGTTTATTTCTGATCTAAGTACATAGGAGCATATGACCTTGGTCATATTGGAAGTCAAGGATAAGTGGCAGTTGTCTCTGAATTTCTAAAGAAGTCTCTACTTAAGGAAAGCGAGAATCCTTGTGTAAATATTTCTTTTGTGACCCTTCCTCATTAAAGAATCAAGCCTTGGCATGTTTGGTTGCTCTTAAGAGGAGTTCGTGAAGCAAATGCATTTCAAGCAATGTGTTGTGGTCCAATAAAGCAATATGGAGGTTGTCTACTCAAACTCAAGTCTATGTACTCTTGGTCTGAAAAGAGTGATGAGGTGCTTCTAAGTGGCAGAATGAAGGACTGAATTCACCACAAAATGTCTGATCAGATGTTATGACATCAAGCAGAATCTTCAGCTTGTTTGTAAGGGTATATCATTTGAAGATATGTTGATCTTGTCAGGTATGAAGGCTACCTCATGCAGTGTGCAGAAGCTGTAAGAAGGAGTAGATGTTACAGGTTCAAGTCTGGGTGAAGGGTTGGAGATCAAGGTAGCTTGGTGGAAGTCTGTCTAGAGCTCTGAAAGATGCTGAGTAACCAAATAGTGGCATTTGGTTATTTAAGTAGCGAGCCTTTAAAGAACTATTCTTGTGTAGAAGGGTAGTTATTTGAAGACCACAGAAGGTTATGGAACTATTCATGCTTGGAACTAATTACTCTTGTGTAGACGGGTAGTTGGTTGAAGACCAAAGGAGGATCTGTTTCTGTTCATATATTGGAGCTTGTGGTAGAAGCCCTATGTTATGTATGGTAGATTACCCTCTCTTGGGGATGTTTTTGATCAAGCTGGTGGAGCTGTGTTCTCTGAAGATCTTCAGTTGGACGACTAGGCAGAAGTAAGTCCAGTTGTGGGTAGATAAAGAACTAGTGGATATGGTTTGGTTTCCCTTGGAAAAGGACTTGAAGATCTGGTGCAGAACTTGTGATTCACATCTTGGCTAAGAAGTACTCTATCTTGTCATACGGGAAAATGATAAGGTAAAAGGACTGTCTTGGAGTATGATGTGAAGGTATTGTACAAGACTGGAGTGGGTCATTGGTTGACTGCATTCTGATGTGATAAAGCCCCTAGCTGAATCAGAAGTGTTCTAACTTATCATATGGGAGAATGATGAGGAAAGAATGTCTTGGATTGTGGGGTGTCTATCTTGTACTCAGCCTAAGGTCAGAATACTTATGGAAAAGTGCTCTCTTTTGCTACAAGTAACTCTAGGAAGAGGTGGATCAATTTGATGCCCTCTTACTGTATGAGCATGGAGTTGGTCATGAGAGATAATGTGGTGATCTTGGAGCATCTTTTGTCAAAGATGAGGGGATAGCTTTTGGTTGATGGGTGTACTATTTGCTTATGGTGAATGCGTTCAACATGTGTGTTGAACAGAGAATGAGTTCTTGAAGACATGAAGATGCGTCTTATGTTTTCCATTCATGTGCACTGGTTACCCTTGATATGGGGAGCTATACTTCTATCTAGGATATGTTGCAGCAATGGTACAGTTGTGTCTCAAGATTGCTTGTGGCTTCAAGCAGTTTACCCCTAGGAAAGTGGAATGTCATACGTTCAATGTCATACCAGGTGTTATGACATTGGGTTACTGTTCAGAATGAACTTAATAGTGATTTTGCTCTTGGTGCTGTCTTTAGGTATCAATGGATCAAATCAGGTTTTGGGCCTCTATCCAAGTGTTTTGCCTTATATGACAGGTAAAGATGAAGATCAAGACATCATCAGCTCTGATTGTATGCGTTTAGAAGGACATTCACCCTGACATCTTGAAGGAGTTTCTAAGATGAATCTGAGTGAACTCACAGATAGTTGTCTATTCTGCAACTACCTCTCCTATAAGGGTTGGTTCTGGTGTGGTCTGTAAAACCAAGGGGTGCAGAAGTGCATGTGCTACCAGTGTGTGAATATGAAGAGGATGAGATGACTCTTCATGTGCTTAGGTGCTCTCTTTTAGGGGGAGTGCTGATTATGCATGACAGGAGGTGATGTGTGCCTGTCTGATGTGTAGCTGCTGATGTGGAGCCCTGTACAAAGTTTTTTGATCCTCAGGCAAGCTTGGGTTTTTGAACCACTAATGTTGGTTTGAATTAGGACTGTGATGACTAGCCTAGGAAACAACATGGGTTTCTGTCCGGGAGAATTTATTTTTCTACAGAATATTGGTGTGTCTCAAATTGAGGATTAAAAATCAATTGTTACTTGGCAAGTATGTAATTGATTATCCTTAAATTGGTGATGTCAAAAGTGTCATTCCTGAAGGTGCAGCTTCAGACAAGGCAAGAACTCAAGACTCAAGACTGTTCAGGGTGTACTCTCAAGGAGCTATGATTCAGGAATGATTTTACACTGGCTAAGTAAGTTCAACAAGGGGGGATTAAGGCTCTGTCCATGGATTGGTGCTGAAGTGGTGCAGTCTTTAGTAGCGGTCAAGCAGCTTGTGTATTTCTTGGGAGATGGTGAGATGACTGTATGTACAGTTTGTGTTGAGCATATGTATGTACAATTACTCCATTTGTTGTCAAAGTTTTGACTAAACCAAGGGAGAGAAAAGCATTATTGCTGCTATGCTGTTGCTAGCTGGATACAACTATTAAGGGGGAGCATGATAGTTTGTGTAAACTACTGCTGCTGCCCTGATTAGTTGTTGGTCGCGACTTTCTATGTCTAACTCAATTAACTGCAAGTGCACAGTCTATCGCGTAGTAATAATAGATATCGATCCCACAGGGACTCGTAATCAAACTAGTATTATCGGGTGTTACTGTGTTTAGCTAGGTTGGTAATGTTTTAGGGGAATAATAACAAAATAAGTGCGTAAACTAAAGCTTTTACTTAAGGTATAAATGTTTGAATCGGTATGTAATATGTTACTTCTTCAGGGATTCTATAGGTCACCGGTGTCTTTAGGTTTTCAAAAATAGTTTAAGAAGAAAATGATGGTTTAAAGACCTTTGCCTCACGATGGTTGTTGACGCTAGTCGCAACTCTAAGGCGTAATGTATGCTGTCGCTATCCCGTTCGGGGTTAAAGTTACTTTTTGAAAACTATTAAGTTCTAATTCCTTTTAAAGCGCTGTCGCTGTTTTTAAAATGAATTCCTAGTTTTTACTATCTAGTATTAACCTCAGCTGTCGCTTGTTGGTTCGTACATTTATGAATTTCCCACTGTCGTGGAAAAACTACTGTAAATAATTTCTCGCTGTCGCAATGAAGGTTTATTTAGAAGTATCGATTTAAAAATTGAAGCCATAAATAAGTTTTTGAAAAGGTAGATATACACCGGTTAATTATTGAATCCCATCAGATTATTTATTACATACCGATTACTTAAGATTTAGCCAGACATGGAATATAAATTAACAACACGTAAATAATGGCAGAAAATAATAATATGCATTACAATAGGAAATAGCAATTCAATTTACGATTAGAATAGAAACCTGTAAACAATTTGATTTGGCTTTTGGGAAATCCTCCAAAATGGCGGCAGGATTTAGTCTTTATGCCAATTACTCGTACAGAATAGAAATGGGAAGGTAAAACAACATTTGCAAGGAAGGAAAGAAAAAAAAGGAAATAAAACAACGATAAGAAAATGGGAAACTGAATATTGCTCTGAAAGTAAATTGGCAGCACTTCGTCTCTTCAATGCGGCTCTCCTCTTTATGGTACCAGCTACCTCCTTTTATAGATGAGATATTCAACGGTTTATTTCTTCAGGAAGTGGGAATGATATCAGAAAATATCGGAGCTAGTGGTCCACTTCTCTTTGGCACTTTCATAACTTGACAGCACGTGCAAAAAACTGCATTTTAACTCCATGACGGTCGTCATGGACCTGTGACGGCCGTCACACGCATGACGGTCGTCACACCCTAGTGACGGTCGCCATATCAGTAGAACTCGTTTTTCTGCTTTTTGGCCTGATTTTCACCTGTAAATGCTTCTTTTCTTTATCTTGCTCCATTTGAGCATGGACTTTGAATACCTGCAAAATACTGGGCAAATAGTGTGGGAATATCCGAAATCGGAGTGAAAACGGTCGCCGATTAGTAGAAAAGTACATCATTATATATATATATATATATATATATATATATATATATATATATATATATATATATATATATATATATATATATATATATATATATATATATATATATATATATATATATATATATATATATATATATATGATTTTGCGTTATCAAACTTCCCTAAACTTGAATCATTGCTTGTTCTCAAGTAAAGGTAGGAAAAATTTAAAGTTCGGCAAGCACGCGACACGCTCTTCCTTTGATAAGATTTCTCGGACGCCAAGTTAAGAAGAGCCAGGGATCCAATGGAAACAAAGCGTATACGGCAACGACACTTGATTGTAAGTCTTCGAAGGCCTCTCTTTTATGCAAGCCAGTCTCAATCATGTTAATGCAGCTCGGCTTCAAGTCTCTCGCAACAAATTTTACCCGGCTTCGTTGTGGCGCAGTCACATTAAGCCCGTTATCCATACATGTTCATGGCAAGAAAACCTGTTGGTGATTTTGATCTCTCTTCTAGTTTGATTTTTTTCTTTGCACATATGCTTATTCTGCTATAAATCCGCAAGAGTTTCGTACCGTTGGGCTAAGTGCTCGGGTGAGGAGCACCTAACTTAGAAGGGACATATCTCTATATTCAAGCAATATGGCTTTTCTTTTCTTTCAAGATTATTGAATTCTTACTAGAGATCATACACTTATTTGCATCGGTTTCTTGCTTAGAAGTGTTTAGAATGGTGCTGACTACTCATATAAACTACTGGGGGCTCCGTTCGAGTCGAAACTTGAGGCTTTGATACGAGTAAGTAGTGAGACTGACTCGCATAAACCAGAGGTCTAAGGTGTCAGGGCGTAGAAGCTTTGTTAAAATTTTCTTCTCGGAAATTCCAACTTGGTAAAGTTTAGGCGTAACGCGTGATGCTTCGGAGAGGATAAAAGTTTCTCTGTATATGTCAGATGAAGCGCGGGGAGTTCACGTAATGGAGATATATATATATATATATATATATATAAGAGCTTATTTGCCGAAAATTAAAATTACTTTAAATTGAAAAATCGAAAGAAAAAGTACAATAGGAAATGGGAAATAACAGGGAAAAGGGAAATAACGGTCCGCTCCCACACTATCTCAATCAATGTCCTCACTGATTTGAAAGAATGCGGATGGGAGGAATACAAAGGAAATAAATAAAGAAATCAAAATGACAAAAATGAAAAATACTACTAGTCCCTTCCTCTTCCTCGATCTCTACCTCGACCTCTGGCTGTGCCGTCGCATGCTGCGAGGTTCAGAGCTCTGGTGTGGAAGATGTAATCACGGAGGCCGTCGACTCGCACAGTGAGGTGTGCCATCTCATCGGCCATGCCGGAATGGACATCCTGCATCATCTGCAAAGATTGTCGAATTTGACCGGTTTGCTCTCTCTGTCATGCTTCGAATTCTTCAGCCCTTCGGTTCTGCTGTTCCATTATAAGCATCATCTGGTTCTGCTGGTCGATGCAACGGAGGAGGGCCTCAGATGTGTCATCAGTGGCGGGACGGCGGCGGCGGCGCGCGGAAGGGCCTTTGGCAGTAGGTGCTTGTGATGGTTCAGGCTAGTCATCTCTGTCTAGCTCCTCTTGAACTTCGTCCCTGGGCTCTTGGATATTATCCTGTGTTGGGGCAGTAGGGGCAGTGGTATCGAAGAGCCATTTGGCTCTATCCTCCGGATGCATTCGGTTGCGTGAAGGCATGATGATGCTCTGGATAGTGCGGCCTTGCACTACCGGATGGTATCTCCCATCTGCGTGGGCCTTGATAAGGTGGGAGGCACGTCAGTGGTCGGTGTCTAGGAACACAGGGGGCATCTGGTGCAGAGACGCCAGATGTCGGCTCTCTGTAACATCCAAGTTACGCCATCCAGAATCCCGAGTTCTGTCAGAGAATCAAGGTGAGCATACCGGGTCGGCTGAAGCGACCGATGATGGAATGCTAAGAAGTTGGTCTGCTGCCGTTCTCCGACCCCGCCTTCTCGGAAAGTGATAGTGCTCAAATCGGGGTTTGCACGGTTTTGTCTGGCCATTTTGGTGAGAGAAGTGCAGAGGTTTGAGAATAGGAAGTTTCTGAGGATGGTGAGGTATGGGAATGCAGAGGGTAATATATAAGGGTGAATTGGAAGTTGAAATGGTGGAGATTTAATGTGGGATTCAGAGGGTTTTTAGTGGGTTTTAAATGTGGGAAAATGGGGAATTAGGGGAGTGGAAGTGGAGAGGTGCGTGACCTCTGGTTGGACAGAATTGGGGTTTTATCTGCGTGACGACCGTCAGGGATGTGTGATGGTCGTAACACGCGTGACGACCGTCAGGGATGTGTGACGGTCGTAACACGCGTGGCGACCGTCAGGGGAGTGTGACGACCGTCACAGTAGCAAATTCTGCAAGAAATGCAGAATTTCGCTTGTGGGGCGTTTTAACAGTGGAAAATTTGATTTTTGCATTATGATAGACTGATTACAAAATAAGAAATAACAAGAAACATAATTAAGGGTGATACTGGAATGAAATGAAAATAACATTGAATCAAAAATGAGTTTAAAGTAATACAATATCCAAAAAGAAACAATTGCAAAATGAAATAATGTGAAACAATGTGAAATGCAGTAAACTAAAATTAAAGAGAAAACTAAAATATCACTCCTTTGGTTTCTTCAAGTTGTTGACCTGCTGAATAACGTCATTAAATTGGTCGCTAACGACGTCCATGTAAGTAACGAAATCCATGTGAAGCTGCGTTAATTCATCTTTGATAGTGGTTATTTCCAGCTTGAGGTCGTCCATAGTTCTTAGAACAGTGTCCAACTTGTCTGTGTTTTGTTCAGGAGTGGGGTCAGGAAAGTTATGGTAGTTAGGAGGGGTCTCAGGATCTATCTCCACTTCGGACTCATAATCTTGGTAGTACAAATAGTCATATGCTTCTGAGATTTGATCACTGTCATACATGTAAGCTTGGGGTGTAGAGTGAGGCGATGGGGGTCCCATAGGCTCGTCCAATTCGTAAAGCCAATTGTCTCTGTTATGGATACTGGTTAGCTCATGGTTGGGCAATGTGAAAAGGTGGACAGGTTGATTAGCTATGAGGTATTCGTAGGCTCCTGGTCCTAAGGTACCTAAGATACGTCTGTTGAAGCAGAACTGGATGTCCATTGATCTGAGGTTGCCGAAATGAACGACTTTGTTCAGATAATACCTCAGGCCAATTTCGTGGGCGATCATGGTGACTAGGCCTCCTATTAAAATGGGTGAGTGCGGTTCCTGATTGAGGCGTGTAAATGCCCTCATCATAAAAGGGACAACATTTACAGTGCGGACTTGTGAAGCATAGAGAAGGATGAACAACTCGTCCTTTGAGACTGTTGTAATGTTTTCCTCCTTCCCAAAGAGGGTATGGGCTAAAATGCTATGGAAATAGCGGAAGGCTGGATTGTGTATCTCGTTGTTGTGCATGTCATTCGGTTCTGGGTGATAGTTACCGGTGATGGAACCCCAGAATTGGTCTAACTCGAGATCAATATCCTCTTCAGTGGTAGTAAACACAAAAGGTCCGCTAAGGAAGCCTAGGATGTTAGCTAACGCGGTACGGTTGTGTGTTTGGTCCATTCCAAACATTCTAAAGGTTATCAGCTCTTTAGTGTATCCATAGCCATGTTCAGGTAAGTAACTTAAGGAGCTAAGGAATTCGAACGTCAGTTCGCGGAAGGTCGCAAATTGGGTCTTTAGAGCAGTTTTCTCCCAGCCTAATTGGTTAAATAAATACTGAATGCTATCCTGGATTCCTAGCTTGTCCGTGGTGGGTCTATCGTAGTACAGAGTCGAAGAAAAGCTTCTCTGAGTCAGTGCTTCAAATTTGGCCTTATGAGCTAGTCCTCTAAACACAACAGTCGTAACGTCGATGTCGGCCATACTCGTTAGTCGGATAAAAACGGGAGAAAAGTAGAACGACTTTAAAATCTTGCAAAAATCACATTCACTCAGATCATATTTTTAAGAAGCAAAGGGTGATAAAAGAAAAATAAAATAAACATTAGAAAATAAGAAAATAGAGATTTATAGAAATTATAAGTTAAAAGAAAAACATAGTTTTAATAAATTTAGAAGGGAAAAATGGGGGAAATTGGGTTGCCTCCCAATCAGCGTTGTCTTTAACGTCAGAAGCCTGACGATAGCTTGGATATAAGCTATTCGGGAAGCTCGAGCAATTTCATATTGCTCACATGGTCGCTGTGTTCATTTCGATTATAATGTTTCAAACGCTGTCCGTTTACTATAAACGGTGCGTTGATTTGATTTTTGATTTCAACAGCTCCACTCTTAAGGACTTTGGTGACCTCAAAAGGTCCAGACCATCTAGATTTCAATTTTCCAGGGAAGAGTTTTAATCTGGAGTTGAATGGGAGCACGATGTCTCCCACACTGAATTGTTTCCGGATCGAATGTTTATCATGCTATTTCTTGGTTCTTTCTTTGTAGATGCGTGCATTCTTGTACGCGTCTAATCTGAGCTCTTCCAATTCATGAAGGTTCAAGATTCATTTCTCTCCTGCTGCAGTGTAGTTGAAGTTTAGCGTCTTAATAGCCCAGAAGGCTTTATGCTCTAATTCTACCGGCAGGTGACATGATTTTCTGTAAACTAGTTTAAATGGTGTGGTGCCTATTGGTGTCTTAAAGGCGGTCCTATAAGCCCATAAAGCTTCGTTCAGCTTTGAGGACCAATCTTTCCTGGAGGTTGCGACAGTCTTTTCTAAAATTTGCTTTAACATGTTCATGTGATTTGTTTGATGAATGATCATTTCACTTGTTTGTTTATAGCATGTTAATTGATTATCGTTGATGATTATGTTGCTGAATATTGTGATGCATGGTTGCATTTGTTTCAGATTCCGCTTTGTTGCGTGTTTGTTTGATCGTTCAATCGTTTATTTTAAATGGAAATGCATACTTGATCTTGTCACTTATTGGTGATGCAATGTTGTTGATCATTTATGATTAATTGTCAAAGCATGTTCATACTTGTGTGATGTCTATCCATGATTGTTGTTTGCATTTGATTAATTGCATTCAAATATGCTTGCTGCCTTACTTTTCACGGTTGTATTTATTTTGAACTTTACATGCTATCTTTTCCTTGTTTGCTGGCTGCCTGCCTTATACACCTGTTTTTGTGTTGAGACATGTGTTGTTATATGTTGTCTTGCTTGTGTGCCAGATTCTATTGATGTCTTATGTAGGAGGCACTGTTGTAGCTGCTGTTTTTGCCTTGTTTCCTTGCTTTTTGCTTTTTCTTGGCATGGTCCCTTAGGACTCTTATTCCAATTTAATTTCCGATTAAATTTAGAGTAAGATAGACATTAGGAGTTTATCCCATGCATGATAGCAAGTAGGCTAGTCCCTTTTAACCTCGACCTTAGCTCCACCTTTTGCATGCTAACATTAGGATAGAATCTCCTTTCGCATCCTAACCTTAGGACCACTTTGCATGACAACGTTAGGGCCGAGTTTCCCTTAGACCTTCCATGCGTTTCTCTTCTCATCTCAAAATGCATTTTAATTCATCTAATAAATACGATGAATGTTGTACACTAAGAGCCTTAAGCACATGGGGAATGATGAGTGAGGGGTCTCCTCTCGCTTGTTTAGAGTGTTTAGTGTACGTCCCGTCTGGGGGCGATATGCGACGCATTCATTCCTATGTCATAGTCTTTAGTGCAACATGAATCTTAAACAAACTAATTCACTTCACTAAAACTCACAAACAAAACTCAAACTTTTTATCCTTCGGGATTTGTTGCAAAATCATTTTCAGAAAAGAGTACGTTGATTTTCTATTCTACCGCAAATAGACATCGTCCCTAACTGCTGGAATGGGAACTTAACGTCACTCGTAAAAAAACACTTAACCAACCTTTGGTTTCGTTGGCCCGAACTACATTTGCTCTGATTTTTCATACCAGATGAGAATACGTAGGCAGAAGACGATGATGTCTTGGCGAGCAACCTTTCCCCCATCACCCGCAGTTTTCCGAACTACGTTGACTCTGACTTTCCCATTGCACGAGGGAATACGTAGGCATAGGGCGGCGATGTCCTATCGAGTCTTTTTTTTCTTTTATCCTCGTTTCTGATTAGCAGTAGCTTTTAGATAAACACACCCTTTGATTAGACAACAAGCGTGGATCCCATTGAGTACAACAGACACGAGGGGTGCTAACACCTTCCCTCGCGTAACCGACTCCCGAACCCAAGATTTGGTTGCGATGGCCTTGTCTTTTCCCGTTTTTCAGGTTTATTTTGATCGTTTACTTTCCCTCTTTTTGGGATAAATAACGTTCGGTGGCAACTCTTCTGTTTTCCCGCCGGGTGTTTTTCGCAGTTGCGACAGCTAGCGACTCTGCTGGGGAGAGAAAGGCGAGTCAATCCTAGCACTTGTGTGTTTTGTGTCATTGGGTGTTTACTTTTGTGCAGTTATTTGCTTTTATGTACACTATCCTATTATGTATTATTGCATTTTCATTTTATTGTTATATTATGATGTTATTGCTGTGTTGTTTGGTGGGTTGTTTCATTGAGAGATAAGCCCAATACCTAGGCTTGAGTACACACCTAATATTAGTGTGGAGAGTAGTGCGGGCTTGCATGTTTAGCATGCAAGAGCCCTCATGAAATTCATGTCCAAACGAGGTTTTCTTTAGAGACATCCTATCCTGTGCATTTAGAGCAGTTGAAGAGGTGTTAAATTAGAAAGCTAACGACTCTGGAGACCGTTCATTGGGAAGTCAGTTGAGACCTCCTCGATTGACCATGATGCCAAACCAGAAATGGTGAATGTATCATTGTCTCTCGACTTGAGAGTCCGTGATACTGATGACCTGCATAAGATTTCGTACCATCCAAGAATAGAACCCACACGTGAGAGGGGATGGGTTTTGCAGGAAACCTTAACTTTCAACCAACTCAGTATTCTGGTTTTCTTATCAGTGTGAACTTATCACCTTGGTATTTTGGTTTTCTGATCATTCGGGTGCTACGGTATTTTCTTCAGAGCAGACTTATGAGCTTATTCAGCCATTAACACAACAGTTATTCAGAGCTTTGTGGAAGCTTTGATCCCATGTCTGTTGCATTCATATTGCATTACATAAGCATTTGTGCATCATTTTTGCATATCCTTCCTTGGCCAGAAACAACAGAGTTCATCCATCTTTTACTCAACCCGCAATTTATTTCTTGACACTCGTATTGGACTTGAATCAGGTTTTAGACGAATCATGAACTTAGAAGAACATAACCAATTTGTGACAAGGGCAAATGTTGAATTGATGAAGAATCAGTTGGATCAACTATGGAAGCTATGACAACCATGACAAGGGCAGAGGCCAATATTCAGAGTACTCTAGTTACTGAGAATGTTATTCCTCCTCCAGTGAACAATGTTGCTCAAGCTCAGCATGTGCAGTTTCCTGTTGAGGATCAAGTTATACAAGAGCATACCATTGTCTGAGATGGACATTCCTCTTCTCTTAATGCCACGAACTATCAGAGCTTCACATTATCTATGCCATATTTCCAATGGGCAGTTCGAAGGATGAAACTTAAGGACCCACAGACTGTTAAGTTTATGAAAAAGTATCGTGTGTTGGAGGAAAAGCTTGACGCCCTGGAGGGTCATGATACTCTTAATCTGAATGCTTCTAGCATGTGTTTGGTGCTTGGCCTTGTGATGCCTCAGAAGTTTAAGAAACTGAATTTTGAGAAGTACAGAGAGGATAGCTGTCCAAAGCAACATTTGTTGATGTTTTGCAGAAGAATGACCTCATATGTCCACAACGACAAGCTTATGATTCACTATTTCCAGGAAAGTCTAAGTAGGGCATCATTGAGTTGGTATATGCAGTTACAGAGTGGTTGCATTCGATCTTGGTCAGACCTAGCCAGCGCATTTGTGAAGCAATACAATTATAATCTTGACATGGCTCACAGCCGCATGCAGTTGCAATACTTATCTCAAGCGGACAGTGAATCCTTCAGAGGGTATGCTCAGAGATGGAGAGAGCTAGCTGCTCGCGTTCAACCACCACTTCTAGATAAGGAATTAGTTGACCTGTTCATGGGTACTATGCAAGATCCATACTTGGACAAGATGATTGGCAATGGGACATTAAAATTTTCTGACTTGATAGTAGTTGGGGAACATATCGAGAGTGCACTCAAGAGTGGAAAGATTCAAGACGTCTCAAACATCTCTGTTGGTGAAAGTGAATTAGTTGTCAGTTCTCAGGAAGAATGGGAGAAGCCTTAGTACTTAGATATTTCAAGTGTTCAGAGTCAGCGATCTTCTGGGTCTCTGTATTAGATATCGTTCTCCCCTCAGAGTCAACAGTCATATCACCGTCATCCGCGTCAGCACGCTCGACAAAGACCTAGGAAGCCATAAAGACATTTAACTCAGTTGCCTATGTCTGATAATCAGATGTTGCCAGAGTTGATCAAAGGTGGCTTGATAGTGCCGAAGGAGATAAATCCAGTGCTTCCTCCATATCCACCAGGTTTTGATCCCAACGCCTATCGTGACTACCATGTTGGGGCACAGGGGTATTCAACCAAAGATTGTAAGGTGCTTAAGAGCAAGATTCAGACTCTTCTTGACTCCAATATGTTCTCATTCACCCCTCAGGGTATTCAGATCAACAATCTTCTTTCATCCAGTCACACGGTATCATCAGTCCACGTTGTGGAAGAATTTACCGAGAGCAAATGTTCAGATGAGTATCAGACTGACTTCGACGAGTAATTCTGAAGATGGCTAGTTCAATAGTGAATCAAGATTGGAAAGCCCAGTTCCCCGAACTTGGCGATCTTTTATATCATGTCATTTCTTTGCATACTTAACTTTTCGAAGAAGCTAGAAGTTGACTATGGAGCAAATTCAAGCAGAATTGAAGGAAATACGAAGCCAAATGGGACAATTCATGGTGGACATGCAAGTTTTATCTCAGGATCAGAAAATGCTGAGAGAGGAAGTTCATTAGTTGAAGACTCAGATGGGCCTGATCAAGGAAGTCATGATAAACATGCTAAGAAAGGAAGATAGTCCTATGCTTGAAACCGCAACAGAAATGGTTATGCTACCCTTGCCTGTGGGATCCCTCCTAGAGCGTGAGGGGCCTTATAGATTTTCTGCATGACCTGAGGTTTCATAATTTCCCCATCAGCAGCTACCTCTTGTTTCCCAAGATAATCCTAAGATTAAGAGGTACGCACAGAGGCCAAAGCAGCCCGACAAAACCTTTGACCAAATCCCTATGACTTATACTCAGTTACTGCAACATTTTCTTTAGCTTCAATTGGTTGAACTTCGAACTCTGGCTCCATTTGCTGGTAAGCCACCACCAGGCTATGATGCAAGTGCCCGTTGTGATTTCCATTCTGAGGCACCGAGGCATAATGTGGAGAAATGCAAGGCCTTTAAGCACAAAGTTCAGGACTTAATCGATTCGAAGGCAGTTGAGTTCACGTCGGGTGACATAAGCGTACCAGGTAGTCTTATTCCAGTTACTGCGAAAGAAGTTGATATTCCTTTTTTCTCCCTTGAAGCTGCATTGGGTCAGAAGCGTATCTTACAGTCTTTGGTTTCAGAATCTCCACGTCCACAACTATTTCCTGTTCCTGGGCCAAGTCTGAGGATGAAAGCCCCTAAACATGAGGAATATCCTAATCGATATCAACAACAGACTGGCTCTCAGAAAAAACAACAAAGGTCTGTGTATTAGTTGAAGTCTTCCAAGTGAGCATTTGAGATTGCAAGGACCTCATGAGAAGCAATTAGTTCAGGCGGAGAAGACTTCCTCAGTCATGGCATTTTTAGTTTTTGTACTGCATTTTTCATTTGTATTTTTCATTGTTTGTTAATGCTCTGTTTGCATGTAAATATTTGTTTGTTTTAGAATAATGATCTTAATGCAATGAGTATGTTTCTCTTGAAGTAATTCATTCGTGTTCACTCATATATATTTTTGTGCATTATAATACCAACACTTGCTTGCTTAAACTCTTTGAGGGAGGGTGATGAAGCGAAAATGCAAAATCTCTGGTCGTCTGCTCTTGGATAAAACCCTGCTGATGATGTACATGCATTGTTTCGAATCTCGAAACACCGGAGATATAAGGAAGATAATCCCTTGTCAACCCCTTTAAGCCTTGAAGTAGGAGTTTCTTTCTAAAAACGAAAAGACCCTCAATCTTAACCTGGGGAATGGTAGTCTTCAGTTAGTCTGAACTAGCTTTCAAATTTCAAAAGGAGTGTGCACGCAATGATACATTACCTTTTATCCGTCACAATCCCACAATGGTTATATTTCACCAACCAAAGGATGAGACAGTCACAACCCTTTCACAGAAATCAAGACAGCCAGTGTCACACGATTTGTTCGATAAAAAAAAGAGAATAAAAAGAAAGAAGTCTGCTAAGTCGAATCTTGAAAACAAGTGACTTAGGAAAAAAATATGGCATCCCGCTGGACTTTAAAATAAAAAATTCAAAAAGAGTCGATCCAGGAAAGATTAGGGAAAATAACAGAAAATGAAAAGGAGGACAAAAGAAAAATCCTCAGAAAAGAACAAGTCGTGTAACCGCAGACACCAAAGACAAAAGGGGTGGCTGTCGCTCCAAAAATCTTATTGGTTCCATAACCATCACTCCCTTCCATTCAATAACCTTTTTTAAAGGTGATTGCTTGTGTCGAGTTAGATGAACATAGGACTGGAGAATAGAAGATGTCTTTTATGTAGAAGGCCTAAATCATAACCTACTTAGTATTAGTCAACTTTGTGACAAAGGTTTCAGAATCAACTTCACTAAAGATGAGTGTTTGATAGAAAACGAAGTCACTTCTGAGGTAATGTTAAAAGGTAATAGAATCAATAATATTTTTATGATTTCCCTTGATAACACATCTTTGAAGGTTAAGTGTCTTATGGCGAACAACAACGACTCTTGGTTATGTCACAAAAGATTTACTCACATTCATATGGAGCATTTGAACAAATTGATCAAACATGACTTAGTTGTTGGTCTTCCAAAGATCAAATTCATCAAATATAGATTGTGTGGCGCATGCCAAAAGGGGAAACAGACCAAATTAACTTTCACATCCAAAAATGTGGTGTCCACAACTAGGCAACTACAATTGTTACACATGAATCTCTTCGGACCTTCAAGAAAAAAAAGTTTCGAAGGTAATGTCTATGCATTAGTAATTGTTGATGATTTCTCTAGATATATGTGGACTTTCTTCTTAGTGCAGAAAAGCGAAGCTTTCAAGGCATTCAAGAAGTATGTAAAACAGATTCAAAATGAGAAATCACTCTCAATTGTCTCCATTAGAAGTGACCATGGTGGAGAATTCCAGAACGCTTTATTTGAAGAATTTTGTGAGGAAAATGGAATCTCTCACAATTTCTCTGCACCAAAAACTCCACAGCAAAATGGTGTCGTAGAAAAAAAGAATCGGTCGTTGGTAGAACTTGCAAGAACAATGCTTAGTGATTCAAACCTTCCTAAATATTTTTGGGCAGATGCAGTAAGCACGACATGTTTTGTAAGTAATCGTGTGAACATCAGACCAATTATCAAGAAAACCCCTTATGAACTGTTCAAAGGAAGAAAACCAAACATATCCTTCTTCCACATATTCAGGTGTAAATGCTTTGTCTTAAACAATGACAAAGACAATCTCGGTAAGTTCGATGAGAAATCCGATGAAGGTATTTTTCTCGGATATTCTCTCTCAAGTAAGGCTTTCAGAATTTTTAACAAAAGAACTTTAACTATTGAAGAATCTATGCATGTTTCTTTTGATGAATCTAACCCTTACAAGGAGGATGATATTATTGTTAATGATGATGATGATGTAGTAGAAACCTCTTAAGAAAACACTCTCAAAGATATTGCAAGTGATCAACCAAATCAGCGGCAAGACGATTCACAACAAAACGAAGTACTCAATGATCTACCGAAAGAATGGAGAACTCATAGAGATCACCCGATCGATAAAGTCATTGGAGATATCAGTCAAGGTGTTTCAACAAGATTAAATCTCAAGGATGCCTGTCTTAACATGGCATTTGTTTCGCAAATTGAACCAGCCAAAATCGACGAAGCCTTAGGCGATGATAAATGGATTATAGCTATGCAAGAAGAACTGAACCAGTTTGAAAGAAATCAAGTTTGGAATCTTGTCCCTAGGCCGAACAACAAGCATATTATTGGAACAAGATGGGTCTTCAAGAACAAACTCGATGAAAATGGTATTATAGTTCAGAACAAAGCAAGATTGGTCGCCCAAGGATACAACCAAGAAGAAGGAATCAATTTTGATGAAACATTCACTCCAGTTGGAAGACTAGAAGCAATTAGATTATTATTAGCTTATGCATGTTCCATGAATTTTCAGCTTTTCCAAATGGACGTCAAAAGCGCATTCTTGAATGGATTCATAAATGAAGAAGTGTATGTCAAGCAACCCCCTGGTTTTGAAGATTACAAATATCCATCTCATGTCTTCAAACTAGAGAAAGCCCTTTAAGGATTGAAACAAGCACCAAGAGCATGGTACGATCGACTCAGCAATTTCTTATGTGACAAAGGCTTTGTAAAGGGAAAGGTAGACAAAACTTTGTTCATCAAGAAAATAAAAGAAGATACTCTCTTGGTACAAGTGTACGTTGACGACATAATCTTCGGTTCAACCAACACCAAGCTATGCGAAGAATTATCATCCATAATGCAAGGAGAATTCAAAATGTCTATGATGGGAAAAATGAACTACTTTCTTGGGCTTCAGATCAAGCAACTTGAGAATGGGATCTTTATCAATCAATCGAAGTACTGCAAAGAATTATTAAAGAAGTTTGATATGGACTATTGCAAGACTTTATCTACACCTATCGGTTGATATCATAAAATATAGAGGTATGATTAGTTCCCTACTATACCTGACAGCAAGCCGCCCTGACATTATGTTTATCGTCTATCTTTGCGCTAGCTTTCAAGCAAATCCAAAGGAGTCTCACCTGATGGCAGTCAAGCGGATCATGAAGTATCTCAAAGGAACAACAAATGTCGGCTTATGGTATCCTAAAGGTAGTATATGCAATTTAATTGGATATTCTGACGCGGATTATGCAGACTGTAAAACCGATAGAAAGAGAACAAGTGGAACATGTCACATCTTGGGAAATGCACTAGTCTCATGGGCATGTAAGAAACAAGCATGTGTAGCACTTAGTACCGCTGAAGCAGAATACATAGCAGCAGGAAGTTGATGTGTGCAGATACTTTGGCTCAAGCAACAACTTCGTGACTATGGACTCGACCTGGGTAGCATTACTCTTCGCTGTGACAACACAAGTGCAATTAACATAACAAAGAATCCAGTCATGCATTCAAGGACCAAGCACATCGACATACGACATCACTTTCTGCGAGATCATGTACTTCAAGGAGATGTTGAGATAACATTTGTGGATACTCATAATCAACTTGCCGATATATTCACGAAGCCTTTGGCAACAGAATATTTCTTCAAAATACGAAGGGAACTTGGAATACTGGATGAAACCGACGTGGAATCATGAAAGAACTTCATCTGCGTTATTTTCTCAAAATTTCACTGCAAGCAATCGATTGCACCCCTGCAGCAATCGATTGCTCACTGTAAGTTTTGCAAACTTTATTAATTTTTAAAGCAAGCAATCGATGGCACTCCTGTGTCAATCGATTGCACTATGTAGCTTTTGCCAAAATTCGTTTCTGTTTGGTAGAGCAATCGATTGCACCACTGTGTCAATCGATTGCACCTACTGTAAAACTGTTTTTTTCTCTTTCTATTTAATAGATCCATGGTTTCTTAAACTTTCCAACTACCCTATTATTACATTTTTGACCTACCTATGACTAGCCATTACTACTTAATTCTAGTCTCAAGACATTGACCATTAATTCTCATATTCCCAAAGTCTTAATCATCAATACCCTCAACCACTCATATTCCACAATAACTCCTCTCTTAACCATTATAAAAACCAACTTCTCATAACCTATCTTAACCATCTCCTTCAAAATACAACCTCTCCACAAAAACTCAACCTTCCTCACAAACTCTAAAAACACTCCATCATTT
Organism: Lathyrus sativus; assembly: GCA_963859935.3. Classification (NCBI taxonomy): domain Eukaryota; kingdom Viridiplantae; phylum Streptophyta; class Magnoliopsida; order Fabales; family Fabaceae; genus Lathyrus; species Lathyrus sativus. Next base: position 444,135,101 of record OZ012738.1, on the reverse strand, counting down.
TCCCATGGATTCACGCTCAAAAAGGAAGTTTTCAGCACAAGACAAAGGCAAAGGTTCAGCCTCTTCATCTTCAAAATTTTCACTGGTACTTCAACACTTGGATGATGAACAAAAGGAAAAGTTCAGCAAATATTTTCAGAAGAAGGTTGTGCAGACACCAAAATATGGTATTCTCTCATCATTCCCTAAAGAATGATTTTCTTTCCAAGAAACTTTGATTGCATGTGGGTTGGAACTTGTAATCTCCTCATCCGGACCGTATTATGCGGATTTGGTAAGATTGTTCTATAGTAACCTATAAATGGAAGAAGGCAAGTTGGTAACATATGTCCAAGGAAAAAGAATCCCACTCTACTAAAAAAACACTTGGTAGGATTCTGAACATTCCAATTTCTGGTGGGAGACTTTATGAAGAAAACGAAGACCTCTGGAAAGCATACAACAAACGAGAATTCTATTGGAGCCTTGGCCGTATGGCTGAAGCAGAATTCCATGAAAAACGTGTCAGATCCTTAAGCGGCATGGAACCCTCTCGAAACTCATGGTCGGCAGGTATTTTTAACATTGATGATCGATTGATTCATTATTTCATGGTTTACATAATGTTCCCAAGAGGTGGAAACCACTGCATCGTGACAGACCTAGAAATGCAGATTCTCTATACTATTAAGAATGGCATTCCCATAAGTTGGTCAAACTTAATTTTGACTCACATGCGTGGAATCAATGAAAAATCCAAATTTCTGCCATATGCTTGGTTCATAACAAAGATTCTGGAACATTTTGAAGTAGACTTTGAAGGATTTGATAAGCATCTCATGGATTCAAATATCAACAAGATCTCAATCAAAAATGTGGACTCTTGGATGGGTGTCAAATATAATCTGGAAACCAAAACCATTGTGTATCTTGGTGAAGGTATGGCTGAAAATGATGATGAAGAGAATGAAGAAGATGATGATGCTCCTCCTCCTCCTATAAATGAACATGGCCAGAGTAACCAACAGTTAATGGATTACATAACTCAATAGTTTGGAAATCTCAACACTTCCATCAATGACCAATACAATGCTATTCAAGAGTCAACCAACACTTGGATCAACAACTTCCAAGAGGCCATCAATCAACAATTCTCCTATTTGTACTCTCACTTATACATTCCACAATATGACCCTTCAAACCCGGTTGTCCCTCCAAATCGTCCATCACCTCTACAGACAACTTTTCCAAACCAACCAACCTTTGACCCTGACATGGATCTGTCATAGAAACTTTTTACTATGTGTTTTAATGACATTTATGTTATTTGAATTTCGTACTTTCATGTTTCTTTGTACTATTTTCAGTTTATAATTTGAATTTTTATATAAGTTGGTGTTTTATTTTCAAATTATTATCGTGTCTATCATCGATATATGTTATTATTGCCTTAATCCATCTTTCCCTTCTTTTTGATAATGTCAAAAGGGGGAGAAGGATGTTACTCTTTTATTGCTTGTTTTCTTTCCTTGATCCTTAAGGTACAAATAAAAAGACTATTTCGACCTCAATACAAATTCAAAACTTATCAACTTCACAAACTAAGGGGGAGAAAGAATTTGCCGGAAAGATCATTGCAACAAAAGTAGAGTGCTTTGTCATCATCAAAAAGGGGGAGAATGTGAAATCAAGATTCTCAGAGAACAACATATGTTTTGACGAAGACAAACCACTTAAAGAAGGAAAAGATGGTCAAACACAAGCATTAGGACAAACAACAACTTTAGGGATGTTTTCCACATAAGGTATAATGAGAACTTCCATTAAAGTATCTAAGTCCTAAATTGCTCAAAACATTAAAATATTATTTACATTCTTTTTACACTTCACAAGCTTTTAAAATGAGAACTTTTCTAAGTTTTTATAAGTGCAATCTATTACACTCTTGGAGCAATCGATTGCATGATCAATTTCTTAACTCATTTTTGCTTCTGCTTCAGTAAGCAATCGATTGCATACTTAAAGTTTTTCAAATTTTTCACTTCTGTTTTGAAGTGCAATCGATTGGTCCAAAGGTGCAACCGATTGCTCTTTTGAAAATTTGAATTTTCAAGTAAAATTGTGAAGGTGCAATCGATTGGGCTCTTTGTGCAATTGATTGCTCACTGAACGTTTTTGAAAAATCTGTCTAAAAAATTGCATTTCTTCAATCAAATTTCAGTGGAATGTTTCCTTTGAAACATGACAACTGTTCATCAACTTTTCTGAAGATTTGCATGACTTCTCCAAGAGGTATTTGTGTAATATAAATCCTTCAATCTTTCATTTTCAAAAACACCTCTTTCAATCAAAAACTCTTTAACATATTCTTTCATCTTTCCACATCTAAGTAAAAATCAATTTTTACTAAGAATTTTCTGCATAAAATTTCATATCTTTTGAAAAGAAAATTCTTGAGCAATAAGTCTTAGAAACTTGTGGAATTTCCCATTGAAAGAGAAGATCAATCTCAGCATTGATAAACATCTGTATACATTATTTCAAATCTTTACAAAATCATAATTGTATGTATTTCCCCTTGTTGTTCAGGATTGTTGAAAGCAAGTGTGTGCATTAGAGAGGATTGTTCTCGTTGCACTTAATGTTTAGTTCTTAAAGGTATTTTAAGAACCTTTGATCTCCTATAGGTTAGAACAAATTGTACATTGATCCTAACTATAGTGAAATCTCTTTCGTGTTGAAAGGGAGTGGAGTACCCTCAGGGTGTGAGGGAAACCACTGTAAATCTCTGTGTCTCTTTTACTTTCTGTCTTTACAAGCTTTCAAATCATCACTTCATTAAAAAGAAGGTAACATAGCCCTCTTAAAACCAGAAAATTTCAAAGAACCTAATTCACCCCCCCCCCCCTCTTAGGCGCATTACTTACTCACATAACCAACCCCCGAAACTTAGATTCTCTTAGCTTTGTTGTTACATAGTTTGATCTTGACCCTTTCCTTTGGTTAAATTAAAGATCGTGGTGAATATTCAAATATTTATGATTCAAGTTAATCCGATAGCTTGATATCCGACTCTCACCGCAACTGAAATGGTGACTTCACTAGGAATTCACTCCCCTAAGAGTATTAAGCCCACCTTGTTTGCATTTGTCATATTTTATATGTTTGCTTGCTTGTATACTTGTATATTTGTAAATATCTGTATATATCTGTTGTGTCTGGGTTTTTCTGTATGCAGGGTTATGACCTTTGAGTGGTGAGATAAGTCCTATCCTGGAATTGAGTGCACTTATGATAGAATGGTGGGTATAGTCAAAGAGAGTTTGAGGGAGTAGTCCCGAAGAAGTCGACTTGAGATCCCTCGCTCAGTTGAAGCCCTCTTGGGAGTAGTAGTGTTGAACGAGTAGTCACGAATGCATTACTACTTTTGACCTAGGATCCCGTGAGACTGAGGACCTTTGTTACCCACCTACCTCACTTGGACTTTTTAGGATGTAGTGTAGTGACAATGAGGGTGTAAGCCCAAAGTAGTTGTTATGTGATACTACACTTAGACGAGACTCTCTTGAGAATATTATTGATTTCCAAGTATTTGGTGTGTAGATAATATCCAAAATATGGGTCGATGACTTTGAGAACCTCTTAGAACCCCTATTCTGCAGATCTTCAAACCATGGCTCCTTGGGATGGGTAGACCATGGCTCCTTGCTTGTGATCTTCAAACCTAAGCCCTTATTTTTTTTGTCTGCATATTTGTGAATATTTGTATACATGTGTTTGTGCATACGTTTATGCATTCATGAATAACCCTTTGGTTTCAAGGAATTCAGTTGTTCATTCCTTTATAAAAATCAATAGAGATCGTGGATCATGAATCGAAACTTTTCAGTTTTTTCAAAATGTTTGCAATTTTCTTTTGAGTTCCTTGAAACCATTTGGCTTACATTTGTATTACATGCGTATGTCGTCACATTTTCATTTCATTTGCATTTCTCAGCCCTGAGTCTCATCCATCCTTTATCCATAACCCAGTTGATTTCTCGATGCCAGCATTAGACTTGAAGTAGATCTTGAAGGGTCATGAACTTAGGAGAGCAGAACTAGTTTGTGACAAGAGAGGATGTTGAATTGATGAAAGATCGGTTGGATCAGCTTGTGGAAGCTATGACAGCCTTGGCAAAGAGAGATGACTATATTTAGAGGACTTCAGTCACTAGGAATGTCATTCCACCTCAAGTGAATGGTGTTGCTCGAGTTCAGCCTGTGCAAATTCTTATTGGGAGCCAAGTTATTGTCCGAGATAGACACTTCTCTTCTCTTGATGCTACAGACAATCAGGGTTTTGCATTTTCTGTGCCAGATTTCCAAGGGGCGATCCCAAGGATGAAGATCCAGAACCCATGAGCCGTTGAGATTATGCAAAGATATCGTGCGTTGGAAGAGAAGCATGATTCCTTAGAGGGTCATGATGCTCTTAATCTGAATGCTTTAAACATATGTTTAGTACCCAATCTTGTATTACCTCCGAAGTTCAAGACACCGAAGTTTGAGGAGTACAAAGAGGATAGCTATCCAAAGCAGCATTTGGTGATTAAGAACTTTGAAAGCAGTCTATGCAAAAGTAGGGATCAAAAAAAGAAAAATCTAGCAAATGAGGTCCTCAAATCCTCAGGCAAAAATAAAATTTAGTGACAATCGAAAGATCACTGACATCCATAGCCAAAGACAAAATAAGGTGACTGTCATTTCAAAAAATATTGAATCATCATATGCACTCTTACATCGGAAAATTCTAGATGGGTGTGTTAGGTTAGGTAAACGTAGGACTGGAGAATATCAAGGAGAATGGATGGGTTAAAACAAAACTTTGAGCCTTATATCCTTTCTTTATCAAACCATGAACCAGACCACATTACAACCCTCGAAAGACCTAATTGAAGCAGGTTTATTTCGAAAGCATACTTCGGTAAAATCACGTCAAAGCTGACTCTTAAAAGGATTTTCTTATCAATGTGACATTCTGATTAGTGATTTATTCACTATATGTCGCAATATATTTCCAGTGAGCAAACATGGATTTCAAAACTGTCATATGCATTGCATTAAAATTATCATTTTCAAAATGATCAATTTTACTTGCAAGTAAGCACTTGACCCTAAGAAGGTTTCTGCAATGAAAGGAATGATTAAGTCAAGATGTAAAACTTCTGAAGACTCTGTTGAGTAGGAAGGAAAGCCGCTACAAGATTAAGCTAATATGGGGCAATCAAGTCGAGATTAGATAAATCTCTCTAAGGTCAGTTAGTCTGGGGAAACTCCTTCGCAGATCAACATCTAGAAGGGGCAAGTTTGTTTCCTAGTTGTTACTCCCATAGTCTGAAGGACAAGTTTGAGGACTTTGTTTTTCAAATACAGTTAATTGGAGAAATTACGTCGAGATTGGTTGAACCTATCCAAGAGTTTGAAGACACTGAAGCATCTTGTATGCCAATTCTTCTATAAAATTCTCTTGGTAATTTCTTTCCATAGACCATGTAATTTGGGGCAGAGGATATTTAAAGATTATTTTTTGCAAGAGCCATTGCCCGTTCGTGTTAATCATTATGTAATTAAAGTACAAAACTACATTGTTCTCGTAATATCTTTTGCCACCCCCTAGTAATTTGTTACTTCATTTGATCTTGGTAATTCCTCATGGATCTTTCTCTTCCAACAAGGAAATCAGGCTCATGATGGAAATCCCTTAGGTGAAGTCATGATGTTATACTCCGAGTGGAAAACTCTTTTCCCCAGAGAAGGTTGAAACCTTGAAGTAGAGTTGCTGATTCTACATGTTCATCCCTAGTGATGTTCCTATCTAGTGAAGTTTGGCTAGGTATCCTTGTCAAGATGTTTATTCCATCTCTAGTTTGCTTCCCTTTATCTGTTTCGTTGGCATAAGCATAAATATGGCATGCATGCATTCATACATATGTATGGCATCTGAGCATTTTTGCTACCATTCTGGTGTTTACCTATTTCGTTTACTTTGGTGTTTATTCCCTAAGTGACTGGGTTTGCCTTTTCTCTCCAATAGAGTCGCCAACCTTAAGCATATAGTGCACACCCTTTCTAAACTCCCCATAGAGTTTGATCCACGTGGATGATGGTTGCTTCAGTTATCTTTGCCATGTTTGGATAATATAAATCCCCATTTGAGTTCATTCCTCAATAGGTAGAATCTTGCTTGATTGTTTCTTTCTAGCTTGTTCCTAGATTTAACTTTGGTCCCTTGAGATGTTGCTTTTAAACCTAATTAGGACGTTGAACCTAGTTTGAATGTGAATTTATTTTGAATCGTGTCTTACAGGAAGAATCTTTTACAACAGTGTTATTGTAACATCTCCTTCGACTTTATACCTAGACAACAAGTAACAACATCTCTTTGAGAAGCTTATTTCCTATGGTGATAAGTGGCAGTCTCTCCTGAGGAGCTTATCTGTCCTTAGTGTCATTAAAACTTTTGTAGTTACAATTGGTATTACCCTCGATCAGTCATTTGCCATCAACCCTTTGATGACAACATTCTGAGATCAGGTTTTCTTTTTGTCAACCCTTTTACGATGTGTTCCTTCAGACAGGTGTTTTTTATGTCAACCCTTTGACGATGTGTCTCTTCGGTTCATTCTTCTTTCCATCAAACCTTTCATGATGTCACTCATTAGTGAATTGGTTCATTTCTGACAACCCTTTGACGATGTCAGTTTTCTTCCCATCAACTCTTTGATGGTGTCACTTTTTAGTGAAATTTTCTTCCCGTTAACCCTTTGACGATGTCAGTTTTCTTTCCATCAACCCTTTGATGATGTGATTATTTAGTTCAGGTATCTTTCTGTCAACCCTTTGATGATGTGGCTCTTTATTTCGATTATTCTTTTGTCAACCCTTTGACAAAGATAATGGTTACCTTACCATCAACCCTTTGATGATGACTCTCAAATACATACTTTCCCGTTAACCCTTCGATGATGTCACTCGTTAGTGAATTGGTTCCTTCCGTCAACCCTTTGACGATGTCACTCGTTAGTGAAATTTTTATTATCTTTCCATCAACCCTTTAATGACGACATTCTGAGAAAATGTTTTCTTTCTGTCAACCCTTTGATGATGTGTTCCTTTGGGCAGGTGTTCTTTCCGTCAACTCTTTGACGATGTGTCTCTTCGGCGAGTTCTTTTTTTCCGCCAACCCTTTGACGATGACAGTTCTTTCCGTCAAACCTTTGACCATTGTCTCCTTAGTTCAGTTATCTTTCTGTCAACCCTTTGACGATGTCAGTTTTCTTCCCATCAACTCTTTGATGACGTGGTATGATCCTAAGGCTTTGAGGGTCTTGCTTTGTCTTTTGTCCTAGAGTGTCAGCAAGTCATGCTTGAACTTGTTGATCAACTGCTCTGGATATTCCCCAGTGGAAACCGTCTTTCCGGTTCTACCTCTAGTGAGGATCTTTTCTTTCTAGAGTGTCAATCGGCCATACTTGAACCTGTTAATCCATCACTTTAGATATCTTGTTTATTTTCTTTTCCCTAGTGGAGACCGTCTTTCCGGTTCTACCTCTAGTGAGGATATTTTCTTTCTAAAGTGTCAACCATTCATGATTGAACCTATTGATCAATCACTTTAGATGTTTGTTTATTTTCTTTTCTTCAGTGGAGATCGTCTTTCCGGTTCTACCTCTAGTGAGAATCTTTTCTTTCTAGAATATCATTGATCATACATGAACCTGATGATCAATTATTCTAGATACAACCATTTGAGCCCATCTTTTGGTTCTACTTATAATGAGGATGTTACTTTTACCTTTTCTTTGGTCCAATCCTAAGGCTTTGAGGGTTGTGCCATGTCTATTCTTTTCGGAGTGTCAGCCAGTCATGCTTGAACTTATTCATCAACTACTCTAGATATTCCCCAGTGGAGACCATCTCTTGGTTTAACCTCCAGTGAGGATCCCTTCCTTCTAAAGTGTCAGTCGATCATGCCTGAACCTGTTGATCAATCACTTTAGATTTCTTCAGTTTGTTTCAGCTTCCCCCGTGTTGTTGTCTTCCCCAGGGAGTTTGTTACCCATTGATGTTGGCTTTATCCTTTTGCTTACATTGTTATCATGAATTTGCATTTATCATTCCATCATTTTCTTCATATTAGAGTTCATTGCGTGTCATCATTGTCTGAGTAGTTTCTCTTTTACCTATAGCATAGCATGTCATTGCATCTAAGAGAATTTTTTTTTTTTTTTTGTATTAAAATACCTTTCACCATGATTTCATGAGGATTTCCATCACTCGTGTCATCCAGTAAAGATATTTAAATAGGGGCAACTGTCATACCCCAAATTTTACCCTTAGATTCCATCATCATCTGCATAGCTTATCATACATTTCATCTTACATATTGTTGAATTTATTATCCAGAATAAATTTGTTAGATTTACAATCGAATCGGTCAAACTAAAAGTCAACTGTGTGTTAAATTAGTAGAAGAAAATTTTTAAAATCGAGCCGACAAACGTCAGTGATATTAATCTATGTTTCGCATAGTTTAATCTGGCGTGCTCATTTGATTTTTTTCGACTTCTTTTTGGTCGCATTTTGGACAGTTTAAGCCATTTAACCAGGAAAATTTTATTTCAAAATTTGACCAAACGCTGTATTTTTCTAATACGTATATTTCGTGCTAATCATTTTGGTGTATTCACTAAATTTTTTTAGTACTTCGATACTAGCCCAATTTCTTGTTTTTACCATTTTTTTAATTTCTACTTCTAATTATTTATTATTTAAATTAATTAGATTTTTTTTAGTTTATTTATTATTTATTTATTTTTTAGTCTGCTTCATTTTTTTCTTTTAATAATATTTGACTTTTGTTCTTTATCTAGTTTTGAGAAAACTTAGTAATTAAGTTTTTAAAAGGAATTTTGTTCTTTATTCATTTTGTGAAAGAAGTTCATAAGCATGCATGCATTGAACATCTGCCTCTTCAAAACAGCAACCCCACACAATACACTTTCTAAACTCCAAAACTTGCACTTGTCAAAACCCACAAAACTCCAAGACAATAGTTCTGAATCAAAAAAGAAAACTGCAAATGAACGGGACAAAATCAACATAGAGTTTGTTTGAAATCATTTTAAAAGAAAGGAGAAGAGCAATTGAAAAAGGGGGTTCTTTCATAAAAAGAATAAAAAACAATAAAAGACTCTCACACTTGAATTGCTACTGCATCTTCCTCACAACTCATTCGCAGACCCTCGCCATTTTTGTTGAACTCCTTCTCTTCCACTCCATCATCACTAGCCTACACCTCCACCTTCATCTTTCAACAACACAAAACCTTCATCTTTTTCACAAACTAAACCTTTCCATTCATCTTCACCCTCACGAATCAACATAAAATTCGCCAAACCTTCATTTTCTTCAGTCATAAACAACACAACCCGATACCCTTCACATACACCCACCGTTGGCCCAATTTTCTCAACCACTATGAACTGTGTTCCTTCAACAACTCACCATCACCACCTTATTACACCACCGACCGAGTTTCATGATCCTTAACACAAAACCTGTTAAACCATTATAAACAAAACCAAAATAATCACAAATTCATAAATTCAGAAGAAAGTGCGAAAGAGAGTGAGGAAGACAGGATCCAGTGAGACGAGGAGCTGAATTTGAAACAGAACAATCACGAAAAAATCGCATATAGAGGAGAGTCATTGACATGATTCTTTGCTGAGTGAAAACTTCAATTGAGTTGTTGTTGAAGCGATTGAGCGCAAGAGCAGGTAGAAACGAGTTTGAAACGAGGTGATGCGATAACATTGTTTTTGTTTGCTTTGACTTTGTTTTTTTTTTATGTTTGTTGCGTGTGTTTTCCAGAAGTGTCGTGTTTCTCATTGCCATGGTTGTTCCCCTTTTGTTTCACATTGACTTAATGGCATTTCTGAAGAGAAAAAGCGTTGGACATGCCCTTGTTGTTTTTATTTTATTTTATTTATTTTTGTAAAATGATGTTTGGCTAGTGTTAGGCTTTTTATCCTATGTTGTTTTGGCTCCTTAGACACCTGCAACTTTCTGCACACTCATTTCACTCTTCCACCCTCCCTGAATGCATAAGATCTTTGGGCCTAAGACCTCAGCCCACATACTAAATTCTGCTTGCACTTCCCTATTTTCTACTTCACCTCTTCATTTTCTAATTATTTTGTTTTGTCGTATTTTGGTTTAATTAGATTTTAATTAAAAGTTAATTTCATTTAATTTTAATTACATTCTAATTCTAGTTTAATTATTTTATTTTGGTTTTAATTTTATTTTGGATTAATTAGATTTTAGTCTTAATACTAATTTTGATTAAACTCTGCTTTAGTTTTAATGCTAACTGTGATTAAATTTTGACTTTAATTTTGCATTGAATTTTGATTAAGCTTCAATTAATTTTGATGCAAATTCTAATTAAATTCTAATATAACTTTTGATCTTAATGTTTGGTTTAAATTGTAATCTTAGTTTTGATATTAATTTTTGTGATTAATTTTTTTATCTTAGACTTTGATTAGGTTTTTTAGGATTAACTCTTGATATTCAAATTGTGAAGGATCTCGGATATTGATTGATTCTTGAGGATACTTGTGACTTATTTCCTTGATGATACTTGTAAAATATTTCTTGATGAAATCTTGTGAATGTCATTCTTGTTTCTCTCATGATTTTGATGTTTGTTTGTTCTCATTTCAAAAGAAAGGATTCCCTGTTGACTTTCATGTCATGTTTAGGATAGCCTTGTCTTCCTTCCCTTTTCCCTTTTATCCTAGTCGTAGGATTGGAGTTGCCTAACTCCATGTATGTGTCATGGTTATGAATACTTACTCACCCTTGGAACCTTGTCCACAGTTAAGAGTTCCTCACCCGTAGTTAGGTGAACTACAAATGCTCTGATTCCATCCTAGTCAAGATACGTAGGCACGAGATGCAATGTCTTGACGAGCATACTTAGAAATAAACCTCTAGGTCTTTACCTTATCACCTTTTTCTAAGCAAGCAAACTTTAGCATAACACAAATACTAACAATAAATTCATGTAGAGTACTATAGATACTTAGAATTCTAACACCTTCCCTAGGTATAACCAACCCTCGAATCATATATTCTTCTAACGTTTTTGTTACATAGCGCACTTAGGGGTTTCTTCGATCTTTACCCTTTCTTTTGGATTAACCAAAGCTCGGTGGTGAATATTCAAAGATTTGTGATTCAAGTTAATTCAATAGCTTGATATCTGATTCTCACCGCAACAGTTAGTATCAGTTTGAAAGCTTTAATAAATAAACAAATACAAGTAGACATTCGAAAGAAGCTCACAATAAGACACATTAAATCTAATGGCTACTTTTTGTTTAACCAACATAATAATTGTTTTAATACAATGCTTAGTTACAATAATAACCTCTGCTCATACATCACTCAGAGCTTTAAATTTAACTAAACTCTATGCACTAATCATCATTTAAATGAAGCATCTTTTATCACTCTTTTATTGCACAGGTCAACTAATATCTTACATGCATGACTAATGTACAAAAACGTTTATACTGATTTGGATACATTACACATAAAATTCAAACTATCATAAAAAAAATATTCAAACCTAACATACTACCTATGGCCTAATAGCAACAGTGCAATAAGCAGTAAGGACAAAATCATATGTGTGTAGAGTGGAAGAATATATACAGAACATGGGATGTCAGAAATGAAGTTTGATCCAATTCAATCACGTTTATTTGAGAAACTCAACAGTTCTCATTTCTATGAAAAAAAGAGTTTTGTAACTCAATCACACCCGATGATTAATGTGAAAAAATGTGATTTCCAAATATAACAGATATCACTCATACATGAATGTAACGAGATAGGAGATAGAATAATCTCATAGCTACCATGGGATATTAGATTGCCTATTACTGCATGAATAACATAATACTTGAGCAAACTTGCAATATTAAATTCTCTTTTCAATTATCAAATATTTTTCATTGATCTCTTATTTTTCATTTTGATGCTACAAGTGTTGTGTGAATACTAAAATGATAACAATTGAAAAAATATTTAAAAAAGAGCAAAAATATATTTTACCCCTGTAATATGAGCGTTTTTTTATTTACCCCCTAGTAATAAATTTTTTTTTAATTAAAAAAAATGAATAAGTGCCACGTGGAATTTTTTTATTTTTTTATTATTATTTGATCATGTGGATTTTTAAAAAATAAGAAAAAATTAAATTAAATGACACATATACATGCCACGTCACCCAACAGTGCACACATGGGTCATAATAAAAGAATTTTCACATTACAAGAGGGGAATTAAAAAAAAATTATTTTACTGGGGTAAATCGAAATTCGCTAACATTACATGGGGGTATTGTATATTTATCCCTATAAAGTTTTACCTTGCTCGGCGTGAATTAAATTTCTAATAAGTATACGTTGTGCCCCACCGTTTGGTTTAAAAATTCTCCAATTTTAAGATATTTTCTCTTTTTTCTTTTCATGCTTGCACAACTCCCTCAGAATGTTATTCATTGCTTTTAGTTTTCTTCTATTAGTGATATTTTAAAGATAGAGTGCAATTAAATTGCTCAACTATTAGATTTCTACAAAAAAAATTAAATTGTTAAACTAGGTTCATGAACTAATTGAGATGAATATGAATGAAAACATATGATTGTTAATTAAATAAGATGAACTTGAATTATAGATAGCTTGATCCATTAGGTTTATTAGTCAACTTGGTTATATATAAGAATTATTATATTATCTCTAAAAGTAGATTTAAAGATTTACTCCAAATCTTAACCTATATTGTCCTTTATGTACTGGTTTTGGAAATAAAGTTATGGGTGTTCATGTGTGCGGGTGGACCCACAAACTCATTGACTCAAATTGAATCAACTTATAAATTAACCGAACCTATTTATTTTTGGATATACCCAACCCTACCCGTAATAACCAGTATAATTTTGGCTCGGGTATCAGGTTTGATTTTCGAAACTCGTGGACCCATTGACTCAATTCATTGATGTGACATTAGTTGTTTCTTATATTTTTATTATTATTTCGAAGTGAGGTTGCCCCTTTTCTGTCTACATGTGAACTTTTAATTTATCCTAGAAGAGGGAAGGGTAAAAAATTTAAATAAACCTGTAGGTGTGTGCAATGTAATGCACTTAAGAGATTTCAGAATCGGGATTGGTTATACTAAGGGAAGGTATTAGCACTCTAAGTATCTATAGTATTCTATAGGAACCTCTTGCGTATATTTGTGTTTATTGTTGATAAAGTCATCTACTATGTATTCGAGATTTGTTGACTATTACGAGTGAGTGATATGAGATGTTTTTGTTATTTTTGTGGTGTAATTTGGAATGGTTTGGGATAAAGGTATAATAACCTAAGGGTTTTATTTATTAATATGCTCGCTAAGATGTCACATTCTTATGCATGTGTATTCTCAAAAAGAATTTGAGAAATTAGAGCATTCGTATTTCCACCTATTAACGGGTGGATTTGAGTTTGTTGGGTTTGAGAGAAGAGATAAATTGTCATCTTAAGGGAGATATCTCACCTATTCACCACAAACATTTTGAGAAAGTAATAAGGGGAGAAGCTTTAAACTTGGATGTAGAAAATCTAGAGTAATCTCACATCTTCCTTTAAATGAGTCTTTGCATTAAGAGAAGGATCTTAACTTGGATGTATAATCAACAAGTGTACCACTTATATCACTTAAAATGAAAGAATTTTTTTTGTACCATGATAAGAGAGGGACTCTAGCTTGGATTTTTGAATCAATAAGTGTGCCACTTACATCACTAAAAATGGAAAATGTTTGAAAAATGTTTGATTGAATGTTGTGTGAAAATATAAGAGACATGTCTTCCAAAGATATGACTCATGTCTCATCTCTAGGGAAGTCTTATGAGTTTGAAGCCTAAGTTGGACTAGGTTTTGATTTGAAGTTTGAAGGTTTGAAGCCACAAGGGGCAGGGTGTTTTACTTTAGGACCTCAAAGGGGAGTTCCCATCTATTTGTTGAAGATTTTTGAGTTTGAAGTCCTACTTCCTTGTATAAAGCCCAAAAGGAGGCTAGGTTGATTGAGGTTGAGACTTCAACAAGAGAGACCTAATGTTTGAACTAGGTTGTAGTTGAAGGGAGTCCTAATGTTTTTGTGTATAAATATAAACGGAAAAGCTAAAAAAGTTGTCTCGATAGGATCTCACAATCCGATGCCTACGTATCCTTAAGAGGAAATCAGAGCAATTGTAGTTTGAGTTGGTGCCCGAAGTGTAAAATAAATGTCAATAGAAACTTAACAAGGTAAGTTTATTCAAGCTTTTAAACAAGTGTAGTCATCGAGGATGATATGAGTGTGGTATGAGTAAGTATGTGTATCAACATGTGAATATGCATCAATCAGAGAGATATTTTCATCATGGTAAGAGTTTATGAAGGAAATATTTGAACATGTGAGCAAAGGTTTAATAAATGGGAGTAATCACAAATAAATTCAAGAAAGCATATAGTATTTAAGGTGATCAAAGATAAAATGAATTATGAAGGGTAATATAAACCAAAATGAAAGTTTATGAAGATAAATACATTCAATCATGGTTTAATTAAGGGCTTTGGGGAATCCAAACTCAAATGGAAGCCTAAGCTATGTACTAAGGTGTTTTGAAATTATTTGGAATACAATCTTAGGGTTTCAAAAGAATAACCAAAGTATTTTTGAAAGAAAACAATATCTAAATAAGGTATGGATGGGGTATAAGTCCAAAAAAAAACAAGTTATGTGTTTTGAACAAGATTTACACAAAGCGTAAGATGACCATAAAGACATGTATGTACCATTAGGTCAAGGAAAAATTAAAGAAAATCATGAAAAGGTATGAAAAGCACCTTATAAATCATGGTTTTCCATTTAAGAAATATGGCAAAATTAAGTATAATTTTTGGGATTTTCAAATGGATTCTCAAAATATACAAGATAAATGAGAGGTGTGAGAAAAATTGGATCAAAAAGATCAATTTTGTTATGTGAAAGAATTGTGAGAAGTTGTGAAGAAAATTCAAGAGAAAAAGTGATTAAAAAAATAGGAAATGCTCCCACAAAGGCTAGAACCAGCGCCCTTGGGGTGGTGAGATTAAAAGTTTACCAACTGAGCCATATGCCATGGCAATTATTATAGTGCGTGATGAAAATAAAAAAGAGTTTTCAAATGAATAAGTTTACAAAATAAAATCCAAAAGGTCTAGGGCGGGGGGGATTTGAACCTCAGACCTCACACTCATAAGCCTCCCAAACACGCGTCTTAACCACTGGGGTGGTGATACATTCGTGTATCAAACCACACCCAAATAAATATATTTTAAAATAACCTAAATTTTAGAAATGGCGTCACCACCATTGTCGTCTTCCCTGTGCATCATCATCTTCATCAGATTTTTTAAATTTCTATCTCCCTCAATACACAATCAAATTGAATGAAATAAAAATGAAACTTGCTGGATTTTTCAAGAGGAATTAAATGGTTCTTTTTAATTTCATTTAAATTCAGTGTATTCAAAGATATTGATTTGAAAATCGTATGAACCCTAATTGAACTTTTTGATATAAAATCTCATTTACTCATGACAAATGGAAATTAATTGAGGTAAAATGATCATAATATCCTGATAAACCTGTCTGTAACTTGAATGATAAATTTTGATGCATGAATCATAGGGTTTAGGTGTTGATGAAACTTACCTTGAAAGTGAGAATCAAATTCTTTGTTGGAGGTGTTACAGATGTGATTTGATGATTCAAATAGCTTCCTTGACCTACAAAAAGTATGTTACACTGCTTAGAATGGATGGAGACCTTCTAAATTACTTTGCTTGATTCAAACTCCAGCTTATGATGTATGTGAAGCAAATGGCATGTGACTTGGTGATTCTGGTGTTATAGTTGAGGTTTGAGTATTTGGATCACTTATGCATGGTGTATGTGAAGTGTTTGTAAGCTTGGTTTGAATGGAAATGGACTGGTTTGAGAATTCCAACTTTTCACTCTTTGAGAACTTTGAATTTAGCAAGGATGAGGACTTGTGAGAAAACAAGCATTGGCAATGTTCTGGTGGGATTATTATGAAGGAATTAACCCCTATTTATAGGAGAAATGAGTCTGATATTTTGAATTTGAAAGGATTGGGATGCAAGCCATTATCCAACAAGTGATGTCATGAACCTATAACTTGAAAGCCAAGGTACACATGGGCTAGTCTTCACATGGCTTAAATTATAATCTTTTGAGCTTGGTTCCTCGTGGTTCCATCCCATCCCTTGATGTTCTGATCTAGTTCTAACAGATTGGAGAGCTTTTTCTCAAAATAACTATTCCACTCTAATGCTAGAGGATAAAACTTCACTTCCTAGCTTTTGAAATGATCATTTTCACATGCCAAGTGATAAATCTTTGAAAATTCAGTTATTCTTTGTAGAGCATTTGTTTGTATGATCATTTAGGAGTTAATCTTATGAAGATTTCATGTTTGCGAGACTTATCCAAATCGTGTGAAACAAACATGTTGCAAATCTGTCTTGGAACTTCAGTTTGATCAAGCCCTATTGCAACATCTATAACTTCTTTCTCAAGTAAAGGATTTTGATGTTCTTGATCATTTTAGAAAGCTGGTATAATGTACTTCAAGTTTGATGTTTAAGGTTGTCCTTGAATCAAAGTGGACCATAGTGAAAAATAGTCTTAAAGTTGGCTTAAACACAAGACATATTCTGTTCAAAATTTTCTAAGTGTCAAAGTTCAAAAAGCATCGAAACCCTAATTTCACGGCCTTATATCTTAAAATATATGCACCTTTTGAGAATTCACCCTCATTGACAAAGTCATAGTATGTAACAAGCTCTTTAATTTGATCTTTGGATCAAAGAAAATGGTTGCTTGGTTTGGAAGTTATGCCTTTGCAAAGTTTGCACCAAATTTGGGTTTTTCATAACTTAGAAAAATTTTCATTTCTTCATGGTTGCCCTTCTTACAAGTAAGCTCTCTTTTCTTGATTTTTCTTGATCAATCACGATCCAAATCATAGTTGAATTTTGAAGAAACCATGGTTGACCAAAATCTTCAAAAGTCAAACTTGATTTTGACCATAGTTGACTTTTGTATCAGATGAACTTTGGACTTGGTGATCTTTTATGAAATCAAACCTTGGGGCTAATTAAACAATATGATTGGACTCCAAAGGTGTTTTTGAGTGTCTTGAATCTTTTCCTAAGGTTTAAGATCATGTCTTGGTCAAAAGTCAAAGGTGCAATTGACTTTATTTCATTAGGAACCCTAGTTTGTTATCCAAATGAATTTGAATCCTTGTATGACTTATAAATCAAGTTCTTTGGATTAACCTGTCGCACCTCGAAAAATCACAGAGACATTTCGGAGAAACGGAAATGCGGTTCGACAGAGTCACCACCAAACTTTATTTATCCCGAATAGACGGGAGAGGAAAATATCGAGAAAACCTCTTAAAAACGAAAGGAACACGGCCGTCGCAACCTTATGTCCTGAGCTCGGGAGTCGGTTACGTGAGGGGAAGGTATTATTACCCTCACGTCCGTTGTACTCAACGGGAACCTCTTAATTCTAATTGTGACAAGCGTTAGCTAAGCTTAATTATTCTCTTCTCAATACTAAATGCTAAACGATACTATAAAGGGATAAAGACGATAAGGGGAAAGGGATTATGATAGGATAGGGTACTCGCCAAGGATTGGGGCCCTTGTGCCTACGTATACTCATTCGGACGAGAATGAGAAATCAGAGTGTCGTAGTTTGACTACGGGAAAGGATAGGCGAAACAGAAGATGGAGGGAAAGATGGAAGTGTGCTCACCAAGATCATCGCAATCTTATGCCTACGTATCTTACATTCATACGAGAATGAAGAATCAGAGTGTCCGTAGTTTATGGTAACGACCATGAAAAGACAGGGTTGAATTGGTTTGAAGTTGGATCGGATGACGATTACTTGAAACGTAAAAAAGGCTCCTTGGGCCCGAGTAATCGGGAGAAAGAATCAAAGACTTGGCTCTCTCTATTTTTCACCTTTAAAATAAGTTGTGTTTGAATGGTGTTTGAAATGATGAGTGGTTGGGCGATGGTTGAAGGTTGTTGAGTTGAAAATGTTATTAGGGGCGCCAATTGCTCACACACGAGTAAGATAACTCGCATTTAAACAATTGAAAGAGAGATCAAAGGCTCAATCCCTTTCTTTACACCTTGAAAAGAGTTAGATAGTTGTTAATTGATTGATAATTGATTGTGAAATTCTGTTTCACGTTGGATCAAGGGTTTGACTTATATTCGCATGCAAAACGTGTTGGGATGGAAATGGGTTGAGAAATGGCTCGATGACGAATCAAGGGTTTGGAATGAAAATGGAACCGACTTAACGACAAATCAAGTGTTAAGTTGTGAGAAACGATATTAGTCCCTGAGGGTGCTCCCAATATTGAAATCACGATGAAGTGTGTGTAATAGGTTGATGGCGAATGCGGACAAGCACTCGACTTACGAGGGGTGTTTGAAAATGGCTCGATGACGAATCGATAATTAGTTTGAAAATAGTTTGATCTAAGCTAGTCCCTATGGATGCTCCTAGAAGATAAATCATAATCAAAGAAATACGAAACATACATCGGAATAGGAGAGGGGTACATGTAAATTACATGGGATTGCACGAAATAAAAGGTCTCATTGTCAGGTAGCCCAAGAGAATGTCGTGTGTGTGCAATGTGTCCTAAACTAAGCCTTGAGAAAAAGTCGGGCACAAATCCATGCTAGGGTTCCTAAAAATGTCTAATAATCCAACAGTCCACCAATCCAAGCTTTTAGCGTTTCGATCATTTATTAAGTGTTTTCGAATATGTGTGAATAAGATGAATAATATGAATATGAACAATTATGAATAATGTACAAGATAATATAACAATATATCAAGATAATATCCATAATAATATGAACAAGATATAATGACTGAATTTAAATCAAGGGTATATTTGACTGAAAATAAAACAGTTTTATATTGACGGAAAGTAAAGCTAGTGGTTAGTTTGTTATGAATTGAATCGGGACGAAATGTAACGCTAAACCGTCATAGCTCGACTTATGATGAAAGTCAAACCATAGGAGGTCGTGTAAATTAATATCCATGCTAAAGACAAGATAGAGAAATGATATTGAGGACCATTCTCCAATTTAATCGTGTCGCACGGATAAAAGAAGTATGGGATCTCGTCTTAATCATAAACTCATGTCGATTAATTGAATGTAGCCTATCACGATCCCAAAGTAAAGAAAATGACCCAAATGGTCCTTTTCCATAGATTTGACATTGTGAAGGTTATCGACTTCGATAAATCGACGTTTACGAATCGAAAGACTTCATAGATCAAAAAATAAATGAATCAAAAATGAAGAAGAAATTGAAAGAGAAAAGAAGTTGGTCTCGGATAAATTGTTATCTATCAATAATTTGACCGATAACAATTCTTGGAGTTTCGTCATTGACCTAAAAAAACGATAAAAATGAAAAGGTGACAAGAAGTTTGGTCTTGGATTTGTTATTATTCATCAATAAATTGACGAACAACAACTTTGAGGTCTCTTCATCGACCCGAAAAATGAAATAAAGTTGAAAATGAAATACAAAAGTCATATAAAAACCATATCAATAAATTTGAACAAATTAAACAATCAAAACTAGTGTTTGTTTGTTTTCTTAAAAAAAATAAAGCAAATAATTAAAATAAAAAAAACAAAGGGGTGTATGTAGAACGAAGGTGGTTGCTTGAAGGTTTGTACTCGTCATGGGCTTCAAAAGCCCATGTATTCACACGGTTTGACAAAAATGAATCCAGCAACAAAAAGAACCACATTCACAGCACGCCCATATTTTAAAGTACAAAATCCCAAATGTGAAGCCAGGCAGCAAAGAAACACACGGTTATCAAATCCCTTTTTTCCCTTGAAAAACTAAAACGAAAAAGTTTCCTGTCCATGGTGAAAGGAAGTAACAAACGACTCAAAAAACAATGAACAAAACAAAAATGATGCCATCTCAACCTTTTCCGCTTCATGATCTTCTCTCTCGATTTGTTTCAATTTGAATCTCAATCACTCTCTCTCTTCTTCTCTATTTTTTTAGGTTGTGGATGTTTGTTGAAAGTTTTAGAAAAAATAAGAAAAGGAATACTCAGTTTTTGGATCTCACTCTTCTTCCCAACTTCTTCTCTTTTCGTTTTCACTGTTTTGGGTTTTGTGGGTTTCTGGATCTGTTGTGGTTGGTAACAGTTTGGGGTTTGATTTAGGGGGTTAGAGGGTTTTCTATTGGGAAAGATTTGAAGGATTTATTGAATCAGAGATTAAATGAGAGTTTGGGTTGCGAAGGTTGAAGAAGAATTCAAGAAGAGCGAATGAATTGAAAACTTTTATGGAGGTTCTGTTGTTGATTTTCAGAAGTTTCTCCTTTTTCCTGCAGAATGAGGAGTAGGTTTTTCTAATGAAGCTCTTTTTACCTTTTTAAGAATGGAGCCGGTGTGATTTTTATAGAGGGTTTGGTTTTATAGAATGGAAAGGGGGTCTGATGGGGAATTAATTTGAAAGGACTTTAAAGGGTGTCTGCGGGATTGGCTTGCGATACAAAAGGGATGTTGTTGTGATGTAGGTCATGAATCATGTGCGCGGGTGTAGTGGCTGATGATTTTGGAAGGACCATTGCTGAGTTCACGTGAAGTCGTGGCTGGCGTGGACAACTTTTTTTTTTTGCAAATTATATGGTTCGTTTTTTACTGATTTTGAAGGTGGTATTTGGATGAAGCATCCGTACTGCGTGGGATGTGGGTGTATTTTCTCATCAGTCTCTTTCACATGGTAGCTATTTTTTTTTTGCATTTTGTGTGAGGTTGAGAAATAGACAAGAAAATTTTGGGTTGATGCAATGAATTGTGGGGTGGGCCACTTAGTTGAATTTGATTTCTCTTTTTCTTTGACTTTTTTGTAAATTATTTTGGATGGACACAAGAAAAGGGCTCTCATAATTTTTTTATCTTTTTTTTTTGTAAATGGGCTTATGACACATAAAGAAATAGAAATTACCCCCCCTAAATGAACTATTTTAATTTAGAACAATGGGCTTGTAAGGTTTAGATAATTTGGTTAAGTGCTTATAGAGTGAGAAATTTTATGAGAAAAATGTAAAGAACTCAAGTATAGAAACAAAATAGAAGAATGGAAATTGGAAAATAATTGGGGCAAATGGTTTAAGGTTTCGTTTGACATGTATATGGACAGCAAAGGATACGGATAAAAAGCGAGTGATTAGAAAGACAAAAAAGAATTCACGGTTTAGAACCACGCGTGCGCTTTAAGTGATCTTGATCCACTATTTTGCTTTGATAATATTTGAACCAAACTTGACAAAATGAACATGAAGCAATTTGGATCTTCAAGTGCATTAGAGCCTGGAGGCAAACCAAATCACTGATGCATCAACATCTTAGTTCAACCACTTAAGCATGACTTAAAACATGAATTGTGTCACAAATTATTCCCAAAAGCCCTTGATCTAAAAGGAATTGATCCCTGATGATCCTCGACCATGAAGCACTAATAACTCAACATAGTCTGATAACCTGATTCATACAATACTGTTTTGACCGGCACAAATCCCAATTAGATCTTCAAACATACCTACCATGCAAGTCTTAAACCCTGGCCTTGAATCAACCCTTGTCTTGTTCAAAATTAGGGTCCACTAGGTGAACCTCAGTTGACACCACTTTCCACCTGATTTGATAACCTCAGATAAAACTTGATTTGATTCAATTCAAACTTGTGACACCCTGAAAAGCAGCCACACCTTTTTTTTCTAAAGGTTAGTGGATGAATATACAAATGAAAAGTATACATGGGTAGGACAAATTTGGGGTATGACAGATGCCCCTATCTAATTGGCTTAAACCTAGTAAGATGAACTGTTATGACGTTCATTCTTTCACGGTAGAAGTTGATTAGATATGAAGAAAACTCTAATTTTTTCCGAGAGAAAGAAAATGCTCGGGAAGTAAAATAATGGATTAGGGTCTACCCCCGAGTAGATAGTGAATAAATTGGCAAAAGGTCGCCATCACCAAAAGGATGATGGGACGAAACACACACCGGTTACTGCCACCAAAAGGATGATAGAGCAAAACACTCACACCGCCTACTACCACCAAAAGGAAGATAGATCAAAACACTCACACAATCTGACATCAACGAGATGACTGACCCACAACCAAAAGGATAACAGAGCAAAATCACACCGGCTACTACCACCAAAAGGATGATAGAGCCAACACTCGCACAATCTGGCACCAACGAGATGACAGACCCACCACCAAAAGGATGACGGAGCAAACTCACACCGGCTACTACCACCAAAAGGAAGATAGTGTAAAACACTCACACTGACTACTACCACCAAAAGGATGATAGAGAAAAACACTCGCATAATCTAACATCAATGAGATGATAGACCCACCACCAAAAGGATGACGGAGCAAACTCACACCGGCTACTACCACCAAAAGGATGATAGAGCCATCACTCGCACAATCTGGCATCAACGAGATGACAGACCCACCACAAAAAGGATGACAGAGAAAACTCACACCGGCTACTACGACCAAAAGGTTGATAGAGTAAAACACGCACACAGTCTGGAATCAACGAGATGACAGACCCACCACCAAAAGGATGACGAAGCGAACTCACACCGGCTACTACCACCAAAAGGATGATAAAGCAAAACACTCGCACGATATGGCATCAACGAGATGACAGACCCACCACCAAAAGGATGACAGAGCAAACTCACATCGGCTACTACCACCAATAGGATGATAGAGCAAACACTCGCATAATCTGGCATCAACGAGATGACATACTCACCACCAAAAGGGTGACGGAGAAAACTCACACCGGCTACTACCACCAAAAGGATGATAGAGCAAACACTCGCACAATCTGGCATCAACGAGATGACAGACCCACCATGAAAAGGATGAAAAAGCAAACTCACACCGGCTACTACCACCAAAAGGATGATAGAGAAAACACCCGCACAATCTGACATCAATGAGATGACAGAACCACCACTAAAAGGATGACGGAGCAAACTCACACTGGCTACTACCACCAAAAGGATGATAGAGCAAAACACTCACACAATCTAGCATCAGCGAGATGACAAACCCACCACCAAAAAGATGACGGAGCAAACTCAAACTAGCTACTACCACCAAAAGGATGATAGTAAGGAAACTAAAAAAGGACATGATTATTGAATACAACTCATTGAGGAACACCCAAGAGGAAGATTGGAGTGAAACAAATCAACGGGGACGCCCATTGTCTTGCTTGGAGGTCATAGTTTTGACCACAAAAGGTTGAAATAACTTCATAAGGAACACCCATGATCTTTGAAGGAGATGCCCCTGTCTGGGTTGAGTTTGTCTTGAAATTTTGTCTTGGTCAACAAAAGGTTGAACAACTTCGTGCGGAACGCTCACAGCTTTGCTGAAGATGCCCCTGTCTGGACTGAATCTTGCTTTGATGTCCTTGGATTTGCCCAACAAAAGGTTGAATAACTTCGTGGGGAACACCCACGGCCTTGAATTATACGCCCCTGACTAGGTTAAATGTAAACTTGAAGATCTGATCAACCACGAGGTTGAAAAAATGTCATGGGAAACACACGTGGTCTTGAAAAATATGCCCCTGATTAGGCTGAATCTTGCTTTGATATTCTTTGAATTTTGTAGGGGGAACCCATGGTATTGTAGAAGATGCCCTTGACTGAGCTGAATGTTGCTTAGAAACTCTTGAATTTGCCCAACAAAAGGTTGAACAACTTCATGGGGAAGCCCATGGTCTTATGGAGGATGCCCCTGACTAGGCTGTAGATAGTCTTATAAATCTTCCAGATTGATCCTGGACCTTGACTTGCATATGCGAATGCTAGATGCTGAAAATGACATTCCATAACGAATGGAAATACAAATGCAAATGCTGACGCGCGAAGATGCAGGAACTGGGGAAGTATAACAAGTTTTTGTATGCATATGATGCAAGATGCTTATGATATCGATTGCAATGCGTATGATGCACATGATTGCATACGGGTAATTGGAAATGTAGGTGGAGGATGCCAGGTTGGTGGACTTTTGGTAGTTTCTAATTCGGATTGGACTTTGGGTGGTGGGAGGGATTGACTTCCTCGACACACAGTTTGCTAAAGACGCCAGGATTAGAGCAGAAGATATTTTGGATGCCCTAAGTCTGGGTACTTGGTGGCTTATTGTGAATTTGCTTCAGAGAGGATTGCAATTCTGCTTGATGGTCAGGGTGATCTAAGCTTGCCCCAGTCTTAATATGGCACCGGTCTGCCCCACTTCGAACATGATAATGGTCTACCCCTGATTAACCAGTTCTGAAGTTGAAGCTGAACTTCGATGCTTTGAAATGACTTGCCCCTGCTCGAGCTGCTGAATGATTTGTCTCTGCCTGTGGGTTTTGAGGTAGCCTTGCTTCGTGTCCGCCACTAAAAGTCAAGTTCCTCTATGATTGCCCCTTGTTGGAGTGTCTTGGATGTTTAGCACTGATTTGCACTTACAATTGTACATTCACAAATGGTAATCTTAATACAAAGTTCATGCAAGTTTTGAGAAAGTGTGTCGTTTATTGAAGTGTCATGATGGTGAGGTGAATGGACCGTTAGTCCAGACGTTGTGCTAATTAAATTGGTGTGAAAGATATAAAAAGGATAACGACACCAATGCTGATGATTAGCAAATACGTGAGGAGTCAGTTTATGCAACCTTTCCCTACTATGCTTTCAGAATAAACCTCGCCTCAATTAGGTCTTTCGAGGGTTGTAACGTGGACTGGTTCACGGTTATGAAACAAAGGATATTAGGCTCAAAGTATGATTTGTACCCACCCCTTCTTCTTAATGATCTCCAGTCCTACATTCAGTTAACTCCGCACATATTTGAACGACATAAGCTTGATGATTCCAGGTTTGCTTGACATGGTAGTCACCTTATTTGCTTTTGATGGATATCAATGACTCCTTTTGATTTTGATTTGGTAGTCATTGAATCATATTTTGTTTTTGCCAAGGGCTCGAGGACCTATTTTGTTTTTGATCCCTAACTTTTTTATGGACTGGTTTTGCTTGTCAGATCCATCGAGATTGCCTTGATTTTTGTATAAGTCCCCTTTGAGGTGCTTGACTTAGTAGGCTCTTGATTTTTTTTTACTTTTTTATTGGAGGATTGTGACTGCCATGTCATGGGTCTTTGATGAAAAACCGCCATGTCTTTGAATTTTGAGTGCAGTATTGGATTAAATGAACACTACCCTGCCCCAGGTTGAGTGTAAGGGTCTAAATATCCGAAGGAAACTGCTACTTCTAGGTTCGAAGTGGTTTACTATGGATTAACTCCTTATATCTCCAGTATTTGAGGAATTGAAGCAATGCATGTACATCATCGATGACATTCTGTCTGAAAGCATACGGTTCGTAATTATGAGTATTTCATTTTCGTCATCCTCCCTCAAATCATGCTAAACAATAGTTGATAGAGTGAAGTGAATAAATGTGTCGGTGATTTGTGATAAGTGAAAATAATGAGTGAATACGACATAAATAATTCAAAACATGCATAAACAATACATTAATGAAAACCAATTACGAATGACAACTGTTCAAAGCATATAGTACTTAAACAAATAAATACACGAATGCAAATAATGAAATGGCAACACGACTGCCTTCTTCGGGGGACGAACTTGACTTGACTGGATGTTGGCACTAGTTGGCCGGTGGCATTGGATTGTAGATGACATTTGGGGACTTCCCATTGAAGTTGATAGCATCCATGTCGATCATTTCTTGAACTTTGTGCTTGAAAGCCCTGCAGTTCTCAATGGTGTGACCTGGAGCGCCCTTATGAAACTCACAATGAGCATTTGCATCGTAGTCAGCAGGTATGAAAGTTGAGGGAGCCAAATCTCTTGGGACAACAGCCTTTTTCTCCACCAACTGAGCAAAGATACTAGCATATGCCATTGGTAGATGATCAAATACTCTGTCTGGCCTCCATGCTCTCTGATGACGCTGTTGGCGAGCACCTTGTTGTTGTTGAGTGGTTTGCAGTTGTTGTTGCTGAGGAGGATATTGATATCCTTGCTGATTGTAGGCTTGTTGCTGAGGAGCCTATTGCTGAGGCATATGAGTTTGAACCGCTTGAAAAGCTGGAGGGTAAGGCATCGGAGCGTATTGCGCAGTAACAACATACGGATAGTAGGGGATTTGATAAGGCATAGGAGCGGGAGCTTGTTGAGGAGCTTGCCCTTTCTGCACAGAGACGCCATTTCTTTTAGCCTCTTTCTTCTTGTATCCATTGAAAGGCTTCTTGGAATTGGACTGGCTATTAGAACCTCCTTAGATATTTCCATTCTTCAAACCTTCTTCAATTCTCTCACCGACAATCACTAAGTTAGAGAATCCAGCAGAGACACTACCAATCAATTTCTCATAGTACTGGCCTTGTAAGGTACCCATGAATATGTCAATTAGTTCATGGTCGACCAAAGGTGGATGTACCCTTACAGCTAGTTCTCTCTATCATTCCGCGTACTCCTTAAAGGATTCATTGTCCTTCTGAATCATACTTTGAAGTTGAGTATGATACGGAGCAAGGTCAGTGTTGTATTTGTACTGCTTGACAAATGCGCCGGCTAGCTCAGCCCAAGTGTGCACACTGTTACGTTCCAGCTGCATATACCATTCGAGCGATGCTCCAGACAAACTATCTTGGAAGCAATGTATCATCAGATTTTCGTCTCTGGCATACACGGCCATCTTGCGACAATACATCTTCAGATGAATATTCGGGCAACTGAGACCTTTGTACTTTGAGAATTTAGGAACTTTGAACTTGGGAGGAACGACAACATCAGGCACCAATCATAATTCTAGAGCACTGAAAGAATTTGAGTTGTACCCCTCAATAACTCGGAGTTTCTCAGCTAGTTCGCGACACATCTTTATAGCTTTTGAATCCTGTGCAGCAAGAAGAGTGGGAATGGGGATAGAAGCATGGTAGTTTTGAACATCATCATATCCAACAGATTATCTTCGGTATGAGGAACGGGGATCTGAACAACAGTTGGTTGGGCTTGCGGGATAGCTCCAACAGTAACTCCAGGTGCTGGGATTGGTTGAGAAGTGGCTCCTTCAGCTGCGGTAGAGAAGTTTATTGGCATTCCATAAGGGTTGGGAATAGGAATTGAAAGTGTTGTAGTAGACCCTTGCCCCTGACCATTGTTGTTGACAATAGTAGTCTCATACAACTCTTCTTCCTTTTGGGCCGCAATGATGGCTTCAAGGATCTAGTCAATCTTTCCTTTGAGAGAATCCAACTCTTCCCTGAAGGAAATTTGTTCTTGCTGAATCTACTCCATCATTCGTCTTGTATTAGCTCTGGTTGCATACTGGTGTCGAGGAATCGGCTTGATTTACTGGATAGGAAGGAAAGAAAAATGAGAAACCACTCAAGTAAAGAAAATGCAAGATGCACAACAAATGAAATGCAATGCAAGATGCAGGATCCAGGATCACAGGATCACAGATTCAAACGGTTCTGAGGTTAGCTGGGTGAACGGATCAAGGACCACAGTCACTGCTCAAAGAAACCCCATAGGTAGAATTGTAAAACGGGTAAGTGCCTAGAGTCATGGATGTCTTTCAAATATATCACAACCATGACAAAGCCTCATCACGATAATAATATCCTCAAAAGAATCTCCCCTAGGTGAGGTTTTCGTATCTTCCACACGAGAGAGATTTCTCGGAGGCATCAACTACATAACCATCGACGCACAGGTTCTAGAACAGGTTATCAGAGTCATAGATCAAGGTTGAAAATATTAATGTCAGGAAGTAATACATTCAAGGGATCTTATCTAATTTTGGCGTTCGTATTAATCCAAAAGGAATCAACACTACCAACCATCATTGATAAAATGGTTTAAAGGTCCTTGGGATCAATGATTCAGGCTCGAAAACATTATTATTATGACAAAGACTTACCATAACAACAACATCTCCAAGGGAATCTACTCCAAGCGGGATTTTCGCTTCGACCTCACATGGAAGAACCCACACAAGTCTCCACTACACAACCACCATCCTAATCCTAAGGTTTTACTCTGACTCAGGTATAGAGCCATCTTGCAAAGCCCCCCATAAGCAGAGCAACCCAACAATGTCATAAGCACAAGCAATAAAGATAAAGATACAAATAAATAAACAAACTAACAAGAAGAGAAAAACTTTAAGCAAAGATAACAAGCTTACAGTTAAAATTGAGATAGGCGCGACTCTCTCTTGCATGGAGCAATTAGTCCCCAACAGAGTTGCCAGTTGTCGCACCTCGAAAAATCACAGAGCCATTTCGGAGAAATGACCCTCGCGCCAAATGCGCAGAAATGCGGTTCGACAGAGTCGCCACCAAACTTTATTTATCCCAAATAGACGGGAGAGGAAAATATCGAGAAAACCACTTAAAAACAAAAGGAACACGACCGTCACAACCTGATGTTCTGGGTTCGGAAGTCAGTTACGCCAGGGGAAGGTATTAGCACCTCTCACGTCCGTTGTACTCAACGAGAACCTCTTAATTCGAATTGTGACGAGGGTTAGCTAAGCTTAATTATTCTCTTCTCAATACTAAATTCTAAACGATACTATAAAGGGATATAGATGATAAGGGGAATGGGATGATGATAGGATAGGGTACTCACCAAGGATTAGGGCCCTTGTGCCTACGTATACTCATTCAGACGAGAATGAGAAATCAGAGCGTCGTAGTTCAACTACAGGAAAGGATAGGGGAAACGGAAGATGGAGGGAAAGATGGAAGTCTGCTCGCCAAGATCATCGCAATCTTATGCCTACGTATCTTACATTCAGATAAGAATGAAGAATCAAAGCATCTGTAGTTCGTGGTAACGACCACGAAAAGACGGGGTTGAATTGGTTTGAAGTTGGATCGGATGACAATTACTTGAAGCGTAAGAAAGGCTCCTCAGGCCCGAGTAATCAGGAGAAAGAGTCAAAGACTTAGCTCTCTCTATTTTTCACCTTGAAAAGAAGTTGTGTTTGAAGGGTGCTTGAAATGATGAGTGGTTAGGCGATGGTTGAAGGTTGTTGAGTTGAAAATGTTGTTAGAGGTGCCAATTGCTCACACACGAGTAAGATAACTCGCATCTAAACAATTGAAAGAGAGATCAAAGGCTCAATCCCCTTCTTTACACCTTGAAAAGAGTTAGATAGTTGTTAATTAATTGATAATTGATTGTGAAAGTCCGATTGACGTTGGATTAGGGGTTTGACTTATACTCGCGTGCAAAACGTGTTGGCATGAAATGGGTTGAGAAATGGCTCGACGACGAGTTGAGGGTTAGTATTGAAAATGGAACCGGCTTGACGACGAATCAAGATTTAAGTTGTGAGAAACGATATTAGTCCCTGAGGGTGCTCCCAATATCGAAATCACGATCAAATGTGTGCAATAGGTTGATGGCGAATGCGGACGAGCACTCGACTTACGAGGGGTGTTTGAAAATGGATCGATGACGAATCGAGAATTAGTTTGAAAATAGTTTGATCTATGCTAGTCCCTATGGGTGCTTCTAGAAGATAAACCACAATCAAAGAAATACGAAACATACATCAGAATAGGAGAGGGGTACATGTAAATTACACGGGATTACACGAAATAAAAGGTCTCATTGTCAGGTAGCACAAGAGAAATTCGTGTGTGTGCAATGTATCCTAAACTAAGCCTTGAGTAAAAGTCGGGCACAACTCCATGCTAGGATTTCTGAAAATGTTCAATGATCCAACATTCCACCAATCCAGGCTTTTAGCGTTTCGATTATTTATTAAGTGTTTTTGAATATGGGTGAATAATATGAATATGAACAATTATGAATAATGTACAAGATAATATAACAATATAATCAAGATAATATCCACAATAATATGAACAAGATATAATGACTGAATTTAAATCAAGGGTATATTTGACTGAAAATAAAATAGTTGTATATTGACGGAAAGTAAAGTTAGTGGTTAGTTTGTTATGAATTTATTTGGGACAAAATATAAAGCTAAACCGTTGTAGCTCGACTTATGATGAAAGTCGAGCTATAGGAGGTCGTGTAAATTAATATCCGTGTTAAAGACAAGATAGAGAAATGATATTGAGGACCATTCTCAAATTCAATCGTGTCGCACGGACAAAAGAAGGGTGGGATCTCGTCTTAATCATAAACTCATGTCGATTAATCGAAGGTAGCCTATCACGGCCCCAAAGTAAAGAAAATGACCCAAATGGTCATTTTCCATAGATTTGACATTGTGAAGGTTATCGACTTCGATAAATCGACATTTACGAATCGAAAGACTTCATAGATAAAAAAATAAATAAAATAAAAAATGAAGAAGAAATTGAAAGAGAAAAGAATTTGGTCTCGGATGAATTATTATCTATCAATAATTTGGCCGATAACAATTCTTGGAGTTTCGTCATTGACCTA
Organism: Lathyrus sativus; assembly: GCA_963859935.3. Taxonomy (NCBI): domain Eukaryota; kingdom Viridiplantae; phylum Streptophyta; class Magnoliopsida; order Fabales; family Fabaceae; genus Lathyrus; species Lathyrus sativus. The sequence continues at coordinate 444,104,313 of OZ012738.1, read as the reverse complement.
AAATACGATAAAAATGAATAAAATCGGAAATGAAAGGGTGGCAAGAAGTTTGGTCTCGGATTTGTTATTATTCATCAATAATTTGACGAACAACAACTTTGAGGTCTCTTCATCAACCCGAAAAATGAAATAAAGTTGAAAATGAAATATAAAAGTCATATAAAAACCATATCATGAAATTTGAACAAATTAAACGATGAAAACTAGTGTTTGTTTGTTTTCTTCAAAAAAATAAAACAAATAATTAAAATTAAAAAAAAAAAAAGGGGTGGGTGAAGAATAAAGGTGGGTGCTCGAAGGTTTGTACTCGTCATGGGCTTCAAAAGCCCATGTATTCACACGGTTTGACAAAATCGAATCCAACAACAAAAAGAACCACATTCACAACACGCCTATATTTTAAAATATAAAATCCCAAATGTGAAGTCAGGCAGCTAAGAAACACACAGTTATCAAATCCCTTTTTTCCTTTGAAAAACCAAAACAAAAAAGTTTCCTTTCCATGGTGAAAGGAAGTAACAAACGACTTAAAAAAACAACGAACAAAACAAAAATGATGCCATATCAACCTTTTCCGCTTCAGGATCCGCTCTCTCAATTTGTTTCAATTTGAATCTCAATCACTCTCTCTCTCTCTCTTCTTCTCTGTTTGTTTAGGTTACGGATTGTTGTACCCCAAAATTTGACCAACCTTTTCCTTTGACTGGCTTATGTTTCTTTTCATTTTGCATTTGCATCTGCATATCATTTAGGTCGCATACTGTACATGTTATCAGTTGGAGAGGATTATCGGGATTACAGTCGCTTTGCTCGTGTTTCAGGCGATTCAAACCAGTTCAAATAAGGAGTTATTTAGGAATCGAGCGGAGTTTGTTCTCATTCTGGTGGTTCAGTCTTTGCTGGTTATTTTGTTGTATTTCGATGTTCACTTTTTTTCCCGTTTTTATTTCGCTACATTTTTGTGTTTTTATTTCTATTTTCCGCTTTAATTTCTTTTTTATAATTTTTAATAGAATTATTAGAATTAATTTGTTTTCTAGAATAGACTTTTATTAGAAATAGAAATAGAATTTATTAGTTTTTCATTTATTTTAGAATGGAACTTTAGTTAGTTTTCCTTAGAATTTAGTTTATTAATTAGTCTTAGAATTTAATATAGAATTTTAGCTAGAGATTAGAATTTGATAATATAGATTTTTAATAGTTTTTTTTTATTTGTTTTAGAAATAGATTTAATTGTTAGAAATTTGACTTTTAATAGGAATTAGAAATAGCTCATTTTTAGAAATAGCTTAGAATAGTTTGTTTTTAATAGAAATAGAACTTTTTTAGTTTAGATTAGATTAACACTAGAATTAATTAGAAGTTGCTTTAGATTATTATTAGCATTTAGAAATAGATTTAATTATTTGTTTTAGAATTTTAATTAACATAATTTTTAATTAGTTAGAATGTTATTAGTTTAGATTAAGTAATTAGACTTAGATTAGCATTATATATTAGGATTGGTCTTTCTTAGTCTTGATTTAATAGATTTGTTAATTAGAATTTTATGTTAACTAAGTTTTAGTTTACAATTAATTAAGATTAGTTAGGATTAATTTAAATTATTAAATTAGGATTAGATTTAATTAGAATTATTATTAGATTAGGATTTAGATTAGTTAGAATATTATTGTAATTTATTCGTTAATTAGTATAGTTATTATTAGAGTTTTAATTATCAACATCTTAATTGATACAGCTTTATTGTTAACATTAATTAATCAACATTAAGTCAATATTTCATTAACCAGCTGCTGCCACGTGTTGCAATTCTGGAATATATAGTCATGTTCACCTTCTTCAACCCCTTGGATTCAGAACCCTAAACCTAGTTGCGCCTCCCTCTCAACTTCATCATCTTCATCGCATCAACCTTCTTCCCTTCATCGTTTTCCTTCATCATCACATCTCTCAACCCAACTCTTCCTCTTTATCTCACCTTAGAAACACCGTAAAGCCATCATTTCATCTCCCAACATACCTCCAACTTCCTCCATTAAAAACGCAGAACCCATTTGATCATCATCATCCTCATCATAAACCAGAACCACAACCCATTTCAAGCTTCATTTCTGTCACACCATCATCACTTCAACTCCAAAACTCTCTTTCCCCGCCATCGCAACCCCATTCTTCCACCACTCAACTTTCATTTTTCCTCCATCGAAACCTAGGCGGAACTTCCGTTAAACTTCTTCATTAAAACTCCAACATAACCAAACTCAACCGTCATTAAAAGCTTTTACCCGTTTCCACAATCCCCTTCTTCTTCATCGGTTACCACCCATCAACAAAACCGAAACCCTTCTTACAAAATCCAACCATCTCTTCTTCACCTTTAACACACAAAAAAATCCCATCTCAACAACCCAGAAACAACCGCGAATCTTCAACCCGCGACACCCCCAAACATCAACCGTAAAACAGCAACATACCCATTAAACCTCAACCCACTCATCATCTTCAACACCTTTATTCTTAAACAAACTAAAAAAACGAAAAACCCATTCTTCTTCAAACGAACCTCCACCCTTCAGAACCCACCTTCATCTCAACTCAAACCAACCGTCTTCCATTTTCGACCCAGAAAGCTTCATCAGCTTCTACCCTTGAACTTGTTTCATCTTCATTCAACTTCATCACAGAGCCGCCAACACCATGCAAGCTTGGAAGAAGCGATAACCGAGGAAGAAGGTGTTTGGTTTTTAGACGGATCAGAGAGGACCCTGTTTTCTTTTCGAAGGCTGTGATATTGATGTTCGTGTTTTCAAAAGATATTAGTTTTTTGTTTGGACTGTTTGTTTGAACCTCAATGTTGAACCGTTTTGATGAGGATGTGGGCCCAAAGCCCATTTGGTCTCTGGTATAATCTCACCCCTGCCGTGTATACCCATCCCTGTTTATAAGCCCCTTTTTCTTTTATTTTATGTAAATATTGTAGTTATATATATTAGTTTGTAAATTAGTAGTAGATTTTTGTTATAAACTGTTTGTTAACATATATATATATATATATATATATATATATATATATATATATATATATATATATATATATATATATATATATATATATATATATATATATATATATATATATATATATATATATATATATATATATATATATATATATATATATATATATATATATATATATATATATATATATATATATATATATATATATATATATATATATATATATATATATATATATATATATATATATATATATATTTCATATTTAGTCTTTTATTAGGACTTTGTATATTTATTTTAGTTTCTCTATTTATATACATTTTTTTTTCTAATCTAACCTTTTAGAAATTTTATAAATATTTCTATTTTAATTTTTCTTTAGAGTTATATATATATATTTACAAATGATGGTTCTTTTAGAATTTTAATATTTGAGGATTTATTTTCATTTTTTCTCTTTGGTTATTTTCACCTTTTAGGTCATAGCATCATCACCAAGGATCAAAGAGGAGATTAGAAGCTTGGAACTAAAGTTTTCTTGCAATTTGAAGGGTCAACAAAATCACTCTATTTGGCAACCTTCCCAACTTGAAACTCTCATGCTAGGCACATTTTTAGGTCCATTATGGGTGCGTCTGAAGTCCTACACTTTGTAGGCTATGTTTGAATATCTGTATTCGTTTTGCATTGTTGTTTTGCACTTGCTTTTGCTTGAGTCTTAAGAATTGTATGGTTGAGATGTGATTGTGGTGGTGGTTGCTCCACACTTTTTCCTCCCTCTTTTCTTTATGTGTGCTTCTTAGAATATCACCTTTTCTTTTGATGATTGATGGTTGATAGTTGTAGGAGCTTGCTTCTCCCATTTCATCTCATCCTTTGTTGACTTGTTTAAGTTGACTTGTTCTTGTGTTTGAGTCTTATTTGTTGTTGAGTCTTGTTTGCATTTCACGTTTTCATTTCATGTTTGCATTCCTTATTGCATTGACTTGTTTAAGTCACTTTCATCTTTCATCTCATTTTATCTGTGATTCATTCATTAAGTGTTTACTTGGTCTTTTTCCATGATCTCTTAGGATTCCTAGTCCCTCTGTTTAAGATGGGAGTAGGAGAGACATTTGGTGTTTAATCCTTTGTATGATAACATTAGGATAGCTTCTCCCCTTTCAATCCCAACTTTATGATCATTTTGCATGATAACATCAGGGTTGATCTAGTTTCCCCTTAGAGTTTGTGTCTTCTCTTCTCATTTCATAATCTCTTAAGACACTTAATAATGGATAATTAATGTTGTATGCTTCGAGCCTTAAGTACTTGAGAAATGATGGTTGGGGGCCCCCCTCTCATACTGTCTAGAGTGTTTAGCGTATGCCCTTTAGACGATATGCAACGCATTCGCTCTCAAGTCATAGTCTTTAGTGCAACATGAGTTACAAACTTAACTCAATTCACTTCTTGTTTAGAAAACAAAAAACAAAACATCAAACCTTTTTATCCTTCAGGATTGTTTGAAAATCATTTTCAAAAAGAGTTTGTTAAGTCTTGATTCTATCGCAAACAAGCACGTCCCTATGAGCATAAATATTTTGACAAATTAAATTTTGTACACATGTCGGCAACGGGGTGCAGACGAACACCACGAACTGATCCTCCTATGACTCATCCAACTCTAATGCTTTCCCGGTATTCACTCTTCTGAAGAGGTTGTATCTGATAATCGACTCCTCCGGTATCCTCCCGCACTGATGCTCACTGTAGTGTCAAATTCGGACCGCAGTCATTTGCTTTTCAAATCCCTAACTTTTGCGTGAACCGCCCTTTACGGGTTTTCAGTTCACCGGGATACCCCTTTTTGCCGAAGCCGCCCAGTGTAGGTTTTCAACTTCGCGGGTGTACGTTTTTCAATTTTATCCCTAACTTTTGCCCGAACCTTTTATTCTGTTTTTGGGTTCGCCAGGATGCCCCATTTTGCCTGGACTCTCTTTTTTCTGTCCAGCGGGTCAATTTTAAGCAAAGTATTTTTTAACTGCGTCCGAATTTACAGGTGACGTGAAGTCTTCACCGTCCATGGTGGACAACAACAATGCTTCTCCTGAGAAGACTTTCCTGACAACGTATGGCCCTTCGTAGTTGGGGGTCCACTTGCCCCTGTGATCTGCTTGCGGCGGGAGAATCCTTTTTAGCACAAGGTCGCCCGTCTGAAAGCTTCGCGGATGTATCTTCTTATCATATGCTTTCTTCATTCGGCTCTGGTACAAACGACCATATGCTAGAGAAGCTAGCCTATTCTCATCCATCAAACTCAATTGATTCAACCTGTCCTTCACCCATTCTGCCTCGTCCAGCTGAACGTCCCGCAATACCCTCAGAGAAGGGATCTCAACTTCCAATGGTAATACCGCTTCCATTCCGTATACTAACGAGAATGGGGTTGCCCCGGTTGATGTGCGTACCGTCGTACGATAACCGTGCAGAGCAAAAGGTAGCATCTCGTGCCAATCCTTATAGGTCACCACCATTTTCTGAACGATCTTCTTGATATTCTTATTGGCCGCCTCAACAGCGTCATTCATCTTGGGTCGGTAAGGGGAGGAGTTGTAATGTTCGATCTTAAAATTCTGACAGAGCTCCTTCATCATTTTGTTGTTCAAGTTTGAACCGTTGTCCGTGATTATCCGCTCGGGGATCCCATATCGGCAAATGATATCTCTCTTGATGAATCTGGCCACCACTTGCTTCGTTACATTTGCATATGACGCCGCTTCCACCCACTTGGTGAAATAATCGATTGCTACTAGGATGAACCGATGCCCGTTAGAAGCTGTCGGCTCGATCTTTCCAATCATATCGGTTCCCCACATCGAGAATGGCCATGGCGATGACATTACGTTCAGAGGACTCGGAGGCACATGGATCTTATCAGCATAGATTTGGCACTTGTGGCACTTCTTCGCAAACTTGAAACAATCAGTTTCTATAGTCAGCCAAAAATAACCTGCCCGCAACAGCTTTCTTGTCATAGCATGTCCACCAGCATGCGTACCAAAGGTACCTTCGTGTATTTCCTCCATGAGTAGCTTTGCCTCTTTTTCATCTACGCAACGCAATAGCACCAAGTCGTGGTTTCTTCTGTATAAGACGCCATCCGGATTCAAATAGAAATTGCCTGCTAATCTCCTGAGAGTCTTCTGATCTTGACTGGATGCCCCAGTCGGATACTCTTTATTCTTCAGGAAATTAAGGATATCAAAATACCACGGTTTGTCGTCGGATGCTTCATCAATAGCAAATACGTAAGCCGGTCTGTCCAACCGAGAGATAACGATTCGGGGAGCCTCGTTCCAGAAGTTAACTTTGTACATGGAAGACAAAGTGGCCAGGGCGTCAGCCATTTGATTCTCTGCCCGCGGTACGTGATGCAATTCCACCTTGTCGAAGAAAGGCAACAATCTCCTTGCATAATTCATGTAATGTATCAAATTGGGCTGACGCGTCTCCCATTCCCCTTTTATCTGATTTACCACCAGAGTTGAGTCTCCGTATACGTCGAGATGCTTGATTCGCAAATCAATGGCTTCTTCAAGCCCCATTATACAAGCTTCGTATTCAGCCTCATTATTGGTAACGGCGAAGGTCAATCGGGCAGTAAACGGGATGTGCGACCCGTGTGGCGTAGTGATGATGGCCCCTATTCCGCTACCGTAAGCGTTCACAGCTCCGTCAAATATCATCTTCCATTTGGAACCCAATTCTGGTCCTTCGTCGGGCAACGGCTCTTCACAATCTTTCATCTTTAGGTACATGATATCCTCGTCAGGAAAATCAAACCTCATCGATTGGTAATCTTCAATAGGCTGCTCCGCCAGATACTCAGACAGCACACTCCCCTTTATAGCCTTTTGCGAGACATATTGGATGTCATATTCAGTCAAGACCATCTGCCAACGGGCAATTCTTCCTGATAACGCCTGCTTTTCGAATACATATTTGATAGGATCCATCTTCGAGATGAGCATGGTTGTATGATTCAGCATGTATTGCCTCAAACGCTTGGCGGCCCAGGCTAGCGCGCAACAAGTTTTCTCCAGCATTGAGTATCGAGATTCACAATCTGTAAATTTCTTACTCAAGTAATAGATTGCATGCTCTTTTCTCCCTGTCTCGTCGTGCTGACCGAGAACACAACCCATGCTTCCCTCAAGAACCGTCAAATACATGATCAAGGGTCTGCTCGCCACTGGGGGTATCAAAATAGGAGGTTCCTGCAAATACTTCTTTATTTTATCGAACGCCTTCTGACAATTTTCGTTCCATGTTACAGCTTGATCTTTCTTCAACAGTTTGAATAATGGTTCACACGTGGCAGTTAGGTGAGATATGAACCGAGCGATGTAGTTCAACCTCCCTAAGAACCCGCGCACCTCTTTCTCTGTTTTAGGCGTCGGCATTTCTTGAATCGCTTTTATTTTAGCAGGGTCAACCTCTATTCCTCTTTCACTTACAATAAACCCCAGCAGCTTACCCGATCTCACCCCGAAGGTGCATTTGTTAGGGTTCAGTCTCAGCCTGAACTTCCTAAGCCTTTTAAATAACTTCAGCAGATTCACCAGATGCTCTTCCTCCGTCTTGGATTTGGCAATCATGTCGTCAACATAAACTTCGATCTCTTTATGCATCATATCATGGAAAAGAGTCGTCATCGCACGCTGATATGTCGCCCCAGCATTTTTCAAACCAAAGGGCATCACTTTGTAGCAAAATGTTCCCCAAGGCGTTATGAAAGTAGTCTTCTCCATATCCTCTGGCGCCATTTTAATTTGATTATAGCCTGAGAAGCCATCCATGAAGGAGAATACGGAGTATTGAGCAGTATTATCAACCAGCACGTCAATATGAGGAAGCGGAAAATCGTCTTTTGGGCTTGCTTTATTCAAATCCCTATAATCCACGCACATTCGAACCTTGCTGTCTTTCTTTGGCACGAGTACGATGTTAGCAACCCACGAGGGGTATTTTGTCACAGCCAGGAAACCAGCGTCCCACTGTTTTTGAACTTCCTCTTTGATCTTCACTGCCATATCTGGTCGAGTTCTGCGAAGCTTTTGTTTGACCGGCGGGCAATCTTCCTTCAGTGGCAGGCGGTGCACAACCATATCTGTATCGAGCCCTGGCATATCTTCATATGACCAAGCGAATACATCATTATATTCTCGGAGCATTTCAACCAGTTTTCGCTTGATATCACCCTGCAGTGCGGCCCCGATGCGGATATTCTTCTCAACCCCTTCCGACCCCAAGTTGATAATTTCGATGACCTCGTCGTGAGGCAGAATGGCTCTTTCCTCTTGCTTCACCAACCAAGACAGTTCTTCGGGAACATCACTATCTTCGACCACCTTTTCTTCGGCCTGAAATACCGGGTGCTCGAAGTCGGGACGAGTCATAGGTGGTTCAAGGATGTCATCTGAAAATGTTATCCTGCAAAAGGAACGGTTAAGTGCTTCAAAATGCGTATAAAGCGAATAACCATGTTGCCATTTTATTGAAAAATTATAAAACAAGAAAGACAGGGATTACAGTATTTGCACATGAAAACGCCATTTATTTAATGATTATCACGCAATGTTCATAACAACACAACCCTAAGCAAATCCTGATGCCCCGGGCAAGACATCAGATTATTCAACAATTAATAAAGCAAAGCATTACTGTTTAAGAGTCACAGGAACAAGCTCCTGAATAGACCAGTTGCACAGTCCTTGTCCTGGCGTGCTTGGCTGAATCCAGGCATCCATATCACAGTCGCTGTCTCCTTCGTCAGACTCCGAAGCAGCGTTGACGGTCTCATGACACACTCCACTGGCAGAGATGGTTATTGGCCCTCTGAAACGGGGTGCCCCCACAGCAGGTGTTGACGATGACGGTTGATATCCCAACCCGAACCGGTCCATCTTTACAGGAATATCTAGCACTTTGCCCCAGCCCTTTGCTTCTCCTACCTCCACCAGAGCTTGAGCTTCTTTATATGACGAGACGGCTATCTCTGGCGCTTTGCTCGGCCCGGGACCTTTGTCCTTGGTACGCAAACCTTCAAATGCCTGACAGGGCGTTTCGTGGATTTCTCCGTCGACCTCCACATATTTAAATGACGATAGATGGCTGACCAGGATGTCTTCTTCTCTGCATACGGTGACTACGCTGTCTCCGACCATATACTTCAACTTCTGATGCAGGGTAGACGTGACTGCCCCAGCCCCGTGAATCCAAGGTCTTCCAAGCAAGCAGTTGTAGGCAGGCTGTATATCCATGATATAAAACTCAGTTGCAAACACCTTCGGCCCTACCTGCAGGGGCAATGTTATCGATCCAAAGACCGTTCTTCGCGTGCCGTCAAACGCTCTGACTACCAAGTCACTGGGCGTGCACAGGATTCCTCTGACATCCAGCTTCATCATCGCTTTCTTGGGCATCACATTCAGAGATGATCCAGTGTCGACCAATACGTGCGACATTACCGATCCTCTACACTCAACAGATATGTGCAGCGCCATATTATGATCTCTCCCTTTCGGGGTCAAATCGAAGTCGGTAAAGCCCAAGCTGTGGCCTGCATTTACATGTGCCAACACTCCTTCCAGCTGATTTACAGAGACGTCTTGGGGGACGAAGGAAGTATCCAGGACTTTCAACAAAGCATTTCTGTGAGCTTCCGAACACAAGAGCAATGACAAGATGGATATTTTGGACGGCGTCTGTTGCAGATGCTCCACAATCTTATAATCACTTTTTCGAATTAAGCGCATGAACTCTTCTACGTCCTTCGATGCCGCTTCTTTTTCACTTGCTTGCACTGGAACATTCTCGACCATCTTCCCTTTTCCTTTCGCTAGTCTTTCAGCCTCGACTTCGGGCGATATGAAGATCCTACCACTCCTTGTCATACCTCCTGAACCAACAACATTGTCTATAGTCTCAGCTGGCTGCTTGTTAACATCAATCTTTATTCCGTCACAATACACCTCTAACCCATATGACCATGGGACTGCCTTCGTGTTCTCGTACGGGATCGGGCCGGCCTTAGTTATGGTGATCGGTGGTTGCTGCGCTGGTGCTGCAATAGCGATTGTCTTTCGAGGAATTGTTACAGTGGCCACATCACTCTGATCATCTGCTACTGCCCCTGTCGGCTCTTCAGTTGCTGCTCGGTCAAACTGCAATGTGCCTCCATCTATTAAAGCCTGAATGCCTTTCTTCAAATCATCACACCCCCAGCTAGGGTCCAACATTCTAAGTAATGCTCGTCACATCCTGGAAAAACACCCCCTTGCAACAGTCTGCTTTTTATCTCGCTCAGCGGCGTCTTCAAATCGTCGACATTCATAATCAGATTCAACCCTTCCTCGGTCAGAATGGCGTTTGCCCCATGATTAGGCATGGGTTTCTGCACTATATTCGGACCTGCCGTTCCGAAATTGATAGTCTTATTGTCCAAAAGATCCTGCACAACGTGCTTAAAAGCATGGCAACCCTATATATCGTGGCCCGGAGCCCCAGAATGAAACTCACAGTGCCTACTTGCGTCGTAACCAAACGGAGGAGTTCCCGTTATCGGTGCCAGAGTTCTCTTCTCTACCAGATTTAGACCCAACAATGTCTGCAACAAATCTGCATAGGTTGAAGGAGGCTTCTCAAACATTCTTCTCGGTTTACCACCCTGGAACCTTCGCTGAGCCTGTTGTGCCCCCTGCTGAGGCTGCTGCTGTTGCTGCTGCATGGGCTGTGGCTGAAACGGTTGTTGTTGCTGAGGTGGTTGTTGCTGATATGGAATAGTAACACTCGCCACCTGCTGCGGCTGATGATATTGGTTTCGTCCCCTGCCTCGGCCTCGGCCTCGGCCTCCAAATACTGCGCTGGCCTCGCCCTGACGGCGCCCACCAAAAGCTTTCCTATTACTGCCAGATGCAGTTGATTCCTCAACCTGGAACTTTCCTTGCTTAATGATATTTTTCTCCAGAATGATATTTGTCAGAAGCAAATTTTTACAGATGCAAAAATACTTAATGCTCTGAAGTATTTCTTCTGATTGCTTATTTATTTTCTTTAATTATTTTTGTGAAACTCTGAACTAACAATCCTTAGAGGATCTGAACGTTGGTTAACGTTTCATTTCTCAAGAGAAATCAGAACACATGCAAGCAAACACGTGTCACTCCAAATCTGCAAAGGTGGCGTGTACACTACTGAAGAGACGTTTGAGGTGAAGTTTGAATAGTGAAAATCTTGATTTTCCCCCCATTTTGTTAGAATCAATAAATGCATGAAATGATTTTTATTCTTTTCATTAAATGCCTTGTTCAAACGTGCAAAGTTCTGACTGTTTGTATGCCTATGTGTTTTAGTATAAATACATCTCATCTCTTCACATTCACACTTTCCACATCTCAGACATTTTATGCATTTCAATCTTCTCTTCTCTCTTCATAAAAACCCTAAGCGTGTGACAAAACCATCTTCAATGGCAACTTCATCATCAACTGCTGCACAATTTCAATCTACAATGGCTGCAGTTACCTCTGCTAACATGGGCGTAACTCCTTATACTCCACCAAAAAGAACTTTGCTCACACCTGTTGAAAAGCTGGAAGTTCTATGTGAATCAATGGTGGAATTTGATTCACTTGCTGAGAATGGATTTGAATTTCGCTCCATTATAGGTGCTCAAGGATGGGTTAAGTATTTTGACATACTTTTTGGACCAGTTTACCCCCTTCTTGTGAAAGAGTTCTGGATCCATGCTTCTGTTTACCCTAAGTTTATTTTATCTTCTGTTCTGGGCAAAGAGATTATCATAACAGAGGATCTGATCAGAAAACTTATTGGCTATGAGGAAACAGATGGAGTATCACACTTTCCAGCTGGGCTTGTGGATATGGATGAAGTGTATGAAAAAGTGATGACTGCTGGACAAGCTTCTAATAAGTTCAAGGATCTGAAGCCTGACTACAAGATCTGGGCTAAGATCTTCATGGGATGCATTCATCACAGGAAGTCAACAAACTCTCCAGACTATGTCAATAATGAACAGCTCTACTTTATGTATTGCCTCAGTCAGAGCACCAAGGTAGATCTTCCATATATTCTTTTTATGCATCTTTGGAATCATATAAATGCCTCTAGAGAATATGTGAAAGAAAAAGGTCAGAAGATCAGAACCTGGATTCCCTTTGGAAGGTTAATCTCAGATCTTCTAACTGAGAATGGACTTGTAACTGCTCTGTACGCTGCTGGAGTCACAGAGGAATTCGAATTTATTTTGGGAAAGCCTCTGAATGCCAAAAGTCTTCAGAGACTTAAAATAGTAGAAGAACTCACTACAGCTCCCAAGAAGCTGAACATTTCTGAACTGAGTCAGAAGAGAACTCCTGTAGATGATTACCCTCTGTTCTATGCTGAAGAACCAAGGGAAATTGTTGTAAGATATATTGATGAGTGCAAGGCAGAAGGAAAGCCTGTTCCTACAGATATTATCAAGAGAGCAAGACAACCATTGCCTGTTGTAGAAGAAGAAGAAACACCAAGAAAGAGGACTCAACCAGAAGCAGAAGCTGCACCTGTTCAGAAGAAGCTCAAGATTGCTGAAAATCCTCAGAAGCTGCTAAAGAGAAAAGAATCTGGAGCCACTCCTTTTGTACCAGCAAAAAGAATCAAGATTAAAGGTACTAAATCTTCTGTATCTTCTGCAAATCCTATTGTTATAAATGATTCTAATGTTAAGTCTATTCCAAAACCACCCTCTATACAAAATAAATTTGTTACTGCTCCACCTCATGTTTCTACCCCATCTCCACAAAAATCTTCTAATCCAATTTCCATCTCACCTGAAAAATAATCATCTGTTCCAACACCAACAACAACAAAAACAATTCAAACTCCACAACCAAAAATTCAAACCAAACAATTTGTACCACAAAAACAACCATCAGAAAAACAACCCACAGAACAACAACAAATAACAAAACCATCTGCACAACAAAAGCCATCTGAACAACAAAAACAACCACAAGAAAAACAACCAGAAAAATCATCTGCACCTTGTTGCACCCCAAAATTTGACCAACCGGGTCTCGCACTTGGCTCGATGTTTCGACGCATAACCGCATTCGCATCTGCATATCGCATACATTGCATTGTTCATTTGTTTTGATTTTATCAGGGATCACAGCTCCCGTCTCGTGCTTCAGGTGTTTTTAATCAGTAGAATCGATTTTTGGGATATTTCGGTGCCCGTTTATTTTTTACCGATTATTTTTGTGTCGTTCGGTGCTTATTTTGTCCCTCTGGGAATTATTATGATTTTTCTGGATTTTATAAGATTTTTAGGGTTCAAATAGCTTTTAAATCAATTTATAGGATTTAATAGAATTTTTTAATATTTTTAATTCTTTTTTAAATCAATTCTTAGCATTTTATAGATTTTTAAATTCATTTTAAGATTTAATAGGTTTTAATAGATTTTTTATATTTTTAGATAATATAGTAATATTAGTTTTAGAATATTAATAGAATTTAATAGATTTTTAATAGTCTTAATAGTTTTTAATCTTTTTTGATATAGTTTTGTAAATAGAAATTAAGAAATATATAGATTTTTCTTTTTATTTTCTGTTATAGATTTTAATAAACATTTAATCAATTTTAGATTTAATTTTCTGATTAGTATGTTTGTTTAGTGGGATTAAGTGTTGATTAGTTGTTTTAATATCTTAATCCAGTTTTGGTGCAGATTTTAAAGTCATTTTCATTGGGCTTAGTTCATTTTCGCAAGCCCAACCAGTGTTTTGTCCAAAAATTCAGCAAAAAAAAGTCCAGGAAAAGTCCATTTTCGTCCATCAAGATCCAGCAATTTCTAGCATCAGCCAGAATTCTCCAGAACACTCCAGAAGCTGCCAGCGAAATCTCAGTTTAAATATCAGTAGCAGGCCACGTGTTGCAGGATTGGAGGCCCCACGTTACAACTCGCATACACGCCACGCGTTGTCTCAGTCTCTCCCACACCGCCACGCCAGTCTACACGTGGAGGGCATGCAACCCTTGCCTCCACTACCTCCCCACGTGTCATCCCCATAAGCCCTCACCTGAAAGCCACCGCCGGCCGGCCTGCATGGCCGGCGGTCACCCTCAACTGCACCGGAACTCAATTCCTACCCAGAAAACCTCCCTTCATCATCTTCTTCCTTTCATCCAACAACCGTTCCCCACCGGAAAACTCACCAGAACTCCCTCCAAACCCAGATCCCTTCACCTTCCATCCTTTCCTCCGATTCACCACCATGGAACAACCGATCCACAACAAGAACGCTTCAACATCATTCATCGTCATTTTTCCAGATCTCTTCCATGTTCATCCACCTTCATCGAACGTTCATCACGTTCTTCTGTATCCTCCAGAAATTCAACACTGATCATCATCAATAATCATCAGTAACTCAGCAAATCTTCAAAGGACTTTCTTCAAGGTGTTCGTCTCGTTCATCAATTACCAGAATCAACAACACTCATCACCAAATCCAGAAAAACTACCAGAAACCTCCATCGTTTCCAGATTTCAACTGCCTTCAACACAAGTTCTCCTAATCCACAAACGCGTTCATCCACGAGCGTCAACAACAAACGTGTTCAGCCACAATCACACTCTTATTTTTCCAGATCCAAGAACGCGTCACCAGAATCCTCCATCATCAACATCCACGAGTGTTCACATCAAAAATCCATCAGTTGGTGAAGAGTTTAATGCTGCTAGAGTATCACTTGGTGTTCTTGGTGTTATTTCACAGATCCATGAGAGCTTCTCCAAATCCATCTGAGTTGATAGGAAGAATTAGAGGAAGAGTGGACGGTGAGAAGGCGGCGGCGGCGCTGAAGATTAGGGTTTGTTTTCTGAACTTGGAAGGGAGAGGAAGGAGAAGGCTGATCCGTTGGGCTTCAGGCCCAACCAATTTTTGTGACACCTCACCCTCCGTTTTTGGACAAACATGGGCTTTGGGCCCCAATTTTTCTGGCAATACACCCAGTCTACACACCATACCCCCCCCCTGCGTCTTCTTCTGAAGAGAATGGGCTGGGCCCTTTAGTTTGCAGTTTGTTTTCCACTTTTTTTTATTTTCTACCTATCCCTTGTATTAGATACACCCCCAGCCCCTTGCTTGTATTTTCTTTATTTCTATTCTTGACAAAAATATAAAAAAGGGATGAAAAGAAAATATATCTTGAAAAAAAAATAGAGAAAAAAAAGAGATGAAAAGAAATATAGTGAAAAAAATAGAAAAAAGAAAATAAAGAGAAATAAGAAAAAAGAGAAATAAGAAAAAAGAGAAATAAGAAAAAAGAGAAATAAGAAAAAAGAGAAATAAGAAAATAAAGAGAAAATATTGAAAGAAGAAAAATATTGAAAAAAATGTGAAGAAAATATTGTGAAAAATATGGTGAAAAATAAAAGAAGATATTTTTTTGAGAAAAGAAGAAAATATGAGAAAAGAAAAAGGAGAAAAAAGGAGGAAAAAATATTAAAAAGTAGTTTAATATTTTTCAAGCATTTCTTTTAGAGTATTTTCGTAGACTTTATTTTTCGACTTTTAGGGATAGAATTAGAGGCCCATTTGTTAGGGGGCTGTTTCCAGTCGACTTTTCAAGATAGAATAGGATAGCGTTTCCTAGGAGATTTATTTCAGTATGCAACCATTGTAATCATTTTTCAGAGATGAATAAAACGAGATTTGAGCTGTGGTCCGATAGTAGCCGAACTACAGCTGCTCTGATTCTTCGTACCAGACGGAGATATGTAGGCATAGGATGCGATATCCTAGCGAGCACACTAACGACTAACCTGTTGTTCTCTCGCGGCTGTGCGATCGAGACTTTCCCGCTGACGATTAATTGAGTAAACCCTTTTTCTCTCTTGCCCAAGTGCATTTGAGACTCAGCCATAGTTGTGACCATAGGTTCCCGACCCTGTGAAACCAGCTGTTTTTCTCACTGCTGTGTGAGAATGTTTGTTTAGCCGTAGTTAGTCTGAACTACGTAAAGCTCTGATCTTCCATCCAGCGGAAGTACGTAGGCACAAGACGCGATGTCTTGGCGAGCCAATTTTCCCTGTAGTCCCGAACTACGTTGACTCTGACTTTCTCTCTTGAGAATACGTAGGCATAGAGCGCGACGCTCTATCGAGTCAATTCCCTTCCCTTTAGATTTAGCAGCCGTAGATAAGATTGTTTTGCATCCAGTAGACAACCCAAGCAAGCGTGGATCCCGTCGAGTACGACGGACGTGAGGGGTGCTAATACCTTCCCCTTGCGTAACCGACTCCCGAACCCAGGCTATGGTTGCGATGACCATACCTTTTCCCCGTTTTTTGCGAGGTTTACTTCGAGCGTTTCCTTTCCCGCTCTGAGGGATAAATTACGCACGGTGGCGACTCTTCTGTCAGCCGGCGCCGATTTTCGCAGTAGCGACAGCTGGCGACTCTGCTGGGGATCCAACGTCCCCTGGCTGCTAAGGACTGCGATGGTTCTTATGCATGTGGGATCCAACGTCCCTCGAGAGAGTCAATCCTAGCGCTTGTTTGCTTGTCTATTAGGCGTTTATTTATCGATATTATCTATTGCTGTTGGGCTGTTACGGGTGTTCTATGATTGAGATAAGCCGGACCTGGGCTCGAGTATGAGTATACACCTAGATATAGTTGCGGAGAAGTAGTAGACGAACCTGTCTGCTGAGCAGGCGCAGTTCCCTACGAAAATTCGCACTCGGACGAGGTTCTCGCAGAGGTGCTCCTTTCCGGTCCTGAGGATCTGAGGGGAGTCCAGACGTGAGGATTGTCGACTCTGGGAACCGATCAAGTGGAAGTTAGCTAAGTGAGGCCTCTTCATGAGATGACGATGCCACTCCTTCTGGGAATCGTATCATTCCTCATGAAAGTCTGTGACGCTGACGACCGCATAGGATGTCGTACCTTGTCAGATATAGGTCCACACCTGTGAGTGGGGGGGGTTTTTTTTATGCAGGAAACTTGACTTTCAACCTACCCGTTATTCTGGTCTTCTTTTCAGAGAACGTCTCCGTCAGCAGCGCAGCAGTATTTAGATTTTGTGTGGGGGCTGTGGTCCCATTGTTTGCTGCATTTTGCATATCATATGCATATCAGTGTTGCATTGCATATCATCCTCCAGCTAGCCAGAGTCCTGATCCAGCCTTTGTTTCCTGAAGGTGATTACCCGGAGTTTGGATTGAGCAGCTGTTGATTGTCAGAAGACCTACCTAGGGGTTGAGTAGATTTGAGCAGAATCAAGTGTCGGAGTCAGCTGAAGATTATTGGTAGCCATGTCTGAAGGCAATTTCCAGTCTCCTAACACCTTGACAGGGTTCACTATGGCGTCCAACCCTCTGTATGATTCCATGGAAGACTTCCCGCAAGTGAACAACGTTGCTGCAGACCAAGTTGTACAGCCTTCTGTTGAGAACCGAGATCGACATGAGCAGTTTGTTGCCCAGAATGAGCGTCCTCCTCCTGCCAACAATCAAGGTGTTGCTTTCCCTGTGATGAATTACCGAAGAGATATTCCAGCAGCTGGGATGGTAGATCCAAGAGCTCTTGACGATGCTAGAAGAGTCCGAGTGTTGGAAGAGCAAATGAAAGCTTTGAAAGCCAAAGATGCTGTCAACCTAGATGCTGTAGGCATGTGTTTGGTTCCTGACCTGGTGTTGCCTTACAAGTTCAAAGTGCCGAAATTTGAGAAGTACACAGGAGATAGCTGTCCGAAGCTGCATTTGATGATGTTCTGTCGAAGAATGACTGCGTTTGCGCGAAATGATAAGTTGATGATCCATTGCTTTCAAGATAGTCTGACTGGGGCATCTTTGAGGTGGTATATGCAGTTAGAGAGGAATCAGATTCAGTCATGGATGGATTTAGCCAGAGCTTTTCTGAAGCAGTATGATTACAACTTAGACATTGCTCCTTATCGCATGCATTTGCAAGAGTTGTCTCAAGAGATCAATGAACCTATCAGGAGATATGCTCAGAGATGGAGAGAATTTGCTGCTAAAGTGCGTCCCCCGCTGTTAGACCAAGAGCTGGCAAGCATGTTTGTGGATTCCTTACAATATCCGTACTTCAAAAGGTTGCTCGGAGTTCCGGCAAGTTTCTCTGACGTGGTAGCATTAGGAGAACGCCTTGAGTACTCCATAAGAATGGGGAAAATTCAGATTACTCCATATAATCAAGCTGGTGAAACTGAATATCCTTGTGACTATCAGAGTGAAGAAGAAGTGGGGATCAACTCAGTCATGCCAAAGATTGAATATCCTCAAAGCGAATCAGTGAATTTTGTTGGTTCATCATCTTATCAGAGATCAGTACCTCCCGTGGCTTGTTATACTGAACAGACAGCCGTGCCTGGGGCACTCTATCAGGAATCTTATGTCGCTTCCATCGCAAATCAGCGAACTCGTGGCCGAGGTTATCAGAATCAGCGTCAGAATCAGAACAGACCTCGCAACAACCTGGAACGAAGGAAAGCTCCTTTTCACCCAGTGCCGATACCGTATAGCCAGTTGCTACCATCTTTGATCCAGAAGTCTTTGGTGGAGCCGAAAGCTCTTAAGCCAGTTCCAGAACCTTACCCTCCTGGGTACAATCCCCACGTGCAGTGTGGTTATCATGGTGGCTCTCCGGGGCATTCAACCGAAGATTGTAAAGCATTTCAGGCGAAGGTACAGCAGTTGATTGATCAGGATCGCATTTCCTTTCGAGAAGGGTTTCTGTTTGTTCATCCCTAACCGCTCAGCTGTCTAAGCTCGTAGACTCAGAAGGGTGTTCCCCAGCAAAAGCCAGTGGTTCAGACAGGCAGGCGCCTCAGCATTGGCAGTTCTCAAGCTTTTATATCATTTGCATTTGTAGTTTCTTCTTCTGTTAGTTACTACCTGCTTTTAAGCATTGTATGTTTCGGATGGTGATAATAATAAAGTGACTATGCATTTTTCTGAATTAATCATGTCGCTGTCGCTCATTTATTGCATTGCACTGACACTTGCATTTATGCACTCCATTTTTTCGCTGTGACTAGCAAAGTTAGGAGGGAGGATGACGAAACTGAAACTCATAGCCAATGATTGTATGCTTTCAGATAAGACCGTACCGATGACGTACAAGGCATTGTTTCAAATTCCCCAAACACTGGAGATATAAGGAGTTAGTCCCTTGTTAACCACTTCGAGCCAGGAAGTAGAAGTTTTTTCGGACTTTTAAAAACCCTCACATCTTAACCCGGGGCAGGGTAGTTGGCAGTTAGCTTGACCGAGCATTCAAGTCTTGCAGAGGAGTGTTGTCTTTCAAGGACCAATCAGTTTATACCTTCAAGAGGTCAAACCTCACCAATCAGGAGTGAGACAGTTACAATCCTTTCGGAGCAATCAAGACAACCAGTGTCACACGGCTTTGTTCCAAAAGAAAGAAGAAAGAAAGCCCGCTAAGTAAAAAGAAAGAAAAGCTGGAAAGCTAAATACTTAGGCAAAAATTAGGGCATCCCGCTGGACTTCAAAAGAAATCGAAAAAATCGAAAAGAACTCAAAAAGAGTCAGTCCAGGCAAAAATTAGGGAATCAAAAGAATGAAAAAGAGGGATTAAAAAGAAAATTTTCCCCAGCAAATCACAAAGTCGTGTACACAGACACCAAAAGCGAAGAAGGAGTAACTATCACTCTGGAAGAAAAGCATTGTGAATTCCTTAACTGTGGCTCTTACCATTCAACATATTTCTCGAAGAGGCGAGTACTTGTGCCAGGTTAACTGAACCTTAGGATCGGAGATCATCACGTAGACGGGGTGGGAACAAATCAAATTTGAGCCAAATATCCTTTTGTTTCACGAACCGTGAACCCGACCACGATACAACCCTCAAAAGACCTAATTGAGGTAGGGTAAATCTGAAGCGCATTACGATAAGGTTGAGTAACCTGACTCCTTCTTGACTTGCTAGTCACATCTTGGTTGTATTTTTCACTGACCACGTAAGCACCGCGTTTGAACTTTGGTTCATTCGTCACTCTCAATCATATGCATGTAAATGAGTGACAGCTCAAATTTTTTCGAAATCTGCATGAGCACTGCATTAAGATTACCATTCGTAGACAGACAATTCTAATTGCAGGTTAGTAGTTGGCATGAAAGAAATTCCACCAGGGAGTAATCAAGCAGGACTGAGTAATCCAGCAGTCTGAACCAGAATGGTGTATGTTGTGAAGCCTTATGAATCAGGGGCATTATCTTTCGGTGAGTTCAGTATCAGTCAGTCTGAGGACAAGTCCCGAAGTTCCAGTTGAGCAGGGGCAGTTTGTTTGAGAAGCAGTTGATCAGAAGGAGTCTTCTCAAGACCCAATCAGGGGCAATTATGCAGAGCGCTGAGACTTGAAAGCAGATGTTTCCAATAGATAATCAGATCGGGTTGAGTCGCTAGAACGCTCATTCAGGGGCAAGTCATCGCAGAGAATGTTGAAATCAACTGGGTTGTTAGGTGTTTAATTGGAGATTGAATTCTTTTGTCGTGCAGATGTCAGGGCAAGTATTCTCGAAGTCTTCCCGTAGCAAGCGGTTCAGAGCAAGTACTCCCAAGAGTTAGATTGGGGCAAGTGAATTGTACTGGGGCAAGTTGTGCGAGCCAGTCTTTGTATCTCCAGCTGAGTGTACCAGGGGCAAGTAATTCAAGCAAGTTTGTTTATCCCCAGCCAGAGTTGAGTATCGGGGAATCATGTCAATACCCTTTTCAAAAAACCGAAAACCTTTCAAATAAGAAGATCTTGTTGTCGTTGGACCATTATCCTGCAGTTTAAACCTGTTGCGTGTCAGTAACCAGTCGTTTCCAAAGTCCAGTTCTCGCCTGGCAAATCGGTAACCAGTTCTCGTCTGGCCCACCTTCCGTAAGCATCAGTTCCCGTCCTGGTGCAGTTTATTGTAAGCAGCAGTTCCCGTCCTGGTGCAGTTTATTGTAAGCAGCAGTTCCCGCCCTGGTGCAGTTTATTGGTAACCAATTCTCGTTTGGTCACCGTTTCTTCAAGAGTTGTATCAGTTCTCGCCTGGTACATGTCGTTGCATAATCAGTTCTCGTGTGTTTTAACCTATGTGTTATACCAGTTCTCGCCTGGTGTACGTTAGCTTTCAGCCAGTTCTCGCCTGGTTGTCTATACCTCAGTCTGTTATCCAGTCAGCCTGTCTGATGTTCAAAAACACAAAAACACAAAAATCAATTTTTCCTAACCTATTTTCCTATCAGTTCTCGCCTGGTAGTCTACCTTTGAATGCTAGTTCTCGTCTAGTGTTTCTTATATATTCCACTGTGTACATATTCCATGTTTATTCTAAACCAGAAAAAACAAAAACGAAAAAAAACCTAAAGGTATCTGACACAATATTTCCCAATGACTCGCCTGTTGTCATGTCTCCCGATACGAAGCTCGATGGATGCCAGTGCTCCGATTAATGTTTGAATTCCTTGTGGATAGTGTCAAATCAGAATTGTTACTCTTCAGCAGATGAAAGTTGTTTATTATCCCCGGAAGAGTCGAGATTGTCTTTTACCCCGTATCAGAGTAGGATCAGGAGTGTCTTCAGCAGATTAAGATTGATATCCTCGATAGTATGAGCATTCCAGCAGTGTGCTGCGCGCAATCAAACTCAGTTTGGGTCAATCCCCGCAGAGCGCAATCAGTTGCCAATGGTTTGAAGAAAGCATTCCCGAGCAGAGTTGTCTTTCCTTCCCCAATGAAGTCGTCAAGCAGGGTTGCCTTTTCATTTCTCCAGCAGAACGGTTATTCTCAGCGGATTTGATTTCTCGTTTCCAGCATTTATTTTGCTGAGATGGTTTTGTGACTTCAGGTCATCCCCAGTAGAGTTGACGTTATCTTCGGCATTTATTTTGCCAAGTGGTTTTCAGACCTGGTGTTCTCTGGCAGCTCGAGCTTGCATTAGCATTTGTATATATAGTCATTGCATTTATCAAGCATATAGTGTATCCATGTCGTTAGGGCATTGCATTTTCAAATAAAACGCATAGCATTTACATGTCGTATAGGACATTGCATCATTTCAAGCATACGCATGTCGAAACATAGACCAAGATGGTTACCTATTGGATTTCGAATTTGTTCACCTGCAGAGTTGTGTGGTTCAGTTTCTCGTCTTCCCCAGCGGAGTGATCCTTCACATTTGTTTGTTACGTCAGCATCAGGAAAAAACAACAACAACAACAACAACAAAGATTGACATATATCAGACTTCTGAAGCTGCCCCCTTTGTCAAAACAGGTGCAAGGCAGTTCCATTCAGAATTCCCCAGGAGAATTGTCCTCAAGTTCACAATGAACTGTGAGTCGACCAGATTTGATCCCACGAGAGAGATGGGAATCAAGGTGTTTGCTTTATGAAGCATTATTTCAATACTTGTGGCGTCACACAGGTGTTGAAAGAGAGAAGAAAATTTTATCAGAAAATTGACCAGATGTTGCCGTTACAACCAAACTTCAGTTTATTGGAAGCTATTCCTCAAGCAGCTTTGCAGTATATTCTTGCGGTTGGCAAATTTCAGGGTTCCATTTGTATTCAACCGTCATCTACCTTGAATGTTTGATGGCTGAGCGCTCTTCACCCATTCAGGTCGAAGTCGCTTGAATAGGGGCAGCTGTTGCACCCCAAAATTTGACCAACCGGGTCTCGCACTTGGCTCGATGTTTCGACGCATAACCGCATTCGCATCTGCATATCGCATACATTGCATTGTTCATTTGTTTTGATTTTATCAGGGATCACAGCTCCCGTCTCGTGCTTCAGGTGTTTTTAATCAGTAGAATCGATTTTTGGGATATTTCGGTGCCCGTTTATTTTTTACCGATTATTTTTGTGTCGTTCGGTGCTTATTTTGTCCCTCTGGGAATTATTATGATTTTTCTGGATTTTATAAGATTTTTAGGGTTCAAATAGCTTTTAAATCAATTTATAGGATTTAATAGAATTTTTTAATATTTTTAATTCTTTTTTAAATCAATTCTTAGCATTTTATAGATTTTTAAATTCATTTTAAGATTTAATAGGTTTTAATAGATTTTTTATATTTTTAGATAATATAGTAATATTAGTTTTAGAATATTAATAGAATTTAATAGATTTTTAATAGTCTTAATAGTTTTTAATCTTTTTTGATATAGTTTTGTAAATAGAAATTAAGAAATATATAGATTTTTCTTTTTATTTTCTGTTATAGATTTTAATAAACATTTAATCAATTTTAGATTTAATTTTCTGATTAGTATGTTTGTTTAGTGGGATTAAGTGTTGATTAGTTGTTTTAATATCTTAATCCAGTTTTGGTGCAGATTTTAAAGTCATTTTCATTGGGCTTAGTTCATTTTCGCAAGCCCAACCAGTGTTTTGTCCAAAAATTCAGCAAAAAAAAGTCCAGGAAAAGTCCATTTTCGTCCATCAAGATCCAGCAATTTCTAGCATCAGCCAGAATTCTCCAGAACACTCCAGAAGCTGCCAGCGAAATCTCAGTTTAAATATCAGTAGCAGGCCACGTGTTGCAGGATTGGAGGCCCCACGTTACAACTCGCATACACGCCACGCGTTGTCTCAGTCTCTCCCACACCGCCACGCCAGTCTACACGTGGAGGGCATGCAACCCTTGCCTCCACTACCTCCCCACGTGTCATCCCCATAAGCCCTCACCTGAAAGCCACCGCCGGCCGGCCTGCATGGCCGGCGGTCACCCTCAACTGCACCGGAACTCAATTCCTACCCAGAAAACCTCCCTTCATCATCTTCTTCCTTTCATCCAACAACCGTTCCCCACCGGAAAACTCACCAGAACTCCCTCCAAACCCAGATCCCTTCACCTTCCATCCTTTCCTCCGATTCACCACCATGGAACAACCGATCCACAACAAGAACGCTTCAACATCATTCATCGTCATTTTTCCAGATCTCTTCCATGTTCATCCACCTTCATCGAACGTTCATCACGTTCTTCTGTATCCTCCAGAAATTCAACACTGATCATCATCAATAATCATCAGTAACTCAGCAAATCTTCAAAGGACTTTCTTCAAGGTGTTCGTCTCGTTCATCAATTACCAGAATCAACAACACTCATCACCAAATCCAGAAAAACTACCAGAAACCTCCATCGTTTCCAGATTTCAACTGCCTTCAACACAAGTTCTCCTAATCCACAAACGCGTTCATCCACGAGCGTCAACAACAAACGTGTTCAGCCACAATCACACTCTTATTTTTCCAGATCCAAGAACGCGTCACCAGAATCCTCCATCATCAACATCCACGAGTGTTCACATCAAAAATCCATCAGTTGGTGAAGAGTTTAATGCTGCTAGAGTATCACTTGGTGTTCTTGGTGTTATTTCACAGATCCATGAGAGCTTCTCCAAATCCATCTGAGTTGATAGGAAGAATTAGAGGAAGAGTGGACGGTGAGAAGGCGGCGGCGGCGCTGAAGATTAGGGTTTGTTTTCTGAACTTGGAAGGGAGAGGAAGGAGAAGGCTGATCCGTTGGGCTTCAGGCCCAACCAATTTTTGTGACACCTCACCCTCCGTTTTTGGACAAACATGGGCTTTGGGCCCCAATTTTTCTGGCAATACACCCAGTCTACACACCATACCCCCCCCTGCGTCTTCTTCTGAAGAGAATGGGCTGGGCCCTTTAGTTTGCAGTTTGTTTTCCACTTTTTTTTATTTTCTACCTATCCCTTGTATTAGATACACCCCCAGCCCCTTGCTTGTATTTTCTTTATTTCTATTCTTGACAAAAATATAAAAAAGGGATGAAAAGAAAATATATCTTGAAAAAAAAATAGAGAAAAAAAAGAGATGAAAAGAAATATAGTGAAAAAAATAGAAAAAAGAAAATAAAGAGAAATAAGAAAAAAGAGAAATAAGAAAAAAGAGAAATAAGAAAAAAGAGAAATAAGAAAAAAGAGAAATAAGAAAATAAAGAGAAAATATTGAAAGAAGAAAAATATTGAAAAAAATGTGAAGAAAATATTGTGAAAAATATGGTGAAAAATAAAAGAAGATATTTTTTTGAGAAAAGAAGAAAATATGAGAAAAGAAAAAGGAGAAAAAAGGAGGAAAAAATATTAAAAAGTAGTTTAATATTTTTCAAGCATTTCTTTTAGAGTATTTTCGTAGACTTTATTTTTCGACTTTTAGGGATAGAATTAGAGGCCCATTTGTTAGGGGGCTGTTTCCAGTCGACTTTTCAAGATAGAATAGGATAGCGTTTCCTAGGAGATTTATTTCAGTATGCAACCATTGTAATCATTTTTCAGAGATGAATAAAACGAGATTTGAGCTGTGGTCCGATAGTAGCCGAACTACAGCTGCTCTGATTCTTCGTACCAGACGGAGATATGTAGGCATAGGATGCGATATCCTAGCGAGCACACTAACGACTAACCTGTTGTTCTCTCGCGGCTGTGCGATCGAGACTTTCCCGCTGACGATTAATTGAGTAAACCCTTTTTCTCTCTTGCCCAAGTGCATTTGAGACTCAGCCATAGTTGTGACCATAGGTTCCCGACCCTGTGAAACCAGCTGTTTTTCTCACTGCTGTGTGAGAATGTTTGTTTAGCCGTAGTTAGTCTGAACTACGTAAAGCTCTGATCTTCCATCCAGCGGAAGTACGTAGGCACAAGACGCGATGTCTTGGCGAGCCAATTTTCCCTGTAGTCCCGAACTACGTTGACTCTGACTTTCTCTCTTGAGAATACGTAGGCATAGAGCGCGACGCTCTATCGAGTCAATTCCCTTCCCTTTAGATTTAGCAGCCGTAGATAAGATTGTTTTGCATCCAGTAGACAACCCAAGCAAGCGTGGATCCCGTCGAGTACGACGGACGTGAGGGGTGCTAATACCTTCCCCTTGCGTAACCGACTCCCGAACCCAGGCTATGGTTGCGATGACCATACCTTTTCCCCGTTTTTTGCGAGGTTTACTTCGAGCGTTTCCTTTCCCGCTCTGAGGGATAAATAACGCACGGTGGCGACTCTTCTGTCAGCCGGCGCCGATTTTCGCAGTAGCGACACACCTCTACCAGAAAAAGACTCTGAACATCAACCACAAAAACCATCTGAACGACTCAACGCAAAGCCATCTGAAAAACAACAACCACCACAAGAGAAACAACCACAATCAGATAATCCACCATCCAAAACATCTGAACCCACTGAATCTGTTCCAATTTCATCTGAACCAATAAAAATTTCATCTTCTCCACCCACCTCAGAACCCCCATCAAAACCCTCTGAAATTCCTTCAGAATCAACCAATCCTTCTGAAACCAACATCCTTGAGACAGAAGTTCTTAATGTTACACCTCTGAAAACTGTTTTTCAAGTGTCTTCTACTTCTTGCACACCAACCACTTCATCAAACTCCTCAGAATCTGACATTCACCCAGATTTTCTAATCTCTCCTTCTCACAGAGATTCTGAGGTAAACCAACCAGAACCCCCTGTATCATCCAAAGTTCCTATTTCAGATCCTACTCCCACACCTGCACCATCATCTGAAATCCTGATTCCAAATTCTAACCCCACATCTAACCCAAGAACATCTATTTCATGTGCACAAGTCTCATCTCTTTTTCACAATCTTGCCTATGGTTTCAAACTCAAAGACTTCTATGACAGAGTTGAACCATCTGATCCTATCACTCCCTTGAAACCCAAACTTACAATCACCCAACCATCTGTGCTTATCACCTATATTTAATCCATGTCAGATGTAGGCTCATTAGCAACAATATCATATTCTGCTAAATCTGCAAAAGTTGTTGCTTCAGTTATACCTGTTTCATCTGATAAACCTACTGCTTCTGATGAACCTACAAAATCTGCCTTCCAACCTTACTCAAATAAACCCTTTGATGTGGTTTCCTATCACACCAAAGCAAAACCAAATCTTTTAAATGCTTTAAACAGATCCAAACCTGATGAACCTGAAATTCCTTTCATATCATACTACCCTCCTCCTCTGATCTCTATTCAAAAATTCATTTTTCCACCTACTCCCCAACCAAAACCAATAACACTGGAGACTCTGTTACATCCCAAACCTAGACTTAATGTCAATCATTTATTTCAATCTTTTTTGCAAGAAATACAGTTATATTTAGGTACTGTACAAAGGAAGTGTTCAGCAACAATGGATGCACAAGAATCTGATGTCATTTGGAATGGATTCATCAACAGATTCAACACTGTAGCATCAAATCTGAAGAACATATGTTCTGATGATGTGAAGCTCAGATTTGCTGAAGCTGCAAGAAGTTTGTTCTGGACTGTCAAGAGATCTGGACCTTTGCTTCTTACAGATGCTCCTCCATCATCAGAAGAAACTATTGAATCTGCATCTGAAGACAATCCCTTGGCCATGACTCTGGTAGAACTTACTTCTGGCTCTAATGCTCCAAGCTCTACAGACCCTATGGAAATTGACTCTGCTCAAGCTCTAGAAAATGATCAACCTTCTTCATTTGAGATAAAGAAAGAACATCCAGATTTTGTGGATAAAATTGCTGCTCTGGAAGCTGGTCAATCAGAGATCAAGTCTTGGATGGCCAAACAGGATAAAAAGTCTGAAGACATGACTGAGTGGATGTCAAAACAGGATCAGAAGAATGAAACAATGGCTAAGTGGATGTCAAAGCAAGAACAGACCTCCTCTGAGATCACGGATCTGTTGAAGATGCTTTTGTCAAAACACTCTTAGTTTTTCATTTTTTTCATTCTGATGTTTTTGCATCTAATGTTTGCTTATGTATTTCTAAGTATCTTCTGATGCATGTACTTTGGCTCTGAACTATTTTGAATGAAATCTCAAAGTTTTCTCCACATGATTTATCTTCTTTACTGTTTCCTTTTATTTTTTTTAAAGTTTTTTACTTTTTTCTTATGACAAAAAAGGGGGAGAAAATATAGATCTGAACTATTTAATTAAACTTCACCAGAATGAAACTTCAGACATATCTATTCTATCTAACATTAAATCTGAGTATTTCAGAACATTTGATAAGTACACTATGTAAAAGAAACTCTGAGGCTATCAGATCATTTGACAATTATCAAACTCTGACTCTGAAATTTGCAAGACACTCTGACTCTCAAATGTTAAAAGAACAATCAAGATCTAACTCTGAAAATTACTCAAGACAAAAGGGAAGTTTCTATTCCTTATTTGTATTTAACTCAGGGGGAGATTCATCATCTCAGGGGGAGTTATAATTATCATATTTTCAATTAAACAAAATTTCTGATGTTTTTGTCATCATCAAAAAGGGGGAGATTGTTAGAACACAGATTGGTTCTTAATAATATCTCTATGTTTTGATGATAACTATTATGAAATTTTGTAATTAAGAATTATATACTCTAAAATTTGCTTGAGAATTTTTTACTGCAGACAGTAAAGGAATAAATACTCCAGAAGCAAATCAGAATTGAACATAAGAAATTAGCTAGACTCTGAAGCGCTAGATGCATCCATTAGAAGATTCTGATTACTGCCAACAGAAGATCCTGAGCGTAGCCTCCAGAAGATTCTGAAGCAGAAGCTCCAGAAGGATCTGAAGCAGAAGCTCCAGAAGAATCTGAAGCAAGTCAGAAGCATCTGAACCAAAGAAGAATTCTGTATGAAGAGTTTTTCAAAGCATAGTTTCTACAGAAGATTCTGAAAGTACTAAAGCTGCCAGTACTGAAGATCTGTCTCAAATATGCTCTGATCTTAAACACGCTAAAAGCACACCTGCTGCAGAAGACTCTGATTCAACAAAACTCTGATCATCATCAGAAGGCTCTGACCCAATTAGACTCTGATGAATTTGCTGAGAACTGAAGAAGAATTATTCAAAGTTTATATTCGTTGGAATGATCCAAACGTCTCTTTCCTTATTTATGCTAGACACAAGAACACAGACAAAAAGGATTTTTCTGTGCTTTCTTCTTCTAGGAAAGGTCACTTGATGTGAAGACAAAAAGGCTCAGACCTTTTGGACACTCTTCTCAATGTGAATCTCACCTTGGATCAGCTGCCTATAAAAGCAAGACTTCACCAATTTCTTCAGTAGACGCATTTATTGAAAAGAATGTAAATACAGAGTATGCCTAAGAGGGGGGGGGGGGGTGAACTAGGACTTTAGAACTTTTTCCGGTTTTAATGGTTTCTTGAAATTTTACTGGTTTGTGTTCTTGGTTATGAAAGCAGTAGAAAGTAAAAGAACAAAGGACACCAGGATTTATAGTGGTTCCCCTCACAATCCGAGAGTACTTCACTCCCCTTTCAACACGAAAGAGAGTTTTCACTATTGTTTAATAAAGTACAACCTATCACACCATCAACCAGTGAGGCCTACTATCAAACAATAAAACTAACAAGTGTACAAGAACAATCCTCTTGTAAACACTCACCCTTGTGTCCAACAATCCTGGATCACAAGTCAGAATACAAATACTTGTAATGATTTTTGTTTTGAGAATAATAATATCAATCAAAGTTGATCTTCTCCAAATGATCAAAATTCACTCTTATAATTTTCAACACAAGTGTTCAACAGATGAATATGAAATTTTTATGCAAATATGAACACTTAGAAAAGATTTTGAAAATGGTGAATTTGATTCTAAGAATATTTGAAAATGAATGTTGGAAGTTTTTGGAGGTGTTTTTCAAAATTGAAAAACTCAGAATTTATATGTGTAAACACACCTTTTCCAACAGGTATATTTGAGTACATTTCAAAATATGAACTGGTATACTTTTCAAACCATTTTTGAATTTGAAACAAAGCCGTTTTTCAAAATTCGTTCAGCGTTAATCGGT
Source organism: Lathyrus sativus (assembly GCA_963859935.3). Lineage (NCBI taxonomy): Eukaryota > Viridiplantae > Streptophyta > Magnoliopsida > Fabales > Fabaceae > Lathyrus > Lathyrus sativus. Next base: position 444,074,353 of record OZ012738.1, on the reverse strand, counting down.
TAACCTATATGGTTAATCAGTTAACACTTGAACGTTGTACAAAAATATTCAAAATTTGAAATGGTTAACCGGTTAACCTATATGGTTAATCGGTTAACACTGCTATTTTTCAGAAAAATGATTTTTAAAAATAAACGTTATACCAATTCTAAAGTTTCAAAAACATGCTAATGTAATATGCCAAAATGATTGATGTTTTTGAACACTTGTATATCAATTATAAGGATAAATTTTAATATACCCGCAATGCATCAAAGTCTTGAAGAATCATAGTTCCATATGTAGCTTGACTTGAAAGATAGCTTGACTTGATCTTGATTCTTTTGAAAGACTTGACTTTTTGCAACCAAGAGATGAACTTGAGTAGTGTTGACATCATCAAAACTAGAGATTGAAGCATGCTTCTACATTCTCCCCCTTTTTGATGATGGCAATCAAAAAGTGTTGTGCGATATCTTTTGGTTCTTGATATGTTTCTCCCCCTATGTCTAGCAACTCCCCCTATCTTAACAGAGGAAAGAAATTTGCACACAGAGAGACATTAACAGAACCAAGCTCTTCTCCCCCTTTGTCATCAGCAAAAAGGAAGAGCTTTTAAAGAAAACACAAGATAGTAGCATATATAGTAGTAAGCACGTGCAAAGCCAAGTAAACACATAGCATAAAAAGTAGTACATATAAAATGCAGCAAAACGGAAATTGTACTTGTTACAATAAAACATAGTTCAAATGGAAGCATAAAACTTAAAACTAGAAAGCAAAGCAATAAAACAACAACAACAACATATTCTCTAAGAATCCTCATCAGGCATATCCACATCATCTTCTTCTTCTTCTTCACTATCATCCTCTTCTTCAATCTCTTTGTCCACAACTCGAGTGTTGGAATGTGGAGGGTTAAGAATGAGGTTTCTGAGGGAGGCAATGGCTCGGGAGGTCTCTCTATGCATATTCATTGAATCTCGATGCTGGTTCATCATGGTTGTATAGAGAAACTCACTTGTAAGACCCCCTTCAGGCATTGGATATGCGTGATGGACAGGACCGTCATCGGTATACCTGTAGGTACCGTCAGCCGCTTTGATGATTCCAGTATTTTTGACAATATTAATCTCATTGATCTCATTAGTTGTAGGTTTCATCTTGGAGGACGGTTCCCTGTTGAGGTCTAGTTCAGTTAATTCCAGGATTCTAGAAATCAACCGAGCATACGGTAACCGTGTGATACACTGAAGTTGCTGCTGCAGATGATACATGATGGTCAGAATCCAATTGACCCTTATGCGATTCTTGACTGCATACAGAAGCTGCATCTCTAAGTCATTAATCTGAGAGTGGTTGGAATCCTTTGGGATGAGGACATAGCAGATAATATAGTGAAGCATTCGATCAGATACCGTCAGATTCTTGGCATAACACAGCATACGAGCGGTGCGAGAGTTTGCAATAACTGTTTCTTTTGGGAACCTGCAAATCTGATAGTAATACTCCATTTTATCATAATTTGCCTAGGGTCCATCTACATGGTTTACACCTTTCCTCAGGAAGCAGCCTTTTGATGGAATCTTAAGGTGTCTAGCAAGGGTGGATAAATTCTCAACAAACTCATGATCTCTAATGGTGGAACGGATCATGTGGTTCTCATCCATGTCCAGATATACAGCCATCTTACTCATAAAAGCTTTAACAAGATCAGGATAAATAATACCAGAGTCGGTGACGAACGTGTCGATGCGCTGATATTTCAATAGTGCAGGAAAGTCAAAAGACATTGCAGGAAAAGCTCGAAGATTTACGTACTTTACCGGCAGAAGTTGACGAACACGAACTTTGAAATCCATGCGCCTCTTTTTGGTGGTTTCCATTGGAATGCTGTCATCATCAAATTCTGATGCAGAATGATGTTCTGGTAGCTTTCCCTTGCCGCGATTTGATGTTGAAGCCATGGATGAAAGTTTGAGAGAACGGAGGTTGTGGGTTCTGAGGAAGTTAGGGTTTGAGAAGTTATGGGGATGGTTATAAGAAGTTATCCAACTTTAGAGAGTGGGAGAGAGAAGTTAGGGTTTGAAGAGGGAAGTTCCACAAAAAACTCTTTAAGAGAGGATATGATTTTGGATATGATTTGGATTCTTAAGAGAATATGGACCACATAAAAAATACATTTATGATATATAATATTTTCAAAATTTTAATTAATTTTCGTTTCTGATTTTTAGAAAATTTAACAGTGTTAATCGGTTAACCATATAGGTTAATCGGTTAACACATTAAAAAATTGAGTCAGAATTGAAAATTTAACAGTGTTAATCGGTTAACCCATATGGTTAATCGATTAACACACTCGAATTTTTGAAAAATACTTAAAAAACAGAATGCATGCACATGAAAACATATCACAAATAATGCATACACATATTAGAGAAAAGGTCAGATGTCACCTTCATCAAGAATCCCAAGTTCTCGCCGAATTTTGTAGAATTGTTCTTTCGCCAAAGGTTTGGTGAAGATGTCGGCGAGTTGATTGTGTGTGTCGAAAAAAGTAACATCTACATCTCCATTCAATACATGATCTCGAAGGAAGTGATGTCGGATATCTATATGTTTTGTTCTTGAATGCATGACCGGGTTCTTTGTAATATTGATGACACTTGTATTATCACATCTAAGAGGAATGCAGCCGAGATCTATACCGTAATCGAGGAGTTGTTGCTTGAGCCACAGAATTTGTGCACAGCAACTTCCTGCTGCAATATATTCCGCTTCGGCTGTACTGAGTGCCACACACGCTTGCTTCTTGCAGGCCCATGACACTAATGCATTCCCGAGAATGTGACATGTACCGCTTGTGCTTTTTCTATCGGTCTTACATCCTGCATAGTCAGCATCAGAGTAACCAACTAAAGAACAAATACTACCTTTAGGATACCATAATCCGACGTTCATTGTCCCTTTGAGATACTTTATGATTCTCTTTATGGCTGTGAGATGCGATTCCTTCGGACTTGCTTGAAAGCGTGCACACAAACAAACGCTAAACATAATGTCAGGACGGCTTGCCGTCAAATATTGTAATGAACCAATCATACCTCGATATTTTGTTATATCAACTGGAGTACCGAATTCATCTTGATCAACGTACGTTCCGGATCCCATAGGAGTGGACATTACCTTGCAACCATCCATATCGAATTTTTTTAACAATTCCTTGCAATACTTGGCTTGGTTGAGGAAGATACCATCCTTAGTTTGCTTGATTTGTAGTCCAAGAAAATAATTCAATTTTCCCATCATGGACATCTCGAACTCTCCTTGCATCATAAGCGAAAATTCTTCGCAGAGTTCTTTGTTTGTTGATCCGAAGATGATTTCGTCGACATAGACTAGAACCAATAAAGTGTTTCCTTTGATCTTCTTTATGAACAATGTCTTGTCAACCTTTCCTTTTGTAAATTCTTTCTCACATAAGAAATTGCTAAGGCGGTCATACCATGCTCTTGGTGCTTGTTTTAGTCCGTAGAGTGCCTTTTTCAGTTTGTAGACATGTGAGGGATTTTTGAAGTCTTCAAAACCCGGAGGTTGTTTGACGTAGACTTCCTCAATAATGTACCCATTTAGGAAAGCGCTTTTGACATCCATCTGGAACAACTAAAAATTCATAGAACAAGCGTAAGCAAGTAGTAATCTAATTGCTTCTAACCTTGCTACCGGAGCGAACGTTTCATCAAAATCAATTCCTTCCTCCTGGTTGTAGCCTTGTGCGACCAATCTTGCTTTGTTACGAACTATGATCCCATTCTCGTCAAGTTTGTTCTTGAACACCCATCTTGTTCCTATGATGTGCTTATGGTCTGGTCTTGGTACAAGACTCCAAACTTGATTCCTTTCGAATTGGTTGAGTTCTTCTTGCATTGCTACAATCCATTGGTCGTCGCCTAAAGCTTCATCAATCTTGGTTGGTTCAATTTGAGACACAAAAGCCATGTTGAGACAAGCATCCTTTAGATTAAGTCGAGTTGCAACGCCTTGGCTAATATCACCAATAACTTTATCTATCGGGTGATCTCTATGCATTCTCCATTCCTTCGGAAGATCTTGATGTTCTTCAATGATTTGAGTGACATCTTCTTGTGGTATTTCTTGATCCTTTGGAATCTCTTCTTGTTGTTGTGGAGAACCTACTATATCATCATCATTATTCATAATAATATTATCCTCTTTCGAGGGGTTAGTCTCATCAAACGAAACATGAACGGATTCTTCAATAGTAAGTGTTCTCTTATTAAAAATTCTAAATGCTTTACTATAAAGAGAGTAACCAAGAAATATACATTCGTCGGATTTCTCATCAAACTTACCGAGATTATCTTTGTTGTTGTTGAGCACAAAGCATTTGCATCCGAATATGTGGAAGAATGCTATATTCGGTTTTCTTCCCTTGAACAACTCATACGGAGTCTTTTTGAGGAGTGGTCGAATATTGACACGGTTGCTTACGAAGCATGCTGTACTAACTGCATCTGCCCAAAAATATTTAGGAAGATTTGCGTCGCTGAGCATTGTCCTTGCAAGCTCTACCAGTGATCTATTCTTCCGTTCTACGACACCGTTTTGTTGAGGCGTCCTTGGTGCTGAAATATTATGAGAAATTCCATACTCTTCGCAAAATTCTTCAAAGTCTGAATTTTGGAATTCTCCACCGTGATTGCTTCTTATAGAGGCTATGGTGAGTGGTTTCTCATTCTGAATTTGCTTTGCATATTTCTTGAATGCTTTAAAAGCATCACTTTTCTGCACTAAAAACAATGTCCAAGTGTATCGAGAGAAATCATCAACAATAACTAAGGCGTAGAAATTACCTCCGAAGCTTTTTGTTCTCGACGGACCAAAAAGATCCATATGCAACAATTGAAGTGGTCTTGATGTAGAAACCACTTGCTTGGATTTGAAAGTTGTCTTGGTCTGTTTTCCCTTTTGGCATGCATCGCATAACTTATCCTTGATGAATCTTATCTTCGGAAGACCAACAACTAGGTCATGCTTTATCAACTTGTTTAAATGCTCCATGTGAATGTGAGCAAATCTTTTATGCCAAAGCCATGCCTCATTGTTGTTCGCCATAAGACACTTTACCTTCAAGGAAGAGTCATCAAAAGAAATCATAAAAATGTTATTATATATTTTACCTTTTAGCAAAATGTCATGAGTGACTTCATGTTCTATCAAGCATTCCTTCTTTGTGAAGTTGATTCGGAACCCTTTGTCACACAATTGACTTATGCTAAGTAGGTTGTGTTTAAGGCCTTCCACATAAAGAACGTCTTCGATGATTGTACATGGAGGTGCACCAATGGTTCCAACTCCAAGAATTTTTCCCTTATTATCATCACCGTAAGTGACATATCCTTTGGCCTTTAATGATAGACTTGAAAATTTGTTTATGTCTCCCGTCATATGCTTCGAGCAACCACTATCAAGATACCATTGATTTGTGGTTGTCTTCAAGCATGCCTACAAAACAAAATTAGGTAGTGTTAGGTACCCAAATTGCTTTGGGTCCTTGATAGTTAGTACCCTTTTCAACCCACACATAATGCCCCTTTGCAACACCAATATTACGTACATAGCAGGCATTAGGTGTGTGCCCTTTAATTCCACAGTAAAAACACGTAGGTTAAAAATGACTTCTATACCTAGGAATATAATTCTTTTTCTTATCAATTCTTTTCTTGTTATGAGTTTGATGCTGAATTTTAGAAGTGCTTGTCTCTTCTTTAACAATTTGTTCACTTGCTTTTACGAAAACGGTCTTATTGGTGCTTGGTTTTGAAAATTTAGAGTATCCCAATCCACTTTTATCATTAGGATACCTTTGATGTTTAATAATTTCTTCCAAGCCAATTTTACCTTTTTCGTATCTTTCTAAAACTCTTTTAAGTTGAACAATTTGAAAAGACAGAGACTCACAATTCTTACATACAAGACTTTGTTTTTCATCCATCACTTTTTGTTTTTCATCTTCAATATTTTTCAAGTAATCAGAATTTTGTTTTTCTAAAAGTAAAATTCTTTTCTTTTGTGATGAGATGTTATTATACAAAGTCTTGCACTCTTTTAGAAGTTCATCTATAACTTCTTGTACATCATTATCATAGACAGAAAAATTACTACTAACCTCATTTTCGTCATCGGAATGGTGAGAGGCCATTAAAGCCATATTTGCGCATTCATCGCTATCTGATTCCGATGATGAACTCACTTCGTTGTCGTCCCATGTGACATAAGCCTTCTTCGTTTTGAAATCCTTCTTGCCTTTGAATTTTCCTTTATTTGCGAGTTCCGGGCAATCTGGCTTTATGTGACCTTGTTTCCCACATTCGTAACATGTAATTTCTTGGTTTGATGTGGGTGCCTCCTTTTTCCTGAAATGTATATTCTTTTTAGAAAAAGAAGAAATTTTATTATTATTATTAAAAAAACTTACCAAGCTTCTTTACTAGAAGCATGAAATTTTCGTCTTCGGAAGATTCGTCATTTTTATCATCCCTTGTGTCAATCTTCAAGGCAATTCCTTTGGACTTCTTGTCTTGACTTTCATGTTTCTCAAGCCTTCCAAGTTCCAGTTCATGCTCTTGAAGTTTTCCGAATAAGGAAGCGGATGTCATTGTTGAAAGACTTTTCTTTTCCGAAATGGCGGTCACCTTCGGTTGCCATTCTCTTGTCAAGGATCTTAGGAATTTTAAGTTGAGATCATCATTGGTGAAGGTCTTCCCGAGAGAAATCAGATGATTTGTTAGATGAACGAACCTTTTTTGCAAGGCAACAATAGATTCACCGGGCTGCATACGGAACATCTCATATTCTTGACTTAACGTGTTAAGTCTTGATCTTTTTACTTCTGCTGTTCCTTCATGCGTTTCTACCAAGGTATCCCAAATCTGTTTTGCCGATTGACACTGTGATATGCGAAAGAATTCATCCATACTGAGAGCACTTTGAAGTATGTTGATTGCTTTCTTCTCATTCAAGATTCTCTTTTTGTCATCTTCATCATATGAGGATTTTATCTTTGGAGTTCCAACACCATTTACCACACTTGTAGGAACATGTGGACCAGTTTCTACGGTTTCCCATATACCATGTCCTTGAGCCTCAAGATGTGCCTTCATCCGGATTTTCCAAAAGTCGAAGTATTCTCCAGAAAAGAGTGGGGGCTTGTTACTACTTCCACCATCTTTGAAAACCGGGTTAGTACTAGCGGAACCCATTAGGATTGATAGGAACAAGTTACCTTAACCTGCTCTGATGCCAATTGTAAGTACAGAGTATGCCTAAGAGGGGGGGGGGGTGAATTAGGACTTTAGAACTTTTTCCGGTTTTAATGGTTTCTTGAAATTTTACTGGTTTGTGTTCTTGGTTATGAAAGCAGTAGAAAGTAAAAGAACAAAGGACACCAGGATTTATAGTGGTTCCCCTCACAATCCGAGAGTACTCCACTTCCCTTTCAACACGAAAGAGAGTTTTCAATATTGTTTAATAAAGTACAACCTATCACACCATCAACCGGTGAGGCCTACTATCAAACAATAAAACTAACAAGTGTACAAGAACAATCCTCTTGTAAACACTCACCCTTGTGTCCAACAATCCTGGATCACAAGTCAGAATACAAATACTTGTAATGATTTTTGTTTTGAGAATAATAATATCAATCAAAGTTGATCTTCTCCAAATGATCAAAATTCACTCTTATAATTTTCAACACAAGTGTTCAACAGATGAATATGAAATTTTTATGCAAATATGAACACTTAGAAAAGATTTTGAAAATGGTGAATTTGATTCTAAGAATATTTGAAAATGAATGTTGGAAGTTTTTGGAGGTGTTTTTCAAAATTGAAAAACTCAGAATTTATATGTGTAAACACACCTTTTCCAACAGGTATATTTGAGTACATTTCAAAATATGAACTGGTATACTTTTCAAACCATTTTTGAATTTGAAACAAAGCCATTTTTCAAAATTCGTTCAGTGTTAATCGGTTAACCTATATGGTTAATCGGTTAACACTTGAACGTTGTACAAAAATATTCAAAATTTGAAATGGTTAACCGGTTAACCTATATGGTTAATCGGTTAACAGTGCTATTTTTCAGAAAAATGCTTTTTAAAAATAAATGTTATACCAATTCTAAAGTTTCAAAAACATGCTAATGTAATATGCCAAAATGATTGATGTTTTTGAACACTTGAATATCAATTATAAGGATAGATTTTGATATACCCGCAATGCATCAAAGTCTTGAAGAATCATAGTTCCATATGTAGCTTGACTTGAAAGATAGCTTGACTTGATCTTGATTCTTTTGAAAGACTTGACTTTTTGCAACCAAGAGATGAACTTGAGTAGTGTTGACATCATCAAAACTAGAGATTGAAGCATGCTTCTACAAAGAAATCAACATTCAAGCTTTCATACATTTCATATTCTTTCTAAGAATTTATTTCTTTGTTCTAAATAGTTAAGTGAAAAATCACAGTTGTGATAAAGCTTTATAGAAGCAATCTTAAACACTTGTATTTGTATTACATTTGATTGTAAACCTTAAGAAGATCCAGTTAGGATCAGTAGTTCTTGAGAAGACTTTGAACAGTTGTTCTTAGTGCTTACTATTGTAATCAGTTGATTAAATAGTGGATTAAGTCCTTGATTGAGAAAGGCAAATCACTCTAGGAAGGGTGGACTGGAGTAGTTGAGTTCAACGAACCAGGATAAAAATACTTGAGTTTTTATTTCTAAGTTTTAATCTTCATACTTATTCAACCCCCCCCCCCCTTCTAAGTATTATCTCACCTTCAAACTTGACAAAATGAACATGAAGCAATTTGGATCTTCAAGTACATTAGAGCCTGGAGGCAAACCAAATCACGGATGCATCAACATCTGAGTTCAACCACTTAAGCATGACTTAAAACATGAATTGTGTCACAAATTGTTCCCAAAAGCCCTTGATCTAAAAGGAATTGATCCCTGATGATCCTAAACCATGAAGCACTAATAACTCAGCATAGTCTGATAACCTGATCCACACAATACTGTTTTAACCGGCACAAACCCCAATTAGATCTTCAAACACACCTACCATGCAAGTCTTAAACCCTGGCCTTAAATCAACCCTTGTCTTGTTCAAAATTAGGGTCCACTAGATGAACCTTAGTTGACACTGCTTTCCACCTGATTTGATATCCTCAAATAAAACTTGATTTGATTTAATTCAAACTTGTGACACACTGAAAAGCAGCCACACCTTTTTTTTCTAAAGGTTAGTGGATGAATATACAAATGAAAAGTATACATGGGTAGGAAAAATTTGGGGTATGATATAACCCAAACATAAGAATGGACTAATATGAGGAATTTGAGATCCTTGAAACATATCTTGAGGTTTTGGATGATGCCTTGCTCCAAAAGTTAATCAGGGACTGAATTAAGTCAAAATCCTAATTTTGGTGCATTGAGGATCTTTAGACTTGATGAGCTTGTCATGATGCAATCTTGCACTTAAATATTTGATAAAGGGAAATTCTTGATCTTCATGGATGAATAAAAGGATTTGATATGCTGTATATGATACACATCCTTTAACCATTCATCTACTTGAGCCCTTTGAGGGACCACCTAACGTGTAAAACAAACAAGCGCACACACACACACACACACACACACATCTTGTACTTGTTGTGGGTTAGTGATATATAAAAACACACACACACACACATATGTTATGTAAATGAGATGAATGAAATGGTATTTTAGGGGTAAAAAATTATGGTATGGCACTCACTACTATCCATAATTTTTCTAAAAAATTTTATTTTCCACCAATAACATTATTAGACCAATTAGCTTACGTAATTCTAAGACTAAATGTTGTTTCTTATTTTCTTTTTCTCATTTCCAACTTACATATTTTTATGGAAATAACGTGACTAGTAGAATTTTATACTATTATCAAGTGTTATGTCGTGTTGATGAATTTTATTAGATATTATAAGATGTGTTTCATCCATTTGAGTGTTAGAAATGAGTGTAACTGTATTTAATTGTGTTTAAAAAAATTAAATTGTAAAAAATAAATCATTAATTTTTTTATATTTAAAATACAACCCATGAACCCAACTCAACGCAATCCATAAGTAAATGGTTCAGTTCGGGTCGATTTTGACAATGAAATTGCAGGCTGAATGATGAACCCAACCCGTGTACACCCCTAAGTAAAGCTGAAAATTGCATTTAGAATCATCCTTGTTAGAGGCATTATGGCATTTTCTAAAATAAAGTGTGTAACGAAGGTTGCAAGTGGTGTAATCATTCTTTGATAATGTTATGGATTTTTGTGACAATTTTCAACTTCAATTGAGTATTTTTTGAATTAGACTTTCAAATGTGTCTCTTGAAAGTTGTGTAGTTTTTAAATTAGTAGATTTTTGAAACAAAGTTAAATTCTATAATTTTTATTTTATTTCAATATTTTCTTTTTAAAAAAATATATTAATTTAAAATGTCAAATGTATAAAAATAAAATAAACTTTAAAAAAATGACTTTTATGTCTGTGAAGCAAGTGAGTTAAACCTAACGAGATTAACCGAATTGTTCGTGAACTTTTAACGATTCGAATTTGAGCTTAAAAAAATATGTGTTAAACTCGAACTGAGATTTGAATTGAACAAATTCTTAACTAATCGAACCAAGTTAAGGCGAATTTGACTCGACTCGACTCATTTCCAGACCTATACGTAAATAATGATTATTGATTAGATCTCAGTTGTGACATTTTGTGACGTAAACAATTATTATTGCATGTGAACATATTGTAATCATTGCAATGTAAAACAAAATACATGTCATTCAAAACCCTCACTCGACAGTTAGTGGGTGAATCTTATTAATTACTTCCGATCTCATTATCTTAATGGTAATATTGATCTCATTATTTGTTTGAGATACTCCGTAACAAATTATAAGTCACTTTTCCAAAAAATAAATTGTCTCAAATTATAAGTCACTTTACCTTTCCAATATTGCAATATTAATGACATTCTTCTCAATATATCCTTAAGTATTTATTGTTATTTATTCTTTCAACTCTTTTAATTTCTCTCTCTTGTGTAATCATGAGGGACATTAGTGTAAAGTCATACATAATTTATTTTTTTTCATAAAGTAATAATTAAGTTTCTTAATTTGTGTGAAATCTGCAAAACGTCTTATAATTTGAGACAAAGGTAGTATTACTCTTCTAAATAATTAGACCAACTTATTCTACAAATACACTCTTTGATATGGTTGTCATACTTTATTCTTCAATCATTAGGGCTTTAAACTAATCCATTTGGGTTCACATTTAAAAGCTCTCCAAACTAACTATTTTCATAGTACCAAGTGCTAGTCTAAGTTTCCCTTATATGATAGAGTAGATAGGGAATATTGGTTCATCTTGAAAAAGACCCCACACATTCCCTGTGGCGGTAATCATACATTCCCTGTGGCGGTAATCATTCGGTCACTAGGATAAATTTACGGATGTACATGGATCAGTTTGAATTAGATTTGATCAAACCCAATACCTAATTTATATAGAACACTTCAGTTTGGATGAGGTAAAATAACCACCCGCTACACCATTGAATCGGTTTGAACAAATCCGCCAATTTTCGGGTTGGTTTGGGTTGGGATGATAGTGGATTACCCAAATAATTTTTATGCTTTATTAATATTAAATGATTAAATGACGAGTCATTATATTTTTTGATAAAAATTATTCAACATTTTTATCTTATTAAAAAAATTAGATAATCTATTTTTATTATTTTTTAGCATCACAAAATAAAAAATGATAACATCAACTAGTAAAAATTAGGTATAATTAGTTAGCAAGTCCCTTAACTTAATTTAATGTTTCACTTTAATTCCTTAAGTAAAAAATATTACAAGTTAGTCCCTTAACTTCATTTTCATTACCCTATTTAATCCCTTCCGTCTTTTTCTGATAAACAAAATTAAGTTTTGGCGATAAGGCGTGACAGTAAGACCATTGGTACTGTTGTGAATCAGATACCTTCAAACAAAGTATAAACGGTTTCTTAACGATCAAGAAACACACAAGGGTTAGGGTTAACAAAGAAGACAAGGTAAAATAACAAGGAACAACAAGGATTGTTTATTAAACTGTTATTCTTTCCTTTCTCTTAGAACAAGATTACAAGTATACAAGAATAACAAAATAACCTCTCTCCCTTAAAATTAGGATTTTATCTTCCTATTTTTCCTTATGCCAAGATTGAGAAACTAGCATCCTATTTATAATAAAATAGCACACTAACCTAATGGACTTTTTAACAATTACCCATTACAAGCTAACAACCTTAGCAATATTTACTCATGCTAACAACCTTAGCAATATTTACTAATGCTAACAACCTTAGCAATATTTACTCATGCATGTTAGAACAAACTTCGACTATAACACGCATTACTTGCAAACAGACTTCGACCACACTAGAGTTCGATCCAATGTCTCACAAATCTCCACCTTGGATCTAACTCTATAACATCAAGAAACTAGCTTTCTTCATGCAGATTTATTAACTGCATACAGTGGAAAAACTTGCAACTGGGCAATGTCTTGGTGATCATATCAGCAGCATTATGATCTGTCGAAACTTTCAGCACTTGGACTTCTCCACGCTCGATTACCCCTCTGATGAAATGCAGCCTCACATCAATGTGCTTGGTTCGCTCATGATAGGCTGAATTCTTCGATAGGTGTATTGCACTTTGACTATCACATTTAACAGTGATAACTCGACCTTGAAGTTTTAGCTCCTTTGCAAAACCTTCAAGCCACAATGCTTCCTTCACAGCTTCAGTTAGGGCAATATACTCCGCTTCAGTGGTTGATAGGGCAACGACCTTCTGAAGTGTTTCTTTCCAACTGATTGTTGTCCCAAACATAGTGAACACATATCCAGAGATAGATTTTCTGGAATCCATACAACCTGCATAATCAGAGTCGACATATCCATCGATTGCTGCTTTACTATCTTCACCTAAGGCTCCACCATAAATTAGGACTCTATTTGGAGACCCATTTATGTACCTTAAAATCCACTTCAATGCTTGCCAGTGAGCCTTTCCAGGATTCTCCATGTACCTGCTTACAAGACTTACTGCATATGCTATGTCGGGTCTAGTACAGACCATAGCATACATCAAAGACCAATTTGTCTTCTTTTGATTCCTCATAACTTCCTTATAGTCTCTAGGTTCTTCGTCTAGAACCTCACTTGCAGAGATTAAGGCATAAGCTATAAGATCTGCATACCCAAGTCTCTGAGGTGGCTTGATGACTCTCCTCGACCTGTCTCTTGCTAGTAGGTAGTCATTATCAGTCTCCTCATCTTCGACAACATCTTCTGTGTCTTCTTCAACTTCATCTGGGGTAAGCAATTCAGCATCAACATGCTCCACCTCAACAGGAATCTCTCCCTGTTTCAGCTCTTCGTCAGCATCATCAGTTTTCTTGAAAGCCATCTCTGCTTCGTTGAAAACTACATCTCGACTGGTGATACACCTCCTGTGACCTGGCTCTAGGCACCATAGCCTATAAGCTTTGACTCCTTCAGGGTATCCCATGAACATGCATTTCAGAGCTCTAGGTTCGACCTTGTCTTGCCTAATATGAGCATAGGCCACACAGCCAAATACTCTCAGTCTGTCGAGACTAGGTGGATGTCCCGACCAAACTTCTTCAGGTGTCTTCATTCCCAAGGCAGTCGAGGAACATCTATTTATCAGGTAAGCTGCTGTCGAAACAACTTCCGCCCAAAACACCTTCTTCAATCCAGCACTAACCAACATGCATCTAACCCTTTCAAGGATTGTTCGATTGAATCTCTCAGCTAAGCCATTTTGTTGAGGAGTACCTGCTACAGTCTTATGCCTTGCAATCCCAGACCCAACACAGTAACTGTCGAAAGCTTCGTTGCAGAATTCAAGGCCATTGTCGGTTCTCAACCTCTTAACCTTTCTGCCAGTTTGAGTTTCGACTAGAATCTTCCAACTTTTGAAATTCTCAAAAGTTTCATCCTTCGTCTTCTGAATGAATACCCATAGTTTTCTGGAATAGTCATCAACGATGGATAGAAAATACCTTGCACCTGAGTGTGAAGGATTCCTTGCAGGCCCCCAAAGATCAGCATGAATGTAATCCAGGGATCCATGTGTTCTTTGCTTGCCTTTGTTAAACTTTGCCCTACAGGATTTACCAAATACACAAGATTCACAAAATTCCAACTTTTCGACTTTGTCACCTCCTAGCAGGTTCTGCTTCCCCAATTCGATCAGGCCTCTTTCGCTGACATGGCCCAATCTCATGTGCCATAATTCTGTCTTCGACATAGATTTCGTGGATGCAACATTTGTCGAACCACTTACAACCTCAGCCTCAAGGGTATACAAGCCTTGTTCCTTCACGCCTCTCAAGACTTCCTTCGACCCCTTCATGGCTCTTAGGATACTTTTCTCTCCTTGAAAAACATATCCTTTTCTGTCGAATTCACCAAGAGAAATCAAATTTCTCTTCAAGTCAGGTACGTACCTGACTTCAGTCAATAACCTTATTGACTCATCATGGAGCTTGAATCTCACAGATCCAATACCTGCAATTTTGCAAGATTTGTTGTTTCCTAACAGCACAGATCCACCATCTTGATCACATAGCTCCTCGAACAATTCTCTGTTTGGAGTCATGTGCCAAGTGCAACCTGAATCCATAATCCACTCTTTCCTCGAGTCGCCACTTGAAACCACAAGAGCATCAGATGAGTCGAAGTCATCTTGAACAATGGCTGCATTGCCATTACCTCCATGATCTTTCAGGCGTTCAGGGCACAGCTTTCTTATGTGACCCTCCTTCTTACAGTGGTAACATCGAATACTAGATGTTTCACCACTATAAGACTTCTGTTGACTTTTACCTTTTTTCTTGTCGAACTTACCATCCTTTCGCACGAATTTTCCCTTAACGACCAAACCTTCTCCCACCGTAGAAGGTTTATGCTCCTTTCGTTCGTTCAAGTCCTTAGAATACAAGGCTGATTGAACTTCTTCAAAGGTCAGGGACACCCTTCCATACAAGAGAGTTTCTTTGAAGTGAGCATGTGTTCTGGGCAAAGCACAAATCAGCAATAGTGCTTGATCTTCATCATCGATCTTCACATCAATATTTTCAAGATCAAGAATCAGCTTGTTGAACATATCCAACTGCTCAGCCAACACTTTGTCTTCACTCATCTTGAATGAATATAAAGCTTGCTTCAGGTATAGTCGATTCACCAGAGATTTGGTCATGTACAAACTTTCAAGTTTCACCCATAATCCCGATGTTGTAGTCTCCTTTGATACCTGTCGAAGAACCTTATCACCAAGGCTCAATAATATTGCGCTGTGGGCTTTCTCGATCATGCCCGTCTTTTCTTTTGCCGTTAACACAGCGTCCATGGCTGCCTCACCCTTCAACGCTTCCAAACAACCCTGCTGAACCAATAGGGCTTTCATCTTCAAGCGCCACAGACCGAAGTCGTTCACTCCGGTGAACTTTTCAATCTCATACTTTGTTGAAGGCATCTTTTCCACGCTCACCGCACCAATTTGTTGTGAATCAGATACCTTCAAACAAAGTATAAATGGTTTCTTAACGATCAAGAAACACACAAGGGTTAGGGTTAACAAAGAAGACAAGGTAAAATAACAAGGAACAACAAGGATTGGTTATTAAACTGTTATTCTTTCCTTTCTCTTAGAACAAGATTACAAGTATACAAGAATAACAAAATAACCTCTCTCCCTTAAAATTAGGATTTTATCTTCCTATTTTTCCTTATGCCAAGATTGAGAAACTAGCATCCTATTTATAATAAAATAGCACACTAACCTAATGGACTTTTTAACAATTACCCATTACAAGCTAACAACCTTAGCAATATTTACTCATGCTAACAACCTTAGCAATATTTACTCATGCTAACAACCTTAGCAATATTTACTCATGCATGTTAGAACAAACTTCGACTACAACACGCATTACTTGCAAACAGACTTCGACCACACTAGAGTTCGATCCAATGTCTCACAGGTACAAATTTGAGTCAGCATATGTAACTAAAAATTGATACACTGTTTAAACTGTGAGGGTTTTTGTTTTTGGAAAATCTCCACAGTTTTAATAGTGTATTAATTTTTAACTACATATGTTGACTCAGATTTGTACCAATAGCCTTGATGTCACACCACATCACCAGAACTTAACGTTTTTTTGTCAGAAATTGATGGAATGAATCAAATAGTTCAACAAAAGTTAAGTTAAGGGACTAATTAACTTGTAACGTTTTTTAGTTAAAGGATTAAAACGGAATTAAATTAAGTTAAGAGAATAAAACATATATTAAACTTAAAAGTTATCATAAAATACTAGCAACAAACTAAAGTTCCATGACATGAAATCATATTAGCGTCAAAATAACTAAAGAGTGAAATATTAAACATTAGTTAAAGTCATAGTTCACTAAAATATAAAATGTTCAAAAGATTGAAATTGCAACAATTAAGTTAATATTTATCAAAATCATTAAACTTGTAACAATAAATGTTTGAGCAATGGATCAATGGATTTTTAGGGTTTATTTCAGTTTTATCTGAAACCTAATTTTTTAATAGATTTTTTAATTTTTAAATTCATATCCACCAAATAACTCAATCCAATCAACTTTTCTAAAAATATTTAGATGAATTTGGCTGAATTTTATAGGTTGATCAAATCCATGTGCACCCTTAAATTTTATAAATTGATCCAATCC
Source organism: Lathyrus sativus (assembly GCA_963859935.3). NCBI lineage: Eukaryota > Viridiplantae > Streptophyta > Magnoliopsida > Fabales > Fabaceae > Lathyrus > Lathyrus sativus. The sequence goes on along the minus strand of OZ012738.1, from coordinate 444,057,437 downwards.
ATGTGTATCCTTAAATAAATCAATGCTTTCTTTAGACTCTTCTCCGTTTATATATATATATATATATATATATATATATATATATATATATATATATATATATATATATATATATATATATATATATATATATATATATATATATATATATATATATATATATATATATATATATATATATATATATATATATATATATATATATATATATATATATATATATATATATATATATATATATATATATATATATATATATATATATATATATATATATATATATATATATATATATATATATATATATATATATATATATATATATATATATATATATATATATATATATATATATATATATATCAATCGAAGGTGCTTTACTTATAGATAATGGTCATGCTTTTCTATTTTTGAACGACAAATTTTTAGTAGTTCATTATTAATATATTTTTATATTTTTACCAACTTCTTTAAACTCTTAACTCAACAATTTAGTTAAGTTACCCCTATGTGAATACTCTTTTAAAATATATTTTTACTGTAGACTATTTTAATTTTAATATAGCTTAAATTACTTTCAACAAATAGAATACAAAATAAATATTGATATGAAAGTTAGCAGTGATAAACATTGTTTTAAACTAATTTTATAAGTATTCTTTGTGCTTATAAGATAAGTTTCAAGATTAATCTCTTTCACCTTAATTTGTTTTAACTAAAATATTATAATATAATTAAAAATTATTATTATTATTATTATTATTATTATTATTATTATTATTATTATTATTATTATTATTATTATTATTATTATTATTATCATTATTATTAAAAATTATTATTATTATTAAAAATTATTATTATTATTATTATTAAAAATTATTATTATTATTATTATTAAATATCATTATTATTATTATTAAAAATTATTATTAGTATTAAAAATTATTATTATTATTATTATTAAATATTATTATGATTATTATTATTAAAAATTATTATTATTATTATTATTATTATTATTATTATTATTATTATTATTATTATTATTATTATTATTATTATTATTATTATTATTATTATTATTATTACTATTATTATTACTAGCGTGCAAACCGGCACTCCCGTGCCCGTTTGTCCGCTTTTTTATTGTGATTATGCGCTAAAATATAAATCGGTATTTTTTTTTATAAATTTTGTGATATGTACTCATGTGCCTATTTGTCCATTTTTAGCGCGAACACTTGTAAAATAATAAGCAGTATTTTTTAATTTAATTTAATTTTAAATATTTATGTGATTCATACATATTTTTTGAGTATGTTTTATTATGAAATTACTTATACACAGTAATTAGAATTTAAATTAAGTTCATGTATACTCTCTCTAAAAAAACATATAATGTTTTTTTAATTACACATCTCTCTATTTACCGTTATATTATAGTCAAGATATAAGTTGAAGTTTTCTTTTAACTATATAGTATTTATAAAAGGTAAAATTAAAATAAAAATAGATCATATCACTTATGTAGTTATATAGATTATATAGATGAAAAGTCATTTTAGCATAATTAATACATGATATGAGAAGGTAAGTAGTTACATCCATATTTTTGCTGCAGTAAACATATATAGAATGTGTGATCTTTTTGTCCCTTTGTTCTATTCAATTCTTTATTATTCAGTTATTTTTTTTACCGGAATAATCCAGTCATGAAAATTTGTTTTATTTGTACAACTAACATTACATAACATATAACTATATATGAAACAACAATTTTAATTATATATGAAACAATGATTTAAGATATTGTATTTGTTGTGGTTTTTGTTTGAATATAAAAGTGACAGACACAATTGATGATATCATATTCTTATTATTTGCAACAAAATACTCTTATTGTTTGTAAAAGAACAAAAATAAAATAGCAAAAAATAAAGGAAAGATAAATTTAAAGATGAAATCGGAACAGAGTGGTAAAAAAAGAGTTATAAACAAATATAATAAATATACAACACTGAATCTCATTTATATGTTACAATAGTTTTGAATAATTTCGCAATTGATTGTGTTGTGACTCACATAAGTGTACATGTATATGAAGTAAGTGAAGGGTAATTAAGGAATAGAAAATAGGTCATACCAAAATTGTGTATCCCTTTATATATAGGTATAGATTATTATAATGATTATTATTATTATTATTATTATTATTATTATTATTATTATTATTATTATTATTATTATTATTATTATTATTATCACTATTATTATTATTAAAAAATATTATTATTATTATTATTATTATAAAAAATTATTATTATTATAACATATTACTATTATGATTATAAAATATTTTTTTTATGATTATTATAAAAAATTAATATTATTATTATTATTATTATCATCATCATCATCATCATCATCATCATCATCATCATCATCATTATTATTATTATAGACTTTGATTATTAGGATCTTCAATTCTAATAGGGAGCATCTTTAGTGCATGTTCTGTAGTATTAAATTCTTTAATAATAACGGTAATTATAAGCAATTTGCATTGAAATAAGAATGACATGGCAGCAGTGGTGGAGCCAGAAAGTTTTTGAAGCTGGGCAAAAATTTAAAGACAATAAATTCATATTGTATATATAAATAGTTATTAATCAAAATAAAAGATTTTTAATTTAATTGATTTCGGAATAATTTTAAAACTAACATAGCCATATCAAATTTGAGGCTGATAGTAACATGGAATATAATTTCATGTGATTCATAATAATTCTTGAAATTAGCAACAAGTTAACAACATAATTTTATTTAGTAACTACTGTAACTACAAACTAAATTTAAAATACAAATTCCTAGTTAACATCAATTGAACCATATAATTTAGAGTGAACATAAATTGAAGAATTGGACCTAATATATTTTTTATATTATTTGAGGATAAAATTTATTCTTTTCTTCTTCTTTTTTACAACACTATACATGATTTTTTTATAACTTTAGTAGCTGCTACTTTTATGTTAAATTTTATTTTTTCAAGTATTCATTTTTTGTTTTGGGTTAATTTGGTCATAAATAGCAACTTAATTTTAATTTTGCACTTTTTGTAATGTAGTTGAATCTAAATATTATCATATAAAAAAATTAATATAATGTATGTTTAATTGCATAAAAAAGGAAAAAAAGTTTATGTTTTATTTGTGAAAATTGTTTAAATTACGGTGGTTAAAACTTCCATTATCAACGACAAAAAAACTGCCTTTTTATTTAATATATATTATGACATGAGAAATTTTATTCAAAAGTACTATTTTTCTGCATTTTCGTTAATTGTGGCGGTTTAAACCGTCATAACAGCACTTATTAACCGCCACAATTTTCATATTCTTTTATAAAAGAAGGCAAAATTTTGGGGCCGAGCCCGGGCACATGCCCAGCCTGGCCGGGCCTTAAAACCGCCCATGGCAGTAAGTGAACTAACAACTAGTGGGATTAAACTATATAACCAACGCACACTATCCATTCTCAATTACTCTTATTATTATTTTATTATTATTTTATATTATTAAAATATCAATAAAACTCCAACAACTATAAAATGTGGGGTCAAGTTTTGGTTTTTTACAAGCAACCATCATTAAAGTAAAAACAACTTAAATCAACTATAAATATTTTAAATCCTACAAATCACTTTGGTCCCACAAAAAGTATCTTAGTTTTCCCATTTAGTTTACTCCCATTAAAGATGCTCTTAGAGGTATTTGGATCTTTTATATGTTGTAATTTATGAACAATAAATGTTTATGGGTGTGTTTCAAATTTGCAAGAAAAATAAAAGTGAGTAAATATCAATAAATGATTGGAAAATAGTCTCACATAGAAAGTTTCAGTCACTCTAAAAGCCTTTATAAAGAGTTATGATCATTAACTCAACAAAAGGGCCAAAGAGGATAAAGTGTCACATGGACAAGTGTAGTGGTCCCAAACATTATGCCATTTATCTCCTTCATACACCCCCTCGTCAGTGTCGTCACCAGTGACACTTGCTCCGCCTCTGAGACCGGGTCCAAGGGCGTCGGCGTAGAGGCGCTAATGGCGACTTGTAGTTGGCACTTGAGCACTTAGACACGACGCATCAGAGAAATCAGACTACTCGCGACGCAGGTGGCGGTCTGGCGGGCGGCCTTCAGCCTTGCTCATTATTGCTCTCGTTTTAGTCGACGCGTGTGTTTGAATTTTGAATTCATAGAGAAGCAACACTTCGTGAAGTATTGCTGTGGAATGAACATAGGCATAGCTTGGAAATAATACAACTTTTTGTTTAAAGGTGTTGTTTTATCAAGGGTCGCAACCTTGTGAAATAACACATGCATGACCTATATATACCTCATTCTAAAATTCATAAATCACTTTACAAAACCAAATATCGTCTTGGACAGATTCCAAACAGTCTTTGATACGAAGTCGAGTTTTCGTTGGTCTTGTGCAAATTCGATATAAGGATGAATTATCTTGGGTATTCATGCGTTCCAACTCAAAGACACACAAGAGTGTGCTTAAAATGCTTTTAAGGAAAGTGGCATCATTCACGATTCAGTCCTGGATCCATTCAACTTTACCGATATTTCTGAGAGTTTTAAAAGTGTTCAAATAATGGCTTCCGATGCTGCAGTTTCAAGCATCAAGGTTATGAACTAGGACCTTGTAAGATTGGATCACTTTGATGGAACTAACTACATTCGATGGCAAGATAATATGACATTCCTACTGACCGCTCTGAAGGTTCATTATGTCTTAGATACTGACTTACCAGCAACTCCATAATCAACCGAGGATGACTCTGATGAACTCAAGAAGGAGTGTAAGAAATATAAAGAAGACAAATTATTATGTCGTGGACATATCCTGAATACGCTATCTGATCATCTCTACAACCTCTACACGAATACTCTGTCTGCAACGGAAATCTGGAAAGCACTCAAGTTTAAATTCAATCCAAAAAGGAAGGTACAAAGAAGTTTTTAATTTCTAAATACTTTGATTTTAAATTTATATATTATTAGCCCATTCTTCCTTAAGTGCACGAGTTACAGGTTCTCGTGAATAAAACAAAATATGTGAAAATAGACATTCCTAAGACCTTTCAGGTTGGTGCAATCATTGAAAAATTACCAACTTCGGAGAAAGGCTATAGAAAGAAGTTGTTGCATAATTTTGAGGACTTCTCTATAGAGAAAATCCAGAAACACCTTCGAATTGAGGAGGAATCGAAGGAAAGGGAGAAATCTAAATCTTCTAGTTTTTCCAAAGCCAATACTGTTAGAACACAGATTGGTTCTTAATAATTACTCTTTGTTTTGATGATAACTGTTAGGAAATTTATATTTAAGATTTATATACTCTAAAATTTGTTTGAGAGTTTTACTGCAGATTGAAATTATATTAACTCTCTAGAAGCAAATCTGCCTTGAATACAAGAAGTTATTCTGACTCTGAAGAGCCAGATGCACCTTACAGAAGAATCTGTTCGCTCCTTACAGAAGATCCTGAGCGTAGTCTCCAGAAGGATCTGAAGCAAGAAGCTCCAGAACATTCTGAGTCAGAAGCATCTGAAGATAGTCAGAAGCATCTGAAGATAATCAGAAGCACCTGAAGCTGAAGCATCAGAAGTATAGAAGAACATTGATTGAAGAGTTTCTCAAAGCATTAGTCTACAGAAGTTTCTGAAAGTACCTACGCTGCCAAGTACTGAAATTCTGTGTCAAAATGCTCTGATGATCAACACGCTAGAAGCACACACGCTGCAGAAGACTCTGATACAACATAGTTCTGAATCTCATTAGAAGACTCTGATCCATTCAAACTCTGAAGAACTTGCTGAAACTGAAGAAGTATTTTCAAGAATATATCCGTTGGAACTATTCAACATCTCTTTCCTTATTTGTGCTAGACACACTTACACAGACAAAAAGGATTTTTCCGTGCCATCTATTTCAAGGAAAGGTCAGTTGATGTGAAGACAAAAAGGCTCAGACCTTTTGGGACTCTCTTTTCAACGTTCAGCTTGCATGATTCAGCTGCCTATAAAAGGAGATCTTCACTTCATTCTTCAGTTACACACTTGCTGAAAAGAAATCATAATATTCTAAAAGCTCTCATTCTTATTCTTCATAGAATCTCATTGTACTTAAACTTAAGAGAAAAATCACTGTTGTGATAAAAGCTTTATAGAAGCATTAAAAACTCTTGTATTTAATTTACATTGATTGTAAAGGATATTCCTTAAGAGGATTCAGTTAGAATCAGTAGCTCTTGAGAAGACTAAGAACTGTTGTTCTTAGGTGATACTATTGTAATCAGTTTGATTTAATAGTGGATTAAGTCCATGTTGAGAAAGGCAAATCACTCTGGAAGGGTGGACTGGAGTAGTTGTTAAATGAACCAGGATAAAAATAATTGTGTGATTATTTTCAAGTCTTAATTTTCCATACTTATTCAATCCCCCCTTTCTAAGTATTATCTCACCTTCAGTTGGTATCAGAGCCTGGTTCTGAGTGTGCTATCACTTAATAGTGTCAGTAAAGATCCAGAGAGATATACTTTGATAAATATATTTATTTTTTATCATGGCTGATAATTCAATGTCAAATATTAACAATAAATATGAAGAGAGGGATAGGATCAGCACTAAACCTCCAATGTTTGATGGAGAAAAATTTGATTACTGGAAAGACAGAATTGAGAGTTTTTTCCTAGGATATGATGCTGATCTATGGGATCTTATCATAGATGGATATGTACATCCCACAGATGGAGATTGCAAAAAGATTGACAGAAAATCTATGACAGATTCTCAGAAGAAAGACTTCAGAAATCACCATAAAGCCAGAACCATATTACTGAATGCTATTTCACATACAGAGTATGAGAAAATCACAAACAGGGAGACAACTTTTGATATGTTTGAATCCCTTAAAATGACTCATGAGGGAAATTCTCAAGTTAAGGAGACAAAAGCTCTGGCTCTGATCCAGAAGTATGAGGCTTTCAAAATGGAAGACTCTGAATCTGTTGAAGCCATGTTCTCCAGATTCCAGATACTCACTGCTGGGCTGAAAGTTCTGGACAAGGGATATTTCACGTCAGATCATGTAAAGAAAATCATCAGAAGTCTGCCCATCAGATGGAGACCAATGGTGACTGCCCTGAAGATGGCCAAAGATCTGAACAAGATCTCTCTAGAAGAACTCATCAGCTCACTGAGGAGCCATGAGATTGAGCTTGAGGAAGATGAACCTCAGAAGAAAGATAAAGGTAAATCTGTAGCATTAAAATCTAACAAAACTGCTAAAGCTTTGCAGGTCATTCAAGAAAGCTCTGAAGAGTCTTCTTCTGAAGAAGAAGATGAGTTATCCATGTTGTCCAGAAGGATTAACAAACTCTGGAAGCACAAGGGAAAGAGGTTCAACAACTTCAGAAGATCTGACAACAGAAAGGAATCTTCTAGTCACAGAAGATCTGCCAAGAAAGAAGTGGTGTGCTATGAGTGCAAAGAACCTGGGCACTACAAAAATGACTGCCCCAAACTTCTGAAAGAAAAACCTAAGAAGAAGTTCAACAAAAAGAAGAAGGTTCTGATGGCAACATGGGATGACTCAGATGAGTGTGAATCATCTTCTGAATCAGAAGAAGAATATGCAAACATTGCACTGATGGCCAGGACAGAGGATCAAGAGGAAGGTACCTCAGGATATGAATCAGAATCAGAATCTGATGATGATGCAGAAGAGGTAATGGCTAAACTTACCAAAGAAGAACTCATTAAAGTTTTAACAGAAGTTCTTAAAAGTTATAACAACATCAAACTCAAATACAAGAAGCTGAAAAGCAATCTTGAATCTGAGATTGATCTTCTGAAAACAGAACTTGTTGAGCAGAAAGAAACAAATTTAAAAATCAAAAATGACTTTGATAGAACTCAACAAGAATCTGAATCTGAGACTAAGTCTTGTGAAAATATTTTAGAAAAATATGACTCTAGTTTTCAGAGATTTCTCACTAAGAGCATAGACAGAAGCAAGATGGCTTCCATGATCTATGGTGTTAGTGGAAACAACAGAAGAGGCATTGGATATGAGTCTCCATCTGGAAGCAATCCAAAACCTGTTGACAAACTTTTCATCAGGAAGACACCTCTGTATTCTCAATTCAAATTTGGTCACTTGAATGACATTAAACACACAAGCTCTGAGAAGAGTACTTATGTGTTTAAACCTAAGGCAAGTCAGAATAAACATTATGTTGCAAAACAGAAGTTTAGACAAACCTACAAACCAACTAACCCCAAAGGACCCAAGAAGATCTGGGTACCTAAAAACAAAATAATTCCTGTTGCAGATGTTCTTAGCAACAAGGTCAGGACACCAATCATGGTACCTGGACTCTGGATGCTCACGACACATGACAGGAGAAAAGTCTATGTTCCAAAGCCTGAAACTTAGATCTGGAGGGGACGTGAAGTTTGGAGGGAACCAGAAGGGAAAGATCATTGGATCTGGCACTATTGGAAATGGTAAACTTCCCTCTATTACTAATGTTTTACTTGTTGAAGGGTTAAAACATAACTTATTGTCCATAAGTCAATTAAGTGACAATGGTTATGATATAACTTTTAATCAAAAATGTTGTAAAGCTATTAGTCAGAAGGATGGCTCTATCCTATTTAGTGGTAAGAGGAAAAACAACATTTATAAAATAAATATTTCAAAACTTAAAGTTCAAAATGTTAAATGCCTCTTGTCTGTGAATGAAGAGCAATGGGTCTGGCACAGAAGATTGGGCCATATTAATATGAGACGTATATCTCAGATTAATAAACTTAATCTTGTCAGAGGACTCCCTAATCTGAAGTTCACTTCAGATGCTCTCTGTGAAGCATGTCAGAAAGGGAAGTTTTCAAAAACATCTTTCAAATCAAAAAATGTTGTTTCTACCTCTAAACCATTAGAACTACTTCATATTGATCTGTTTGGACCAGTGAAAACTGCATCCATCAGAGGCAAGAAGTATGGATTGGTCATTGTTGATGACTTTAGCAGATGGACATGGGTAAAGTTCTTAAAACACAAGGATGAGTCACATTCTGTGTTCTTTGACTTCTGCAAGCAAGTCCAGAATAAAAAGAATTTCAAAATTATAAAAGTCAGAAGTGATCATGGTGGTGAATTTGAAAATAAATATTTTGAAAAATATTTTTCTGAAAATGGCATTGCTCATGATTTTTCCTGTCCTAGAACTCCACAACAGAATGGAGTTGTAGAAAGGAAAAACAGAACTTTGCAAGAAATGGCCAGAACCATGATCAATGAGACAAATCTGGCAAAACATTTTTGGGCAGAAGCAATCAATACAGCATGCTACATTCAGAACAGAGTATCTGTTAGACCTCTTCTGAAGAAGACTCTGATGGGCTAGAGACGTGTCTACTTATGCGTCTAGCGGTATCTTACTGCAAGTGCACAGCCTATCGAAGTAATATTTAAGATTATCGATCCACAGGGATTCTATGGTTACTTAGTGCTAGATGAACTTCTAGTTTAGCTAAGGCGAATGGTTGTCACGAATTTTTTGTTGATTTATAAGACTATTAAAGGCGGAATTAAATTTAAGTTTTAATAAAGTAATACTAAGGCGGTCGGTATGTAATTATACTAACTTAGGTGGGTCAATCTAACCTAGGCTTATAAAGGTGTTCACTTAATCTATTCGGTAGAGATTACCAGTTTAAATACCCTCAACTCACACTCTCGTGGTCTTATATCAGATCTTATCCCTAAAGCCCTATGCCTGCTCTCGCTAGCCCATAAGTGTTTAGAGGTAATTTTTGGAAACTAAGTAATTCTAATTTATCTTAAAGCGCTCTCGCTGTGTTTAATTTAAATGCCTAACTTTAGCTATCTGGTTAAAATCTCACACTCTCGTGGTCTTGACCTAACCTAATACTCTTTTCTTACTCTCGTAACGAAAAGGTCTATTTCAATCAAAAAGTATCAGCCAGAATGTTGAGTGATTAATTATTTTTAGCCTATGGTTATATTTTACCGGTTAAGTTTGTTATAACTACATACCGCCCTAAGGTGTTTAGCTACTCATCGATGTTGAACCAGACAGAGATAGAAGATTTAATAATAACGTACTCATGGCAGAAAAATAAATAAACATTATAATTAAATTAAATTGCAATATAATGAAAAACCTGGCTAACAAATATTGACCAGACTCCTTCTTCCACAGACCGGAAAGCTTGGAGTTGGCGGAAATTGAAAATAAATGAATGCTGAAGGTTTAGAAACGAATAAATGTATAACAATTTCCTGATGTTGGAAATTGTTATATGGTTGGTTTGGATACAAATAAAAACGAAACAGAAAACTAAAAATAATGCAGGAATAAAAAGGGTTGGTTCGTAATACAGTTCGGCAGAGCTTCCGCAGGAATTTGAATGAAAAATGCTTCGTCTGTCCATTGTTCATAGATCTTGTACTATTTATAGAATCCTTAATGGGCTGGATTTTTGGACCTTTGTTGCATGGGCCTTGCTGAATTTGTGGAAGGAATGCAGGAACGTGGCAACAAAATAGGAGGAATGGTGTTCACGTAATGCCAATAGGAGAAGTGGTCTTGACGTAATGCCTTGACGTAGTCTGAGTCAAAAACCTAACTTTACCCTTGTCACGGTCGTGACAAGGTCTTCACGTTCGTAACTTGAGGTTTTTAAGTGTCACGGTCGTGACCACTCTCTTACGGTCGTGATGGCTCAAATTGGGGTGTCACGGTCGTGACACCCTTGTGACGATCGTGGCTGCAACAAATTATGCAGTCTTTTGCAGGCTTCTTCATTTCTTCATCTCTTTATGGTTTCTTTTGTTCCTTTTGCTCTTAATTCATGATTTAGCTCCATATAATGATGTACCTGCAAAATGGTAAGAAAAACTCGAGAAATCGAGTGTTAAAACGGTGAATATGCGATAAAACGTTAATGAAACCTAGCAATATAATCGATGCGTTTTCTCGTTATCAAACTTCCCCAAACTTAAACCTTTGCTTGTCCTCAAGCAAATAGTCGGTTGAAAATCGGCGGACAAGATTTTATTCATGCATACTCATAACAAACCGTACAAGGGATCGTTTTGTCGGATAATCCGGTACTTTGATAGAACACTACCGATACACTAATGACACAAGCAACAAGCTATGTCGTCGACTCCCCGTTAAACGAAACAATCGGCAATTACATTACGATTTCACCTAGAGTTTTTCGATCTTATTTCGCCCGGTTTCATTCTAGCGCAATCACATTAAGCCCTTTGCCTTAGCACGCACGTAGTGGAGTAGCCGGTTAGCGACTTTGATCCTTTTTGAGCACGGGGTCTGGTACACGAGTGTGGTAACCCTACGTATTTTATCCGATTTGGAGGTTGTGGGGGATCGAGCCGTAGCACGCCCTACCGAGTTCAGAACCAGTACCTCTGAACCAACTTGCAACGGACTCCTTCTCATATTTCTCGTTTCTTATATGCGACCGTGTACTTTGGTGCAATTTCTTTTCATTTTGCATCGAGATATGAAGGATCATTATTGATTAGGCATCAAACGCTTATATTCATCGGCTCCCCACGTGGTTTGTGTTCAGACGGTGCTGACTGCTAGTATAAACTACTAGGGGTTACTTTTGAACTGAAACTAAAAGTGTACTCGTAATGGTAATCGGGATGGGATTGCTTAAGTAGGGAGTCAAAGATGTCAAGATTGTATTGGTCTTGTTTAATCGTTCTCAGCTTCCTAATTACGATTCCGTAGGTGAGTCGGGTAATGCGAATAATTAAAGATTTTTTCTGGTATAGCTAAATAATCGGGGAAAGTTCGAAATTAAAGAAAATAGCACAAAGATTTGCTCATTTCATTAACTAGCGAAAGGAAATACAACGAAATGGAAAAGTGCGAAAAAGGGAAAATGCGGAAATAAAAGGTACCTCTCCCACACTATATCAGACATTGTCCTCAATGTGGTGATATAAATGCGGGAAAAGTACAGTACAATGACAAAAAGGAAAAACAAACATAAGCAAACTAAAACTATGGCTGCTGAGGACCGCGGGCTCGGCCTCTGGTGCGGGAGCGGCGTCTGGAAGGAGTCGCTTCAGGATCAGAACCGGTGCCGGAGGCAGCAGTGATGCTAATGCGGAGGGCTTCTAGCTCGCTGAAAATTTTTCCAAACCTCTCATTAGTAGCTTCCTGGTTTGCTGCAATAGTGCTGAGTAGAGCATCATACTGCGCCTTCTGCCTTTGCTCCAGTGCGGCGTTCATCTGGTTCTGCTGATGAATCGCAAGGAGGACTTCCTCAAGTGTGATTTCGGGAGCAGGGGGTTGTCGGGTAGATGTCTCTGGTATATCCTGGACAGGCTCAGCTGCATCCATAGCGTCCTGCATCTCATCCTCTGGAGGGTCTGCCAGATCATCATGAATAGGGACGTGATCGGCAGCAGCAGGTAAAACAAAGAGCCAGTTGGCTCGGTTGGATGGATCGATGCGGTCGCGGGACGACAGAGTGATATGATGGAAAATGGTGCCATTGACAACAGGGCTATACCTGCCATCCTCTCGCTGCGCAATCAGGTGAGCGGACCTGCAATAACTCTTGGTGAGGAATTCTGCGGCTAGGTGAGGCTGATTTTCGAGCAAGTCACCAAGCCCCAACTGAATGGCTAGGGCGGTGACAATGCCGCCTATGAAGAACGGGGAGGAGCCTCTGTGTGCAATGGCCTGGATATGATAAAGCATGAAAGGGGCAGCGTTGATCGGCTCGTCATTAAGAGCGCAGTGTAAGAATAGAAGCTCCTTGGAGTTGAGCTTATGGTTGCTTTCTCGAGCGAAGATGGTGTTGCATATGACACGGTGAAAATAGCGGATTGCCGGGTTGTGGATGTGCGTAGCGTTGAGGCTTTGGAAGGTGGATGTACAGGTGTTGGTTAAGTCGTGCCATAAAGTGAAAGCTTGTTCACTAAAATTATCGGGCACGCGACGGTGAGCTTCAGTTCCGTGATCGAAGCCTAACAACTCGGCTATCCTGGTTTGCGAAATGTTGAACTCTTGGCCATGCAATCTGAATTTGGCGACACCGGTGAGCTGACTCTGAGAACCGGGGGGGGGGGGTGATGTAACTGAATGAGTTTAAGAACTCCAGTGTCAGAAGTTCGAATGTGGGCTGAGGTTGACTGCAAAGATCCCACATACCGACTTTTTGAAGCAGACGTTGAACACTGGCAAGCATTCCGAGTTCCCTCAAACAGACAGTGTCAATGTAACGTGTAGGTTGCACACCGTGGTTTTGGAATCGGAGAAAGCGTTCTCTCTGAGTTTCTCCAGCATCACCTTCTCTAAAAGTAATAGAATCCATTGCATGCAAGAGCTTAGAGTGAAGAAAGAAGATTTTTGATGTTTTGTGAAAAAAAATGGTAAAATGAAGGAAATAGAGATTCAGGATAAATAATGGAGAGGGAGAATGTGATAGGTTATGATAATGGGGGGTTAATGAGGTTTAAAATTGGTAATGGGGAGGTTACGGAGGTTATGGAGAAAATGGGTAGTTTTGGGGAAGTTATGGAGGAAGAAGAAGAAGAGGCACGATGAGAAACAGTTCTGTTTCTCACGATTCCTGTAATAGGGGTTGTCACGGTCGTGACAGGGGTGTGACGGTCGTGACACGCTATTTAGGCACGTCACGATCGTGAGATGGGTATGACGACCGTGAGGGCACGCTTCGCTGAATAATTTCCAGAAAAAACATTTTCTCACTTAATTCATAATTTTATAATAATGTATTTTCTTCACTAACACTCATATTAAATTATAAACACCATATAGTATATAATTGCAACACAGTACTATACTAACTTGCATGGCATGAGAGATTGTATATAATATGAAATAATGCAAGCATAACAGTACATAGAATGAAAAAATATATAAATTGCTAAAAATGGAGAAATTTTGGAATTAAAGGTGCATTACATAAAGTAATTAAAAATGAAGTTACATAAACGGAAATTACGGTATGAAATTGTTGCGAGAAATAAATCTAACTAGAAACAAAAACAATGAGAAAAATAAACTAAATCACTTATAACATTTTCAAAAGCGTTTCTTCAAGTCTTCGATGGCGGAGTTCAAGTGATAGAATTGTTCGCAGGTTATGTCAGTCAATCCTATGATGTCCAATCGCATGCTCTTAATGTCTTCTTTAAATATATTAATGTCAGTTTGGTAAGCATTGAGAGTGTTCATGATGTTTTGTAAGTTGTTAGCATAATCTCCTTGATTCACTTCAGGGGTTTCATGTATTTCTTCAGTGTGGTCAATGTCATGGTAACCAGGAGGTGTCTCAGGGTCAGTTTCGACAGCGGTCATTATATCATCTTTTATCTTGTAAGACTGAGGTGTTTCAGGAGTAGATGGATAATCAGGTGGGTTTAACTCATAAAGCCAGTTATCCTTATTGTGAACGCTTACTCTAGCATGGTTAGGCAATGTGAACAGGGTTACTACTTCGTTCCGGATTAGGTACTCAAAAGGTGGATGTCCTAAATTCCTTATGATATGTCTATTGAAGCAGAAATTAAGATTCATAGGGCGGATTGTTCCTAGACGGTTGCACCTGTCCAGTTGGTACCTAAGTCCTATGGCATCAGCAATCATGGTTACAAGACCTCCTACTAATATAGGTAATTCAGGTTCTTCTTGGATACGGGTGAAGGTTTGCATCATGAAAGGTACACCATTAACAGGCTGTCCATTAGTGAAACATGACATAATAAATGTTTCATCTTTAGAAACTCCGGTAATGTTTTCTTCTTTTCCAAAGAAGGTGTGGGCAAGGAATTTATGGAAGTAATGGAGAGCAGGGTTATGGATCTCATCATTATTCATGTTATTTGGTTCAGGGTGGTAGTTTCCGGTTAAAGTTCCCCAAAAGAAATCTAGCTCCATATCCATCAATTCTACCTGTGTGGTAGTAAAAGCAAATGGTCCACTAGGGAATCCTAACAAGTCAGCTAGTTCTTTATGGTTAAAGTCATATTCTATTCCAAATAGGCGGAAACTAATAAATCCTTTCCTAAATCCAAAACCGCGCTCAGGTAGGTAAATTAAGGAGCTAAGGAACTCAAGGGTGAGCTCGCGGTAAGTCACAAACTTATGTTGGATCAAAGCATTCTCCCATCCGAGTCGGTTTAACAAGTACATGACACTAGCATGTATACCTAGGGTTTCCATAGTCTTATCATCCGGGTACAGGGTCAAATCCATTTGCCTCTGTGATAACTCTTCAAACTTCATTCTTTGGTTCCTACCTCTAAATTTGGTTTCCATATGGTTAATTGGTTGGTTAGCCATGGTCAGTGCAAATATGGGGGAAACAAATCAGTGGAAAAGACTTTAGGAAATCTGTAAAAAGTGATTTAAGATAAAAATAAGAAAATGAAATGCATAATGTAATGGCAATAATAGTAATGTAAAATAAAACTATAAAATGACAAACCAATTAAACAAATAGTAAAACGATAAATAACAATATGCTAAAAGAAAAGAATAGTTTAAATAATTAAATAAGTAAATGGGTTGCCTCCCACTAAGCGTTGTTTTTATCGTCAAAAGCCTGACGTAATGCTTAGGTTTAGATTAATCAGGGGAATTAGTGGACAATTCTAAAAGCTTTAGATTATTCGCATAATCTCTATTTTCAACTTTATGATAATGTTTTAGACGTTGTCCGTTTACTATGACTAGTTCACTATTCCTACCCTTAATTTCTATTGCTCCACTCGGGAATACTTTAGTTATTTCAAAGGGTCCTGACCATCTAGATTTTAATTTTCCAGGAAAGAGCCTAAGCCTTGAATTAAAGAGGAGTACAACTTCTCCCACACTAAATTCTTTCCTAGATAGGCGTTTATCATGCCATCGCTTAGTTCTTTCTTTATATATCTTAGCATTCTCATATGCATCTAACCTCAATTCTTCTAATTCGTTAATGTCTAAGATTCGCTTTTCTCCTGCAGCATTATAGTTTATATTGAGAGTTCTGATCGCCTAATAAGCTTTGTGTTCTAGTTCTACTAGGAGGTGACAAGATTTTCCATAAACTAGTTTGAAAGGTGTAGAACCTATGGGTGTCTTGTAAGCGGTCCTATAAGCCCATAAAGCTTCATTAAGTTTAGATGACCAATCTTTCCGAGATATGGCGACAGTCTTTTCTAAGATTTGTTTAATTTCTCTATTTGAGACTTCGACTTGTCCACTTGTTTGTGGGTGATATGGTGTAGCCACACGGTGTCTTACTCCATATTTAGATAGTAACTTGTCAAAGATTTTTGAAATGAAGTGCGAGCCACCGTCACTTATGACGAGTCTAGGCACACCAAATCTGGGAAAGATTATATTTTTTAAAAGCTTTATTACTACTCGTGTATCGTTTGTAGGAGAAGCTATGGCTTCAATCCATTTCGAAACATAATCAACAACTACGAGTATGTAATTATTACCGAAAGATGATGGGAATGGTCCCATGAAATCTATTCCCCAGACGTCAAAGATTTCTACCTCTAAAATTCCTTTTTGAGGCATCTCATCTCTTCTTGAAATATTGCCAGTGCGTTGACACCGATCGCAATTTATAACAGCGATGTGGACATCCTTCCATAGATTAGGCCAGAATAAGCCGGCTTGCAAGATTTTTGCACAAGTCTTGGAAGTGCTTACATGTCCACCATAAGGAGATGAATGGCATTGAGCAATGACATCTTCTATTTCTTCTTCGGGAATACATCGGCGAAAGATTCCATCTGGTCCTCTTTTGAACAATAATGGTTCATCCTAATAGTAATGTTTCAGATTATGAAAGAATTTCTTTTTCTGCTGATAGGTTAGATCGGGTGGAAGAGCTCCTGCGGCTAGGTAGTTGACAATGTCAGCGTACCATGGCAGTCCTACAGTTGTCTGGATTGTTTCCACAGATTCTGGTTCATTTATATCTAACTGAGCTAGGTCGCTTCCTATTTGTGCTATCAATTGTTCATACGGAAAATCATCGTTAATCGACACTTGTTCGGGTTTAATACCTTCTATTCTAGATAAATGGTCTGCTACGACGTTCTCAGTACCTTTCTTATCTTTTATTTATAGATCAAACTCTTGTAAGAGTAGAATCCATCTTAAGAGTCTTGGTTTAGCATCTTTCTTAGTTAATAGATATCGGATAGCAGCATGGTCTGTGTAAATGATTATTTTCGCTCCAACTAGGTAAGAACGGAATTTGTCAAGCGCAAAGACAACTGCTAACAATTATTTTTCTGTAGTAGCGTAGTTCATCTGGGCAGAGTCTAAGGTTCTACTGGCATAGTAAATCGCATGAAGTTTCTTTTCCTTTCTCTGGCCCAGAACTGCGCCTACAACATAGTCACTCGCATCGCACATGATTTCAAAAGGTAATCTCCAGTCAGGGGGTTGCATGATTGGTGCGGTGATGAGGGCTGTTTTTAGAGTTTTGAATGCTTTAAGATAATCTTCATTGAATATGAACTCAGCGTCTTTCATTAATAAACCAGTAAGAGGTTTAGTGATTTTCGAGAAATCTTTGATGAATCGTCGGTAAAAACCGGCGTGTCCTAAAAAGCTTCGTATTTCTCGAACGGTTTTAGGGGGTTGAAGATCTTTTATTACTTCAATCTTAGATTTATCAACTTCAATTCCCTTGTCGGATATTACATGACCTAATACTATTCCTTCGTTGACCATAAAATGACATTTCTCCCAGTTAAGCACGAGATTTACTTTTACACATCTTTCTAACACCATTTCTAGGTTCGATAAGCATCCTTCAAAACTTTGCCCGCATACGGAGAAGTCGTCCATGAACACTTCCATGATGTTGTCTATAAAATCTGCGAAGATTGACATCATACATTTTTGAAAGGTTGCAGGAGCGTTGCATAATCCAAAGGGCATTCGCCTATAAGCGAACGTTCCATAAGGACATGTGAATGTAGTCTTCTCTTGATCATCAGGATGGATAGGGATTTGGAAAAATCCTGAGTAACCGTCAAGATAACAGAAGTAAGAATGCTTGGCTAATCGTTCTAACATTTGATCTATGAAAGGTAGTGGGAAATGATCTTTTCGAGTGGCTTTGTTTAGTTTACGATAATCTATGCACACTCTATATCCCGTCACTACTCTTTGCGACATCGATTCGCCTTGAGCGTTTTTCACAACAGTGATACCTCCTTTATTTGGCACTACATGTATTGGGCTAACCCATTCACTATCAGAGATTGGATATATTATCCCGGCATCTAATAATTTCTTAACTTCTTCTTTTACTACAGTGCTAAGGGTTGGGTTAATTCTTCTTTGAGATTCTCTGGAGGTTCTGCAATCTTCTTCTAGCAGAATACGATGCATACAAATTGAAGGACATATTCCTTTGAGATCAGATATGTTATATCCTAATGCAGTTGGATATTTCTTCAAGACATCTAAAAGTTTCTTTGTTTCTATAGTTCCTAAACTGGAATTTACTATAACTGGTCTTTTACATTCAACGTCTAAGAATTCGTACCTTAGGTTATGAGGTAAAGTTTTTAATCCTAATGTAGGTTTATCTTTACTTGGCATGGGATCCGGTGTAAGTGCTAAACTTTCGCTTAGACTATCATCCTGATACGGTTTTCGCCAATTATCATCTTCGAAAATCGGAGGGATTTGAATTTTCATTATTTCAGAATAAGTGGTCTCTTTCAGTTCC
Source organism: Lathyrus sativus (assembly GCA_963859935.3). NCBI lineage: Eukaryota > Viridiplantae > Streptophyta > Magnoliopsida > Fabales > Fabaceae > Lathyrus > Lathyrus sativus. Next base: position 444,038,563 of record OZ012738.1, on the reverse strand, counting down.
ATTTCTCTTACACATTCGTCAATTACGTCCAATAGATAGCATGTATCCTCTATAGCTGGTGATTGTAAGAATTGTGTTAAAACAAATTCAACTTTCTCTTCACCTACTTCAAAGGTTAGCTTTCCTCTTTTTACGTCTATTATAGCTCCGGCGGTAGCTAAGAATGGTCTTCCTAGTATGATAGGTGTAGTGGAGTCTTCAGAGATGTCCATGATTATAAAATCAGTAGGGATGTAGAATTGTCCTATACGTACTGGGACGTTTTCTAGTATGCCTACAGGATATTTAACAGAGCGATCGGCTAGTTGAACAGACATTTTAGTTGGTCTTAGGTCTCCCATGTCTAGCCTTTTGCAAATCGTTAAGGGCATAACACTGATACTGGCTCCTAAATCGCATAGAGCTTTGTCAATGACGAATTTTCCTATTACACAGGGTATAGAGAAACTTCCTGGATCTTTTAGCTTAGGAAGCATTTTATTCTGAATTATGGCGCTACACTCGGCAGTAAGTGTAACTGTTCCGTTATCCTCTATCTTTTTCTTATTGGATAAGATTTCTTTTAAAAACTTAGCATACGAGGGTATTTGGGTAATTGCCTCTGTAAACGGAATAGTAATATTCAACTGTTTCAGAAGTTCGACAAATTTCTTAAATTGACCCGTCGTCTTGGAATTTATTAATCTTTGAGGGTACGAAATTGGTGGTTTATAGGGTGGTGGAGGCACATAAGGTTGTTCTTTCTCCACTACCTCTCGATTGTCATCTTCCTTTTCTTCTGAATCATTCACCACTTCAGTCGGTTTATCCGGTTTTTGGTACATGGCTGGATTGTCAAGTCTTGGATTGGTAGGTCCGTCAAGTTCCTTTCCACTTCTTAATATTACAGCGTTAGCATGTCCTTTCGGGTTAGGTTGAGGTTGTCCAGGGAATACTCCAGCTGGTGCAGCAGTAGGTGCTTGTTGTTGAGCTACTTGTGAAATCTGAGTTTCAAGCATTTTGTTATGTGTAGCTAATGCATCTACTTTGCTCACTAATTGTTTAATCTGCTCACTAGTGTGAATGTTTTGGTTTAAGAAGTCCTTGTTTGTTTGAGATTGGTTAGCTATAAAGTTCTCCATCATCAATTCAAGGTTCGATTTTCTAGGGATATTAGGAGCAGTCTTTTGATATCCTGGTGATGTAGCTGGTGCTTGACCTGGTGCGTAATAAGCATTGTTATTCTTATAGGAGAAGTTCAGATGATTCTTCCAACCTGGGTTGTATGTGTTTGAGTAAGGGTTTCCTTGAGCATAATTCACTTGATCAGTGGGAGTTCCTGCCAATAGTTGACAATCAGAAACTTCGTGTCCTGGGACTCCACATAACTCACAGTTAGGTGTTACTGCAGCCACAGTGGCTGTAGGTGTTATGGCCAAGTTATCGATCTTTTACCTTAGTTGGTCAAACTTCGCATTGACTTGGTCCATACTACTTACTTCGTACATACCTCCCTTTGTTGGTTTCTCAGTTGCGACTCTCTCGCTTCCCCAAAGGTAATGATTTTGAGCCATACTTTCGATAAGTGCATAGGCGTCCTTATATTCTTTGTCCATCAATGCACCACCCGCGGCAGCGTCAATTGTCATTCTTGTATTGTACAAGAGTCCATTATAGAAGGTATGGATGACCATCCAGTCTATTAATCCATGATGTGGACAAAGTCTCAGTAGATCCTTATAGCGTTCCCAAGCTTCGAATAATGATTCACTTTCTCTTTGCTTAAATCCGTTGATCTGAGCTCTCAGCATAGCTGTCTTGCTAGGTGGGAAATACCTATTCAAGAAAACTCTCTTAAGTTCTTCCCACGTAGTTACTGAGTTCGAAGGCAGAGATTGAAGCCAAGCTCTTGCTCTGTCTCGAAGCGAAAAAGGAAATAAACGTAGTCTAATAGCTTCTTGGGTAACTCCATTGGCTTTTACGGTATCTGCATATTGCACAAAGATCGAAAGATGAAGATTTGGATCCTCGGTAGGATTTCCGGCGAATTGGTTTTGTTGCACGACTGATATCAACGAAAGTTTTAGTTCGAAATCATTTCGGTTGATAGCCGGCGCTGCAATGCTTGTATGCGGTTCAGCTCGCGAAGGATTAGCGTAATACTTGAGTGGATGAGTCTGTTCTTCAGCCATCTCTGCGTCCTTTGATTTTCCGACTGGTTTAGGCGGATCTAATTGAAGATCTGGAATATTGTAATTATTTTCGAAATCGAATATACGTCTTCTTACGTGTAAGAAGCGTTCCGATTCAGGGATTAGAGGTTGCAAGTCTTCGCTTTTAGAGCGAGTACTTGGCATACACTCGGAGATTAGATTAAATTAAATAGTTGATACCTTAGTCTAGACAATGCTACCCAAATGCACTAGTAACTAAATTAAGGAATCCCCGGCAACGGCGCCAAAAACTTGATGGGCTAGAGACGTGTCTACTTATGCGTCTAGCGGTATCTTACTGCAAGTGCACAGCCTATCGAAGTAATATTTAAGATTATCGATCCACAGGGATTCTATGGTTACTTAGTGCTAGATGAACTTCTAGTTTAGCTAAGGCGAATGGTTGTCACGAATTTTTTGTTGATTTATAAGACTATTAAAGGCGGAATTAAATTTAAGTTTTAATAAAGTAATACTAAGGCGGTCGGTATGTAATTATACTAACTTAGGTGGGTCAATCTAACCTAGGCTTATAAAGGTGTTCACTTAATCTATTCGGTAGAGATTACCAGTTTAAATACCCTCAACTCACACTCTCGTGGTCTTATATCAGATCTTATCCCTAAAGCCCTATGCCTGCTCTCGCTAGCCCATAAGTGTTTAGAGGTAATTTTTGGAAACTAAGTAATTCTAATTTATCTTAAAGCGCTCTCGCTGTGTTTAATTTAAATGCCTAACTTTAGCTATCTGGTTAAAATCTCACACTCTCGTGGTCTTGACCTAACCTAATACTCTTTTCTTACTCTCGTAACGAAAAGGTCTATTTCAATCAAAAAGTATCAGCCAGAATGTTGAGTGATTAATTATTTTTAGCCTATGGTTATATTTTACCGGTTAAGTTTGTTATAACTACATACCGCCCTAAGGTGTTTAGCTACTCATCGATGTTGAACCAGACAGAGATAGAAGATTTAATAATAACGTACTCATGGCAGAAAAATAAATAAACATTATAATTAAATTAAATTGCAATATAATGAAAAACCTGGCTAACAAATATTGAGCAGACTCCTTCTTCCACAGACCGGAAAGCTTGGAGTTGGCGGAAATTGAAAATAAATGAATGCTGAAGGTTTAGAAACGAATAAATGTATAACAATTTCCTGATGTTGGAAATTGTTATATGGTTGGTTTGGATACAAATAAAAACGAAACAGAAAACTAAAAATAATGCAGGAATAAAAAGGGCTGGTTCGTAATACAGTTCGGCAGAGCTTCCGCAAGAATTTGAATGAAAAATGCTCCGTCTGTCCATTGTTCATAGAACTTGTACTATTTATAGAATCCTTAATGGGCTGGATTTTTGGACCTTTGTTGCATGGGCCTTGCTGAATTTGTGGAAGGAATGCAGGAACGTGGCAACAAAATAGGAGGAATGGTCTTCACGTAATGCCAATAGGAGAAGTGGTCTTGACGTAATGCCTTGACGTAGTCTGAGTCAAAAACCTAACTTTACCCTTGTCACGGTCGTGACAAGGTCTTCACGTTCGTAACTTGAGGTTTTTAAGTGTCACGGTCGTGACCACTCTCTTACGGTCGTGATGGCTCAAATTGGGGTGTCACGGTCGTGACACCCTTGTGACGATCGTGGCTGCAACAAATTATGCAGTCTTTTGCAGGCTTTTTCATTTCTTCATCTCTTTATGGTTTCTTTTGTTCCTTTTGCTCTTAATTCATGATTTAGCTCCATATAATGATGTACCTGCAAAATGGTAAGAAAAACTCGAGAAATCGAGTGTTAAAACGGTGAATATGCGATAAAACGTTAATGAAACCTAGCAATATAATCGATGCGTTTTCTCGTTATTAGACTCCTTATGAATTGTGGAAGAACAAAAAGCCTAACATTTCTTATTTTCATCCTTTTTGATGTATCTGTTATATGTTAAACACTAAGGAAAATCTGGGCAAGTTTGATTCCAAAGCACAGAAGTGTTTCATGCTTGGATATTCTGAACGCTCTAAAGGCTACAGAGTATACAACACTGAGACACAGATTGTGGAAAAATCCATTCATGTCAGATTTGATGATAAGCTTGGCTCTGAAAAGCCAAAGCAGGTTGATAACTCTGCAGATAGGGAAGTAGTCTTCATTGACTCTGAAGTTCCAAAAGCAGACAAACTTCAAGTGAAGAAACCAGAAGCAACTCCAGATGCTACTCCCTTAACTTCTCAGATGAATAATCTAAATATTTCAGAAGAGTCAACTATCAGAGGATCATCATCCAGAATTAAAGCTTCTCATTCAGAGGATGTCATTATTGGAAAGAAGGATGATCCCATCAGAACAAGATCCTTTCTAAGATCATATGAGGCATCACTATTTGGACTAGTGTCAGAAATTGAACCATCTTCTGTAGAAGAAGCTCTGCAAGACAATGATTGGATTATTTCCATGCAAGAAGAGCTTAACCAATTCAGCAGAAATGATGTATGGGATCTAGTTCAAAGACCTCAAGGATTTAATATTATTGGTACAAAATGGGTCTTCAGATATAAACTAAATGAGAAAGGAGAAGTTGAGAGGAATAAGGCAAGGCTGGTTGCTCAAGGATACAGTCAGCAAGAAGGTATTGATTACACTGAGACATATGCTCCAGTGGCAAGGTTAGAATCTATACGCCTTCTTATTTCTTTTGCTGCACAGAATAACATCACTCTGTATCAGATGGATGTTAAAAGTGCTTTTCTTAATGGTATTATAGAAGAAGAAGTTTATGTCCACCAACCTCCTGGTTTTGAAAATGAAAAATTTCCAGATCATGTTTTCAAATTAAAGAAATCTCTATATGGATTAAAACAAGCTCCTAGAGCTTGGTATGAGAGATTGAGTAATTTTCTTCTGGAGAAGAATTTTATCAGAGGCAAAGTGGATACAACTCTATTTTGTAAAACTATAAAGAAAGATCTTCTAATTTGCCAAATTTATGTAGATGATATAATCTTTGGATCAACAAATATTATGCTTGGAAAGGAGTTTGCTACATGTATGCAGGCTGAATTTGAAATGAGCATGATGGGAGAACTCAGATTCTTTTTAGGAATCCAAGTTAATCAAACTCCAGAATGCACCTACATACATCAGACAAAGTATGTTAAAGAACTTCTGAAGAAATTCAACATGTCTGACAGCAAGGTGGCAAAGACTCCAATGCATCCTACTAGCTCACTTGGCAAAGAAGAGGTAAGTAAGAAAGTAGACCAGAAGCTCTACAGAGGTATGATTGGTTCTCTTCTTTATCTTACTACTTCTAGACCTGACATATTGTTCAGTGTTTGTCTGTGTGCTAGATTCCAATCAGATCCTAGAGAATCACACTTGACAGCTGTCAAGAGGATTCTAAGGTATCTGAAAGGTACTTCTAATGTGGGTTTGTGTTACAGAAAATCTGATGATTTCAAATTAGTTGGATTCTGTGATGCTGACAATGCTGGAGACAGAGTGGAAAGAAAAAGTCCTTCTGGAAGTTGTCAATTTCTAGGAAGAAATCTAATCTACTGGTACAGCAAGAAGCAACCCACAATTGCACTTTCAACCACAGAGGCTGAATACATTGCTGCTGCTGGATGTAGTACGCAGATGCTCTGGATGAAAAGTCAACTAGAAGATTATCAAATTTTTTAGAGTAACATTTCTATCTTTTGTGATAATACTTCTGCTATATGTTTGTCCAAGAATCCCATTTTACATTCTAAGGCAAAACATATAGAAATTAAGCATCATTTCATCAGAGACTATGTTCAGAAGGGAATCATAAATTTAGCCTTTGTTGATACAGATCATCAATGGGCAGATATTTTTACAAAACCCCTTGTTGAAGATAGATTCAATTTTATTCTGAAAAATATTGGTATGGATTTTTGTCCAGAATGATATTTATCAGAAGCAAATTGTTCCAGATGCAAAAATGCTTAATTCATCTGAAGTATTTCTTCTGTTCATTCATTCTATTCTGATTAATATTTCTGATGTGAAAATCTGAACTAACTATCTTTAGAAGATCTGAACGTTGGCTAACGTTTCATTTCCTGAGAGAATTCAGAACAGCATGCAAGCAAACACGTGTCCTACAAAATCTGAAGAGGTGGCGTGTTCACAACTGAAAAGACGTTTGAGGTGAAATTTGAATAGTAAATATCTTGGTTTTCCCCCCAAAAATTGTCAGAAGCATTTATTATTTGAAATGATTTTATTCTCTTCATTTAATGCTGCTCAAACGTGCGTTCTTTCTGTCTTTTGGTGTGCCTATGTGATTAGTATAAATACTTGTTGTGTATTCACTTTCACACTTTTCACTCTCAGAATTTACATGCATTTTCATCTATTGTTCTCTCTGCATAAAAACTCAAAACCTAAGTGTTTGAAAAAGCAATCTTCAATGGCGTCTTCTTCATCAACAACTGCACAGTTTCAATCTACAATGGCTGCTGTGACTTCAGATAACCTAGGTGCTGCTCCATATACTCCTCCAAAGAGAACTCTTCTCACACCTGTTGATAAATTAGAAGTGTTGTGTGAATCCATGGTTGAATTTGACTCTCTGGCTGACAATGGGTTTGATTTTCGCTCCATTGTTAGAGCTCAAGGTTGGGTGAAATACTTTGATAGATTGTTTGGACCAGTTTACCCTCTACTTGTTAAGGAATTCTGGATTCATGCATCTGTGTATCCCAAGTTTATTTTATCATCTGTGCTGGGAAAGGAGATTATCATCACAGAGGATCTGATCAGAAGATTAATTGGTTATGAAGAAACAGATGGTGTTTCCCACCTGCCAGCTGGGCGTGTGGATATGGATGAAGTTTATGAGGAAGTTATGACTGCTGGACAAGCCTCTAACAGATTCAAATATCTGAAGCCTGATTACAAGATCTGGGCCAAGATCTTCATGGGATGCATACATCACAGAAAGTCAACAAATTCCCCAGATTATGTCAACAATGAACAGATCTATTTTATGTATTGCCTTAGTCAGAGCAACAAGGTAGATCTTCCTTACATTTTGTTCATGCATCTGTGGAATCACATCAATGCATCCAGAGAATTTGTGAAAGAAAAAGGCCAGAAGATCAGGACTTGGATACCTTTTGGAAGGTTGCTCTCAGATCTTCTCACTGAAAATGGTTTAGTGGCTGCTCTGTATGATGCTGGTGTTACAGAGGAACTAGAGTTCATTATGGGAAAGCCTCTGAACGCTAAAAGCCTTCTGAGACTCAAGATTGTAGATGAACTTACTACTGCTCCAAAGAGGTTAAATATGTCTGATCTGAATAAAAGGGTTCCAGTATCTGACTTTCCTCTATTCTTTGCTGAAGAACCTAGACACATTGTTCTGATGTACATAGAGGAATGCAAAAAGGAAGGAGTGCCTGTTCCAGCCAATGTGTTTCAACTTGTCAAGCAACCACTGCCAGATGCAGGAGAAGAAGAAGAAGAAGAAGAAGAAGTTCCACTTCAGAGGAAAAGATCTCAGCCTGCAGCAGAATCTGAACCTGTCCAGAAGAAGGCTAAGATTGCTGAGAAACCCAAGGATCTTTTAAAGAGAAAGGATTCTGGAGAAGCTGCCTCTGCATCTGCTAAGAGGATTAAACTCAAAGGTACAAAGACTTTTGCTATTTCTAAAAATGTTGTTATTAATGATTCATCTATTAAGTCTGTTCCCAAACCACCTGTCACTCAAACAACATCTGTTGCTGCCCCTAGTTCTGTCTCACCTCAAAAACAAACCACTGCCTCTGTATCAAAACCACCTCAACCCAAAATACTCATCAAACACTTCACTCCACGTCCATCACCATCAGTTCCACAACCAACAGAACCACAACAAACAGAACCACAACCATCAGAACTACCACAAACTTCTGATAAACAAAACTCTGCTCAACCACAAACAGAAAATCAACCAAAAACTTCTGATCATCCAGAAAAACAAACCACAGAAGATCAACCAGAAAAAGACTCTGTCATACCACCATCAAATACTCCATCTTCTGAACCTGTAGCACCTGTTACTTCTGAACCCACTAAAGTAACTTCTGCTCCTGTTTCATCAGAACCACCATCACAACCATCTGATACCCCTTCAGAACCTACTCATATCCTTGAGACAGAAGTTCTTGATATCACTCCATTAAAAACAGTGTTTCAAGTTTCTTCTACCTCTTGTACACCTACAACATCCTCCAACTCATCAGAATCAGAAATTCATCCTGATTTTCTAATTAATCCATCTGACAAATACCCTGTGCATGAACCTGAACCTGAATCAACCTTACCTGCTAAAACTACCATTCCATACCCTATGCCTCCACCTGCAACTTCATCTGAGATGATTGTTCCCACTTCCAATCCATCATCATCTGGAATATCTTGTGCCCAAGTGTCTTCTCTTTATCATAATTTATCTTATGGTTTCAAATTGAAAGATTTTTATGATAGAGTTGAGCCTTCTGAACCTTTGAAACCTCTGAAACCAAAACTCAGACAGGCCCTTCCATCTGTAATCCTTTCATATATTCAATCTATGAACAATGAAGGATCATTAGCCACCATATCTGCTACATCTGGTAAAGCTGTTGTTTCAGCTCTGCATCCTGCATCTGATAACACAGTTGCATCTGATAAACCATCAAACTCTGCTTTCGTACCATACTCCAATGCATCCTTTGATGTTGTTTACCCACGCACAAGACCTCAACCAAATCTGCTTAATGCATTAAACAGATCCTTACCTCAAAAACCAGAAATTCCATTCATTCCATATGTTCCCCCTCCTCTGATTTCCATCTCAAAATCACTGATTCCACCAACTCCCAAACCTAAACAGATGACTCTGGAAACCTTGCTTAAACCACCACCTAGACTTAATATTGATCATTTATTTCAAACGTTTTTGCAAGAAATACAAATGTCTTTAGGTACTGTTCAGAAGAGATGTTCTGAAACTATGGATGCAAATGAGACTAACATCATCTGGAAAGGATTTATCAATAGATTCAACACTGTAGCTTCTAATCTGAAGAACATCTGTTCTGATGATGCAAAGCTCAGAGCTGAAAGAACTCAATTCTGGATTGTAATCAAGACTGAACCTCTGCTTTGTTTGGATGCTCCTCCTCCTCCTCCTCCACCAGAACCAACTGCCAATGCATTGACTATGACTCTGGTAGAACCCTCTTCAGGATCTCCAGAACATATGGCAATTGACTCTGTTCAGGCTGCAGAACCTCCATCTTCTTCATCAGAGATAAAGACAGAAAATCCAGATTTTGGAGACAAGATTGCTGCTCTGGAAGCTGGTCAATCTGAAATAAGATATTGGATGGCGAAGCAAGACAAGAAATCTGAGGACATGTCAGAGTGGATGTCTAAACAAGATGAGAAGAATGAGACAATGACTAAGTGGATGTCAAAGCAAGAGCAATCATCATCTGAGATCACAGACCTATTGAAGATGCTTTTGTCAAAACATTCTTAGATTTTTTTCTCATGTTTGTGCATCTGTTGTTTTGCATCTGAATTTTATTGTTATATCTTCTGATATTTTCCAATGTACTCTTGCTCTGTTATGTTAAATGAATCAGTTTGTTATTCTCCATTGAATTATCTGTTTCATGTTCCTTTTATTTGTCTTTATTAAAAGTTTTTACTTTTTGCTTATGACAAAAAAGGGGGAGAAAATAAAGATCTGAACTATTTAATATAATTTCACTAGAATGAATCTTCAGACATATCTACTTTTTCTAATATCTAAATTGACTATTTCAGAACATTTGATAAGAACACTCTATAAAAGAATCTCTGAGTTTCTCAGATCACTTATCTTTTATCAAACTCTGAATCTCATATCTGCAAGATAGTCTGACCATTAAGTATTACAAAGACAAACAAGATCTGACTCTGAAGATTACTCAAGATAAAAAGGGAAGTTTCTATTCCTTTTTCATATTCAACTCAGGGGGAGATTCATCATCTCAGGGGGAGTTATATTCTTTATGTTCAATTAAATAAAATTTCTGATACTTTTTGTCATCATCAAAAAGGGGGAGATTGTTAGAACACATATTGGTTCTTAATAATTACTCTTTGTTTTGATGATAACTGTTAGGAAATTTATATTTAAGATTTATATACTCTAAAATTTGTTTGAGAGTTTTACTGCAGATTGAAATTATATTAACTCTCTAGAAGCAAATCTGCCTTGAATACAAGAAGTTATTCTGACTCTGAAGAGTCAGATGCACCTTACAGAAGAATCTGTTCGCTCCTTACAGAAGATCCTGAGCGTAGTCTCCAGAAGGATCTGAAGCAAGAAGCTCCAGAACATTCTGAGTCAGAAGCATCTGAAGATAGTCAGAAGCATCTGAAGATAATCAGAAGCACCTGAAGCTGAAGCATCAGAAGTATAGAAGAACATTGATTGAAGAGTTTCTCAAAGCATTAGTCTACAGAAGTTTCTGAAAGTACCTACGCTGCCAAGTACTGAAATTCTGTGTCAAAATGCTCTGATGATCAACACGCTAGAAGCACACACGCTGCAGAAGACTCTGATACAACATAGTTCTGAATCTCATTAGAAGACTCTGATCCATTCAAACTCTGAAGAACTTGCTGAAACTGAAGAAGTATTTTCAAGAATATATCCGTTGGAACTATTCAACGTCTCTTTCCTTATTTGTGCTAGACACACTTACACAGACAAAAAGGATTTTTCCGTGCCATCTATTTCAAGGAAAGGTCAGTTGATGTGAAGACAAAAAGGCTCAGACCTTTTGGGACTCTCTTTTCAACGTTCAGCTTGCATGATTCAGCTGCCTATAAAAGGAGATCTTCACTTCATTCTTCAGTTACACACTTGCTGAAAAGAAATCATAATATTCTAAAAGCTCTCATTCTTATTCTTCATAGAATCTCATTGTACTTAAACTTAAGAGAAAAATCACTGTTGTGATAAAAGCTTTATAGAAGCATTAAAAACTCTTGTATTTAATTTACATTGATTGTAAAGGATATTCCTTAAGAGGATTCAGTTAGAATTAGTAGCTCTTGAGAAGACTAAGAACTGTTGTTCTTAGGTGATACTATTGTAATCAGTTTGATTTAATAGTGGATTAAGTCCTTGTTGAGAAAGGCAAATCACTCTGGAAGGGTGGACTGGAGTAGTTGTTAAACGAACCAGGATAAAAATAATTGTGTGATTATTTTCAAGTCTTAATTTTCCATACTTATTCAATCCCCCCTTTCTAAGTATTATCTCACCTTCAAATACTGTGACCGCCAAAAGAAAAAAGAAACATGATGGCATGAAGCTTCATTTTGGACCTAATAAGGAACATAACAAATTCAAAAAATTTGGCGGTGTAAAAAGCGGTTGTTATGTATGTGGAAAACCCGAACACTATGCTCAAGATTGCAGATACAACAAGTAAAAAATGAGATAAATGCATTTCATACAAATGACAACATAATTGTTACAGTTAGCGAAATAATGGCAATCAAAGGCAAAGTGCAAGGATGGTGGTATGACACATGTGCTACAGTGCATGTCTCTTATGACAATGCTGCTTTTAAAACCTATTATGAGGTTATTGATGGACAGGAAGTACAAATGGGAAATGAAGTACGATCTAAAGTTGTTGCAACCAGATCTGTCGAACTCAATTTGACTTCCGGAAAGAAAGTCACCCTTGTTAATGTGCTTTATGTCCCCAACATGACTAAGAATCTTGTTAGTGGGGATTTGTTGGGTAAATCAGGAATTAAATCAGTATATGAATCGGGAAAACATATATTGACCCGTGATGGTGAATTTATAGGAAAAGGATATTCTGCTGAGGGAATGATCAAACTTTGTACTACCGATAATATTTGTAATGAAATTTCTAATTATGCTTATACACTTGAATCTATTTCTTTATGACATTCTAGATTAGTACATATTGGTATTAGTACTATGAAAAGACTAATAAAGCACGAATTGATCTCATGCAACGTTCATGATTTTGAAATATGTGTAAAATCAAAGATGATCAATAAACCTTTCAAATGTGTTGAAAGAAAATCAAATTTTCTTGATCTTGTGCCCTCTGATTTGTTTGAATTTAATGGCATGCTAACCAGTGGGGAAAACAGTATTTCATAACCTTTATTGATGATTATTCTAGGTTAACACAAGTATACCTTTTAAAGCATAAAGGTGATGCTTTTAATTCCTTTAAAATCTATAAAGCGGAAGTAGAAAATCAATTAGGTAGAAGTATCAAAGTCCTTAGAAGTGATAAGGGTGGTGAATACTTTCCTATAGAGCTTGATGCATATTGTGAAGAATATTACATTATACATGAATGTTTTGCACCTCGTACACCACAATAAAATGGTCTAGCCGAGAGAAAAAGTCGAACATATCAATAAATGATAAATGTTATGTTAATGCATTCTGAATTGCCATTTAATTTGGGGGAGGAAACATTACTATCCGCGTGTTATATAATGAATAAGATTCTGTTCTGGACTGGACTGACACATGCCCACAATTGGGCAATGCCCAATCCAATTTAGCCTAAGGCCATGCCCAATAAGGAGATTAGGCACAATATAACCGTTGGTCACAATATAGCCGTTGGGCACAATATGACCGTTGGGCACGATATAATTGTTGGAGCATATAGTCGTTGGGGACATCCCCCTCTCGCGCTTGATAGTTCACGTGACCAACTGCCCCCCCGAAACTCATGGAGACAGTTGGACCAAGTCAAAGATCACACGCTAGATCTTCCACCTGGTAGTCTCCCATTGGCCAACCAGATATTTCAGCCACATGGGAGACCTTGGCCCCGCGATAGGGTCAGGTATTCTAATTATTCTCACTCATACTTAAACACGCGTACTTGCTTTCTCTCTAGCCCAAACTTACTTTGGCATAAGAGTACCTTGCAGGTACACCTCTCTCTTCCTACAACCACTCTTGTTGCCCTACATTGAAAGCCAAGACGATCCATTCTGATCACTTCAGATCAGTGGCGCCATCTGTGGGATTACCAGCTCCCTTGTCTTTTTGAACCAAGATTCCCCAATCTTCCAGAACAAAAGACCAAAGCTATCTCTCTAAACCTTCATCATCATGGCTTCTCACCACAATGACGTCCATAAAGATTCCATCGTCGTCATTCTGGGTTGCAGCGAAACCCCCATTCCCGGAGCTTCCACTAGAGAAACTGATCACAGGGACGAAAAACTGGCATCTCCTGACAACGTGAAGCCTCGTGTCCAATCTCGTCGATCTCATTCCCCTCTTCATAAGCGTTGCCGAATCGAACCTTGAAGCATCTCCCCGATCAAATAATGGTCCAAACTGGAGAAGCATGGACACGAGATCACCAGAAGGCACGATCGTACCCCTCCCCGGAGGTCCAAGCACTCCCCAACACCCAAAAGGACCATGCCTTCCAGAAAACCTCGCGAAGAGCACCGAAGTCGGCATGAACGTTCTCTTTGACGCAGCAGGAGCTGGGGACGCGGTTATTCATTCAGCATGTCATTCAACATGAGCGACGAAGACAACGCCTGTGGTCCCCTGTCACAGGAAATCATGGACACCCGCATTCCTCACGGGCCGGAGAAACCTTCCCCTATGGCTCTCTATGATGGTACCACTATTCCTGGTGACCATATAGAAAACATTGAGGCTATGCTGCACTACTACAATGTCATTGGGGCAATCAAATGTAGGTTATTCCCTGCCACCCTCAGGAAGGGGGCTATGGCTTGGTATAAGAGCTTTCCTTGGGGCTCAATCATGTCATGGAGGAGTTTGAAGGAGCAGTTTTCCCGACACTTTACTGCCTCAAGGTGTCATCTGAGATCTAAAGCCACGCTTGAAGGTATCATCCAGGGAGGGACGAACCTCTTCGCAATTATGTCGACAGATTCACTAAGGAAGTGGTCGAAATCCGCACAACCGACCACATGAAAAAGTATCTGCTATAAAAGGGGCTGAGGCCGAAGAGCGACTTCTGCAAGGCAGTAGGAATTGACCCTCCTTGTTCTCTAAACGAACTTCTCCGCGAAACATAATCCTTTATTCAGTACGAAGAAAAGGAAGTTGTACACCTTTTTCTATGCCACAAATATAATGGCAAATCAATCATGTTTATCAGAGTAAAATATTGAACGCAATAAAGTCATCTCAAAAGGGCGCACATTTCTTAATAATTCAAATATAGTCAATGCTCCGTAAACAACGTGTTTTTCCCAAAATTACTCAAAATATTACTCAAAAGTGCTCAAATGGCAGCGGAACTCAAAAAGACAAATCCAAAGTTTTCCTTTCACTGCAAGGAAATCAACATAACAAAAACTCAATAAAACATGGTTTAACTCAAATACCCCAACCCAATGTTACACTATTAGAGCAAGACCATCTAAATTAACCAAAATGGACAACAACTCAAAACTTCAAAAAGATCATCGACGACATCCATAGCTAAACTTGGTCACCTGCATGTTACCTACGTGGAGGCAACATTCAAATAGACAGGGTGAGTAAAATGATTCATAATAATCAATATAGGAATCAATATATAAAACATCTTCATTTTCATATTCAACATCATCATAATCATCAAGGAACATCAAAGGTCACAATATTATAAATTACACCAAATTGTCACATAAATGCAAATGCAACAAGACTCATGCATGTGGTACCAATCATCACAGCTCGATGGACACTGGGCCATCAACCCTCCATAGATCCACAACAGTAGGATCAATTCTATACAAGAACTGGAGCACATCAAAATACCTCATATCCGCACAATGGGACTAAAGCTAAAGAAATCAAAGTCATGAGCGGAAGTCCGGGTGCACATGAATGCATGATGCACACGTCAATATCATACTCATAATAATCTCATTGGGTGCATCATCATTCATCAAAATAATCATAAGAATCACGTCATCATAGAATCATCAAAACTCATGGAATCAACATCACAAATTGTTGTACCCCAAAATTTGACCAACCTTTTCCTTTTAACCTGGCTTTTGCTTCACATTTCATTTGCATATCATCTAGGTCGTTCATTTCTCGCATTTTTGGTCATGTTATCAGCCAGATGGGATTTATCGGGATTACAACCGCTTTGCTCGCGTTTTAGACTATTCAAACCAGTTCAAATGTTGAGTTCCATGTCTAGATCGAGCGAAGTCGCTCTCTTCTTGGTGATTCAGTCCATGCAGATAATTTTGGCGCATTTTGGTGTTCGCCTGTTTTTTCCGTTTCGTTTTCCATGGCATTTTGTGATTTTATTACTATTTTTGCTTTATTTTTAATAGTTTTAGAATATAATTTAAGTTTAGAATTTTTAATAGGATTTATTAGAAATAGATTTAGAATCCGGATTTATTAGAAATATTTGTTTTTAGAAAATAATTTTTTTTAATAGAAATAGAAATTAGAATAGAATTTTATTATAATTGTTTTTAATAGAAATAGAACTTTTTAGTTTAGATTAGATTAATATTAAAATTAATTTAGTACTAGAGTTTTAGATTTTAATTAATTAATTAGTCTAAGTTAGATTATGATTAGTTAGATTTATTTAGAATATTTAAGCTAGAATTATTATTAGGATTAGATTAGAGTTCAAATTAATTAAGCTTTAGTTTTTATTATCTAATTTAAATTTTCTTTTGTTTTAATCATGAGTTAATTGGTACACCATTATTAGAATCTCAACATCATTAGCACAAAATTAATCAATTAATTAATCATCAGCAATTGCACATAGCATTGCCACATGTCGTCCTCCTATATATACATGCACTGTTGATTGTCTCCCTCCACACACACACATAACCCTAGGACCCGCCGCTCCTGTTCATCATTCTCAAATCCCAGAAACACTAAAAAACACAGCGCCTACTGTTCACCTTCCTCACTTTCGTTTTCCATTCGCTGGAACCTCCACCAAATTTTAACCTAGAAAACACCCACAACCTTCATCCTCTCACGCGAAACCCAGCAACAGCCATGGAACTTCAAACCTCATCCATCTTCTTCAGCTTCAACAACAAACCTTCCAAACACACTCCATTAAACCTCCTTCCATCATCAATTTGTCACCGTCTTCACCAAAACTTCAAAACCCTTTAACCATCTTCCTTAATCTCCTTCAACCAGACTCAAAACCTCACACAAAACTGTCACTCCTTCGACCCATTTCCGAATCTTCAAAGACCCAAATTTCCAAAAATTCATCAACAACCCACAACCATAACCTATTAACCCGTTTCCACCTTCACTTGAAATTTTCATCTTCAATAATTTCATTGCGACCCAGATTCAACCATCCACATCAAACATCTAAACCCATTCAAACTCCATGAAAACATCCGAACCATCCTCTTCTAACTCAAACCTGAAACCTCTATACAAATTGAAAACCTTCCACCATCATTGAAATCCTCTCCGACCAATCTTAATCATCCTTTTCAAACCACTCAATCTTCTTCCAACATTAAACTCGCGCGACCCACACCCATTCACCCACTTCACAATATTTTCGTCTTCAAACCAACAAAATCTTTCAGCTAAACCCAGAAACACCATCAAAAACTCATCGTAACCAATACCCTCAACAAACCCTTCGAAAATCCATTAACAAACCTCAATGAAGCCAACAAGCAGAATGAGAATCTGGGTCACGCGGAAGGATGAGGGCGAGGTAGAGCAGTTGTTGTTTTGTGAGAAAGAAAGAGTGGTAACAGTTTCAGAGATAATTTGATTTGAGTTTAGGGATTTGGAGAGGGGATTGTATTTGGAAATCAGAAGAAAAAGTCTGTTGCTGTTGTTGGGCCGTGAAGCCCATATCCTTTTCTTGGATCGTACCCCCTGTTTTTGTTTTTATTCCCCTTTCTCCATTTTAATGTATTTTTTTTTAGTCTTTTATTAGATTTATAATAATATTATGTAATATACTTTTGTAAATTATAGATATTATTTTTTAGTATTTTCTACTTAAACTTTTAAAAGTTTTATATATATTTTCTAAGTAGATTTTCTAGAATTTCATATTTATTTTTCTAAGATTTATTTTCTATTATTTTTCTTAGAAGTTAGTTTTTAAAGTTTTCATTGTTATTTGAGGATTTATCTTTGTATTTCCTCTTTTTTGGGTCTATGACGAGACTTCCGTAATCCGTTACTAGTCAAAGTATTGATGAATAATGTTGGATTCGAGACCACCTCCTTTCTCTCCTCATTTTCTTCTTTTTTTCGATTTTATTTTGACTTGTCTTGGATCGATGAAGTCTTGTATCCGTGAGCGTCGGATTTATCGGAGTTAATAACCTTCTCGATTTCAAATCTATGGAAAATGATAATTTGGGCCATTTTCTTTACTTTGGGATCGCGATAGGCTACCTTCGATTAATCGACATTATGTTTTTGATTAAGACGAGATCCCACTTCTTTTGGTCCGTGCGACACGATTCAATTGGAGAACGATCCTCAATATCATTTCTCTATCTTATCCTTAGCACGGATATCAATTACGCGACCTCCTATAGTTTGACTTCCCTCATAAGTCGAACTACGACGGTTTAGCGTCACATTGGTCCCGATTCGATTTCAAAACATCATCACCAAGGATCAAATAGGAGATTAGAAGCTTGGAAATGAAGCTTGCACGCAATTTCAAGGGTCAACGACACCACTCCATTCGGTAACTTTCCTTACTTCAATCTTTTAATCAACCGTGATGAGTGTTGAGAGCTGTTAGCGTTAGATATGTAGGAAATGATGAGTAGGGAGCCTCTTCTCATTCGTCTAAAGTATTTAGCGTATGCCCTTTGGGTAATATGTGACGCATTCGCTCCTACGTCTTAAAATTTAGCATAATGCATCCTTAACCAATCCAGATTCCTTCCCGTTTAGGCGTTTCAGGCCTAGGACCCTTTCTCTCGCATTCGTGCGATCGAGATCCGTTTTCTCTCGCATACGTGCGATCGAGACCCGTTTTTCCCGAAATTAGCCGAACTACGGCTACTCTAATTTCTCATACCCGTTGAGAATACGTAGGCATAGGATTGTGATGATCCTGGCGAGCACTTTTCTCCCCTTTTCTTGCCCCCGTGCGATTGAGACTCATTTTCTCTCACATCCTTGCGATCGAGACCCCTTTTCTCTCGCCTCCGTGCGATCGAGACTCCTTTTCTCTCACATCCTTGCGATTGAGACCGCTTTTCTCTCGTCCCCGTACGATCGAGAGCACCCTGTTTTCCGGTAGTTGGCCGAACTACGACTGCTCTGATTTCTCATATCTGTTGAGAATACGTAGGCATAGGATTGCGATAACCCTAGCGAGCACTTTTCTTTTTTCCCACCTTTAGGCTCCTATACCTTTTAACCCAGGACATGTTATGTCCGTTCTACCGCAAACAGGTAACGCATAAGTCTCCAATGGTCGAGCAACAATACACCTAACTGCTAGAATGTGTATGCTAGTATCGTCTACCCGGACCCTTTTCTCTCGCCCCCGTACGGTCGAGAACACCCTTTACCCATAGTTAGCCTGAACTACATTTTGCTCTGATTTCTCATACCAGATAAGAATACGTAGGCACAAGACTTGATGTCTTGGCGAGCAGCCTCCCTCGTAGTTTTCCGAACTACGTTGACTCTGACTTTCCCATTGCACGAGGGAATACGTAGGCATAGAGCGATGATGCTCTATCGAGTCTCTTTTCTTTTCTTTTGTCCCTATGAGCCAGCCTTTTGATAGATTAACACCCTTAGATAGACAAAAAGCGTAGATCCCGTTGAGTACAATGGACATGAGGGGTGCTCATACCTTCCCCTTGCGTAACCGACTCCTGAACCCAAGATTTGGTTGCGATGACCTGTCTTTTCCCTTTTTCGTAGGTTTTCTCTGATCATTTCCTTTCCCTCTCTTTGGGATAAATATCAAACGGTGGAAAATCTTCTGTCTTTGTCGGCACCTCTTTTCGCAGTGATGCGACAGCTGGTGACTCTGTTAGGGACTTTCCCATCCCCTATGCGATTCAATCCTAGCGTTTGTTGTTTGTTTGTGGGTTTGTATATTTGTGTGTTGTATATTGCTGTATTTACATTTTCCGCACTTTATTATTATTTGTTGTTGTGCTATCAGGTGGAATTTTTCCTTTGAGTGATAAGCCAAAACCCAGGCTTGAGGATATACATAGCATTAGAGTGGAAAATAGTGAGGACCTGCACGTTAGGCGTGCACTAGTCCTCATGAAATTCGCGTTCAGATGAGGTTTTCTTTGAAGACATCATATCCTGTGCATTGGTCAGGAGGGGGTGTTGGATCTGGAAGCTGTCGACTCTAGAGACCGATCATTTGGGAGTCAGCTAAGTGAGGCCGCTTCGTTTGACTATGATTCCAAACCAGATATGGTGAGCGTATAATCGTTTCTCGAAAGTCTGTGACGCTGACGACCGCATAGGATGCTGAACCTTGTCAAATATTAGGTCCATACCTTGTGAGTGGGAGGATTATGCAGGAAACTTGACCTCCAACATACCCGGATTTCTTATCAGTGCGGACTTTTGATCTCTGATGTTAGGAGGTTCCTATACTTTGGTCTTTTGGTGTTCTGGTATTTTCACGCCAAAGCAAAGCTCTGGTTCAACTCAGTCAGCAGCGCAGTAGTTATTCAGAGATTTGTGGAGGCTGTGATCCCATGTTCCTTGCATGTTGCATTGCATTTTCATAAACATCTTTGCATCATTTTGCATATCATTATTCAACAAGCCAGAGCTCTCATCCTGCCTTTGTTTTTTTTATCAAAAGTGATTCCCCGATGCTCGTTCTGAACAAGTGCTGACTGTTGGAAGACGATCAAGTGTTTGAAGAAGGATTGAGTAGTGTTAAGAAGTGAAGTCAAGTTGAGATCTGTTGGTAGCTATGTCAGGGAACGACTTCCAGAATGTTGATACCCCGCTAGGTTTTACTGTGATGACTAACCCTCTGTATGGTTCTCTGCTCAATGAAGACTCTCCGCAAGTGAACAACCTTACTGAAGCTCAGCCTGTGCAGCCCTCTATTGAGGATCAAGATCTACATGAACAGTTTGTTGCCCAAAATGGACGTTCTCCTTCTTCTGATACTACAGATCGTCGTGATGTTGCTTTCTCTGTGTCGAATTCCAAAGGAAAGGTCCCCGTTATGAAGACTAAGGACCCGAGAGCTCTTGAGTATGCTAAAAGGTTTCACGTGTTGGATGAAAAACTCAAAGCCTTGGAAGTTAAAGATACTTTTGGTCTCGATGCTTCAGACATGTGCAAGGTTCCTCGCCCGGTGTTACCTCCGAATTTTAAAGCGCCGAGGTTTGAGAAATACAAAGGGGATAGCTGGCTGAGGCAACATTTGGTGATGTTCTGCAGGAGAATGACTTCGTTTGTACACAACGACAAGTTGATGATTCACTACTTTCAGGACAGTTTGAGTGGGGGACCTTTAACTTGGTACATGCAGTTAGAGAGTGGTCATATCCGATCATGGATGGACTTAGCTAAGGCTTTTCTAAAGCAGTACGAATATAATCTTGATATGGCTCCCAGTCGCATGCAGTTGCAAAACTTGTCTCAAGAGAACACTGAACCTTTCAAGAGGTATGCTCAGAGATGGAAAGAGTTTGCTTTCAAAGTGCAACTGCCGCTTCTAAACCAAGAGTTAGCAGACATGTTCATGAACTACTTGCAGAGCCCATACTTTGAAAGGATGATTCGAATTGCACCAAACTTCTCTGATTTGGTAATAGCAGGAGAACGCATTGAGAATGGTATAAAGATTGGAAAGATTCAGGATGTCTCGAGTAGTCAGGGCAGTGAAACTGAATCCCTTGGTAATTCCCAAGAAGAAGAAAATGTGATCAATGCAGTCGTGGCAGATATTGGTTATTCTCAAGGTGAATTGGTGAAATCTTTTGGTTCTTCATCTTCTAAGCAGTCATTATCTTCTGTGTCACGTTGTTCTTATGGACAGACAATTGTGCCTAGGGAACCACATCAGCAACCTTGGGTCGCTCCTCATGAAAATCAATGAGCCCATGGCCGAGGTTATCCGAATCAGTGCCATAATCAGAATAGGCCTCGCAACAACTTGGAAAGAAGGATTGCCCCTCTTCATCCAGTCCCTATGTCGTACAGTCAGCTTTGGCCACATCTGGTTTAGAACTCATTGGTGGAGCCTAAGACTCTTAAGCATGTGCCAAAACCTTACCCTCCTGGGTACAATCCCCATGTTCAGTGTGGATATCATGGCGGATCCATGGGACACTCCACCGAAGATTGTAAAGCCTTCCAATCCAAGGTGCAACAGTTGATTGACAAAGAGTACATTTCTTTTCCAGAAGGAAGTTTGGTTGTTCATGTCAACCTATCAGCTGTCTAAGCTCGAAGATTTTGAGGGTCATTTCCAGAAGCCAGTGGTCCAGACAGATAGACGTCCTCAACATTGACAGTCCTGAGGCATTTTTATCATTTGCATTTGTAGTTTCTTTCCTATTGATTGCTACTTACTTTTAAACATTGTTTATTTTGAATGGTAATACTAATGAAGTGATTATGCATTTTTCTGAATTAATCATGTTGCATTCGCTCATTTTTGCAAAGCACAGACACATGCACCTTTTATCCACTCCACTTTATCACTGTTGCTTAGCAAAGATTGGGGGGAGGATGATGAAAATTGAATACCGATAATTGCTGACCGTATGCTTTCGGATAAAATCCTACTAATGACGTACAGACATTGTTTCAAATCCCCTAAACATCGGAGAGATGAGGAGTTAGTCTCTAGTTAACCGCTTCGAGCCTAGAAATAGGAGATTCTTCGGATTTTCAAACCCTCACATCTTAACCTGGGGCAGGGTAGTTGTCAGTTAGCTTGACCAAGTGTTCAAATAGAGGAGTGTCCCCATTCGATGACTAATCATATCGTACTACAATGGTTGAGCCTCACCAATCCGGAGTGAGACAGTCACAACCCTTTTGGAGAAATCAAGACAACCAGTGTCACACGACCTGCTTCAAAAAAAAAAGAGAAGAAAAAGCCCGCTAAGTTAAAAAAGAAAAGCTGGAAAGCAAATACTTAGGCAAAATTGGGGCATCCTGTTGGACTTCAAAATCAGAAAACTCGAAAAGAATCAGTCCAGGCAAAAATTAGGGAAAAATAATAAAAAGAAAGGACCTCAAAAGAGAAATCCTCGAACGAGAACAGAGTCGTGTGACTACAGACGCAGAAGACAAAAGGGGTAACTGTCACTTCAAAAAACCTTGTAGGTTCCTTAACCATCACTCCCAACTTTCAATAAACCTTTTGAGGGTGAGCGCTTGTGCTAAGTTAACTGAACGTAGGATTGGATATCATCACTAAGAAAGGGTGGGTACAAATAATACTTTGAGCATAATATCCTTTGTTTCAATAACCGTGAACTAGACCACGATTCAACCCTCGAAAGACTATCGCAAGGTTGCATAAACTGACTCCTTACATATTTGCTACTCATCAGCATCAGTGTCATTGTCCCTGCTATATCTTTCACACCAATTAAGTTAGCACAACGTTTGGACTAAATGGTTCATTCGTCTCACTATCACGACACTCGATAAGTGACATTTCTTTTAAAGCTTGCATGAACATCGTATTAAAATTACCATTCGTGAATAAAAAATTTTAATTACAGGTAAGTAGTTGACATGGAGGAAATTCCAACAAGGAGCAATCAAACAGGACTGGATCATTCAGCAGTCTAGATCAGGATCGAATATATTTTGCAGCCCTGTGGATTTGGGGCATTAACATCCAGTGAGTATGGAATCAGTCAGTCTAAGGCAAATCCCCAAGCATCAGTTGATTATGGGGAGAATTATTCAAGAAGCAGTTGATCAGAAGTGAATCATCTCGAGACTACCAATCGGGGGTAGTTCACCTAGAGATTCTGTTGATTGAGGGAAGATCCTCCAGTATTCAGTCAGGACAAGTTAAGTCGCTTCAACGTTCATTCAGGGGCAGGCTACTTCAAGAGTACATTGAAGCCAACCACTCTGGGAGTCGGTCAATCAAGGATGAATCCTTTCATGGTATAGATTCTGGGGCAAGCCATATCGAGGTCGTCTCATGGCAAGCTATTTCCTTTTTCAAGATGAACTTTCCCGAAGATCAAACTGGGGCAAGTTGGACTACACTGGGGAAAGTGATTTAAGGGAGCTCATTTTCGTCAGCAAGAGTTGAGTGTTAGGGAATCATGCCATCACCTCATCAAATAACCTTAATCTTCTGAAAAATCCTTGTTGTTATTGGATCGTCATCCCACAGCCTGAACCGGTTACCTGTCAAAACCTTGTAACCTAAAAACACTTCCAAAGCCCAATTCTCGTCTGGAAAACCTTCAAACCAATCCTTGTATGGTTAACACTTCAGTAAACACCAGTTCCCGTCGGGTGCATGTCAGATTTTAAACCAGTTCCCGTATGGTCACCCTTTCTTTAGCCTACTGTTTAACCAGTTCTCGTCTGGAAAACACAGTTTCAAAGTCCAGTTCTTGTCTGGCAAACACAGTTTTAAAGTCCAGTTCTCGTCTAGCAAACCAGAAATTAGTTCCCGTCTGATACCAAACCATAAAGTCAGTTCTCGTCTGACGACTTAACCTTTTTTTTGCCACCATTTCTCGTCTGGTAGTCTACCCTCGAATACTAGTTCCCGTCTAGTAATTCCCCTTTAAAATTCACTTTTTTTGGTAACCATAAAAACATCCAATCACCATAAACCTGGTTCCACCCCTAAACCAAAAGCCCAATTGTACTTGGCACTAATCATTCCCAGAGACTCCTATGCCATCACATTCCTCGACATGAGGCTTGATTGATCTCACTTCTCCATGGTTGAGATTGCACTTATCCCCAGCAGGTTGAGGTGCACTTATCCCCAGCAGGTTGAGTTGCATTTATCCCCAGCAGACTGAGACTAGTTTCTCCTCAGCAGATTATGACTAGTTTCTCCCCAGCAGGTTGAGATTGTGGTTATCCCTAGCAGGTATTTGGGATTATTCCCCCAGCAGTGGGATGAATTCAGTGTTGTTTCCCCACAGAGTCTATGATACTGACTCAATTCCCCAAGCAGAGGTTGATGTTGATGAATCTTATTCTTATTCCCTAGCAGATCAGATTTAATCTCCAGTAGAGCGGGATCTCGGCAGAGTTTGATTTTTATCCTCAGCAGTTTGTTGTTTTGTTCTAGGAGGCCATCCAGGGTTGTTTTCCCCTAGTAGAGTGGATTTTGTTTTCCCCAACCGAGACATTTGTTCCCCAGAAGAGTTGTATTCTGGTAGGCCATCCAAGGCCGTTTTCTTTAGCAGAGTTGATTTGATCCTCAATGGAGTGGATGTATTTCTCAGCAGAGTAGTTATACTCAAGAGAATTCTTTTCCAGGAAGCCATCCAGGGCTTGTTTTCCCCAGCAAAAGTCCAATCGTACTTGGCACCCGGTCGTTCCCAACGGAGTTGGCTTCGTCTCTTCAGCATTTATTTTGCTATAGTGGTTCCTTTGCATTTGCATTGTGCATAGCATCCTCCCAAACGCGTAGCATTTCCATTTCGTATGGAGCATTACGCCATATTAAAACATGTTCATTTGAAACATAAGCCAGGTTGTTACGTCTTGTTTCCAATTGTATACCCGGCTGATGTTGGTTTATTTCTCAAGCCCGTGCGGTATCCATACCCCGGATTCCACCAGTTTATTTTCTTTAGCCCGTGCGGTATCCAAACCCCGGCTTCCACCGGTTTATTTTCTTTAACCCGTGTGGTATCCAGACCCTGGCTTCCACCGATTTATTTTCTTTAGCCCGTGCGGTATCCAGACACCGGCTGACACCGATTTATTTCTTTAGCCCGTGCGATATCCAGACACCTAAAGACACCGGTTTATTTCTTTAGCCCGTGTGGTATCTAGACCCCGGCTGACACCAGTTTATTTTCTCAAGCCCGTGCGGTATCCAGACCCCGGCTTCCACCGGTTTATTTTATTTAGCCCGTGCGGTCTCTAGACCCCGGCTTCCACTGGTTTATTTTCTTTAGCCCGTGCAGTATCCAGAACCCAGCTTCACCGGTTAATTTTCTATAGCCCGTGGGGTACCCAGACCCTGGCTTCCACCGGTTTATTAGCTCAAGCCCATGTGATATCCAGACCCCGACTTCCACCGGTTTATTTTCTTTAGCCCATGCGGTATCTAGGCCCCGGCATCCACCCGTTTATTTCCTTTAGCCCGTGCGATATCAAGACCCCAGCTTCCATCGGTTTATTTTCTTTAGCCCGTGCAATATCCAGACTTTGGCTTCCACCGGTTTATTTTCTTTAGCCCGTGTGGTATCCAGACCTTGGCTTGCACTGGTTTATTTTCTTTAGCCCGTGCGGTATCCAGACCCCGACTTCCACCAGTTTATTTTCTTTAGCCTGTGCGGTATCTAGACACCGGCTTCCACTGTTTTATTTTCTTTAACCCGTGCGGTATCCAGACCCCGACTGACACCAGTTTATTTGCTCAGGCCCGTGCGGTATCCAGACCCTGGCTTCCACCGGTTTATTTTCTTTAGCCCGTGCGGCATCCAGACCCCTGCTTCCACCGGTTTATTTTCTTTAAACCGTGCGGTATCCAGACCCCGGCTTCCACCGGTTTATATGCTCAAGTCCGTGCGCTATCCAGACCCCGACTTCCACCGGTTTATTTTCTTTATCCCGTGCGGTATTCAGACCCTGGCTTCCACCGGTTTATTTTCTTTAGCCCGTGCGTTATCCAAACCCCGGATTCCACCGGTTTATTTCTTTAGCACGTGCAGTCTCCAGACCCCGGCTTCCACCAGTTTATTTTCTTTAGCCCGTGCATTATGCAGACCCTGGCATCCACCGGTTAATTTTCTTTAGCCCCTGCAGTATCCAGACCCCGGCTTCACCGGTTAATTTTCTTTAGCCCGTGCGGTATCCAGACCCCGGCTTCCACCAGTTTATTTTCTTTAACCCGTGCGGTATCCAGACCCTGGCTTCCACCGATTTATTTTCTTTAGCCTGTGCGGTATCCAGACACCGGCTGACACCGATTTATTTCTTTAGCCCGTGCGATATCTAGACACCGAAAGACACCGGTTTATTTCTTTAGCGCGTTTGGTATCCAGACCCCGGCTGACACCAGTTTATTTTCTCAAGCCCGTGCGGAATCCAGACCCCGGCTTCCACCGGTTTATTTTCTTTAGCCCGTGCGGTCTCTAGACCCCGGCTTCCACCGGTTTATTTTCTTTAGCCCGTGCAGTATCCAGACCCCAGCTTCACCTGTTAATTTTCTATAGCCCGTACGGTACCCAGACCCCGACTTCCACCGGTTTATTAGCTCAAGCCCATGCGATATCCAGACCCCGGCTTCCACCGGTTTATTTTCTTTAGCCCATGCGGTATCTAGGCCCCGGCATCCACTGGTTTATTTCCTTTAGCCCGTGCGATATCCAGACCCCAGCTTCCATCGGTTTATTTTCTTTAGCCCGTGCAATATCCAGACTTTGGCTTCCACCGGTTTATTTTCTTTAGTCTATGTGGTATCCAGACCTTGGCTTCCACCGGTTTATTTTCTTTAGCCCGTGCGGTATCCAGATCCTGGGTTCCACCAGTTTATTTTCTTTAGCCTGTGCGGTATCTAGACACCGGCTTCCACCGTTTTATTTTCTTTAGCCCGTGCGATATCCAGACCCCGGCTGACACCAGTTTATTTGCTCAGGCCTGTGCGGTATCCAGACCCTTGCTTCCACCGGTTTATTTTCTTTAGCCCGTGCGGCATCCAGACCCCTGCTTCCACCGGTTTATTTTCTTAAGCCCGTGCGGTATCCATACCCCGGCTTCCACCGGTTTATATGCTCAAGTCCGTGCGATATCCAGACCCCGACTTCCACCGGTTTATTTTCTTTAGCCCGTGCGGTGTCCAGACCCTGGCTTCCACCAGTTTATTTTCTTTAGCCCGTGTGTTATCCAAACCCCGGATTCCACCGGGTTATTTCTTTAGCACGTGCAGTCTCCAGACCCCGGCTTCCACCAGTTTATTTTCTTTAGCCCGTGCATTATGCAGACCCTGGCTTCCACCGGTTTATTTTCTTTAGCCCATGCAGTATCTAGACCCCGGCTTCACCGGTTAATTTTCTTTAGCCCGTGCGGTACTCAGACCTCGACTTCCACCAGTTTATTAGCTCAAGCCCATGCGATATCCAGACCACGACTTCCACCGGTTTATTTTCTATAGCCCATGCGGTATCTAGATCCCGACATCCACTGGTTTATTTCCTTTAGCCCGTGCGATATCAAGACCTCAGCTTCCATCGGTTTATATTCTTTAGCCCGTGCAGTATCCAGACTTTGGCTTCCATCGGTTTATTTTCTTTAGCCCGTGCGGTATCCAGATCCTGGCTTCCACCAGTTTATTTTCTTTAGCCTGTGCGGTATCTAGACACCGGCTTCCACCGTTTTATTTTCTTTAGCCCGTGCGATATCCAGACCCCGGCTGACACCAGTTTATTTGCTCAGGCTCGTGCGGTATCCAGACCCTGGCTTCCACCGGTTTATTTTCTTTAGCCCGTGCGGCATCCAGACCCTAGCTTCCACCGGTTTATTTTCTTTAGCCCGTGCGGTATCCAGACCCCGGCTTCCACCGGTTTATATGCTCAAGTCCGTGCGGTATCCAGACCCCGACTTCCACCGGTTTATTTTCTTTAGCCCGTGTGGTATCCAGACCCTGGCTTCCACCGGTTTATTTTCTTTAGCCCTTGCGTTATCCAAACCCCGAATTCCACCGGTTTATTTCTTTAGCACGTGCATTTTCCAGACCCCGGCTTCCACCAGTTTATTTTCTTTAGCCCGTGCATTATCCAGACCCCGACTTCCACCAGTTTATTTTCTTTAGCCCCGTGTAGTATCCAGACCCCGGCTTCACCGGTTAATTTTCTTTAGCCCGTGCGGTACTCAGACCCCGGCTTCCACCTGTTTATTAGCTCAAGCCCATGCGATATCTAGACCCCGACTTCCACCGGTTTATTTTCTATAGCACATGCGGTATCTAGACCCTGGCATCCACCGGTTTATTTCATTTAGCCCATGCGATATCAAAATCCCAGCTTACATCGATTTATTTTCTTTAGCCCGTGCAGTATCTAGACCTTGGCTTCCACCGGTTTATTTTCTTTAGCCCGCGCAGTATCCAGACCTTGGCGTCCACCGGTTTATTTTCTTTAGCCCGCGCGGTATCCAGACCCCGACTTCCACCAGTTCATTTTCTTTAGCCTGTGCGGTATCTAGACACCGGCTTCCACCGTTTTATATTCTTTAGCCCGTGCGGTATCCAGACCCCGGCTGACACCAGTTTATTTGCTCAGGCCCGTGCGGTATCAAGACCCTGGCTTCCACCGGTTTATTTTCTTTATCCCTTGCGGCATCCAGACCCCGGCTTCCACCGGTTTATTTTATTTATCTCGTGCGGTATCTAGACCCCGACTTCCACAGGTTTATATGCTCAAGTCCGTGCGGTATCCAGACCCCGACTTCCACCAGTTTATTTTCTTTAGCCCATGCGGTATCCAGACCCTGGCTTCCACCGGTTTATTTTCTTTAGCCCGTGCGTTATCCAAACCCCGGATTCCACCGGTTTATTTCTTTAGCACGTGCAGTCTCCAGACCCCGGCTTCCACCAGTTTATTTTCTTTAGCCCGTGCATTATCTAGACCCCGGCTTCCACCGGTTTATTTTCTTTAGCCCGTGCAGTATCCAGACCCCAGCTTCACCGGTTAATTTTCTTTAGCCCATGCGGTACTCAGACCCAGGCTTCCACCGGTTTATTAGCTCAAGCCCATGCGATATCTAGACCCCGACGTCCACCGGTTTATTTTCTATAGCCCATGCGGTATCTAGACCCCGATATCCACCGATTTATTTTCTTTAGCCTGTGCGGTATCCAGACCCAGGCTTCCACCGGTTTATTTTCTTTAGCCCGTGCGTTATCTAAACCTCGGATTCCACCGGTTTATTTCTTTAGCACGTGCAGTCTCCAGACCCCGGCTTCCACCAGTTTATTTTCTTTAGCCCTTGCATTATCCAGACCCCGGCTTCCACCGGTTTATTTTCTTTAGCCCGTGCAGTATCCATATCCCGGCTTCCACCGGTTTATTTGCTCAAGCTCGTGCGATATCCAGACCCCGGCTTCCACCGGCTTATTTTCTTTAGCCCATGCGGTATCACGACCCCGTCTTCCATCGGTTTATTTTCTTTAGCCCGTGCGGTATCCAGACCCTGACTTCCACCTGTTTATTTTCTTTAGCCCGTGAGGTATCCAGACCCCGGCTTCCACAAGTTTATTTTCTTTAGCCCGTGCGGTATCCAGACCCCAGCTTCCATCGGTTTATTTTCTTTAGCCCGTGCGGTATCTAGACCCCGGCTTCCACCGGTTTATTTTCTTTGGCCCGTGCGATATCCATACTCTGGCTTCCACCAGTTTATTTTCTTTACACCATGCAGTATCCAGACACCGACTTCCACCAGTTTATTTTCTTTAGCCTGTGCAGTATCTAGACCCCGGCTGGCACCGGTTTATTTCTTTAGCCCGTGCGGCATCCAGACCCCGGCTGACACCAGTTTACTTGCTCAAGCCCCTGCGGTATCCAGACCTCGGCTTCTACTGGTTTATTTTCTTTAGCCCGTGCAGTATCCAGACCCCGACTTCTGTCGGTTTATTTTCATTAGCCTGTACGGTATCCAGACCCCGGCTTCCACCGCTTTATTTTCTCAAGCCCGTGCGGTATTCATACCCCGTCTTCCACTGGTTTATTTTCTTTAGCCCGTGCGGTATCTAGACCCCAGTTGACACCGGTTTATTTCTTTAGCCTTTGCGGTATCCAGACCTCGGCTGACACAAGTTTATTTGCTCAAGCCCGTGCGGTATCCAGACCCCGGCTTCCACCGGTTTATTTGCTCAAGCCCATGCAGTATCCATACCCCGTCTTCCACCAGTTTATATCTTTAGGCTGTGCGGTATCTAAACCCCGGCTAACACCGGTTTATTTCTTTATGCCGTGCGGTATCCAGATCTCGGCTGACACCAGTTTATTTGCTCAAGTCCGTGCGGTATCCAGACCCCGGCCTCCACCGGTTTATTTTTGTTAGCCCGTGCGGTATCCAGACCCCGACTTCCACCGATTTATTTTCTTTAGCCCATGCGGTATCCAGACCCTGGCTTCCAACGGTTTATTTGCTCAAGCCCATGTGGTATCCAGAACCCGACTTCCACCGGTTTTATTTGCTCAAGCTCGTGCAGTATCCAGATCCCGGCTTCACCGGTTTATTTTCTTTAGCCTGTGCAGTATCCAGACCCCGGCTTTCACCGGTTTATTTTCTTTAGCCCGTGCGGTATCCAGACCCCGGCTTCCACCGATTTATTTTTTAGGTCGCGCGGTATCCAGATCCCGGCTTCCACCGGTTTATTTTCTTTTGCTCGTGCGGTATCCAGACCCCAGCTTCCACCAGTTTATTTTCTTTAGCCTGTGCGGTATCCAGACCCCGGATTCCACTGGTTTATTTCTTTAGCCTATGCGATCTCTAGACCCTGGCTTCGATTAGTTTATTTTCTTTAGCCCGTGCAGTATCCAGATCCCGACTTCCTTCTGTTTATTTTCTTTAGCCCGTGCGGTATCCAGGGATTCGTGACCTACGTGAGAAGACCTTTAAATTGGTATAAATTTTTGCTTGATTTGGTTGAGTTTTGGAACCTGAACTCCGGCCACCTCGTCGGAAAAGACGACCTAAGCTAGGGCTCCGGCGTCTGTTCAAACCCAGGTCAGCCTAGTTGGATTTTTTTTGACTAATTGACTAGGCTGGATGTGTGGCTGCGATTTGTTTGACTGCGTGATGTGGCTGAGTTGAATTCCACATCAACTAGTGAAATGGTGCATTTAACATTAAGGATCAACCTGATTTAGTTTGGGCCTTGGCTGCTTTTGGCACCCCCTCTCTGATCCAACCCAGTTATTTCCACGCTTTTACTTGCTATTTGCACCGTTGGCCTTTTTATTTGTTTATTTTATTTCCTTTAAATTTTGTTTTAATTTTAAAGATCGTCAAGGGTTCTCAATACCATGGTTAGGGATAGGAGATGTTTGAGAAGATCATTGAGTGATTTTGAGGACATCGGGGAGCTTATCTAAGTGGTTATATCATGTGCAAGAGGTTGCAGTCAAGGATTATACAGCTAGGGTTTCATCTGCTTAGTGCAAAGTCAACCGAGGACTTAAAGGAGTTTGAGACTTGGTTCCAAGTCATGGGAGTCACGGGAAGTCATGTTGAGACATCTAGTATGTCATTTCAAGTTCAAATCAAGGAGAATCAAGAGTTTGAGAAGTTACTAAATTAGGGTTTTAGAGGATTTCAGTGTAAAATCCCCTTCTTTAGGAGCTAACTTCAAATACAATTTACCTCACGATACAAGTTGAATCCCATTTTCTTATAAACATGAGACTTGTGGGCATATTCTAATATTTCTTTTGAGTACTACAACTCATCCATTGGATTTTTCGAACTCAAGTTATGATGCCATCAAGTTATAGGTCTCAGATGAACATATTTTTCAGTCAACAAAAGTCAACTCACTTCCAAGACATTTTTGACCTAGCATCACGTTTCTCCTCAACTTTTGATGAACATGAAAGTTATTCCTCATGATCTTAGCTTTCCAAAAAGTCTTAGAAGTACTTCATATCATTTGTGGAACTCAAGTTATGAAGCTTGCAAGGCAGGGGTATTTAAACATGAAAGTTGTTCCAAATGACCTTAATTCCATAATGGAAATCAAGATTGGTATGAATTATGAATGGATATGGACATTGGTGAAGAATTTTCAAGTAAAAATGAGCTTTAAATCATGACTTCAATTGATCAAGTTTTAGGAGTTTTTTATACCATGTTTGTGTTCAAAATGATTCACAATTTACCAAAAAACAAAATGCACAAATTTATTTTTTTGTATGAAGTGAAAAACACGTGGAAATGAAGGTTGATTCACAAAGAAGTTTCACATCCAAACTTGCTAAATGGATCACAATCAAGCCCAATTCCAATCCACATGTGTAATTCAAAGTCTCAGCTGAAGAATGGAGCAAAATTCAAGTGTTTACACAACCATATTCACGTGCGCATGAGCACATGCCATTTTTGGGCATTTTTGCAAATCAGCCAAACCAAGCCTCATTGGGCCTCCAATTCATCAGATATCCATAATATATAAGTTCAAAATCAAGTTTGAGAGCTCAGAAGGAGAAATTCGTGGACGGAGCTCAAATTTAAATTTTGGAAAGTGAAGAGAAATTTGAAAATCGTGAATCAAGATCCAAGCCATTTCAAAGCAAATTGAAGAAATCTTTTTCTTCCTTGAGCTTAGTGGAGTGGATCTGCACCTTTTGAACCAAGGAATCAAGTTGTAGAAGCACCAATGGAGTGGCTCCGTTAGGTAATCTTCAATTCCATATTTCTCTCATGTTAGGCACTGAATCTAGGTCATTATTGGTGCATCTCAAGTCCTACATCATGTAGGCAATGTTTGACATCTTAATTGCTATGTTCGATGAGTTTTACAGTTGAGCACTTGAAACTTTCTCTGTTCGAATCTCTCTGATTATGCATGATCAATGAAATTGAACCATGGATTTGTGACCTACGTGAGAAGACCTTCAATTTGGTATAACATTTTTCTTGATTTGTTTGAGTTTTGGAACCTGAACTCCGACCACCTCGTCGGGAAAGATGACCTAAGCTAGGGCTCCGGCGTCTGTTCAAACGCAGGTCAGCCTAGTTTGATTTTTTTGACTAATTGACTAGGCTGGATGTGTGGCTGCGATTTGTTTGACTGCGTGATGTGGCTGAGTTGAATTCCACATCAACTGGTGAAATGGTGCATTTAACATTAAGGATCAGCCTGATTTAGTTCGGGCCTTGGCTGCTTTTGGCACCCCCTCTCTGATCCAGCCCAGTGATTTCCACGCTTTTACTTGCTATTTGCACCGTTGGCCTTTTTATTTGTTTATTTTATTTCCTTTAAATTTTGTTTTAATTTTAAAGATTGTCAAGGGTTCTCAAGACCATGGTTAGGGATAGGAGATGTTGGAGAAGATCATTGAGTGATTTTGAGGACATCGGGGAGCTTATCTAAGTGGTTATATCATGTGCAAGAGGTTGCAGTCAAGGATTGTACAGCTAGGGTTTCATCTGCTTAGTGCAAAGTCAACCGAGGACTTAAAGGAGTTTGAGACTTGGTTCCAAGTCATGGGAGTCACGGGAAGTCATGTTGAGACATCTAGTATGTCATTTCAAGTTCAAATCAAGGAGAATCAAGAGTTTGAGAAGTTACTAAATTAGGGTTTTAGAGGATGTCAGTGTAAAATCCCCTTCTTTAGGAGCTAACTTCAAAGACAATTTACCTCACGATACAAGTTGAATCCCATTTTCTTATAAACATGAGACTTGTGGGCATATTCTAATATTTCTTTTGAGTACTACAACTCATCCATTGGGTTTTTCGAACTCAAGTTATGATGCCATCAAGTTATAGGTCTCAGATGAACATATTTTTCAGTCAACAAAAGTCAACTCACTTCCAAGACATATTTGACCTAGCATCATGTTTCTCCTCAACTTTTAATGAACGTGAAAGTTATTCCTCATGATCTTAGCTTTCCAAAAAGTCTTAGAAGTACTTCATATCATTTGTGGAACTCAAGTTATGAAGCTTGCAAGGCAGGGGTATTTTGGGAAACTTTGATTATAGGTCATTTTGGTTTATGGTCTTTTACATACACTCGTGCACTTCAAATGAAACTTTCACCAACATGAAAGTTGTTCCAAATGACCTTAATTCCATAATGGAAATCAAGATTGGTATGAATTATGAATGGATATGGACATTGGTGAAGAATTTTCTAGTAAAAATGAGCTTTAAATCATGACTACAATTGATCAAGTTTTAGGAGTTTTTCATACCATGTTTGTATTCAAAATGATTCACAATTTACCAAAAAACAAAATGCACAAATTTATTTTTTTGTATGAAGTGAAAAACACGTGGAAATGAAGGTTGATTCACAAAGAAGTTTCACATCCAAACTTGCTAAATGGATCACAATCAAGCCCAATTCCAATCCACATGTGTAATTCAAAGTCTCAGCTGAAGAATGGAGCAAAATTCAAGTGTTTACACAACCATATTCACGTGTGCATGAGCACATGCCATTTTTGGGAATTTTTGCAAATCAGCCAAACCAAGCCTCATTGGGCCTCCAATTCATCAGATATCCATAATATATAAGTTCAAAATCAAGTTTGAGAGCTCAGAAGGTGAAATTCGTGGACGGAGCTCAAATTTAAATTTTGGAAAGTGAAGAGAAATTTGAAAATCGTGAATCAAGATCCAAGCCATTTCAAAGCAAATTTAAGAAATCTTCTTCTTCCTTGAGCTTAGTGGAGTGGATCTGCACCTTTTGAACCAAGGAATCAAGTTGTAGAAGCACCAATGGAGTGGCTCCGTTAGGTAATCTTCAATTCCATATTTCTCTCATGTTAGGCACTGAATCTAGGTCATTATTGGTGCATCTCAAGTCCTACATCTTGAAGGCAATGTTTGACATCTTAATTGCTATGTTTGATGAGTTTTACAGTTGAGCACTTGAAACTTTCTCTGTTCGAATCTCTCTGATTATGCATGATCAATGAAATTGAACCATGGATTCGTGACCTACGTGAGAAGACCTTCAATTTGGTATAATATTTTTCTTGATTTGGTTGAGTTTTGGAACCTAAACTCCGGCCACTTCGTCGGAAAAGATGACCTAAGCTAGGGCTCCGGCGTCTGTTCAAACGCAGGTCAGCCTAGTTGTATTTTTTTGACTAATTGACTAGGCTTGATGTGTGTCTGCGATTTGTTTGACTGCGTGATGTGGCTGAGTTGAATTCCACATCGACTAGTGAAATGGTGCATTTAACATTGAGGATCAGCCTGATTTAGTTTGGGCCTTGGCTGCTTTTGGCACCCCTTCTCTGATCCAGCCCAGTGATTTCCACGCTTTTACTTGCTATTTGCACCGTTGGCCTTTTTATTTGTTTATTTTATTTCCTTTAAATTTTGTTTTAATTTTAAAGAACATCAAGGGTTCTCAAGACCATGGTTAGGGATAGGAGATGTTGGAGAAGATCATTGAGTGATTTTGAGGACATCGGGGAGCTTATCTAAGTGGTTATATCATGTGCAAGAGGTTGCAGTCAAGGATTGTACAGCTAGGGTTTCATCTGCTTAGTGCAAAGTCAACCGAGGACTTAAAGGAGTTTGAGACTTGGTTCCAAGTCATGGGAGTCACGGGAAGTCATGTTGAGACATCTAGTATGTCATTTCAAGTTCAAATCAAGGAGAATCAAGAGTTTGAGAAGTTACTAAATTAGGGTTTTAGAGGATGTCAGTGTAAAATCCCCTTCTTTAGGAGCTAACTTCAAAGACAATTTACCTCACGATACAAGTTAAATCCCATTTTCTTATAAACATGAGACTTGTGGGCATATTCTAATATTTCGTTTGAGTACTACAACTCATCCATTGGGTTTTTCGAACTCAAGTTATGATGCCATCAAGTTATAGGTCTCAGATGAACATATTTTTCAGTCAACAAAAGTCAACTCACTTCCAAGACATTTTTGACCTAGCATCATGTTTCTCCTCAACTTTTGATGAACATGAAAGTTATTCCTCATGATCTTAGCTTTCCAAAAAGTCTTAGAAGTACTTCATATCATTTGTGGAACTCAAGTTATGAAGCTTGCAAGGCAGGGGTATTTTGGGAAACTTTGATTATAGGTCATTTTGGTTGTGGGTCATTTACATACACTCGTGCACTTCAAATGAAACTTTCACCAACATGAAAGTTGTTCCAAATGACCTTAATTCCATAATGGAAATCAAGATTGGTATGAATTATGAATGGATATGGACATTGGTGAAGAATTTTCTAGTAAAAATGAGCTTTAAATCATGACTACAATTGATCAAGTTTTAGGAGTTTTTCATACCATGTTTGTATTCAAAATGATTCACAATTTACCAAAAAACAAAATGCACAAATTTATTTTTTTGTATGAAGTGAAAAACACGTGGAAATGAAGGTTGATTCACAAAGAAGTTTCACATCCAAACTTGCTAAATGGATCACAATCAAGCCCAATTCCAATCCACATGTGTAATTCAAAGTCTCAGCTGAAGAATGGAGCAAAATTCAAGTGTTTACACAACCATATTCACGTGTGCATGAGCACATGCCATTTTTGGGAATTTTTGCAAATCAGCCAAACCAAGCCTCATTGGGCCTCCAATTCATCAGATATCCATAATATATAAGTTCAAAATCAAGTTTGAGAGCTCAGAAGGTGAAATTCGTGGACGGAGCTCAAATTTAAATTTTGGAAAGTGAAGAGAAATTTGAAAATCGTGAATCAAGATCCAAGCCATTTCAAAGCAAATTTAAGAAATCTTCTTCTTCCTTGAGCTTAGTGGAGTGGATCTGCACCTTTTGAACCAAGGAATCAAGTTGTAGAAGCACCAATGGAGTGGCTCCGTTAGGTAATCTTCAATTCCATATTTCTCTCATGTTAGGCACTGAATCTAGGTCATTATTGGTGCATCTCAAGTCCTACATCTTGAAGGCAATGTTTGACATCTTAATTGCTATGTTTGATGAGTTTTACAGTTGAGCACTTGAAACTTTCTCTGTTCGAATCTCTCTGATTATGCATGATCAATGAAATTGAACCATGGATTCGTGACCTACGTGAGAAGACCTTCAATTTGGTATAATATTTTTCTTGATTTGGTTGAGTTTTGGAACCTAAACTCCGGCCACTTCGTCGGAAAAGATGACCTAAGCTAGGGCTCCGGCGTCTGTTCAAACGCAGGTCAGCCTAGTTGTATTTTTTTGACTAATTGACTAGGCTTGATGTGTGTCTGCGATTTGTTTGACTGCGTGATGTGGCTGAGTTGAATTCCACATCGACTAGTGAAATGGTGCATTTAACATTGAGGATCAGCCTGATTTAGTTTGGGCCTTGGCTGCTTTTGGCACCCCTTCTCTGATCCAGCCCAGTGATTTCCACGCTTTTACTTGCTATTTGCACCGTTGGCCTTTTTATTTGTTTATTTTATTTCCTTTAAATTTTGTTTTAATTTTAAAGAACATCAAGGGTTCTCAAGACCATGGTTAGGGATAGGAGATGTTGGAGAAGATCATTGAGTGATTTTGAGGACATCGAGGAGCTTATCTAAGTGGTTATATCATGTGCAAGAGGTTGCAGTCAAGGATTGTACAGCTAGGGTTTCATCTGCTTAGTGCAAAGTCAACCGAGGACTTAAAGGAGTTTGAGACTTGGTTCCAAGTCATGGGAGTCACGGGAAGTCATGTTGAGACATCTAGTATGTCATTTCAAGTTCAAATCAAGGAGAATCAAGAGTTTGAGAAGTTACTAAATTAGGGTTTTAGAGGATGTCAGTGTAAAATCCCCTTCTTTAGGAGCTAACTTCAAAGACAATTTACCTCACGATACAAGTTAAATCCCATTTTCTTATAAACATGAGACTTTTGGGCATATTCTAATATTTCTTTTGAGTACTACAACTCATCCATTGGGTTTTTCGAACTCAAGTTATGATGCCATCAAGTTATAGGTCTCAGATGAACATATTTTTCAGTCAACAAAAGTCAACTCACTTCCAAGACATTTTTGACCTAGCATCATGTTTCTCCTCAACTTTTGATGAACATGAAAGTTATTCCTCATGATCTTAGCTTTCCAAAAAGTCTTAGAAGTACTTCATATCATTTGTGGAACTCAAGTTATGAAGCTTGCAAGGCAGGGGTATTTTGGGAAACTTTGATTATAGGTCATTTTGGTTTATGGTCTTTTACATACACTCGTGCACTTCAAATGAAACTTTCACCAACATGAAAGTTGTTCCAAATGACCTTAATTCCATAATGGAAATCAAGATTGGTATGAATTATGAATGGATATGGACATTGGTGAAGAATTTTCTAGTAAAAATGAGCTTTAAATCATGACTACAATTGATCAAGTTTTAGGAGTTTTTCATACCATGTTTGTATTCAAAATGATTCACAATTTACCAAAAAACAAAATGCACAAATTTATTTTTTTGTATGAAGTGAAAAACACGTGGAAATGAAGGTTGATTCACAAAGAAGTTTCACATCCAAACTTGCTAAATGGATCACAATCAAGCCCAATTCCAATCCACATGTGTAATTCAAAGTCTCAGCTGAAGAATGGAGCAAAATTCAAGTGTTTACACAACCATATTCACGTGTGCATGAGCACATGCCATTTTTGGGCATTTTTGCAAATCAGCCAAACCAAGCCTCATTGGGCCTCCAATTCATCAGATATCCATAATATATAAGTTCAAAATCAAGTTTGAGAGCTCAGAAGGTGAAATTCGTGGACGGAGCTCAAATTTAAATTTTGGAAAGTGAAGAGAAATTTGAAAATCGTGAATCAAGATCCAAGCCATTTCAAAGCAAATTTAAGAAATCTTCTTCTTCCTTGAGCTTAGTGGAGTGGATCTGCACCTTTTGAACCAAGGAATCAAGTTGTAGAAGCACCAATGGAGTGGCTCCGTTAGGTAATCTTCAATTCCATATTTCTCTCATGTTAGGCACTGAATCTAGGTCATTATTGGTGCATCTCAAGTCCTACATCTTGAAGGCAATGTTTGACATCTTAATTGCTATGTTTGATGAGTTTTACAGTTGAGCACTTGAAACTTTCTCTGTTCGAATCTCTCTGATTATGCATGATCAATGAAATTGAACCATGGATTCGTGACCTACGTGAGAAGACCTTCAATTTGGTATAATATTTTTCTTGATTTGGTTGAGTTTTGGAACCTGAACTCCGGCCACTTCGTCGGAAAAGATGACCTAAGCTAGGGCTCCGGCGTCTGTTCAAACGCAGGTCAGCCTAGTTGTATTTTTTTGACTAATTGACTAGGCTTAATGTGTGTCTGCGATTTGTTTGACTGCGTGATGTGGCTGAGTTGAATTCCACATCAACTAGTGAAATGGTGCATTTAACATTGAGGATCAGCCTGATTTAGTTTAGGCCTTGGCTGCTTTTGGCACCCCTTCTCTGATCCAGCCCAGTGATTTCCACGCTTTTACTTGCTATTTGCACCGTTGGCCTTTTTATTTGTTTATTTTATTTCCTTTAAATTTTGTTTTAATTTTAAAGAACATCAAGGGTTCTCAAGACCATGGTTAGGGATAAGAGATGTTGGAGAAGATCATTGAGTGATTTTGAGGACATCGGGGAGCTTATCTAAGTGGTTATATCATGTGCAAGAGGTTGCAGTCAAGGATTGTACAGCTAGGGTTTCATCTGCTTAGTGCAAAGTCAACCGAGGACTTAAAGGAGTTTGAGACTTGGTTCCAAGTCATGGGAGTCACGGGAAGTCATGTTGAGACATCTAGTATGTCATTTCAAGTTCAAATCAAGGAGAATCAAGAGTTTGAGAAGTTACTAAATTAGGGTTTTAGAGGATGTCAGTGTAAAATCCCCTTCTTTAGGAGCTAACTTCAAAGACAATTTACCTCACGATACAAGTTGAATCCCATTTTCTTATAAACATGAGACTTGTGGGCATATTCTAATATTTCTTTTGAGTACTACAACTCATCCATTGGGTTTTTCGAACTCAAGTTATGATGCCATCAAGTTATAGGTCTCAGATGAACATATTTTTCAGTCAACAAAAGTCAACTCACTTCCAAGACATTTTTGACCTAGCATCATGTTTCTCCTCAACTTTTGATGAACATG
This sequence comes from Lathyrus sativus, assembly GCA_963859935.3. Taxonomy (NCBI): domain Eukaryota; kingdom Viridiplantae; phylum Streptophyta; class Magnoliopsida; order Fabales; family Fabaceae; genus Lathyrus; species Lathyrus sativus. The sequence continues at coordinate 443,998,329 of OZ012738.1, read as the reverse complement.
AAAGTTATTCCTCATGATATTAGCTTTCCAAAAAGTCTTAGAAGTACTTCATATCATTTGTGGAACTCAAGTTATGAAGCTTGCAAGGCAGGGGTATTTTGGGAAACTTTGATTATAGGTCATTTTGGTTATGGGTCATTTACATACACTCGTGCACTTCAAATGAAACTTTCACCAACATGAAAGTTGTTCCAAATGACCTTAATTCCATAATGGAAATCAAGATTGGTATGAATTATGAATGGATATGGACATTGGTGAAGAATTTTCAAGTAAAAATGAGCTTTAAATCATGACTTCAATTGATCAAGTTTTAGGAGTTTTTCATACCATGTTTGTATTCAAAATGATTCACAATTTACCTAAAAACAAAATGCACAAATTTATTTTTTTGTATGAAGTGAAAAAGACGTGGAAATGAAGGTTGATTCACAAAGAAGTTTCACATCCAAACTTGCTAAATGGATCACAATCAAGCCCAATTCCAATCCACATGTGTAATTCAAAGTCTCAGCTGAAGAATGGAGCCAAATTCAAGTGTTTACACAACCATATTCACGTGTGCATGAGCACATGCCATTTTTGGGCATTTTTGCAAATCAGCCAAACCAAGCCTCATTGGGCCTCCAATTCATCAGATCTGCATAATATATAAGTTCAAAATCAAGTTTGAGAGCTCAGAAGGTGAAATTCCTGGACGGAGCTCAAATTTAAATTTTGGAAAGTGAAGAGAAATTTGAAAATCGTGAATCAAGATCCAAGCCATTTCAAAGAAAATTGAAGAAATCTTCTTCTTCCTTGAGCTTAGTGGAGTGGATCTGCACCTTTTGAACCAAGGAATCAAGTTGTAGAAGCACCAATGGAGTGGCTCCGTTAGGTAATCTTCAATTCCATATTTCTCTCATGTTAGGCACTGAATCTAGGTCATTATTGGTGCATCTCAAGTCCTACATCTTGTAGGCAATGTTTGACATCTTAATTGCTCTGTTTGATGAGTTTTACAGTTGAGCACTTGAAACTTTCTCTGTTCGTATCTCTCTGATTATGCATGATCAATGAAATTGAACCATGGATTCCTGACCTACGTGAGAAGACCTTCAATTTGGTATAATATTTTTCTTGATTTGGTGGAGTTTTGGAACCTGAACTCCGGCCACCTCGCCGGAAAAGACGACCAAAGCTAGGGCTCCAGCGTCTGTTCAAACTCAGGTCAGCCTAGTTTGATTTGTTTGACTCATTGACCAGGCTTGATGTGTGGCTGTGATTTGTTTGACTACGTGATCTGGCTGAGTTGAATTCCACATCAATTAGTGAAATGGTGCATTTAACATTGAGGATCAGCCTGATTTGGTTTGGGCCTTGGCTGCTTTTGGCACCCCCTCTCTGATCCAGCCCAGTGATTTCCACGCTTTTACTTGCTATTTGCAACGTTGGCCTTTTTAGTTGTTTATTTTATTTTATTTTAATTCTTTTTTCATTTTAAAGATCATTAAGGGTTCTCAAGACCATGGTTAGGGATAGGAGATGTTGGAGAAGATCATTGAGTGCTTTTGAGGACATTGGGGAGCTTATCTAAGTGGTTATATCATGTGCAAGAGGTTGCAGTCAAGGATTGTACACCTAGGGTTTCATCTGCTTAGTGCAAAGTCAACCGAGGACTTAAAGGAGTTTGAGACTTGGTCCATTGTCATGGGAGTCACGGGAAGTCATGTTGAGACACCTAGTACGTCATTTCAAGTTCAAATCAAGGAGAATCAAGAGTTTGAGAAGTTACTAAATTAGGGTTTTAGAGGATTTCAGTGTAAAATCCCCTTCTTTAGGAGCTAACTTCAAAGACAATTTACCTCACGATACAAGTTGAATCCCATTTTCTTATAAACATGAGAATTGTGGGCATATACTAATATTTCTTTTGAGTACTAGAACTCATCCATTGGGTTTTTCGAACTCAAGTTATGATGCCATCAAGTTATAGGTCTCAAATGAACATATTTTTCAGTCAACAAAATTCAACTCACTTCCAAGACATTTTTGACCTAGCATCATGTTTCTCCTCAACTTTTGATGAACACGAAAGTTATTCCTCATGATCTTAGCTTTGCAAAAAGCCATAGAAGTCCTTCATATCATTTGTGGAACTCAAGTTATGAAGCTTGCAAAGCAGGGGTATTTTGGGAAACTTTGATTATAGGTCATTTTGGTTATGGGTCATTTACATACACTTGTGCACTTCAAATGAAACTTTCACCAACATGAAAGTTGTTCCAAATGACCTTTATTCCATAATGGAAATCAAGATTGTCATGAATTATGAATGGATATGGACATTGGTGAAGAATTTTCAAGTAAAAATGAGCTTTATATCATGACTTCAATTGATCAAGTTTTAGGAGTTTTTCATACCATGTTTGTATTCAAAATGATTCACAATTTACCAAAAAACAAAATGCACAAATTTATTTTTTTGTATGAAGTGAAAAACACGTGGAAATGAAGGTTGATTCACAAAGAAGTTTCACATCCAAACTTGCTAAATGGATCACAATCAAGCCCAATTCCAATCCACATGTGTAATTCAAAGTCTCAGCTGAAGAATGGAGCAAAATTCAAGTGTTTACACAACCATATTCACGTGTGCATGAGCACATGCCATTTTTGGGCATTTTTGCAAATCAGCCAAACCAAGCCTCATTGGGCCTCCAATTCATCAGATATCCATAATATATAAGTTCAAAATCAAGTTTGAGAGCTCAGAAGGTGAAATTCGTGGACGGAGCTCAAATTTAAATTTTGGAAAGTGAAGAGAAATTTGAAAATCGTGAATCAAGATCCAAGCCATTTCAAAGCAAATTTAAGAAATCTTCTTCTTCCTTGAGCTTAGTGGAGTGGATCTGCACCTTTTGAACCAAGGAATCAAGTTGTAGAAGCACCAATGGAGTGGCTCCGTTAGGTAATCTTCAATTCCATATTTCTCTCATGTTAGGCACTGAATCTAGGTCATTATTGGTGCATCTCAAGTCCTACATCTTGAAGGCAATGTTTGACATCTTAATTGCTATGTTTGATGAGTTTTACAGTTGAGCACTTGAAACTTTCTCTGTTCGAATCTCTCTGATTATGCATGATCAATGAAATTGAACCATGGATTCGTGACCTACGTGAGAAGACCTTCAATTTGGTATAATATTTTTCTTGATTTGGTTGAGTTTTGGAACCTGAACTCCGGCCACTTCGTCGGAAAAGATGACCTAAGCTAGGGCTCCGGCGTCTGTTCAAACGCAGGTCAGCCTAGTTGTATTTTTTTGACTAATTGACTAGGCTTGATGTGTGTCTGCGATTTGTTTGACTGCGTGATGTGGCTGAGTTGAATTCCACATCAACTAGTGAAATGGTGCATTTAACATTGAGAGTCAGCCTGATTTAGTTTGGGCCTTGGCTGCTTTTGGCACCCCTTCTCTGATCCAGCCCAGTGATTTCCACGCTTTTACTTGCTATTTGCACCGTTGGCCTTTTTATTTGTTTATTTTATTTCCTTTAAATTTTGTTTTAATTTTAAAGAACATCAAGGGTTCTCAAGACCATGGTTAGGGATAGGAGATGTTGGAGAAGATCATTGAGTGATTTTGAGGACATCGAGGAGCTTATCTAAGTGGTTATATCATGTGCAAGAGGTTGCAGTCAAGGATTGTACAGCTAGGGTTTCATCTGCTTAGTGCAAAGTCAACCGAGGACTTAAAGGAGTTTGAGACTTGGTTCCAAGTCATGGGAGTCACGGGAAGTCATGTTGAGACATCTAGTATGTCATTTCAAGTTCAAATCAAGGAGAATCAAGAGTTTGAGAAGTTACTAAATTAGGGTTTTAGAGGATGTCAGTGTAAAATCCCCTTCTTTAGGAGCTAACTTCAAAGACAATTTACCTCACGATACAAGTTAAATCCCATTTTCTTATAAACATGAGACTTTTGGGCATATTCTAATATTTCTTTTGAGTACTACAACTCATCCATTGGGTTTTTCGAACTCAAGTTATGATGCCATCAAGTTATAGGTCTCAGATGAACATATTTTTCAGTCAACAAAAGTCAACTCACTTCCAAGACATTTTTGACCTAGCATCATGTTTCTCCTCAACTTTTGATGAACATGAAAGTTATTCCTCATGATCTTAGCTTTCCAAAAAGTCTTAGAAGTACTTCATATCATTTGTGGAACTCAAGTTATGAAGCTTGCAAGGCAGGGGTATTTTGGGAAACTTTGATTATAGGTCATTTTGGTTTATGGTCTTTTACATACACTCGTGCACTTCAAATGAAACTTTCACCAACATGAAAGTTGTTCCAAATGACCTTAATTCCATAATGGAAATCAAGATTGGTATGAATTATGAATGGATATGGACATTGGTGAAGAATTTTCTAGTAAAAATGAGCTTTAAATCATGACTACAATTGATCAAGTTTTAGGAGTTTTTCATACCATGTTTGTATTCAAAATGATTCACAATTTACCAAAAAACAAAATGCACAAATTTATTTTTTTGTATGAAGTGAAAAACACGTGGAAATGAAGGTTGATTCACAAAGAAGTTTCACATCCAAACTTGCTAAATGGATCACAATCAAGCCCAATTCCAATCCACATGTGTAATTCAAAGTCTCAGCTGAAGAATGGAGCAAAATTCAAGTGTTTACACAACCATATTCACGTGTGCATGAGCACATGCCATTTTTGGGCATTTTTGCAAATCAGCCAAACCAAGCCTCATTGGGCCTCCAATTCATCAGATATCCATAATATATAAGTTCAAAATCAAGTTTGAGAGCTCAGAAGGTGAAATTCGTGGACGGAGCTCAAATTTAAATTTTGGAAAGTGAAGAGAAATTTGAAAATCGTGAATCAAGATCCAAGCCATTTCAAAGCAAATTTAAGAAATCTTCTTCTTCCTTGAGCTTAGTGGAGTGGATCTGCACCTTTTGAACCAAGGAATCAAGTTGTAGAAGCACCAATGGAGTGGCTCCGTTAGGTAATCTTCAATTCCATATTTCTCTCATGTTAGGCACTGAATCTAGGTCATTATTGGTGCATCTCAAGTCCTACATCTTGAAGGCAATGTTTGACATCTTAATTGCTATGTTTGATGAGTTTTACAGTTGAGCACTTGAAACTTTCTCTGTTCGAATCTCTCTGATTATGCATGATCAATGAAATTGAACCATGGATTCGTGACCTACGTGAGAAGACCTTCAATTTGGTATAATATTTTTCTTGATTTGGTTGAGTTTTGGAACCTGAACTCCGGCCACTTCGTCGGAAAAGATGACCTAAGCTAGGGCTCCGGCGTCTGTTCAAACGCAGGTCAGCCTAGTTGTATTTTTTTGACTAATTGACTAGGCTTAATGTGTGTCTGCGATTTGTTTGACTGCGTGATGTGGCTGAGTTGAATTCCACATCAACTAGTGAAATGGTGCATTTAACATTGAGGATCAGCCTGATTTAGTTTAGGCCTTGGCTGCTTTTGGCACCCCTTCTCTGATCCAGCCCAGTGATTTCCACGCTTTTACTTGCTATTTGCACCGTTGGCCTTTTTATTTGTTTATTTTATTTCCTTTAAATTTTGTTTTAATTTTAAAGAACATCAAGGGTTCTCAAGACCATGGTTAGGGATAAGAGATGTTGGAGAAGATCATTGAGTGATTTTGAGGACATCGGGGAGCTTATCTAAGTGGTTATATCATGTGCAAGAGGTTGCAGTCAAGGATTGTACAGCTAGGGTTTCATCTGCTTAGTGCAAAGTCAACCGAGGACTTAAAGGAGTTTGAGACTTGGTTCCAAGTCATGGGAGTCACGGGAAGTCATGTTGAGACATCTAGTATGTCATTTCAAGTTCAAATCAAGGAGAATCAAGAGTTTGAGAAGTTACTAAATTAGGGTTTTAGAGGATGTCAGTGTAAAATCCCCTTCTTTAGGAGCTAACTTCAAAGACAATTTACCTCACGATACAAGTTGAATCCCATTTTCTTATAAACATGAGACTTGTGGGCATATTCTAATATTTCTTTTGAGTACTACAACTCATCCATTGGGTTTTTCGAACTCAAGTTATGATGCCATCAAGTTATAGGTCTCAGATGAACATATTTTTCAGTCAACAAAAGTCAACTCACTTCCAAGACATTTTTGACCTAGCATCATGTTTCTCCTCAACTTTTGATGAACATGAAAGTTATTCCTCATGATATTAGCTTTCCAAAAAGTCTTAGAAGTACTTCATATCATTTGTGGAACTCAAGTTATGAAGCTTGCAAGGCAGGGGTATTTTGGGAAACTTTGATTATAGGTCATTTTGGTTATGGGTCATTTACATACACTCGTGCACTTCAAATGAAACTTTCACCAACATGAAAGTTGTTCCAAATGACCTTAATTCCATAATGGAAATCAAGATTGGTATGAATTATGAATGGATATGGACATTGGTGAAGAATTTTCAAGTAAAAATGAGCTTTAAATCATGACTTCAATTGATCAAGTTTTAGGAGTTTTTCATACCATGTTTGTATTCAAAATGATTCACAATTTACCTAAAAACAAAATGCACAAATTTATTTTTTTGTATGAAGTGAAAAAGACGTGGAAATGAAGGTTGATTCACAAAGAAGTTTCACATCCAAACTTGCTAAATGGATCACAATCAAGCCCAATTCCAATCCACATGTGTAATTCAAAGTCTCAGCTGAAGAATGGAGCCAAATTCAAGTGTTTACACAACCATATTCACGTGTGCATGAGCACATGCCATTTTTGGGCATTTTTGCAAATCAGCCAAACCAAGCCTCATTGGGCCTCCAATTCATCAGATCTGCATAATATATAAGTTCAAAATCAAGTTTGAGAGCTCAGAAGGTGAAATTCCTGGACGGAGCTCAAATTTAAATTTTGGAAAGTGAAGAGAAATTTGAAAATCGTGAATCAAGATCCAAGCCATTTCAAAGAAAATTGAAGAAATCTTCTTCTTCCTTGAGCTTAGTGGAGTGGATCTGCACCTTTTGAACCAAGGAATCAAGTTGTAGAAGCACCAATGGAGTGGCTCCGTTAGGTAATCTTCAATTCCATATTTCTCTCATGTTAGGCACTGAATCTAGGTCATTATTGGTGCATCTCAAGTCCTACATCTTGTAGGCAATGTTTGACATCTTAATTGCTCTGTTTGATGAGTTTTACAGTTGAGCACTTGAAACTTTCTCTGTTCGTATCTCTCTGATTATGCATGATCAATGAAATTGAACCATGGATTCCTGACCTACGTGAGAAGACCTTCAATTTGGTATAATATTTTTCTTGATTTGGTGGAGTTTTGGAACCTGAACTCCGGCCACCTCGCCGGAAAAGACGACCAAAGCTAGGGCTCCAGCGTCTGTTCAAACTCAGGTCAGCCTAGTTTGATTTGTTTGACTCATTGACCAGGCTTGATGTGTGGCTGTGATTTGTTTGACTACGTGATCTGGCTGAGTTGAATTCCACATCAATTAGTGAAATGGTGCATTTAACATTGAGGATCAGCCTGATTTGGTTTGGGCCTTGGCTGCTTTTGGCACCCCCTCTCTGATCCAGCCCAGTGATTTCCACGCTTTTACTTGCTATTTGCAACGTTGGCCTTTTTAGTTGTTTATTTTATTTTATTTTAATTCTTTTTTCATTTTAAAGATCATTAAGGGTTCTCAAGACCATGGTTAGGGATAGGAGATGTTGGAGAAGATCATTGAGTGCTTTTGAGGACATTGGGGAGCTTATCTAAGTGGTTATATCATGTGCAAGAGGTTGCAGTCAAGGATTGTACACCTAGGGTTTCATCTGCTTAGTGCAAAGTCAACCGAGGACTTAAAGGAGTTTGAGACTTGGTCCATTGTCATGGGAGTCACGGGAAGTCATGTTGAGACACCTAGTACGTCATTTCAAGTTCAAATCAAGGAGAATCAAGAGTTTGAGAAGTTACTAAATTAGGGTTTTAGAGGATTTCAGTGTAAAATCCCCTTCTTTAGGAGCTAACTTCAAAGACAATTTACCTCACGATACAAGTTGAATCCCATTTTCTTATAAACATGAGAATTGTGGGCATATACTAATATTTCTTTTGAGTACTAGAACTCATCCATTGGGTTTTTCGAACTCAAGTTATGATGCCATCAAGTTATAGGTCTCAAATGAACATATTTTTCAGTCAACAAAATTCAACTCACTTCCAAGACATTTTTGACCTAGCATCATGTTTCTCCTCAACTTTTGATGAACACGAAAGTTATTCCTCATGATCTTAGCTTTGCAAAAAGCCATAGAAGTCCTTCATATCATTTGTGGAACTCAAGTTATGAAGCTTGCAAAGCAGGGGTATTTTGGGAAACTTTGATTATAGGTCATTTTGGTTATGGGTCATTTACATACACTTGTGCACTTCAAATGAAACTTTCACCAACATGAAAGTTGTTCCAAATGACCTTTATTCCATAATGGAAATCAAGATTGGCATGAATTATGAATGGATATGGACATTGGTGAAGAATTTTCAAGTAAAAATGAGCTTTATATCATGACTTCAATTGATCAAGTTTTAGGAGTTTTTCATACCATGTTTGTATTCAAAATGATTCACAATTTACCAAAAAAAAAATGCACAAATTTATTTTTGTGTATGAAGTGAAAAACACGTGGAAATGAAGGTTGATTCACAAAGAAGTTTCACATCCAAACATGCTAAATGGATCACAATCAAGCCCAACTCCAATCCACATGTGTAATTCAAAGTCTCAGCTGATGAATGGAGCAAAATTCAAGTGTTTACACAACCATATTCGCGTGTGCATAAGCACATGCCATTTTTGGGCGTTTTTGCAAATCAGCCAAACCAAGCCTCATTGGGCCTCCAATTCATCAGATATCCATAATATATAAGTTCAAAATCAAGTTTGAGAGCTCAGAAGGTGAAATTCGTGGAGGGAGCTGAAATTTAAATTTTGGAAAGTGAAGAGAAATTTGAAAATCGTGAATCAAGATCCAAGCCATTTCAAAGCAAATTGAAGCAATCTTCTTCTTCCTTGAGCTTAGTGGAGTGGCTCTGCACCTTTTGAACCAAGGAATCAAGTTGTAGAAGCACCAACGGAGTGGCTCCGTTAGGTAATCGTATATTCCATATTTCTCTCATGTTAGGAACTGAATCTAGGTCATTATAGGTGCATCTCAAGTCCTACATCTTGTAGGCAATGTTTCGCATCTTAATTGCTTTGTTTGATGAGTTTTACAGTTGAGCACTTGAAACTTTCTCTGTTCGTATCTCTCTGATTATGCATGATCAATGAAATTGAACCATGGATTCGTGACCTACGTGAGAAGACCTTCAATTTGGTATAAAATTTTGCTTGATTTGGTGGAGTTTTGGAACCTGAACTCCGGCCACCTCGCTGGAAAAGACGACCAAAGCTAGGGCTCCGACGTATGGTTCAAACTCAGGTCAGCTCAGTTTGATTTGTTTGACTCGTTGACCAGGCTTGATGTGTGGTTGTGATTTGTTTGACTGGGTGACGTGGCTGAGTTGAATTCCACGTCAATTAGTGAAATGGTGCATTTAACATTGAGGACCAGCCTGATTTGGTTGGGCCTTGGCTGCTTTTGGCACCCCCTCTCTGATCTGGCCCAGTGATTTCCACGCTTTTACTTGCTATTTGCACCGTTGGCCTTTTTAGTTGTTTATTTTATTTCTTTTTAATTCTGTTTTCATTTTAAAGATCATTAAGGGTTCTCAAGACCATGGTTAGGGATAGGAGATGTTGGAGAAGATCATTGAGTGCTTTTGAGGACATTGGGGAGCTTATCTAAGTGGTTATATCATGTGCAAGAGGTTGCAGTCAAGGATTGTACACCTAGGGTTTCATCTGCTTAGTGCAATGTCAACCGAGGACTTAAAGGAGTTTGAGACTTGGTTCCAAGTCATGGGAGTCACCGGAAGTCATGTTGAGACATCTAGTATGTCATTTCAAGTTCAAATCAAGGAGAATCAAGAGTTTGAGAAGTTACTAAATTAGGGTTTTTGAGGATGTCAGTGTAAAATCCCCTTCTTTAGGAGCTAACTTCAAAGACAATTTACCTCACGATACAAGTTGAATCCCATTTTCCTATAAACATGAGAATTGTGGGCATATACTAATATTTCTTTTGAGTACTAGAACTCATCCATTGGGTTTTTCGAACTCAAGTTATGATGCCATCAAGTTATAGGTCTCAGATGAACATATTTTTCAGTCAACAAAATTCAACTCACTTCCAAGACATTTTTGACCTAGCATCATGTTTCTCCTCAACTTTTGATGAACACGAAAGTTATTCCTCATGATCTTAGCTTTCCAAAAAGCCATAGAAGTCCTTCATATCATTTGTGGAACTCAAGTTATGAAGCTTGCAAAGCAGGGGTATTTTGGGAAACTTTGATTATAGGTCATTTTGGTTATGGGTCATTTACATACACTTGTGCACTTCAAATGAAACTTTCACCAACATGAAAGTTGTTCCAAATGACCTTTATTCCATAATGGAAATCAAGATTGGCATGAATTATGAATGGATATGGACATTGGTGAAGAATTTTCAAGTAAAAATGAGCTTTATATCATGACTTCAATTGATCAAGTTTTAGGAGTTTTTCATACCATGTTTGTATTCAAAATGATTCACAATTTACCAAAAAAAAAATGCACAAATTTATTTTTGTGTATGAAGTGAAAAACACGTGGAAATGAAGGTTGATTCACAAAGAAGTTTCACATCCAAACATGCTAAATGGATCACAATCAAGCCCAACTCCAATCCACATGTGTAATTCAAAGTCTCAGCTGAAGAATGGAGCAAAATTCAAGTGTTTACACAACCATATTCATGTGTGCATGAGCACATGCCATTTTTGGGCATTTTTGCAAATCAGCCAAACCAAGCCTCATTGGGCCTCCAATTCATCAGATATACATAATATATAAGTTCAAAATAAAGTTTGAGAGCTCAGAAGGTGAAATTCGTGGAGGGAGCTCAAATTTAAATTTTGGAAAGTGAAGAGAAATTTGAAAATCGTGAATCAAGATCCAAGCCATTTCAAAGCAAATTGAATCAATCTTCTTCTTCCTTGAGCTTAGTGGAGTGGATCTGCACCTTTTGAACCAAGGAATCAAGTTGTAGAAGCACAACGGAGTGGCTCCGTTAGGTAATCTTCAATTCCATATTTCTCTCATGTTAGGCACTGAATCTAGGTCATTATTGGTGCTTCTAAAGTCCTACATCTTGTAGGCAATGTTTGACATCTTAATTGCTATGTTTGATGAGTTTTACAGTTGAGCACTTGAAACTTTCTCTGTTCGAATCTCTCTGATTATGCATGATCAATGAAATTGAACCATGGATTCGTGACCTACGTGAGAAGACCTTCAATTTGGTATAAAATTTTGCTTGATTTGGTGGAGTTTTGGAACCTGAACTCCGGCCACCTCGCTGGAAAAGACGACCAAAGCTAGGGCTCCGACGTATGGTTCAAACTCAGGTCAGCTCAGTTTGATTTGTTTGACTCGTTGACCAGGCTTGATGTGTGGTTGTGATTTGTTTGACTGGGTGACATGGCTGAGTTGAATTCCACGTCAATTAGTGAAATGGTGCATTTAACATTGAGGACCAGCCTGATTTGGTTGGGCCTTGGCTGCTTTTGGCACCCCCTCTCTAATCTGGCCCAGTGATTTCCACGCTTTTACTTGCTATTTGCACCGTTGGCCTTTTTAGTTGTTTATTTTATTTCTTTTTAATTCTGTTTTCATTTTAAAGATCATTAAGGGTTCTCAAGACCATGGTTAGGGATAGGAGATGTTGGAGAAGATCATTGAGTGCTTTTGAGGACATTGGGGAGCTTATCTAAGTGGTTATATCATGTGCAAGAGGTTGCAGTCAAGGATTGTACACCTAGGGTTTCATCTGCTTAGTGCAAAGTCAACCGAGGACTTAAAGGAGTTTGAGACTTGGTTCCAAGTCATGGGAGTCACCGGAAGTCATGTTGAGACATCTAGTATGTCATTTCAAGTTCAAATCAAGGAGAATCAAGAGTTTGAGAAGTTACTAAATTAGGGTTTTAGAGGATGTCAGTGTAAAATCCCCTTCTTTAGGAGCTAACTTCAAAGACAATTTACCTCACGATACAAGTTGAATCCCATTTTCCTATAAACATGAAATTTGTGGGCATATTCTAATATTTCTTTTGAGTACTAGAACGCATCCATTGGGTTTTTCGAACTCAAGTTATGATGCCATCAAGTTATAGGTCTCAGATGAACATATTTTTCAGTCAACAAAAGTCAACTCACTTCCAAGACATTTTTGACCTAGCATCATGTTTCTCCTCAACTTTTAATGAACATGAAAGTTATTCCTCATGATCTTAGCTTTCCAAAGAGTCCTAGAAGTCCTTCATATCATTTGTGGAACTCATGTTATGAAGCTTGCAAGGCAGGGGTATTTTGGGAAACTTTGATTATAGGTCATTTTGGTTATGGGTCATTTACATACACTTGTGCACTTCAAATGAAACTTTCACCAACATGAAAGTTGTTCCAAATGACCTTAATTCCATAATGGAAATCAAGAGTGGCATGAATTATGAATGGATATGGACATTGGTGAAGAATATTCAAGTAAAAATGAGCTTTAAATCATGACTTCAATTGATCAAGTTTTAGGACTTTTTCATACCATGTTTGTATTCAAAATGATTCACAATTTACCAAAAAACAAAATGCACAAATTTATTTTTGTGTATGAAGTTAAAAAAACGTGGAAATGAAGGTTGATTCACAAAGAAGTTTCACATCTAAACTTGCTAAATGGATCACAATCAAGCCCAATTCCAATCCACATGTGTAATTCAAAGTCTCAGCTGAAGAATGGAGCAAAATTCAAGTGTTTACACAACCATATTCACGTGTGCATGAGCACATGCCATTTTTGGGCATTTTTGCAAATCAGCCAAACCAAGCCTCATTGGGCCTCCAATTCATCAGATATACATAATATATAAGTTCAAAATAAAGTTTGAGAGCTCAGAAGGTGAAATTCGTGGAGGGAGCTCAAATTTAAATTTTGGAAAGTGAAGAGAAATTTGAAAATCGTGAATCAAGATCCAAGCCATTTCAAAGCAAATTGAATCAATCTTCTTCTTCCTTGAGCTTAGTGGAGTGGATCTGCACCTTTTGAACCAAGGAATCAAGTTGTAGAAGCCCAACGGAGTGGCTTCGTTAGGTAATCTTCAATTCCATATTTCTCTCATGTTAGGCACTGAATCTAGGTCATTATTGGTGCTTCTAAAGTCCTACATCTTGTAGGCAATGTTTGACATCTTAATTGCTATGTTTGATGAGTTTTACAGTTGAGCACTTGAAACTTTCTCTGTTCGAATCTCTCTGATTATGCATGATCAATGAAATTGAACCATGGATTCGTGACCTACGTGAGAAGACCTTCAATTTGGTATAAAATTTTGCTTGATTTGGTGGAGTTTTGGAACCTGAACTCCGGCCACCTCGCTGGAAAAGACGACCAAAGCTAGGGCTCCGACGTATGGTTCAAACTCAGGTCAGCTCAGTTTGATTTGTTTGACTCGTTGACCAGGCTTGATGTGTGGTTGTGATTTGTTTGACTGGGTGACGTGGCTGAGTTGAATTCCACGTCAATTAGTGAAATGGTGCATTTAACATTGAGGATCAGCCTGATTTGGTTGGGCCTTGGCTGCTTTTGGCACCCCCTCTCTGATCCGGCCCAGTGATTTCCACGCTTTTACTTGCTATTTGCACCGTTGGCCTTTTTAGTTGTTTATTTTATTTCTTTTTAATTCTATTTTCATTTTAAAGATCATTAAGGGTTCTCAAGACCATGGTTAGGGATAGGAGATGTTGGAGAAGATCATTGAGTGCTTTTGAGGACATTGGGGAGCTTATCTAAGTGGTTATATCATGTGCAAGAGGTTGCAGTCAAGGATTGTACACCTAGGGTTTCATCTGCTTAGTGCAAAGTCAACCGAGGACTTAAAGGAGTTTGAGACTTAGTTCCAAGTCATGGGAGTCACCGGAAGTCATGTTGAGACATCTAGTATGTCATTTTAAGTTCAAATCAAGGAGAATCAAGAGTTTGAGAAGTTACTAAATTAGGGTTTTAGAGGATGTCAGTGTAAAATCCCCTTCTTTAGGAGCTAACTTCAAAGACAATTTACCTCACGATACAAGTTGAATCCCATTTTCCTATAAACATGAAATTTGTGGGCATATTCTAATATTTCTTTTGAGTACTAGAACGCATCCATTGGGTTTTTCGAACTCAAGTTATGATGCCATCAAGTTATAGGTCTCAGATGAACATATTTTTCAGTCAACAAAAGTCAACTCACTTCCAAGACATTTTTGACCTAGCATCATGTTTCTCCTCAACTTTTAATGAACATGAAAGTTATTCCTCATGATCTTAGCTTTCCAAAGAGTCCTAGAAGTCCTTCATATCATTTGTGGAACTCATGTTATGAAGCTTGCAAGGCAGGGGTATTTTGGGAAACTTTGATTATAGGTCATTTTGGTTATGGGTCATTTACATACACTTGTGCACTTCAAATGAAACTTTCACCAACATGAAAGTTGTTCCAAATGACCTTAATTCCATAATGGAAATCAAGAGTGGCATGAATTATGAATGGATATGGACATTGGTGAAGAATATTCAAGTAAAAATGAGCTTTAAATCATGACTTCAATTGATCAAGTTTTAGGACTTTTTCATACCATGTTTGTATTCAAAATGATTCACAATTTACCAAAAAAACAAAATGCACAAATTTATTTTTGTGTATGAAGTGAAAAAAACGTGGAAATGAAGGTTGATTCACAAAGAAGTTTCACATCCAAACTTGCTAAATGGATCACAATCAAGCCCAATTCCAATCCACATGTGTAATTCAAAGTCTCAGCTGAAGAATGGAGCAAAATTCAAGTGTTTACACAACCATATTCACGCGTGCATGAGCACATGCTATTTTTGGGCATTTTTGCAAATCAGCCAAACCAAGCCTCATTGGGCCTCCAATTCATCAGATATACATAATATATAAGTTCAAAATAAAGTTTGAGAGCTCAGAAGGTGAAATTCGTGGAGGGAGCTCAAATTTAAATTTTGGAAAGTGAAGAGAAATTTGAAAATCGTGAATCAAGATCCAAGCCATTTCAAAGCAAATTGAATCAATCTTCTTCTTCCTTGAGCTTAGTGGAGTGGATCTGCACCTTTTGAACCAAGGAATCAAGTTGTAGAAGCATCAACGGAGTGGCTCCATTAGGTAATCTTCAATTCCATATTTCTCTCATGTTAGGCACTGAATCTAGGTCATTATTGGTGCTTCTCAAGTCCTACATCTTGTAGGAAATGTTTGACATCTTAATTGCTATGTTTGATGAGTTTTACAGTTGAGCACTTGAAACTTTCTCTGTTTGAATCTCTCTGATTATGCATGATCAATGAAATTAAACCATGGATTCGTGACCTACGTGAGAAGACCTTCAATTTGGTATAAAATTTTGCTTGATTTGGTGGAGTTTTGGAACCTGAACTCCGGCCACCTCGCTGGAAAAGACGACCAAAGCTAGGGCTCCGGCGTATGGTTCAAACTCAGGTCAGCTCAGTTTGATTTGTTTGACTCGTTGACCAGGCTTGATGTGTGGTTGTGATTTGTTTGACTGGGTGATGTGGCTGAGTTGAATTCCACGTCAATTAGTGAAATGGTGCATTTAACATTGAGGATCAGCCTGATTTGGTTGGGCCTTGGCTGCTTTTGGCACCCCCTCTCTGATCCGGCCCAGTGATTTCCACGCTTTTACTTGCTATTTGCACCGTTGGCCTTTTTAGTTGTTTATTTTATTTCTTTTTAATTCTGTTTTCATTTTAAAGATCATTAAGGGTTCTCAAGACCATGGTTAGGGATAGGAGATGTTGGAGAAGATCATTGAGTGCTTTTGAGGACATTGGGGAGCTTATCTAAGTGGTTATATCATGTGCAAGAGGTTGCAGTCAAGGATTGTACACCTAGGGTTTCATCTGCTTAGTGCAAAGTCAACCGAGGACTTAAAGGAGTTTGAGACTTGGTTCCAAGTCATGGGAGTCACCGGAAGTCATGTTGAGACATCTAGTATGTCATTTCAAGTTCAAATCAAGGAGAATCAAGAGTTTGAGAAGTTACTAAATTAGGGTTTTAGAGGATGTCAGTGTAAAATCCCCTTCTTTAGGAGCTAACTTCAAAGACAATTTACCTCACGATACAAGTTGAATCCCATTTTCCTATAAACATGAAATTTGTGGGCATATTCTAATATTTCTTTTGAGTACTAGAACGCATCCATTGGGTTTTTCAAACTCAAGTTATGATGCCATCAAGTTATAGGTCTCAGATGAACATATTTTTCAGTCAACAAAAGTCAACTCACTTCCAAGACATTTTTGACCTAGCATCATGTTTCTCCTCAACTTTTGATGAACATGAAAGTTATTCCTCATGATCTTAGCTTTCCAAAGAGTCCTAGAAGTCCTTCATATCATTTGTGGAACTCATGTTATGAAGCTTGCAAGGCAGGGGTATTTTGGGAAACTTTGATTATAGGTCATTTTGGTTATGGGTCATTTACATACACTTGCGCACTTCAAATGAAACTTTCACCAACATGAAAGTTGTTCCAAATGACCTTAATTACATAATGGAAATCAAGATTGGCATGAATTATGAATGGATATGGACATTGGTGAAGAATATTCAAGTAAAAATGAGCTTTAAATCATGACTTCAATTGATCAAGTTTTAGGACTTTTTCATACCATGTTTGTATTCAAAATGATTCACAATTTACCAAAAAAACAAAATGCACAAATTTATTTTTGTGTATGAAGTGAAAAAAACGTGGAAATGAAGGTTGATTCACAAAGAAGTTTCACATCCAAACTTGCTAAATGGATCACAATCAAGCCCAATTCCAATCCACATGTGTAATTCAAAGTCTCAGCTGAAGAATGGAGCAAAATTCAAGTGTTTACACAACCATATTCACGCGTGCATGAGCACATGCTATTTTTGGGCATTTTTGCAAATCAGCCAAACCAAGCCTCATTGGGCCTCCAATTCATCAGATATACATAATATATAAGTTCAAAATAAAGTTTGAGAGCTCAGAAGGTGAAATTCGTGGAGGGAGCTCAAATTTAAATTTTGGAAAGTGAAGAGAAATTTGAAAATCGTGAATCAAGATCCAAGCCATTTCAAAGCAAATTGAATCAATCTTCTTCTTCCTTGAGCTTAGTGGAGTGGATCTGCACCTTTTGAACCAAGGAATCAAGTTGTAGAAGCATCAACGGAGTGGCTCCATTAGGTAATCTTCAATTCCATATTTCTCTCATGTTAGGCACTGAATCTAGGTCATTATTGGTGCTTCTCAAGTCCTACATCTTGTAGGAAATGTTTGACATCTTAATTGCTATGTTTGATGAGTTTTACAGTTGAGCACTTGAAACTTTCTCTGTTCGAATCTCTCTGATTATGCATGATCAATGAAATTAAACCATGGATTCGTGACCTACGTGAGAAGACCTTCAATTTGGTATAAAATTTTGCTTGATTTGGTGGAGTTTTGGAACCTGAACTCCGGCCACCTCGCTGGAAAAGACGACCAAAGCTAGGGCTCCGGCGTATGGTTCAAACTCAGGTCAGCTCAGTTTGATTTGTTTGACTCGTTGACCAGGCTTGATGTGTGGTTGTGATTTGTTTGACTGGGTGATGTGGCTGAGTTGAATTCCACGTCAATTAGTGAAATGGTGCATTTAACATTGAGGATCAGCCTGATTTGGTTGGGCCTTGGCTGCTTTTGGCACCCCCTCTCTGATCCGGCCCAGTGATTTCCACGCTTTTACTTGCTATTTGCACCGTTGGCCTTTTTAGTTGTTTATTTTATTTCTTTTTAATTCTGTTTTCATTTTAAAGATCATTAAGGGTTCTCAAGACCATGGTTAGGGATAGGAGATGTTGGAGAAGATCATTGAGTGCTTTTGAGGACATTGGGGAGCTTATCTAAGTGGTTATATCATGTGCAAGAGGTTGCAGTCAAGGATTGTACACCTAAGGTTTCATCTGCTTAGTGCAAAGTCAACCGAGGACTTAAAGGAGTTTGAGACTTGGTTCCAAGTCATGGGAGTCACCGGAAGTCATGTAGAGACATCTAGTATGTCATTTCAAGTTCAAATCAAGGAGAATCAAGAGTTTGAGAAGTTACTAAATTAGGGTTTTAGAGGATGTCAGTGTAAAATCCCCTTCTTTAGGAGCTAACTTCAAAGACAATTTACCTCACGATACAAGTTGAATCCCATTTTCTTATAAACATGAAACTTGTGGGCGTATTCTAATGTTTCTTTTGAGTACTAGAACTCATCCATTGGGTTTTTCGAACTCAAGTTATGATGCCATCAAGTTATAGGTCTCAGATGAACATATTTTTCAGTCAACAAAAGTCAACTCATTTCCAAGACATTTTTGACCTAGCATCATGTTTCTCCTCAACTTTTGATGAACATGAAAGTTATTCCTCATGATCTTAGCTTTCCAAAAAGTCTTAGAAGTACTTCATATCATTTGTAGAACTCAACTTATGAAGCTTGCAAGGCAGGGGTATTTTGGGAAACTTTGATTATAGGTCATTTTGGTTATGGGTCATTTGCATACACTTGTGCACTTCAAATGAAACTTTCACCAACATGAAAGTTGTTCCAAATGGCCTTAATTCCATAATGGAAATCAATATTGGCATGAATTATGAATGTATATGGACATTGGTGAAGAATATTCAAGTAAAAATGAGCTTTAAATCATGACTTCAATTGATCAAGTGTTAGGACTTTTTCATACCATGTTTGTATTCAAAATGATTCACAATCTACCAAAAAACAAAATGCACAAATTTATTTTTGTTAATGAAGTGAAAAACACGTGGAAATGAAGGTTGATTCACAAAGAAGTTTCACATCCAAACTTACTAAATGGATCACAATCAAGCCCAATTCCAATCCATATGTGTAATTCAAAGTCTCAGCTAAAGAATGGAGCAAAATTCAAGTGTTTACACAACCATATTCACGTGTGCATGAGCACATGCCATTTTTGAGCATTTTTGCAAATCAGCCAAACCAAGCCTAATTGGGCCTCCAATTCATCAGATATCCATAATATATAAGTTCAAAATCAAGTTTGAGAGCTCAGAAGGTGAAATTCGTTGAGGGAGCTCAAATTTAAAGTTTGGAAAGTGAAGAGAAATTTGAAAATCGTAAATCAAGATCCAAGCCATTTCAAAGCAAATTGAAGCAATCTTCTTCTTCCTTGAGCTTAGTGGAGTGGATCTGCAACTTTTGAACCAAGAAATCAAGTTGTAGAAGCACCAACGGAGTGGCTCCGTTAGGTAATATTCAATTCCATATTTCTCTCATGTTAGGCACTGAATCTAGGTCATTATTGGTGCATCTCAAGTCCTACATCTTGTAGGCAATGTTTTACATCTTAATTGATATGTTTGATGAGTTTTACAGTTGAGCACTTGAAACTTTCTCTGTTCGAATCTCTCTGATTATGCATGATCAATGAAATTGAACCATGGATTCGTGACCTACGTGAGAAGACCTTCAATTTGGTATAAAATTTTGCTTGATTTGGTGGAGTTTTGGACCCTGAACTCCAGCCACCTCGCTGGAAAAGACGACCAAAGCTAGGGCTCCGGCGTCTGGTTCAAACTCAGGTCAGCTCAGTTTGATTTGTTTGACTCGTTGACCAGGCTTGATGTGTGGCTGTGATTTGTTTGACTGGGTGATGTGGTTGAGTTGAATTCCACGTCAATTACTGAAATGATGCATTTAACATTGAGGATCAGCCTGATTTGGTTGGGCCTTGGCTGCTTTTGGCACCCCCTCTCTGATCCGGCCCAGTGATTTCCACGCTTTTACTTGCTATTTGCACCGTTGGCCATTTTATTTGTTTATTTTATTTCTTTTTAATTATGTTTTCATTTTAAAGATCATCAAGGGTTCTCAAGACCATGGTTACGGATAGGAGATGTCGGAGAAGATCATTGAGTGCTTTTGAGGACATTGGGGAGCTTATTTAAGTGGTTATATCATGTGCAAGAGGTTGCAGTCAAGGATTGTACACCTAGGGTTTCATCTGCTTAGTGCAAAGTCAACCGAGGACTTAAAGGAGTTTGAGACTTGGTTCCAAGTCATTGGAGTCATGGGAAGTCATGTTGAGACATCTAGTATGTCATTTCAAGTTTCAATCAACGAGAAACAAGAGTTTGAGAACTGACTAAATTAGGGTTTTAGAGGATGTCAGTGTAAAATCCACTTCTTTAAGAGCTAACTTCAAAGACAGTTTACCTCACGATACAAGTTAAATATCATTTTATTATAAATATGAGACTTGTAGGGCATGTTCTAAGCTTTCGTTTTAGTACTAGAACTAATCCATTGGGTTTGTGGAACTCAAGTTATGATGCCATCAAGTTATAGGTCTCAGATGAACATATTTTTCAGTCAACAAAAGTCAACTCACTTCCAAGACATTTTTGACCTAGCAACATGTTTCTCCTCAACTTCTGATGAACATGAAAGTTATTCCTCATGATCTTAGCTTTCCAAAAATTCCTTGAAGTCCTTCATATCATTTGTGGAACTCAAGTTATGACGCTTGCAAGGCAGGGGTATTTTGGGAAACTTTGATTATAGGTTATTTTGGTTAAGGGTCATTTACATAAACTTGTGCACTTCAAATGAAACTTTCACCAACATGAAAGTTGCTCCAAATGAATTCAATTCCATCATAGAACTTAAGATCGGCATGAATTATGAATGGATATGGACATTGGTGAAGAATTATAAAGTAAAAATGAGCTTTAAATCAAGTTTTAGGACTTTTTCATACCATGTTTGTATTTAAAATGATTCACAATGTACCAACAAACAAAATGCAAAAATTTATTTTTGTGTATGAAATGAGAAACACGTGGAAATGAAGGTTGATTCACAAAGAAGTTTCACATCCATACTTCCTAAATGGATCACAATCAAGCCCAATTCTAATCCACATGTGTAATTCAAAGTCTTAGCTGAAGAATGAAGCAAAATTCAAGTGTGTACACAGCCATATTCACGTGTGCATGAGCACATGCCATTTTTAGTCATTTTTGCAAATCAGCCAAACCAAGCCTTATTGGGCCTCCAATTCATCATATATCCATAATATATAACTTCAAAATCAAGTTTGAGAGCTTAGAAGGTGAAATTCGTGGAGAAAGCTCAGATTTATATTTTGGAAAGTGAAGAGAAATTTGAAAATCGTGAATCAAGACCCAAGCCATTTCAAAGCAAATTGAAGCAATCTTCTTCTTCCTTGAGCTTAGTAGAGTGGATCTGCACCTTTTGAACCAAGGGATCAAGTTGTAAAAGCACCAACGGAGTGTCCCTGTTAGGTATTCTTCAATTCCATATTTCTCTCATGTTAGGCACTGAATCTAGGTCATTATTGGTGCATCTCAAGTCCTACATCTTGTAGGCACTGTTTGACATCTTAATTGCTATGTTTGATGAGTTTTACAGTTGAGCACTTGAAACTTTCTCCGTTTGAATCTCTTTGATTATGCATGATTAATGAAATTGAACCATGGATTCGTGACCTACGTGAGAAGACCTTCAATTTGGTATAAAATTTTGCTTGATTTGGTGGAGTTTTGGAACCTAAACTCCGGCCACCTCGCCGGAGAAGACGACCGGAGCTAGGGCTCCGGCCTCTGGTTCAAACTCAGGTCAGCTGAGTTGGATTTGTTTGACTCGTATACTAGGCTTGATGTGTGGCTGTGATTTGTTTGACTACGTGATGTGGCTGAGTTGAATTCCACGTCAATTAGTGAAACGATGTGTTTCACATTGAGGATCAGCCTGATTTGGTTTGGGCCTTGGCTGCTTTTGGCACCCCCTCTCTGATCCAGCCCAGTGATTTCCACGCTTTTACTTGCTATTTGCACCGTTGGCCTTTTTATTTGTTTATTTTATTTATTTTTAATTCTGTTTTCATTTTAAATTGTTAAAAATATCTCCAAGTGTCATAAAATTCCCTAAAAAATATTTTCTAATACTTAGGGTGTTAATTAATTTTTGATATTTTTTAATTTCATTTTCTTTTTATTTTTCAATTAAATTGGAATTTTACAAGTGGAGGTATTTTTAATGGTTTATTTTATTATTCATATATGTTTCATGATTGATTCTTGACCAATTTTAATCACATATGAATGAGACTTTTTCCTCATTTCATTGATGAGTTGAGAGGTCTCTGAGGATGGTTTTGGTCAATGTTTGAATTGTTTTTGGTTGACTTTTATGAGCTTCTTTTTGACCCTCGACAACCCTCCTTCAAAATGGGACACCCTAGTGGATCAATTCCTTTGGTGATGTTTTCAATGGACATTGGTTGTGTTGTTTTGGCGCCTGGTTGCCAACATCCTTATGTGCTTTTGGTATTTTATTTGGATTTATTTGAATCATTTTCCTGTTTTTGGTGTACCTTGTAAGTCAAGTTACTCCTAAGGATGGTTCACACACACACTTGACCTAGTTTTGATGGGAAATGACCCTTGTGGATCCCATATGCTTCTAACTCCTGTTGATTCATATTGTTAACATGTTGAAGTAGTTGGTTGTCAATATTTAGGTCATAAAGTTGTTTGGTTCATGTTGTGAGTTGCATTCTTTTTAGGCCTTCCATTTGGTTTCAAATGTTGAAAGTGTTTAGGACCTAGGTCCTTTACCATGCCTAATCTTGCAATGTGCTTTGTTGTGCTTCCTTATTTGCTTTGTGCACTCTTCTCCTCTTGTTCTCACCTCTATCCTAGGACCTTTGAGTCCCATTTAAGATGACTTGGTCCCTCCTTTGGAGGTACTTTGAGTTTGTCTTGAATGGTGATTCACTTTGAGAACTTTTGGTGTGTTTCTTTTACATGATCATTGTGATGCCTATGGTTGAGTTCTTTTTGTGTTGCTTGCTGACCAAGCCTTATCTCCCATCTTCATCTTGATCATGTATTCTCTTCTTTCTTGTTTGATTTGCCTTGGTTAGTGATTGATGTACAAGTGGTTGTAGGAATTCTATTTCTCCCACTTCATCTCACTTTTGGCTTGAACTTGTTTAAGTTCTTTGGTTTGCTTCCCTTGTTGGTTTTGCATCATCATCTTTGTATGCTTGAGGTTGAGATGTGCTTGTGGTGGCCACTGTCCCACACTTTGTTCCTCCCTCTTTTCTTAATCTTTGTTTGTGCATTACATGTTTGCATCTTCTTTATTCTTTCACTTATGCTTTCTTCTTCTTTCTTCTTTGCCATGCTCCCTTAGGACTTCTAATCTTTCTTGTTCAAGATTGATTATGATAGACATTAGGTAGCATTCCTTTTTCATCCCAATCATAGGTGCACTTTGCATGAGAACATTAGGTTGAGTCTTAGTCTCCCTTTTAGTGTGTCTTCCTCTTCTCATCTTCAAACTTCTTCAAGACACTTAATAATGGACAATGAATGTTGTATGCTATGAGCGTTAAGCAGTTGGGGAATGATGATTGGGGGGCCTCCTCTTAATTGTCTAGAGTGTTTAGCGTATGTCCTTTGGACGATATGCGACGCATTCGCTCCTAAGTCATAGTCTTTAGTGCAACATGAATTACAAATCAAATTCAATTCACTTCTTTCTTAAAAGACTTCAAAAACAAACATCAAATCTTTTTATCCTTCAGGATTAATTGGAAACCTTTTTCATAAAGAGAGTTTTGTTAACTATTGGTTCTACCTCAAACAGGTAACGCCTAAGTCTCCAATGGTCGAGCTGCATACACCTAACTGCTAGAACTAAGTTTTAACCCTACTCGGGTAAAACACTTGAACCAACCTGTGGTCGTGTCAGCCCAAACTACGTTTACTCTAATTTCTCGTACCAGACGAGGATACGTAGGCACATAACGGCGATGTCTTGGAGAGCAACCTTCCCCCACCTTCACCCTTAGTTTTCTGAACTACGTTGACTCTGACTTTCCCATGGCATGAGGGAGTACGTAGGCATAGAGCGGCGATGCTCTATCGAGTCTCTTTTCTTTTGTCCATGTGGCCTGTATCATAGATAGATAAACACCTTTTTAGATAGAAAACAAGTGTGGATCCCGTCGAGTACGACGGACGTGAGGGGTGCTAATACCTTCCCCTTGCGTAACCGACTCCCGAACTCAAGATTTGGCTGCGATGACCTGTCTTCTCCCTTTTTTTAGGTTTTCTCTGATTGTTTCCTTTCCCTCTTCTGGGATAAAAAATGAACGGTGGAAACTCTTCTAACCTTGTCGGCCCCTCTTCGTAGCGATGCAAAAATGTGGTATCCAGACCCTGACTGACAACAGTTTATTTACTCAAGCTCGTGCGATATCCAGACCCCGACTTCCACAAGTTTATTTTCTTTAGCCTGTGCGGTCTCCATACCCCGGCTTCCACTGATTTATTTTCTTTAGCCCGTGCAGTATCCAGACCTCGGATTCTACCTGTTTATTTTCTTTAGCCCGTGCGGTATCCAGACCCCGGCTGACACCAGTTTATTTGCTCACGTCCGTGAGGTATCCAGACCCCGGCTTCCACCGGTTTGTTTTCTTTAGCCCTTGCGGTATACAGACCCCGGCTTCCACCAGTTTATTTGCTCAAGCCCGTGCAGTATCCAGACCTTGACTTCCATGGGTTTATTTGCTCAAGCCCGTGCGGTGTCCAGACCTCGACTTCCACCGGTTTTATTTGCTCAAGCCCGTGAGGTATCCAGACCTCGACTTCCATGGGTTTATTTGCTCAAGCCCGTGCGATATCCAGACCCTAACTTCCACCGGTTTTATTTGCTCAAGCCCGTACGGTATCCAGACTCCGGCTTCCACCGGTTTATTTTCTTTAGCCCATGTGGTATCCAGACCCCGGCTTCCATCGGTTTATTTTCTTTAGCCCGTCTGGCATCCAAGCCCCGACTTCCACCAGTTTTATATTCTCAAGCCCGTGCGGTATCCAGACCCCGGCTTCTATCGGTTTATTTTCTCAAGCCCGAGCGGTATCCAGACCCGACTTCCCTCGGTTTATTTTCTTTAGCCCGTCTAGTATCCAGACCCCGACTTCCACTGGTTTTATTTACTCAAGCCCGTGCGGCATCCAGACTCCGCCTTCCACCGGTTTATTTTCTTTAGCCCATGTGGTATCCAAACCTCAGCTTCCATCGGTTTATTTTCTTTAGCCCGTCTGGTATCCAGGCCCCAACTTCCACCGGTTTATTTTCTTTAGCCCGTGCGGTATCTAGACTCTGGCTTCCACTGGTTTATTTTCTTTAGCTCGAGCGCTATCCAGACCCCGGCTTCCACAGGTTTATTTTCTTTAGCCCGTGCGGTACCATGACCTCAGCTTCCACCGGTTTATTTTCTGTAGCCCGTGCGGTATCCCGACCCCGGCTTCCACAGGTTTATTTTCTTTAGCCCGTGCAGTATCCAGACCACGGCTTTCGCCGGTTTATTTTCTTTAGCCCATGCGATATCCCGACACCGGCTTCCACCGGTTTATTTTCTTTAGCCCGTGCGATATCTAGACCCCGGGTGACACCGGTTTAATTCTTTAGCCCATGTGGTCTCAAGACCCCGGTTGACACCAAATTATTTGCTCATGCCCATGCGGTATCCAGACCACGGCTTCCACCGCTTTATTTACTTTAGCCCGTGCGGTATCCAGACCCCGGCTTCCACCAGTTTATTTGCTCAAGCCCATGCGATATCCAGACCCTGACTTCCACCGGTTTATTTGCTCAAGCCCGTGCGGTATCCAGACCCTGACCTCCACCGATTTTATTTTCTCAAGCCCGTGCAGTATCCAGACTCCGGCTTCCACCGGTTTATTTTTTTTAGCCCATATGGTATCTAGACCCCGACTTCCATCGGTTTATTTTCTTTAGCCCGTCCGGTATCCAGACACTGGCTTCCACCGATTTATTTTCTTTAGCCCGTTCGGTATTCATACCTCGGCTTCCACCAGTTTATTTTCTTTAGCCCGAGCGATATACAGACCCCGGCTTCCACGGGATTATTTTCTTTAGCCCGTGAGGTACTCAGACCTCGGCTTCCACCGGTTTATTTTCTTTAGCCCGTGCGGTATCCAAACCCCAGCTTCCACCGGTTTATTTTCTTTAGCTCAGGCAGTATCCATACCCCAGCTTCCACTGATTTATTTTCTTTAGCCCGTGCGGTATCCAGACCCCGGCTTCCACCGGTTTATTTTCTAAAGCCCGTGCTGTATCCAGACCCCGGCTTGCACCAGTTTATTTTCTTTAGCCCATGTGGTATCTAGACCCCAGCTTCCATCGGTTTATTTTCTTTAGTCTGTCCGGTATTCAGACATCGGCTTCCACCAGTTTATTTTCTTTAGCCCGTGCGGTATCTAGACCCCGACTTCCACCTGTTTATTTTCTTTAGCATGTGCGGTATCCAAACCCCGACTTCCACTGGTTTATTTTCTTTAGCCCATGCAGTATCCAGATACTGGCTTCCACCGGTTTATTTTCTTTAGCCCGTGCGGTACCTAGACCCCAGTAAACACCGATTTACTTCTTTAGCCCGTGCGGTATCCAGACCCCGACTGACACCAGTTTATTTGCTCAAGCCCGTGCGTTATCCAGACCCCGGCTTCCACCAGTTTATTTTCTTTAGCCCGTGCGGTATCCAGAACCCGGCTTCCACTGGTTTATTTTCTTTAGCCCGTGCGGTATCCAGACCCTGGCTTCCACCGGTTTATTTGCTCAAGCCCGTGCGGTATCCTGATCCCGACTTCCACCAGTTTTATTTGCTCAAGCCCGTGCGGTATCCAGACCCTGGGTTCCACCGATTTATTTTCTTTAGCCCGTGCGGTATCCAGACCCTGGCTTCCACCGGTTTATTTTCTTTAGCCCGTGCGGTATCCAGACCTTGGCTTCGACCGGTTTATTTTCTTTAGCCCGTGCGGTATCCAGACCCTGGCTTCCACAGGTTTATTTTCTTTAGCCTGTGCGTTATCCATACCCTGGTTTCCACTAGTTTATTTCTTTAGCTCGTGCGGTATCCAGACTCCGGCTGACACTGGTTTATTTCTTTAGCCCGTGTGGTATCCAGACTTCGGATGACACCACTTTATTTCTTTAGCTCGTGTGGTATCCAGACCCTGGCTGACACCTGTTTATTTCTTTAGCCTATGCGGTATCCAGACCCCGGCAGATGTTGGTTTATTTCATGAGCCTGTGCGATATATAGACCCTGGCGATTGTTGGTTTATTTTATGAGCCTGTGTGGTATCCATACCCCGACGAATATTGTTGTTTTTCTTGAGCCTGTGTGGTATCCAGACCGCGGCAAGAATCTCTGATGGATATGTTCATCTTGTCACATTCTCCCCAACAAAGTTTACTTATTCAAGTTTGTTCTTCCCCAGCGGATTTCTTCTTCCATATTGTGAATCGGCGAATTCTCTTATCAACTTCGTGTTGAGTCGGCCTTCGGGTTTGATGCCTGTTTTAATTAACGGATGCTTGCTTGGATTAGCAGATCTTCTCAACTTCGTGTTGAGCCGGGCTTCAGGTTCGATGCTTGTTTTATTTAATGGATGCTTGCTTGGATTAGCAGATATTCTAAACTTCGTGTTGAGTCGGTCTTTAGGTTTGATGCCTGTTTTAATTAACACATGCCTGCATGTTAGCAGATGTTTCCTCCGACTGCGTGTCGATGTTTTCTAATTGGTGGTTAGTTAGCTCATTTTCTTGCAGCTATCAAATGCAGTTTTCTCCGGTGATTCTATTCAGGTGGACCATTCTATAGTTCTATGTTACGGTTGGCAAACTTCTGGGTTCTTTTGTATTCAACCGCCTTTTACCTTGAATGTTTGAAAGTCGTTCGCTTTTCAATCCTTCAGATCCAAGTTGTTTGAATAGGGGCAGATGTTGTACCCTAAAATTTGACCAACCTTTTCTTTTTAACCTGGCTTTTTCTTTACAGTCACTTTGTGTCGCTACTGCGAAAATCGGCGCCGGCTTGACAGGAGAGTCGCCACCGTGCGTTATTTATCCCAACGGAGGGAAAGGAAACGCTCGAAGTAAACCTCGCAAAGACGGGGAAAGGTATGGTCATCGCAACCAAAACCTGGATTCGGGAGTCGGTTACGCAAGGGGAAGGTATTAGCACCCCTCACGTCCGTCGTACTCGACGGGATCCACGCTTGGTGTTTATAAGGAAAAGGGTGTGTTTATCTATCTACGCTAATGGTCGGTCTGAAAAAGAAAAGGAAAGGACAGGACTCGACAGAACATACGGTGTTCTGGGCCTACGTACTCCCTCGTGCAATGGGAAAGTCAGAGTCAACGTAGTTCGACTACCTACGTCTAAAAGGGGAAAAGGTTGCTCGCCAGGACATCGCGTCCTGTGCCTACGTACTTCCACACAGCATGGAAGATCAGAGCAAACGTAGTTCGACTAACTACGACTAATCTGGGGTTCTCACACAGCAGTGAGAAACTAAACTGGTTTCAAAGGTTCGGGAACCTACAACTACGATCTGGTCTCAAATGCACTCGGGCAAGAGAAAAGGGGTATCAATTAGTCGTCAGCGGAAAAGTCTCGATCGCACAGCCGCGAGAGAACAAAAGGTTAGTTGTTAGTGTGCTCGCTAGGATATCGCATCCTATGCCTACATATCCTCATCTGGTACGAGGAATCAGAGCAGCTGTAGTTCGGCTAACTACGACACAAGCTACTCAAAAGCTCCTACTGCTGAGAACGGGAAAAGACACCCTAAAACTATGACTAACGAGGGGAATCTACCTACTGTTATCATGCCTGGTTGACCATCCTAATGTCTATCATAACGACTCCGCAGCGGAGAAGTCAGAGCTCCTAGGGGATCATGGCAACAGGACTAAACGGCAAACAGGAATCAACTGCAAAGTAAAGAAATACTGGAAATATGCATGAATGCAATAACCAAACAAGCAAGGCACAGAGGCCGCAAACCACAGAGGTAAGGGATCTCAGCTCTACCAAATACCAACAAGCAAAGCCACTCAATAACAAACAAGCAGAAGGAGGACCACCTCAACTTCTCATGCACACAAAACCTACTTCTAAGATGCACCTAACTCAGAAGTATCTAGATGAACCCCTAAATCTAATGCAGCACAACACCACACAAGTCAAACAACACAAAGAGAAGGCTAGCTAACCTGCCAAACCTCTATCCAAAGCTTAAACAAAAAACCCTGAGCAGGACCCTTAAACAAACCTAAAACAAGCTTAATTTATTCCTGAACAAAAACTCTATGCAACACCTTAAGCAAATATCTAAACAAAACTCTAATCCAAAAACCCTAAGCAAGAGGAATCAATCCCAGTCTCCAAGCTTCAGAACAAGCTTACCAAAGAAAGGGAGCTAAGCAGACAAACTCATAGTGCCTTCCTCAGGAAAGTACCAGGAGGTTACCACTCAGGAATCATATCCTATGTGGCTCGACAACTGTGAACGGTTTACATTCCTCCTCAGGAGAAACTAAACTCACACGAAGGCTCCAGCATCATTGGATATTTGAGAAAGCCTATATGAACTAAGGGAACTAAGTGAACAGACCCATAGGACTTTCCTCAGGAAAGTACTAGGAGGCTGTCACTTAGGAATCGTATCCTATGTGGCTCAACAACTGTGATCAGTTTACGTTCCTCCTCAGGAGAAATTAAACTCACATGAAGGCTCCAACATCATTGGATACTTAAGAAATCCTAGATGAACTAGAGGAACTAAGTGAACAGACCCATAGGACCTTCCTCAGGAAAGTACTAGGAGGCTTCCACTTAGGAATCGTATCCCATGTGGCTCGACAACTGTGATCAGTTTACGTTCCTCCTTAGGAGAAACTAAACTCACATGGAGGCTCCAACATCATTGGATACTTAAGAAAGAGGTGAGAAGAAAGAATGAAAGTCATTCATAGTGCCTTCCTCAGGAAAGTACCATAAACTCCCTTCAAACTTCAGGATCTCGAACCTCACAAACAGGGAACAAGCTCCTAGACTAAGCCTCAATCCAATGCATCCTTGCAAGCTCCAACAGGACCTCATCCAGCCTCCATCTTCAAGAAGAAACCACAGATCACCAAACCACAAGAAACTATCTCTGAAGTTCAACCACAGTTGAACTTCAAAGTCATAAGCCATCAAGACTTCTCCTATCCTCAAGCTCAGACAAAAATAATAACAGAACACCCTACAAAAATCTATCAACAATCTAGGGGAAACCTACATGGCTCTATGATCCCAAGATCAAATCTCAAAGCCTAAGTCAACTTCTAAGACTACTAAACTATCCCTAATATATGAATGGTCAAGGGTTACCAACAAGTTATGGGGTCTCTATTCTCTAACCCTAAAACAATATCAATCAACCTCTAAAAAAATCTATGAAAAATCTATGAGGAACATGCATTAGTCTAGTACAACATACTAAAAAACTAGAGCAAAATTCATTACCAGATGAAAGAACTAAAATCAACAAGGCAGACATGCCACAAACCAATTATTCAATATCAATAACAACGCAAAAAATGCAATTAAAATGAAAATTCATGATTAAGCTAATGTTTTTGTACTATAAAATTCTACATTGAATTACGAGTCTACAGAAAAAAGAATGGAATTATTTGATCGAACCTACTATTTTTTATGAATTTTCTAATAACATGCATGAACTAAAAGATATTAAAAAAAGTCATTTAACTGGAAAATATGCTAAAAATATCAAACAAAATAAAATGGCATTTTTATTTTTATACAATTTTCTAGACATTATTATTGACCTATAGCAAAAAGAAGAATTAAAAAACATTGATTTTTCTATTTTATATGAATTATACAAGATGCAAGAAAATATTAAGGAAAATAAAATCACAAAATTGAAATAAAAGGGGAGGGGGTGCTGAAAGTAAGGACGCCTAGTTGTTTTATTGGATGGGCCAGGAGATGGGGGTGCGCGTCTTAATAAGCCCACATGAATCAGAAAATTCAGTTAAAAAATAAAGGAAAATGGAAAACTCGTGGGGTGCATTAAGCAAGTTTGTCATGTTATTCTTCCAAATGGGCTTACACACGGGGGTGTGTATAGCACTTGGGCTTAAGCCCAGACCAAAATCACTCTATCTCTCACACGCATGGGGGGTGAACGAGTAAACCAGGGGGTAAGCTTCAGCAAATGAGATTGGGCTTTGACCCAATCTGAAACCCTAGTCCAACTATCCAACGGACAAAACCCATCTCCTTCCCCCCAACCCTGATCACTGTTCATCCCCCAAACTAACCCTAGCCGTCTTCTTCGTTTTCCCCAAATCTCCCTTCTCTGAGAAAACCTCCCAAAACAACCACTCAAATTCTTCACGAATCTCAAACAAAAGCCATTACCCCACCCAAATCCACTCACCTGATCTAATCTCTAAACGAATCTAAAATGCAATCAAAACATCACAACTATCAACAAGAAAACCCCAACCAAAGCAAGAACGTGTACCTGGTTATGGAGCGCGAGTGAGTCTTGAAGCTTCTGGAATCTTCCAGCGAGAAGCTCGTGAGGCGTGTTGACGAGTTGGAAGATGTTCTGGGAAATCTTGAAGAATCTCTTGCAGATCGACAATCTGGACAATATTTGAAGATGATCTCGAAGGTTCGATGCGTGTATGAGCGTTCTTGAATCGTTCTGGAATTTGACGAAGGTTGATGGAGTTGCTTGGATGTTCCTGAAGATTGATGCGTGATGATTTCTGGAAATTTCTTTGTGAAGATCTTGGTAACTGCATGAACACGGTTGAAGAAGCTTGAAGTTTCTGGGGAATGTTGATGAAGGTCTATGAGTTTCTGGAAAACTCGTATGAATTTTCCGACGACATATGCTTTTTCCGGCGACCTGTGGATGGATGTGGACGGAGGAAGAAGGATGAAAATCAGAGGAGAAAAGAGACGGCAGGTGGATTCTGGGTAGAAAGCCAACTCCGGCGGGTGGTTGCGGCGGCCGGAAGGTGTTAGGGTGGCCGGCGGTGGGAGCTCACCGGATTTGCATGCCGGCCGGTGGGGTTTCAGGTGAAGGTTTGTGGTGGTGACAAGTGGTGAAGGTGCTGGCAGAGTGAGGGAGTCAGTGGGACGCGTGGCACGAGGAGAGAAGATGGGAGTTGTGAGGTGTCAGTGTGTGGTGGATTCAGAGTTGTGAGGTGGTTCGGTCCTTGCGTGGACGCGTGGCTTGTTTATATAGTGACAAGTGTCACTTTTTTGCTGAATTCTGGACAAAACAGATGGACTGAAAAAATGATGTGGGCCTCCAAAAAAATCCCCTCTGGGCCCATACGAAAATTAATAAAAAAACTCAAAACTGAATTAACAAAAATATTAAATCTAATTAACCTAATTAAGACTAATCCTAATTAACTAGTGACTAATCCTAATTGATTCAAACAAATTCAATTAACCTAATTAAACTCTGATTTAAATCTAAAAATGATTAAAATCTAATTAACTCCATATTAAACCAAAAATGATTAAAACTCTACTAATTTCTATAACATCTCTATTAAAATCCTATAAAAAAAATCTACCATTTATTTATAATATCCATTTAAAAGAAAAACTATATTAAAACAAACTTTATTTATTTCTATTTTAAAAAACTATTAAAGTTCCTATTAAAATGAAAGAAAAAATCTATATTCTTTTCTATATTATCTAAAGACAATTACAAACAATTTAAAAATCTATCATATTCTAAAAATGATAAAAAAACTACTAAATCTATTTAAAAAAAATTTATATAAAATTCTAAAAAGAGATTTAAACTATTTAAAAAAAGTAAAAATCTATTTAAATCCTAAAAAAAATCCTAAAGCCTATTTAAAATCCACAAAAAGCTATTAAACCCTAAAAAAATGCAAGCAACTGCAAATGACCACCACAAAAGAGCGCGCGAGACCAGATCGAATCGAACAGAGAACCCCGGGCATCAGAATATCCCAAAATCACTATGCAAGCTAAGAATCACCGAGGAGCGCACAATTTCCCGAAAATAACCCTGATGATCTAGACTGGATCTGCCATATCTAGTAAATGAAACTCAAGCTGTAACTCTGATATTCTCGGTCTGGGCACAAATATCATGCGTCTAATTTGCGAATATGAATTTAAACCACGAGTCAGATAGGAGAATCGGTTGGTCAAATTTTAAGGTGCAACACTTTGATCGTGTTTTAGATGATTCAAACCAGTTCAAATTTTGAGTTCCATGTCCAGATCGAGCGAAGTCGCTCTCTTTTTGGTGATTTAGTCCGTGCTGACAATTTTGGCGCATTTCGGTGTTCGCCCGTTTTTCCGTTTCGTTTTCCATGGCATTTTGTGATTTTATTACTATTTTTGCTTTATTTTTAATAGTTTTAGAATAGAATTTAAGTTTAGAATTTTTAATAGGGTTTATTAGAAATAGATTTAGAATTCGGATTTATTAGAAATATTTGTTTTTAGAAAATAGTTTTATTTAATAGAAATAGAAATTAGAATACAGTTTTATTATAATTGTTTTTAATAGAAATAGAACTTTTTAGTTTAGATTAGATTAATATTAAAATTAATTTAGAACTAGAGTTTTAGATTTTAATTAATTAATTAGTCTAAGTTAGATTATCATTAGTTAGATTTATTTAGAATATTTAAGCTAGAATTATTATTAGGATTAGATTAGAGTTCAAATTAATTAAGCTTTAGTTTTTATTATTTAATTTAGATTTGCTTTTGTTTTAATCTTGAGTTAATTGGTACAACATTATTAGAATCTCAGCATCATTAGCATAGATTTAATCGGTTAATTAATCATCAGCAATTGCACATGGCATTGCCACGTGTCGTCCTCCTATATATACATGCACTGTTGATTGTCTCCCTCCACACACACACAGAACCCTAGGAGCAGCCGCTCCTGTTCATCATTCTCAAATCCCAGAAACACTAAAAAATGCAGCGCCTACTGTTCACCTTCCTCACTTCCGTTTTCTATTCGCCGAAACCTCCATCAAATTTTAACCAAGAAAACACCCACAACCTTCATCCTCTCATGCAAAACCCAGCAACAGCCATAGAACTTCAAACCTCCTCCATCTTCTTCAGCTTCAACAACAAACCTTCCAAACACACTCCATTAAACCTCCTTCCATCATCAATCTATCACCTTCTTCACCAAAACTTCAAAACCCATTAACCATCTTCCTTAATCTCCTTCAACCAGACTCAAAACCTCACATAAAACCGTCACTCCTTCGACCCATTTTTGAATCTTCAAAGACCTAAATCTCCACAACTTCATCAACAACCCACAACCATAACCCATTAACCCGTTTCCACCTTCACTTGAAATTCTCATCTTCAACAATTTCATCGCGACCCATATTCAACCACGCACATCAAACATCTAAACCCATTCAAACTCCATGAAAACATCTGAACCATCCTCTTCCAACTCAAACCCAAATCCTATACACAAATTGAAAATCATCCACCATCATCGAAATCTTCTACGACCAATCTTCATCATCCTCTTCAAACCACTTCATCTTCTTCCAACATTAAACTTGCGCGACCCACACCCATTCACCCACTTCACAATATTTTCTTCTTCAAACCAACAAAATCTTTCAGCTAAAACCAGAAACACCATCAAAAACTCATCGTAACCCATACCCTCAACAAACCCTTCGAAAATCCATAAACAAACCTCAACAAAGCCAACAAGCAGAATGAGAATCTGGGTCACGCGCAAGGATGAGGGCGAGGTAGAGCAGTTGTTGTTTCGTGAGAAAGAAAGAGTGGTAACAGTTTGAGAGAGAATTTGATTTAAGTTTAGGGATTTGGATATGGGATTGTGTTTAGAAATTAGAAGAAAAAGTCTGCAGCTGTTGTTGGGTCGTGAATTCCGTATCCTTTTCTTGGATCGTACCCCCTGTTTCTGTTTTTATTCCCCTTTCTCCATTTTAATGTAATTTTTTTTAGTCTTTTATTAGATTTATAATAATATTTTGTAAATTATAGATATTAGTTTTTAGTATTTTCTGCTTAAACTTTTAAAAGTTTTATATATATTTTCTATGTAGATTTTCTAGAATTTCATATTTATTTTTCGAAAATTTATTTTCTATTATTTTCCTTAGAAGTTAGTTTTTAAAGTTTTTATTGTTATTTGAGGATTTATCTTTGTATTTCCTCTTTTTGGGTTTATGACGAGACTTCCGTAATTCGTTACCAGTCAAACTATTGATTAATAATGTTGGATCTGAGACCACCTCCTTTCTCTCCTCATTTTCTTCTTCTTTTTGATTTTATTTTGACTTGCCTTGGATCGATGAAGTCTTGTATGCATAAGCGTCGGATTTATCGGAGTCGATAACCTTCCCGATTTCAAATCTATGGAAAATGATCATTTGGGTCATTTTCTTTACTTTGGGATCGCTATAGGATACCTTCGATTAATCGACATTATGTTTGCGATTAAGACGAGATCCCACTTCTTTTGGTCCGTGCGACACGATTCAATTAAAGAATGATCCTCAATATCATTTCTCTATCTTGTCCTTAGCACAGATATCAATTACGCGACCTCCTATAGTTTGACTTCCATCATAAGTCAAACTATGATGGTTTAGCGTCACATTGGTCCCGATTCGATTTTAAAACATCATCACCAAGGATCAAAGAGGAGATTAGAAGCTTGGAAATGAAGCTTGCATGCAATTTTAAGGGTCAACGGAACCACTCCGTTCGGTAACTTTCCTTACTTCAATCTTTTAATCAACCGTGATGAGTGTTGTGAGTTGTTAGCGTTAGATACGTAGGAAATGATGAGTGGGGAGCCTCTTCTTATTCGTCTAGAGTGTTTAGCATATGCCCTTTAGGCAATATGCGACGCATTCGCTCCTACGTCTTAGGATTTAGCGTAGTGCGTCCCTAACCAATCCAGATTCCTTCCCGTTTAGGCGTTCCAGGCCTAGGACCCTTTCTCTCGCATTCGTGCGATCAAGATCCTTTTTATCTCGCATACGTGCGATCGAGACCCGTTTTTTTCCGTAGTTAGCTGAACTACGGATGCTCTGATTTCTCATACCCGTTGAGAATACGTAGGCACAGGATTGGGATGATCCTGGCGAGCACTCTTCTCCCCTTATCTTGCCCCCGTGCGATTGAGACTCCTTTTCTCTCGCATCCTTGCGATCGAGACCCCTTTTCTCTCGCCTCCATGCGATCGAGACTCCTTTTCTCTCGCATCCTTGCGATTGAGACCGCTTTTCTCTCGTCCCCGTGCGATCGAGAATACCACATTTTCCCGTAGTTGGCCGAACTACGGCTGCTCTGATTTCTCATATTTGTTGAGAATGCATAGGCATAGGATTGCAATAATCTTAGCGAGCACTTTTCTTTTTTCCCACCTGTAGGCTCCTATACCTTTTAACCCAGGACATGCTACGTCCGTTCTATCACAAACAGGTAACGCCTAAGTCTCCAATGGTCGAGCAGCAATACACCTAACTGCTAGAATTCGTACGCTAGTATCGTCTACCCGGACCCTTTTCTCTCGCCCCTGTGCGATCGAGAACACCCTTTACCCGTAGTTAGCCTGAACTATGTTTTGCTCTGATTTCTCATACCAGATGATAATACGTAGGCACAAGACGCGATGTCTTGGCGAGCAACCTCCCCCATAGTTTTCCGAACTACGTTGACTCTGACTTTCCCATTGCACGAGGGAATACGTAGGCATAGAGCAGCGATGCTCTATCGAGTCTCTTTTCTTTTCTTTTGTCCCTGTGAGCCATCCTTTTGATAGATTAACACCCTTAGATAAACAACAATCGTGGATCTTGTTGAGTACAACGAAAGTGAGGGGTGCTCATACCTTCCCCTTGCGTAACCGACTCCCGAACCCAAGATTTGGTTGTGATGACCTGTCTTTTCCCTTTTTCGTAGGTTTTCTATGATCATTTCCTTTCCCTCTCTTTGCGATAAATAACTAACGGTGGCGACTCTTCTGTCTTTTCCGGCGCCCCTTTTTGCAGCAATGTGACACAAATCATTATAGTTCCTCATGGGAATTCATCATGCAATCATGTATTAATCACATATAAATCACAATTATACTCATGGTAATTCATCATACATTCATTAAATCACATAGGAATCATAGTTATACTCATGTTAATTCATCATACATTCATTTAATCACATAGGAATCATAGTTATACTCATGTTAATTCATCATACATTCATTTAATCACATAGAAATCACAGTTACACTCATGGTAATTCACCCAGAAAATCACAACATCGAAGCATCAAGACATCACTTAACTAGAACATAATTGACTTCCCAAACATATTAGATATAAAAATATTGGGAAACCGACTCTCTTATCTATACCAAGTTATATCCTTGTTCATTAGTTTTCCAACGCTTCAAACGGGGACCAAAATAGACTTACGAATCAAAAGTTACGTCTAAAACGATTTCAACCGAAAACATGAACAGTCGTAACAGACAACATGCAGAATTTTCTGCGTTTTTCACTGTTGGAGGCCTTCCGGACCTCGGAATTTGATTCCGTAAAAACCCAAACTCTCAGAAAATTACAACCTATTCTACATTATAATTATCTCAAGTAAATTTACAACTCATTCAACATTGTAATTATCTCAAGTAAATTTACAATTTTAACACAATTAAACCATCTAATCATTGTTTTAAAATTATGCCTAAAACCTTTAAAATTAAGGGATATAGGTTCAATTCCATATCATATTTACACCTCTAATTCCCATAATTTCCTTACAACTAAACCACAGTCATTAGAGTACTCACTATCTAGTTACCCTACAGGGTTAAAACCTCAACAACAGATTTTGGCCACGAAGGCCTAATTTCCTTTACTCTCAAATCAACCTCAAATCTATCAGACCATCAGTTCAAATCCCTATACAATTAAAACCTTAATAATAGATTTTTCCCGTGAAGTTCTACTATGCAAATCAACCTCAAACCTATCAGACCATCAGTTCAAACCCCTATACGGTTAAAACCTCAATAATATATTTTGGCCATGAAGGTCTAACTTCCTTTATCTCAAATCAGCCACAAACACTTTAAACCCTTAAATCATCTTTAAACAAATTGAATCACATATTGAAAACAATGAAGGCAATACTCCTCATACCTTAACTGTCGACTCTAAGCCTTTCTCCTTGATTATTGGAAACCTCGCGAAGCTTTTGCCTCAATCCTCTTCCTCAGAGATCTGACCTCTATTTCTTCACTTTTCACGGTCTAACAAGAATTAATCCTAATTCCCTCAAAATTCCTTTTGTTAAACCTAACTTTGGGCCTTAAAATTAAGCTTTCCAACTTCACCCTCACTAACTCCTCCTCAAATGTCCATTTTTCCCTTAATTCACTTATATTTATTTAAATTAATAATAATACCAATATATTCATATTATATATTACTATTTAAATGAATAACTCAAAATCCATAATTCTCAATACTTCATACCAACCACCACAAATCACCAAAAATACAAATATTCATATTTAATTATCTCAAGGAAACAGAGTCAGATACGACTCCTTTATTTAATCCTCATGCTCCCAAGCCCAACTTTCTCCAGCTAGTCCTCCCAAAACTACCTTTACCAAGGAAATCTCTTTACTCCGCAGTTGCTTCACTTCTCATTTATCAATCCGTACTGGCAATCCCTCAACAGTCAAATTATCTCTCACTTATACATCATCCATCTGAATCACATGTGACAAATCTGGAATGTACTTCCTCAACTGAGACACATGAAACACATCATGCAAATTCGCAAGCGACGGTGGTAAAGTAGTCTGACATGCTACTTCTCCTACGCTTTTGCTGCACCACTCTGATACGGACCAACAAAATATGGTGTGAGCTTTATGGACTTCAAAGCTGGGTCAACACTAGTTACCAGCGTAACTCTCAAAAGCATGTGATCTCCCTCTTAGAATTCCAGTGCTTTCCTCCTCTTATCATGGTAACTTTTCTGACGACTCTGCAACGCTTTCATCTTTTCTTGGATTATCATGATCTTTTTAGTCGTCCCTTGCACAATCTAAGGTCCGAGTACAACACTCTCGCCTGATTCATACCAACACAAAAGAGTCCTACATCTCCTACCATACAATGCCTCATACGATGCCATTCCAATACTAGAATGATAACTGTTGTCGTAGGTAAACTCACTCAACGACAAATGATTACCCCGTGATCCACCTTGACCTAATACCCAAGCTCTCAACAAATCCTCTAAAGACTAGATAGTTCTCTCTATCAGTCCATCCGTCTGCGGATGATAGATAGAACTCAACCTCAACTTAGTACCCAAAGCTGTCTGCAAACTCTCCCAGAACCTCGACGTAAATCTCGGATCTCTATCTGACACAATACTCGACGGTATCTCATGCAACTTCATAATTTCCTTAATATACATCTCAACTAGCTTCAACATAGAACGATTAATGCTCATTGGTAAGAAATGAGCTGATTTAGTCAATCTATCCATAATCACCTAATTAAAATCATTCCCCCTCACAGTCTTCGGCAAACCCGACATAAAATTCATGGAAATACTATCCCATTTCCACTCTGGAATATTCAACTATTGCATCAGACCCAACGGTATTTGATGTTCAATCTTCGACTTCTAACAAGTCTAACCAGCATACACAAACTCACCACTTCGTTCTTCATCCCTGGCCACCAAAACAATTTCCTCAAATCCTGGTACATCTTCGTATCACAGAGATGGATACTCAATCTACTTTGATGTCCTTCCTCAAAAACACTCATATCCAACTCAACAATATCTGGAACACAAACTCTATCATGACATCTCATGATACCATTTTCATTAATTCGAAAATCATCTCTTCGACTTTGATCCATCAAATTCAACCGATCTAGCAACCCAAATCAGATTTCTGACCTCCTCGAATCTCATCAAGAATACCACTAGTAAGCTTCAACATACCAAGCTTAACTCCATATGAAGACTCTTCACAAACCAAACTCATATCACGAAATCGCCCAATCAGTTCTAACTCTCTTACCATCATCATCGGTATATGCAAAAATTTCCAAATCAATGCATCAGCTACCACGTTTGCTTTACCCGAATGGTAATTCAAACCAAAACCATAATCCTTCAGAAGTCCCAATCATCTTTTCTGCCTTACATTCAATTCTTTCTAATCAAAGAAATACTTCAAACTCTTATGACCACTAAACACCTCAAATCTCGAACCAAACAAATAGTGCCTCCAAAGCTTCGACACAAACACAACAACAACCAACTCTAAATCATGCGTTAGATAATTCCTCTCATGCACTTTAAGTTTCCTTGGAGCATAAGATAAAACTTATTGATGTTGCGTTAATACACCTCCCCATCCCATCAACGAAGCATCACAATATACAACAATTGTTCTGCCGGATTCGGCAAAATCAAAACATGAGCTATTGTCAGCCTCCTCAAAAGCTCTTGAAACTTTCTTCACACTTTGCATCCAAGACAAAAGCTTGAACCTTACTGGTCCACTGCGTCATTGGCAAAGATAGCTTGAAAAAATCCTTCAATGAATTTTCGATAATAATCTGCTAGCCCAATAATACTTATAATCTCAAAAACAGGTTTTGGAGCTTCCCATTGCGATACAACTTCGACCTTCGACATATCAACCACAATAACTTTACTCGAGATCACATGACCAAGGAAACTCACTTCCTTTAACCAAAACTCACTCTTTGACAGTTTTGCATACAACTGCTTCTCTTTCAACGCTGATAACACAATTTTTAACTGCTCAGCATGATCATCTTTACTCTTCGAATATATCAAAATATCATCAATGAACATAACCACAAACGTGTCCGAATAAGGATGGAAAATCATGTTTGTATACTTCATAAATACACATGGTGCATTAGTCACACCAAATGGCATCACAGAATACTCATAATGTTCATACCTCGTCCTAAAAGTAATCTTCTGAATATCTTTAGCCTTCACACAGATCTGATGATATTCATATCTCAAATCTATCTTATCGAACACACTTGCAACAACCAACTGATCCATCAAATTATCAATCCTTGAAAATGGACACTTATTCTTGATAGTCACCTTGTTCAATTGTCTATAGTCCACACACAACCTCATAGAACCTTCTTTCTTCTTAACTAACAAAGTTGGTGCACCCCACGGTGATACACTCGGACAAAAGAACCTCTCCTCAAGTAGATCTTCAAGTTGATTCTTTAACTTCTTCATTCCGGTGTGGACATAGGATATGAGGCCATCGCTACCAACTAGTTCCAAGAACTAGGTCGATCGTAAACTCCACTTCACATTCCGGCGATAAATCACTTATCTCATCAGGAAAAACTTCTGGACAATCACAATTAATTGGTAAACCACCAACATCCCCACTTTCATTAACACAAAGTTTCCATCAAAACAAACATCTCAGCACCATCCTGCACTGACTCATCAAAACAATCTGTAAGCACTTAGCTTAACTCAAAACAATTCACTGTACACGCCATCTAAGCTTCCAAGATATGTCTATCCCATCCAACATGGCTCCGTCTATTATCAACAAGAGATTAAGGGTGATCAGTTCCTAAATTTGTCAAAAGACAGCCGAAAATCATGATGGGGCATAAACCATCTTTACCAAACTATAAGAGCGTTCATTGACACACTAAGCCACCACCCCACATTCGAAGCATCCTGGAGAAGCACAAGCTTCTCCCTCACTTGTTTCATTCCCACTTCTGCAGACAAAGGTTAGAAAGCGAACGTGTATCGACAGTGTTTTCACACACATGTCGCATACTAGGGAACAAATAACATTAGACAACTTGGCCGGACGGACATACCAGGCTCTGATACCACTAATGTAACACTCTTTTCTACCCCACAAATAATGGCAAATCAGTCATATTTATCTAAGTAAAATATTGAACACAATAAAATCATCTCAAAAGGGCCCACATTTCTCAATAATTCAAATATAGTCAATGCTCCATAAACAACGAGTTTTCTTAAAATTACTCAAAATATTACTCAAAAGTGCACAAATGGCAGCGGAACTTAGAAAGGAAAATCCAAAGTTTTCCTTTCACCACAAGAAAATCAATATAACAAAAACACAATAAAACATGGTTTAACTCAAATACCCCAACCCGATGTTACACTATCAGAGTAAGACCCTCTAAGTTAACCAAAATGGCCAACAACTCAAAACTCCAAAAAGATCATCGACGACATCCACAGCTAAACTTGATCACCTGCACGTTACCCACGTGGAGGTAACATTCAAAGGGTGAGTAAAATGATTCACAATAATCAATATAGGAATCAATATATGAAACAGTTTCATTTTCATATTCAAAATCATCATAATCATCAAGGAACATCAAAGATCACAACATTATAAATTACACCAAATTGTCACATAAATGCAAATGCAACAAGACTCATGCATGTAATACCAATCATCACAGCTCGATGGACACTGGGCCATCAACCCTCCATAGATCCACAACAGTAGGATCGATTCTATACAAGAACTAGAGCACATCAAAATATCTCACATCCGCACAATGGGATTGAAGCCAAAGAAATCAAGGTCTTGAACCGAAGTCCGGATGCAGATGAATGCATGATGCACACGTCAATATAATCCTCATAATAATCTCATTACGTGCATCGTCATTCATCAAAATAATCATAAGAATCACGTCATCATAGAATCATCAAAACTCATAGAATCAACATCACAAATCATCACAGTTCCTCATGGGAATTCATCATGCAATCATGTATTAATCACATATAAATCACAGTTATACTCATGGTAATTCATCATACGTACATTTAATAACATAGGAATCACAGTAATACTCACGATAATTTACCATACATTCATTTAATCACATAGGAGTCACATTTACACACATGGTAATTCACCCAGAAAATCACAACATCAAAGCATCAAGACATCACTGAACCAGAACATAATTGACTTACCAAACATATTAGATATAAAAGTATTGGGAAACCAATTCTCTTATTTATACCATGTGATAGCCCTGTTCATTAGCTTTCCAACGCTTCAAACGGGGACCAAAACGGCCTTACGGATCAAAAGTTACGTCTAAAACGATTTCGGCCGAAAACATGAATAGTCGTGACGGACAACATGCAGAGTTTTCTGCGTTTTTCACCGTTGGAGGCCTTCCGGACCACCGATTTCGATTCTGTAAAAACCCAAACTCTCAGAAAATTACAACCCATTCAACACTGTAATTATCTCAAGTAAATTTACAACCCATTCAACACTGTAATTATCTTAAGTAAATTTACAATTTTAACACAATTAAACCATCTAATCATTGTTTTAAGATTATGCCTAAAACCTATAAAATTAAGGGATATGGTTTCAATCCTGTATCATATTTACGCCTCTAATTACCATAATTTCCTTACAACTACACCAAGTTCATTAGATTACTCACTATCTAATTACTCTACAGGGTTAAAACCTCAACAATAGATTTTGGCGACGAAGGCTTAATTTCTTTTACTCTCAAATCAACCTCAAACCTATCAAAACATCAGTTCAAATTCCTATATGGTTAAAACCTCAAACTCAAATCGACCTCAAACCTATCAAACCATCAGTTCAAACCCCTATACGGTTAAAACTTCAATAATATATTTTGGCAATGAAGGCCTAACTTCCTTTATCTCAAATCAGCCTCAAACTCTTTAAACCCTTAAATAAGCTTTAAATAAATTGAATCACATATCGAAAACAATGAAAGCAATACTCCCCATACATTAATTATCGACTTTAATCCTTTCTCCTTGATTCTTGGAAACCTCGCAAAGTTTTTGCCTCAATCCTCTTTCTCAGAGCTCTGATCTCTATTTATTCCCTTTGCACGGTCTAACAAGAATTAATCCTAATTCCCTCAAAAATCTTTTTTGTTAAACCTAACTTTGGGCCTTAAAATTGGGCTTTCCAACTTCACCCTCACTAACTCCTCCTCAAATGTCCACTTTTCCCTTAATTCACTTATATTTATTTAAATTAACAATAATGCCAATATATTCATATTATATACTATTATTTAAATAAATAACTCAAAATCGATAATTCTCAATACTTCATACCAACCACCGCAAATCACCAAAAATACAAATATTCATATTTAAATCAATTAAATAAATATTCTAATAAATTTGGGATGTGATAGAAGTCGTGTATAAGGCCAGAGACTCGGGGGACCAAGAGAGTTCCAGAGCTTCGATGAAAGACGAAGCAGAAACCTCCAGGCGGGACAGAGATAGGCAATGAGACGACCGTCCCCGTGATCATAAAGGGCCTGAAGGTCGATTCACTAAATATACCC
Source organism: Lathyrus sativus (assembly GCA_963859935.3). Classification (NCBI taxonomy): domain Eukaryota; kingdom Viridiplantae; phylum Streptophyta; class Magnoliopsida; order Fabales; family Fabaceae; genus Lathyrus; species Lathyrus sativus. The sequence goes on along the minus strand of OZ012738.1, from coordinate 443,953,593 downwards.
TGTTGACCACTCCCCGCGAGCATACCCTGTCCAAATGTATCAATGCCGAATTCAAGCAAGTAGGCATGCGATTCCCCAAGCCAACAGGTTCGAAGAGCAACACCGACCGAAGCAAATACTATCGCTTCTGTAGCACCCCCAAAATTTGCCTCATCGTTTCTTTGTGTATTGACTTATATTTCTCTGCATTTCGCATTTCCGCATATCATATAGTTGGCTCTTGAGGCATGGGATCAAGGTGTTTTTGTGGCCCAGGATTCCCTTTTGTTGCAAGAGTTCGAATAATGAGCATCAGAGGCTCCGACATATATTTTGCCTAGCAATCGAGCGGTAGATTTTATTTTATTCAGCAGGTTATTTTTAGCTTAGGAGACGATGTACATGTTATCTCAGGCATTCTCATGGTTATAATATCCAAGGGCAAGTTTCAGAGGCTTAACGGAGCTTTGAACAAGTGGCAACGGGAGATTATACAGGATTCCCTCCATTTGGCGCCAATGTGGGCATTTTTTAATGTGGTAACCGGTTACCACACATGGGTAATCGGTTACCCTGGGCGAAATTTGCCAAGAAATTTGAATTTTCAGCATTGCAATTTTTTCAATCATTTTCAACCATTGATTTCACATTATCATCATTAGAAAGATCTAGAATTGTTTCAATTTTCATTATTTCCCTTCAAATTTCAAACACTCCATTCCTAATTCCACTCCTAATTTCCATTTCAAATACTAATCCATATTTCAAACCATATCTTGATTCCTAACCTAGAGCTTATTTAAGTGAATTTGCTCCAAACCTCACTCATTGACACCATTTCACTCTCATTTTTCATCTCAATTTCAAAAAATTTCTCTCAACTTTTTCACTCCCAAAACCTGCATTTAAGCTCTTTCCACTTGAGTTCATTGATTCTTCATTGGAATCCTTGAACTCTAGAGCTAAACCTCCATCATTCATCTCCATTATCTCCAATTCATCACTCAATTTTCGTTTGAATTGAGATCTGAATTTGGAAGCTAGATTTGAAGTGCTTTTGGATGAATCTTGGCTTGATTTTACTTGTTCTTCACTTCTACTATAAGGAAGCTCTTGGATCTTGAAGATTCTCTGGGTTTCTAGCTTGGATCTGTTAGTTTCAAGTAAATCAACACTTACCAAAGCAAATCTCAGCTTTGAAGGTTGGTGAATTCTATATCCAATTATGTTTTGAGCTTATTTGCATAATCACAACGTAGATCCATGTCTTTTGATGCATTTTGGTCCATTTTGATGATTTTGATCTTTTTTATTTTTGATCTCAATGTTTGATTATGTTTACATGACGTTTGATCACTGATTTTTGATGATAAATTTGTGCATATTTGATTACATGTTCATGTGAGTGATTGGATAAGTTGTTTGCTGCTGAAAACTGATTTTGGAAGCTGTTTTTCTGTTTCTGTCTTAGTGGTAACCGGTTACCATTAGTAGGTAACTGATTACCCTGCACAAATTTCTCGTTTTTAAGCATTTTTTCAACAGGTTTTGGTAACTGACTGCCACTGAGGCAGAATGTGTGTTTCTTGCATTTTCTTGTTTGTTTGGGTTCCTTTTCACATATGAACTTCACGGATTGATGTAATGCATTTATGTGGATTGTTTTTGACATATTTCGTCATTCTTGAATTTTTGATTTGGATTCTTCAATGCGTAACTTCCGATTTCCGTTTGAATGTTAAAATTGCTCATGTTGCTTAATGGATGCAATGATCATTTGACTTGTTTGCTTATAGCATGATTAATTGGTTATCATTGTTGATTTGTCTTGATGGATGTTTGATGCATGTTTGCATTTGTTTCCGATTCCGCTTTGTTGCATGCTTGTTTGATCGTTCGATCATTCAATTTGAATTGAAAAACATGATGATCTTTTTTATTCTCAATGATACAATTTTGTTGATCAATTATGTTTGATTGTTGAAGCATGTTCACTTGCATGATATCTATCCATGATTGGTGTTTGCTTATATTTGACTGCATTAAATCATGCTTGCTGCCCCCGTTTTCACATTTGTGTTTGTTTTGAATTATGCATACTGTCTTTGCTTGCTTGCTTGTTGTCTGCCTTTTTACACCTACTTTTGTGTTGAAACATGTGTTGTTATAGGTTGTCTTGCTTGTGTGCTGGATTTTGTTGTTGTCTTGTGCAGGAGGCACTGTTGTAGCTGCTGTTTTTGCCTTGTTTCTTTGCTTTTTGCCTTGCCTTTGCATGTTCCCTTAGGTTTCTTATTCCAATTTAATTTCTGATTAAATTTGGAGTAAGATAGACATTAGGATGACAATCCGAGCATGGTAACAAGTAGGCTAGTCCCTTTTAACCTCAACCTTAGGTCCATTTTTTGAATGCTAACATTAGGATAGAATCTCCTTTCGCATCCCAACTTTAGGACCACTTTGCATGACAACATGAGGGTCGAGTTTCCCTTAGACCTTTCGTGCGTCTCTCTTCTCATCAAAAAACAAATTCTAACTCATCTAATAAATACGATGAACATTGTGTGTCACGAGCCTTAAGCACATGGGAAATTATGAGTGAGGGGTCTCCTCTCGCTTGTCTAGAGTGTTTAGTGTACGTCCCCTCTTGGGGCGATATGCGACACACTTTCTCCCATGTCATAGTCTTTAGTGCAACGTGAATCACAAAGCAAAATAATTCACTTCACTAAAACTCATCAACAAAATTAAACCCTTTATCCTTCGGGATTTGTGTTTCAAACTCATTTTCAGAAAAGAGTACGTTACTTTTCCGTTCTACCGCAAACAGGAATCAACCCTAATTGTTGGAATGGGAACTTAACGTCGCTCATAAAAAACACTTAACCAACATGTGGTTTCCTCTTTACCCGAACTATGTTAGCTCTTATTTCTCATACCAGATGAGGATACGTAAGCATAAGACAGTGATGTCTTGGCGAGCAACCTTCCCCATTACCAGTAGTTTTTCGAACTACGTTGACTCTGACTTTCCCATTGCACGAGGGAATGCGTAGGCATAAGGCGGTGATGTCCTATGGAGTCTCTTTCTTTTTCTTTTGTTCACGTTTCCAATTAGAAGTAGCTTATAGATAAACACACGCTTTGATTAGACAACAAGTGTGGATCCCGTTGAGTACAACGGACGTGAGGGGAGCTAATACCTTCCCCTTGTGTAACTGACTCCCGAATCAAAGATTTGGTTGCAATGACCTTGTCTTCTCCTTTCTTTTAGGTTTTCTTTGATCGTTTCCTTTCCCTCTTTTTGGGATAAATAACGTTTCGTGGCGACTCTTCTATTTTTTCGCCGGGTGTTTTTCGTAGTTGTGATAGCTTCCACCGCAACCATGACCACAAAATAGAAGAATGCGTCCACCTGAAAGACGCCATAGAAATCCTCATCAAAAGAAGGCCACCTGAAGCAATACACAAAGAGAGGAGAAGCCACCCGAGGAGAAATGTTGGAGTCTAAGAAAGTAGATACAAGAGCTTTGTCTTCTAGCCCTCCCCCGCTGGTTGCCATGTCTGTCTCCCGACGAGAGGACTTTTTCATCCCTACCGGTCTCGAGGAGTCTGCATATTTTTCTACGCACACCCCTGGGAGGCCTTCCCCGACACAATGGTTATCTGCTGCGGTAGATACAACGAACTCACAGTAGGATCAGTAAAGAGAAAATTCGACCAACTGATCGACTGTAGTCCAGATCGTCTGTCAACACTCAAAAAATTCTGAGGGTGGTCCCACCCAATCACTTTCTACCGTGAAGAGCTCCCCGGAGGCTCCCCCAACTCTCACATCCCTCTTTTCATTAGAGCCAGGTTAACCAACACCGACGTCCACCAAATCCTTGTTGATCAAGGTATCTCGGTGGACATCATGTACACTAGTCTATTCCGCACCTTCAAACTCGACTAGAAGAACCTGTCCTCATATGTAGATTCAGATTTGTAAGGATTCAACACGGCCACTGCTAGACCATAGGGATACGTGAAGCTCCAACTTATGTTCAGGGAGGAAGACGCTTCCAAAACAATTAAGACTTAGTTCTTAGTCATAGACTACCCCTCACTATACTAATGCATCTTGGAGAGGCTAAGACTTGCCAAACTAATCGTTGTTCCATCCACAGTTCATCTTAAGATGAAGTATTATACTCTAAAGGGGTATGTCGCCACTCTGCACGGGGACATCGAGGCTGCAAGACGATGCTTCAAGGTGGCTACCAATGGTCAGAGTTCAATCAATGCAGCATTGTAGGTCATCAAACGGTCAAGAGACGATGATCTTCCTAGTGTTGAAAGCCAGCCCAGAAAGAAGCCAGCGCTCCAGGTTCATGCCATCGACCTGGAAAGTCGGATCCCAGAAGAAGGTGAGGAAGACATTCCAGTTTCAACGGGAAGTTCATCCTTCATGCCTGTTATGCGTCCAACATCAGATGGGGAATTCGAAGTGATCACCTTCGGGGACAACCCCAACCGAGGAGTCAAGATTGGCGCGAGACTTCCAGATGAAGTAAAAGAGCAGCTGAAGACTTGCTTGAAATCATCTCACCATCAGCTCACCATCAACCCATCTGTTCAGGCAATAGTACAACGCGGGCACAAGCAATCCAACTAGAAGACTGAAGAGGCGATAAACTTGTAAAAGACCTCTTAGAGGCCAAATTTATCTCGAAAGCCAGGTATACAACCTGAGTGTCCAACATTGTATTAGTCAAAAATATAATGGAAAGTGGAGAATATGCATCGATTACACCGATCTCAACCGGGCTTGCCCAAAAGACGCTTATCCTTTGCCTAGCATTGATAAGTTAGTCGATAACTCCGTCGGTTTCAAACTTTTGTCCTTCATGGACACCTACTTAGGATATAACCAAATTCCCATTGCAGAGAAGGACAAGAGGTAGACCACTTTCATGACCTCATCGGGAACCTATTACTACAACGTGATGCCCTTGGGTCTGAAAAATGTTAGGGTCACGTACCAGCGAATGATGAATAGAGTCTTTCGATCATAAATCAGAGACATGATCGAGGTATATATGAATGACAAGATCGTGAAATCCCAAGAGGAATCCGATCATACACTCCTTTGGCCTACAGGTAGGAAAGTTCCTCATATTCTACCTCACTGAGAGGGGGATCGAGGCCAACCCTGACAAATGTCGAGCGTTTTCTAAATTCCCCACACCTAAGTCAAAGAAATCCATACAATCAATAAACAGGATGCTCACCTCACTATCTCGCTTCGTGGCCAAATCCGCCCAACACACCCTGCCTTTCTTCAAGCTCCTCCAAAAAGAGGCAACGTTCGAATGAACGGAGGAATGTGAGCATCCTCTGCGCCATCTCAATCAAGCCTTGTTTGAACCACCTTTTTGTCACGACCAGACATCGGGGAAAAACTTTACCTTTATCTCTCCATCACTAATGAAGCCATCAGTGCTACCCTAATTCAAGAAACCCTCGATGGGCAGAAGCCAATATACTTCACAAGCAAAGCCCTACAAGGGCCAGAACTCAGATACAGGCAGATCAAGAAGGTCACCCTGGACCTCACCAATGTTGCGAGAAGATTAAGGCATTACTTCCTGGCTCACACGATAGTATTTCGGAGAAACCAACCCATCAGGAAGCTACTCGACCGACCAGATATGGTCGGTCGAATGCTCAAATGGTCTTTGGAACTTTCAGAATTTGATATCCACTACGAGAGGAGGAAAGCTCTCAAGACATAGGTCCTGTCTGATTTTGTGGAGGAAATGACGCCCCCAGCATCCCTTTCCAGTGGGGTGCGTAGGTGGACAATTTTCCTGGACAGAGCATCTAGTTCCATGGGCAGCGGGGCAGGCATCATCCTTGAGAACAAAGAAGGGATCTTGATCAAAGTATCATTGGTCTTATCCTTCCCAACTTTGAACAATCAAGCTAAGTACGAAGCGTTCCTCCCAGGATTACGAATGGCTGAGGACCTGGGTGCAAAGGAAATAAAAATCTTCACAGATTCCCAGCTCATGGCCTTCCAGGTATGGGGAGAGTACCAGGCCAAAAACAATCATCTCGTTGAATACTCAACACTCATACAAGAAAAGATAGCAAAGTTCAAAGCACGAGAAGTCAAGGACATTCCTTGCGAAAGAAACGCTCGGGCTAATATCCTATCAAAATTAGCTAGCACAAGGAGGAATGAAGGCAACAAGTTCGTCATACAAGAGACACTTCCCTGACCTAGCATCACGAAACCAACAGGACTGCTCGACTCAACGCCATCGGTGACAACAATTGCTAGATAACTTTAGTGCATGACTATCTCACCACGGGAAAGTTGCCTGAAGATAGTAAAGAGGCCAACATAATTAAGCGAAGGGCCTGCTCCTACGTCCTAGTCGAAGGTAGACTCTATCGACGAGGATTCTCCATTCCCCTCTTAAAATATGTTGAGGAGGACAGGGTCCTGGACATTCTCAAAGAAATTCACGATGGGATCAATGCACAACACTTAGAAGGAAGATCCTTGGCATGAAAAGCCCTTCGAGCAGGATACTATTGGCCGACCATATAGCATGATGCAAAGGAGCATGTCAAGAAGTGCGACAAATGACAATTCCATGGAGACATTCACTTAGCACCCCTCAACGAGGTAAAGACCATGTCCTCTCCGTGGCCTTTTGCCTAGTGGGGAATGGACATACTCGGCCATTTAACATACTTCGTTTTTACAAGAGAAACGTCTTCACACGATTTGGCGTGCCTCATGCTGTCGTAGCCGACAACGGGATACAATTCACGGATAGGAAGTTCCAAGATTTTGTTTCCAAACTAGGTACCAAGCAACACTTCACGTCCGTCGAACACCCCCAGGCCAACGGACAAGCAGAAGTCGTGAACAAGGTGATCATCCGCAGTCTAAAATGAAGGTTAGGCGAGGCCAAAAAGAGGTGAATCGAGGAGCTATATAGTTTCCTCTGGGCGTACAGAATAACCCCATACTCCACCACCGTGGAAGTTCCCTTTTGACTAGCATACAAAACTGAGGCAGTAATCCCGATGGAAATCAGAGAACCCTCGAGACGAACACAAGCCTCTCTCGATGAGGAAATGAATGAAGAAGCATTAATAGAAGAACTCAATATGGTCGAAGAGATTCGATCAGAGGCAGCTCTCCACGAAGCTTCACTGAAATAAAAAATAACATTGTGCCACGACTCTAAGATCATAAAGCGCGAATTCTAAGTGGGCAGCCTTGTCCTGTGCCGAAATCAAAAAGATTCGCGCGAGGGAAAGCTGGGCGCAAATTGGGAAAAACCTTACCAGATGAGATCAAAAATAGGTATTGGATCCTATTACCTCGAACACCTGAACAGAGAACCATTTTCGCGACCCTGGAATGCTAAAAAGATCAAACAATATTACAGCTAGCGCTAATGCAATTAGAACTAACTGTCGACGACTCCACTTCCGATAAAGTAGGATCGTCCGGCCAAATGAGCATGCTCTGGTGCAAGCACAATCCTCAAACATAACGAAGGTAAGTTTTCGCTCATGAAAAGAAAAATTTTTGTGCCCGACAAGGATAAGTCAATCGAGCTCCGTCGTCGCCGTACCAGTTTGGCAGAACACCCAGCTCACGATGGGAAATTCCAAGCCCTGTGCGATCAGGACCTCAACCGAGATCCTAGTCCCACGGCTGGCGAGATTACTCCTCCACATCGACAAGTTCCCTAATTAAACTATCGAGTAATATAACTAGTCGAGAAAACTCTAATTTAGTAAATAACCTGCAAGAAAAACTAACATACAAGGCATACAATGTCAAATAAACATATCCATATATAGGCCCGACAACAAGGCCAAAAATTATCTTGACATTACAAAACTATCAGGCCAAGCCCGACAATCAAAATTTACAAAAAATGGCACGCAGGCCAAAATACACTAAGTTACAAATAACAATCACACATCATCAGCAGGAATCTCTGGCAAGACCACCTTCCCCTAGACCACTTAGTGCAGAACGCCCATTCCCTCGGTAACCAGAGGGACGTCAGGATTTAAGGCCTTCATCTGCTCCATAGCAATAATTAATCCAAACTCGACATCCCCAAGGGTATCATGCTCGAGAATATAAATCTTGTCAATCATCTCTCGTCGGGTCTTCAGAGATTTCTCCTCCTCAGTCTCATATGGGCATGCTGCCAAGGAGCCTTCTAGTTCTGCGACCTTAGTCTTCAAGTTGGTGTTCTCCTCCTTAATCTTCTTCATTTCATCAGCCATCTCATTCATTTTCTTGAGGAGCGCGACCTTGGCCTCGTAGTTGCCTTGAAGAGTTGATAGCTGGATGAACAAGTCAGCTATCTCCAACTCATGTTCAACCTCTCTGGCCTTCTCCTTTTTGAACTCTTTAAGCGAAACTGTCTCCGCATCATCCAGGGCCAGAGCCGTTTACAACACCCCCATCATCACAACAGCATCACGACAAAGGAGCGCCCTCCTCACCTTCAAGCCAGCAGCCAAGATGGCCGACGCCTCTTGATTAGGGACAACCACATATTCTTCCTCGTCAAAAATCTTGTCCTATAGATAGTAAGGGGTAGGGTGAATTTACCCCAATAAAACCACCTGAGCCTTTAGCTGAAGACAAACCGAGGTCATCCCGTCTCCTCTTCTTTTGAGGATCTAGGGTAGGAGGATTTGAGGTGTTGCCCGGAGAAGGCGAAGTACCAACAAACTTTTCCAAAGTCACCTACTGTCTGACCGCACCCGCCCTCAAGGTTGAAACCTTTTTGACATTCTTGGCCGCGGCAGACTTGATCAAGCGCTCACGTAAGTTCGATATCTTTCTTGTAAAAAAGAAACAAGATTCAACACGACATTAAAACATCAAGAAACACAAGTCGAGCACATCATCTATACCTAGAAGCTCAAAGGCAACGACCTTAGTTTTGCAGTCAAGGAGAGCTTTAATATTTATGTAACGAGCCGCCCGAGCAGGCTCCCCATCCTCAGTGTAGAGCAAGTTACCATCCTTGTCCACCACAGTGGCAGGGATGAAACTCTCCACAAACACTATCAACGCTCGAAGAGATTTCTTATCCTCGGAGCACAACTGATCATGTTTCACGAGGAATTGTTCTGTTTTATACCGAAAATGGGCGTACACCCACTCCAAGGGAAATTTTGACACAGGACACACCACATCCCGACCACCCTCTTTTATAGTCTTCATGGTAACCAGGGAACTCTTGGTCATCTCTAAAAGGGGATTTACGACCAAAAGTCTAAACTTAAAATTTCAGACAGACTCCGAATAGGGCCAAAACAGACTGCTCTGCTACTTGAAAGACACTCAACTCTGCTTTGACTCAGAGATGCTCCTCTGCAGCTAAAAGATGCAGAAGAAAAGTTCCACGGTAGCCCTTATCCTAAGATAACGACATACCAGCTTGAAAGGCCGAATGAACGCCAGAGCATTCGGGTGAAGTTGGGTAGGACACAATTCAAGATGATAAAATATCGCCGCTTGGAAGTCTGTGAAGAGCAGACGATACCCTGTTTCCCTAAAAACAAACTCGTACATTGGGAATCTCCTCCCTAGATACACCGATCATATATGATCGTTCTCTGTTGGACTAATCGACCTCCAACACATGGGCGCATTTTTGCCCCTATCTTCGCGGAGATCAAAGTTACTGGCCTCCTCCTCGATAAATGTTGACTTCTTCACAAGAGGCTCCTGGATGATCCAACTAAGGTCCCCCTCTACAACCCGCAAGTTGGCATACTTGGCGAGATGTGCATCTTCGTTAGTAGTTACCTCAACGTCAAGGACGGTTCCCTCGTTTAGATCATCCATTTCACCTGAAAAGTAGAGGAAGCAAAAGTGAATTTGACGAAGATCAAATCCACCCTTACACCATAAATCAAGTAAAAAGAAGAGGATTAAGTGTGAGGATGTCTCCTCGACTCAAGCCCTTATCAACAAAAAAGGTTCTCGAAGAAAACCCTCCCCGAAAACGGGGACACGTCCCCGCAACTTGTAAAGACCCTAAAGTGGGATAAGCCCCGCGACTACTATGATGTGTCAGACACCTAAAGACGAAACTCTTGGCGTCGAGCACACCTCCTGCCCGACAAAAAACCTGAAACATTCTCATACAACAACCTAAGAAGATCTATAGACATACAACATCCTATATTTATGCTCTTCAAGGCCTTCATGAATTTCTTAGAAAATTTGTGTGTTCATCTAGAAACACATGAATTTCAACCAGAAAACTCATGCACCGCTGGTGAACTCAAGATAAATTTCCAAAAATTCATGCATTTTCACAAGAAGGTTGAAGAACATACTTGGATTCAGAGGTTGAAGATGCAGATCTTGGGGAAGGCAAGAGCAACGGACAGCGGCGAAAGAATCTCCGACGACGAACGTTTGTTGTAGAGAAAAAGATAATGAGGAAAGAAATTTTTGTGAAGTGAAAATGAATCCTCTTCACCCCTTTATATATGCTATCTTGCTTGAATGGGGAAACGCAAAGGAAAAAATGTCATCATTGCCTAGCCTCCTAGGCCTTAACAAAATTTATTGCGCCTTCATACATGGCAAAAGAAGCTGTCAGTTGGCATTCTCAAAACTGACCCCTCATATGCTTGCGAAAAGACAAGTCCTTTGAGCTTCCCGCGGGCACATTCTCCTTGATAACATTACCAAATGGCATCTGAGTAGGAGGTTTATCGACATCTAATGCACCTTAAAAGAAAAAAAAGATGGCCGACATAAAACGTGCATTTGTATCCAACCACGCCCACGCACCTCCAAGGAGGCTACATGCAACCAACCATCCGCCAGGCTGTTCGAAGTTTTTTCATCCAAATGATGAAGACCTCAAAGACTTCCCCGTGATATAGTTCCTTCACATTTGTCGACCATCTAGGCTAACTCAAGTCATTACTCCTCACATCAAAGCAACAACTTGGGGGGTTCCTGTTCTGGACTGGACTGGCACATGCCCCACAATTGGGCAAGGCCCAATCAAATTTAGCCTAAGGCCATGCCCAATAAGGAGATTGGGCATAATATAGTCGTTGGGTACAATATAGATGTTGGGAACAATATGACCATTGAGCACGATATAACCGTTGGAACACATAGCCGTTGGGGACATCCCCCTCACGCGCTGGAAAATTTACGCGGCCAACTGCCCCTTCAAAATTCATGGAGACAGTTGAACCAGATCAAAGATCACGTGCTAGATCTTCCACCTGGGAATCTCCCATTGGCTGGCTAGATATTTCGGCCACATGGGAGACCTTGGCCCTGTGCTCAGGGGAATCTCATAAATACCCTCTCTCTTGAGAGGGTCAGGTATTCTAATCATTCTCATTCATACCTAAACACTCGTACTTGCTTTATCTCTAGCCCAAACTTACTTTCGCATTGGAATACCTTGCAGGTACACCTCACCCCCTTCTATAACCACTGTTGTTTCCCTACATTCAAGGCCAAGACGATCCATTCTGATCACTCTAGATCAGATTCCTTTAAAGTTAACTGATATTTCTCCATATGAGATATGGAAAGGTATATCACCAAATATCGGTTATTTTAGAGTGTGGGAGTGTGCAGCATATTACAAGAATATGGATCCTAAAAGAACGAAATTGGGCCTTAAAGGGATCAAATATGCTTTCATAGGATATGCATCCAACGACAAAGCATACAGATTTTTAAATCTGGAGTCTAACGTAATTGCTAAATCCCAAGATGTAGAGTTTTTTGAAAACCTTATCATGAAGGATAAGGAATCTGAGATTCCCACGAATGAAGGATCTCGTGATATAGACTCACCACGAATTCTTGAAGTATAATCCAAAAGTATCTTGCAGATTGTTGAAACACAGCCTGAGTCTAAGGTAAGCAAAAGACCCCGAAAAGCTAAATTTCTAGGTCCAGATGAAATTGATTCTCAACTCATTTCCTTTTATCTATTTGAAAGAAGATGCAAGAAAGATGTTCGTAAGATCCCTATTATTCTCCGATTGGAAGATGAACCAAAAACCTATAAAGAAGCAGTGGCTTCAAGGGAATCTTCTTTTTGGAAAGATGCTATCTAAGATGAAATGGAATCGATTATTTCAAACCACACTTGGGAACTTGTCGACCTTCCAAAGGGTTCAAGGCCCATTGAATGCAAATGGGTGTTTAAAAAAAGTATCATAGTTACGGTACATTAAACACATACAAGGAAAGATTAGTAGCAAAAGGATTTAGACAAAAAAAGGGTGTTGATTACTTTGACACATATGAACCACTAGCAAGAACAACAACAATTAAAGTATTGTTTGCTTTAGCCTCTTTGAATGACCTTATAGTTCATCAAGTGGATGTTAAAACAACATTCTTAAATGGAGATCTCGATGAGGAAATCTACATGGAACAACCAGAAGGCTACGTGCTTCCTGGAAATGAAAAAAAGTATGAAAACTTATCAAATCCTTATATGGTTTAAAACAGCACCAAAACAATGGCATCAAAAGTTTTACTCTGTCATACTTTCAAATGGGGTAACTCCAAATTCTTGTGACAAATGTTTATACACAAAGGTGTGTGGAAACATTGTAATATTTTTGTGTCTATATGTTGATGACATGTTGATCATTAGCAATGAGATGAATAGAATTTTAGAAACAAAGAAATTCCCGACTTCCACATTCAAGATGAAAGATCTCGAACTAGTAAACATTATTTTAAGGATCAAAGTAAAACGAAATAGTGGTGGTTATGAACTTAGTCAAACACATTATATTGAAAAAATGTTGGACAAGTTCAAACACCTGCACTTTAAGGAAGAAAACACTCTATTTGATCCTAGTGTCAAACTTCAAAACAACAATGGAAGAACCGTAGACCAATTGGAATATGCAAGTGCAATTGGATGTCTAATGTATTTAATGCAATGCATCAGACCAGGCATAGCATTCATGTTTAGTAAGATGAGTAGATTTACTAGTAATCCAAATGGTGAACATTGGAAGACCATAACCAAGTTTTTGGTTACCTCTTAAAGAAAAAAATATTGGTCTTCATTATGGTAGTTTTACTGCTATACTAGAAAGATATACTGATGCGAGTTGGATGTCGAGCGTTGGAGATCATTAACCTTCAACTGAGTGGATATTTACATTAGCTGGAGGTGAAATTTCTTGGAAGAGCAAGAAACAAACATGCATTACTCTTTCGACCATAGAATCAAAGTTTGTTGCTCTTGCTTCCGCTTGACAAAATGCAGAATGGTTAAGAGACATTCTGTTGGATGTCCCATTAGCTAAAGAAAATGTTTCAAAAGTGTTAATACATTGAGATAGCCAAGCCACCCTAGCAAGAGCATTCAGTGAAGTATAATGTTATACCCCAAATTTTTGACCCCTAGGTTTCATTGCCATTATAGGGGAATCAAGCATTGTTTCCTAACCTTAACCTTGTTTCAAGTTTATTGTTGTTGACAGGGACGGAGCCAAAACTTTTAATAAGTGGGGGCAAATACATTTTTATTAAATTATTGTATGATTAATTTATTTTTGATGTTACTAAAAATATTTATTTTTATGTTTGTGAAAAATATTTATTTAATATTTTATATCTTATATTTTTATATATTTGATTCTTCATAAAATTATTATTAAGAAAACTATTTTATTTGTCATAATTTTCTTAAATATTATTAAAATTAATTTTCAAAATAAATATATCATTAAATACAAAATAGTTTTACTAATATTTTTTTTAAACTTTAACTTAGTAGGAAAAATAATTAAAATTGTAAATAAAACATATATTAAACTGTTAAATATTATTAAATGGTATAAAAAATAATAAAAACTCAAAATCAAGTGGGGGAGGCATCCCCCTTTCCTTTGTACGTGGCTCCGTCCCTAGTTGTTGAGGCCCGTCTGAATTAGGGTTTTGTACCTTTGGAACCAAGAGGACTATTGCTTGATCAGTCAATGATTTAGATTTATCATCACCAAATTAAGTTTCCATACACTCAAAAGGCTTATATTCAACAAAGATCAAGTGCTAACGGATCTCATTACAAGATCATAGTGGCCTAGTTTCAGCTAACCCTAAATTAGGGTTTCATCAGGAAAAGTCAATAGTGTCTTTGACTTTTGATACAAGCATGATCCCAAGCCTTGGAATATGATTCAACATGTACATATACATCCTTCGAGGCTACCTATGATGTTTAAGAAGTTCAAATATGCAAATTCATTGAAGATTACACAGTTGAATTCATTAGGTACAAATTTAATCTAACAAAGTCAACTCTTTAACTTTTAGGGTTTTTGGTCCAAATTGAAGCATCCACACCAAATTTCATCAAGCTATGTTTAATCAATAAGTTTGATCATGAAGAAATCAATATTGGAGATTTTTTTGCAAAAGAAGAAAACTTGGATAACTTGAATTTTTTCTAAGTGTGGGAAAAAACCTAATTTTGGTATTAACTTTGAGGGATCATAACTTTCAATCCACACATCCATTTTTTGAGTTCCAAAGATTAATTTTTAGATCTCATCATGTAATACAAACGTGTCATAGTTACCTATGAGCAAACGATGATTAGATTTTGAGTTATGAAGCTTCAAAGTTTGGAAGAATTTCAAAACACTTAGAATATTTTCAAGACAACTTTGTTCCTTCATTTTCCAGCCAACTTCAAGGCCAGTTTTCGCCATGATCCCTTTAGATTCAATAATTTCATCATTCATGAAAGTTGTAAGGTATGTTTAGGGCTTTCGTAAAAGTACAAGAACTCCTTCATAGCATATTTGAGCTAGGAGTTTCGAAGGAAAGAATTTGAGGTTATTTCCCAAGCTGTTTGGTGGCAAGATACCCCTTTATTAGAATAGCACACGAAAATACAAGTCATTTCCCAAGATTTTGAGGCATTAACCAAGTGATGGTACAAGTGGCCATCTGCATTCATAGTACAAAGCATGTTATTTCCCTTATTTCAGCATGGACCCACTCCCAAAGTCTCTCAAGTACAGATTCATATGTAGAAGTCTGCCCAAAGTCAACCACTTTGTACTTGATGCCTTGAACCATAAAAAAATCATCATCGCATTTAGTTCGAAATTGAAAATGGATGGTTGGCAAAAGGTTGGATTCTGACCACAATAAAAACATCCCCTTTCCCTGTATATACCAAGTCAACTTTCATTACTAAGTACAAGAAAAAACCCTCATAAACTTCACAAAACACTCATGCATTCATGTAGTTCAGTATTCTTGCAAAACACCTCAGTTTTTGCAAAACCTCTGGTCAGAATCATTCCACTCATGCCAAACTTTAAAAAAAATACATCATAAACCTCTCCTACACTATCATTAGAACTTTTTTCAACTATTTAACAAGTTCTGTAACACACCAAACACCCTGCACTATCTTCAACCTCCATTATTACAAGAAGAATCGTGTTTTGTGCTCCAGCCTATTTCCAACTAAATCAGCCATCCAAATAAGTTCTAAAACACTTAAGGAAGCTAAGAAGGTTGTTATCTTCCATCTACAGTAGCTTAAAAGAAGCCTTGGACTTTCTCCAAGAGGTAAGGCATTTTGACTTTCAAAATCTCATATTCATGCATTGTTTTGTTGATATTTGAATAGAAAAATGTAGTATGTGCGGTGCTTTATGATTCTGAATGGATGTTTACCTTGTTTGGTTTGAATATTACATGTTGAACTTTTATGGTGTTACACAGTTTTTGAGTGATTTGTGAATTACTCAGTTGATTTGAGAACAAGATGTTGACATATTTGAGATCGTTGTGAAAAATGTTGTGACTTTGATCTTTACATCATTGAAAATGGTTGAGAGATGAAGAATTTATGGAGAGTAGAATTTATGGCCATGGAAGCTTGTTCTAGGGCATGAAGAAGAGAGAGCAGAGGAAAGAGATGAAGAACTCCCATGGAGAAGGCCAGACTACTTGTTGAACCACTCTCCTTCACAAGTGGTTTATTTTGCACTTGCCAAAGACAACCTCTCTATTGAATCTAAAGGACGGTCCTGCATGGACAAAAAAGCTTCTATCACTCAAACACTATGACATCCGTTGGTACAATCCCATGTATCCCTGGGTTACCATGATTCACAGTTGTAGGGATTTCCTTAATGTGCCTCTTCTTGGCACAAAAGGATGTATTAGTTATAACCATATCCTAGCTCGCCATCAACTAGGATATCCAGCAAAGGAAGAGCCTGATCTGATCCTTCTGGGAAGATGTTTTTTTGAAGAAGGGAGAAACTCGAATCTCAAACCACAAATTACGTATGCTTGGTGTCACCTCAATACATAAGGGATGACTACTCTGGGGCATCCAGACTGTACCGTCTCAGAAGCGTATCTTCTTTGGTCTAAAGAGATAGCTTTGAAGATGTTTTGCACTCGCTTCGAGATAACTCCGTCAACTCCAAAAGAACATTTCTCTGTGGAGGAATTGAAGGATGCTTTAGTCAAATATGAAGAGGAGAAGAAGACGTGGGAGGATAAGCACTTCATGGTTGCTCAAGAAAATGAAGAACTCTAAAAGTATCTCCGTCAGAACCAAAAGGAAGAGTTTGCAAGAAAGATGAAGCTTCAAGAAGATGTGGCTTCCTGTTTTGTGGCTTATCTGTGCTATTTTACCTCCAGTCTGTCACGCTGAGTCCTCCACATCCTTATGACACTAGGGCTCAAGCTCGAAAGAAGATGGACCATTTGGAACAAGAAAATCAGGCACTTCGCGAAGAAATTTCTACTTTAAAGACTAACATGGAGGCCTTCTCCGTCGCCATTAAGGATTTGGTAGATACTTAAGAACAAGAAAATCAAAAGCTTCAGGACGAAGTAGCAAGCCTGAAGGCTACTAAGAGGAACTTGACGAATTTGGTAAAGGATTTGGTTATATCCTAACGGCGGGATTGTTCTTCTTCGTCTACCAACCAACTATCAGAGCAAAGTGGTGAATCCAGGGGTATTCATGTGCGCTATGCCCGATTATTCCCTGTACTCTTACAAAATGGTTTGATCAAGAAAGAAACTCCACCAACTATCCCTCAGGCCCACATGAGTTATTTCAAAGTTGATGTTTTTTGTGCCTTCCACCAAGGAGTACCCAGCCACGACATTGAAGAATGCTACATCCTCAAAGAAAAGGTGAAGGAAATGATTCAAAAAGGGGTTCTGTATTTCGAAATGTGCAAACCCCATGTTCGAATTGACCTTTTGCTTAGACAAGAAGCAATCCCCTCCCTGTATATGGTGGATTAATGAAGAAGACTTTGGCTTTATAATATCATATTTTAGTTTATTATTTGTAATTTTCTTACATTTGTTATGTATTTGTCGTAGCTTAGTAAAACCCTTACCTAGTCAACGGAGGCAAGAGCGAAGACGCATCGCCAAGGGTTGGGTTACAAACCAACTTAAGGCAAGACTCAAGGGTTTGCCAAAGGACGGCTGAAGACCATCAAAGAGGTGTTTGTCAGTGGGGGTGTCCAAATCAACGCAGTTGAGGAGGACTTCCAAGACGATTATGTTAATCAGCTGGTATATCATGATGAGGCCGCTCTGAACAATTGGGAGGTTGTTGAAATTCCTTTTATCTTTCCTGTGCCAAAGTAATTTGTTTTGTTTTGTTTTGTAGTTTCCTTTAAAAAAAGGTTTCCATAACCATGCCCAAGGTCATCAGATTATTTTGTATGTGCCACATGCTTTCAAATTATTATGATCAATGAAGATGTTTTGTTACAACCCTCATTTGTTTCATTTATTTTTTTTGCTTCTACTTTTAAAGAAAATGGAAATTCTTTTGAAAACCAGCAAAATTATTTTTTTGTTCTATTGTATCTATCTGTGTGTGTTTTAATAATTCAAACCATTCAAAACATGTAGAGAAACTTTAAAACCCATTGAATCTAATGACCTTAATGTTCCTCCTGACTTTGATTCACCCATATACCAAGCCGAAGATGAGGATGATGAAGATTTTGAGATTCTGGATGAACTGGAAAAGATGGTTGAATACGAGTACACTAACTTTGAACCTCACAAGGAGCACGGGGATGTTATTAATCTTGGCACTAAAATAGACAAGAAGGAAGTCAAGATTAGGGCAGTGCTAGGGGCAGAAATCAAGCAGAGACTGGTGAAGCTTTTAGAAGAGTATGTTAATGTGTTCGCTTGGTCATACCAAGATATGCTTGACTTGGGTACGGATATAGTTGTTCATAAGCTACCTCCTTGATTTGAATGTCCTCCTGTCAAACAGAAGCTCAGAAGAACCCGACCTGACATGGCTCTCAAGATTAGAGATGAGGTAAACAAAAGCATATAGATGCAGGTTTTCTAGCAGTGTTAAAATATCCAGAATGGGTAGCCAACATTGTACCTATGTCAAAGAAAGATGAGAAAGTTAGAATGTGCGTAGATTACAGGGATCTGAACAAAGCTAGCCCAAATAATGATTTCCCTCTGCCATATATAGACACTTTGGTAGACAATATAGCTTGTTTTGATGTCTTCTCTTTCATGGATGGTTTCTCAGAATACAATCAAATAAGGATGGATCCCGAGGACATGGAGAAAACCACTTTCATCACACCATGGAGCACTTATTGTTATAAAGTCATGCCTTTTGGTTTGAGGAATGCAGGAGCCACTTATCAGAGAGCTATGGTTTCATTGTTTCATGACATGATGCACAAAGAAATTGAGGTGTACATCAATGATATGATAGCCAAGTTTCAAAGTGAAGAGGATCATCTGTTGAAGTTATTCGTAAGACTCAGGAAATATCAGTTGAGACTGAATTCTGCAAAGTGTAATTTTGGAGTAAGGTCAAGAAAGTTACTCGGCTTTATCATCAGTCAGCATGGAATTGAAGTGGACCTTGACAAAGTGTGAGCTATTCAAGAGATGCCAGCTTCGTATACAGAAAAACAAGTTAGGGGTTTCCTTGGAAAATAAAACTACATCTCCATATTTATCTCTAATATGACTCCAACTTGTGAACCTATCTTCAAGCTGTTAAGAAAGGATCAGACAGTTGTTTGGAATGCAGATTGTCAACAAGCTTTCGACAAGATCAAATGTTATCTCCAGAATCCTCTGATTTTTATTCCTCATGTGCCTGGAAAGCCTCTTTTCATGTACATGACAGTGCTTGAGGGATCGATGGGTTGCGTGTTGGTTCAACATGATGAGTCTGGACGCAAAGAACACGCCATTTATTACCTAAGCAAGAAGTTCATCGATTGTGAAAGTCGTTACACACTTTTGGAGAAAACTTGTTGTGCTTTAGCTTGGGCTGCCAGACGTCTGAGGTAGTATATGATATGTCACACCACTTTGTTAATTTCCAAGGTGGATTCGATAAAGTATATTTTTGAGAAGCCTGCTCAGACAAGAAGACTCGCCCGTTAGCATATGCTTTTGTCAGAGTATGATATCCAATATGTTGCTCAAAAGTCCATCAAAGGTAGCATCTTGTTAGATTACCTCGTTGATCAGCCAATAGCAGAATATGAGCCCCTCAAGTTTGAATTCCCAGATGAAGACATTATGTTAATTAAGAAAGACTATGAAAATCCAAGTCTAAATGAAGGTCCTGAACCCGGTTCCCGTTGGAAGGTAATGTTTGATGGTTCTTCCAACCAAAAGGGGCGTGATATAGGCTCCATTTTGATAAACCCAGCTGGTGGGTGTCGCTACTGCGAAAATCGACGCCGGCTGAACAGAAGAGTCGCCACCGTGCGTTATTTATCCCACGGGAGGGAAAGGAAACGCTCAGAGTAAACCTCGCACAACATGGGAAAGGTATGGTCGTCGCAACCAAAACCTGGATTCGGGAGTCGGTTACGCAAGGGGAAGGTATTAGCACCCCTCACGTCCGTCGTACTCGACGGGATCCACGCTTGTTTTCGGGTATGGATTGTTATTCTATCTAAACTAAAGGTCAAGGGTTAAAAGGAAAATAAAATGAAAATAAAAATGACTCGGCAAAGTATCGCACTTTATGCCTACGTATTCCCGTCTGGAACGAGAAATCAGAGCCAACGTAGTTCGCCTACCTACGGGAAAGGAGGGGAAGGTTGCTCGCTAGGATATCGCATCCTATGCCTACGTACTTTCATACAGCATGAAAGATCAGAGCAAACGTAGTTCGGGCCACGGAAGACACAAGCTTGTCTTGGTTGATTTTATTCCTTCTGAAAAGGTTTTTTCTGATTAACAGTCCAAGCGGACAAAAATGACGTCTTGATGAGTTCACATTCTTTTACGAAAGAAGTGTCTTTTATTGTGTTTGAAATCTTTATGTGTTTTTTCTGTTTGTTTTGAGAGAGAAGAGACAGAACTCTAACCTACGGTTGCGAAGGGAAACAAACTAACCTAATGTTATCATGCATGGGTTAAGACCTAGTGTCTATCATGCTCCTCTCTTGCACAGAGAGAAACAGAGATCCTACGGGATAGGCAGAAACAGAAACAATATCAGATATATACAGTAAAACAGTAAAATGCATGGATGCAACAATACAAGCGAGGCAAGGGAGTCCCACTCAACCTCGAACCTAGAAAACAATAGGCGAAAGTGAACAGACTTCACTTTCAACCCAGCAGGGTAAACAGCAAACAATACAGCCCAGAAAACCAATCAATACATCAGCAAATGAAAAAACAACAGCAAAAGAAACAGCATCAGCAGCTCTGAATCAACATCTAGCTTCAAGTAATCTCCAATCAGCTACAGGCTTCAACAAGCATCAATCTCCATCTTCATGACCTTCAGGCAAGGGCTTTGATCATCAGTCTTCTATCTGCAATGGCTTTTCTTCAAGCTCAAACCTCCAGGATGAGGGATTAGTCACAAGAGTGAATTGGGTGTTAAGCAATTAGTTGACTACCAAAGGTGGTGAACAGACTGCTTCTAACACAAAAGACATTTTCTCTCAAGAGTTCTATCTCTTAGACCCTATCACCAAGCCTTCCAAAGGAAGGGGGTGAGTGTCTTAGAGAGACTCTGAATCACAGAGAAGAATGGATGCAGACAAGGCAATCCATGTTTGAGAAACAAGCTTTCTAATCTAGAGCTCTGCCTAGCTCCTAAACCCTAGTCTCCTCAGCATCTGCTAGCAAGAATCTCCTCTTCAACTCTGGAAGTTGAACTTCAATCTCTGGATCTCCAATGGCTTCACCTTCTCAAGTCTTCAGCTTCCCAGGGCCCCAGACAAACCCAATACCCAAACAAACAAGCAACAATCCCCAGAGGGCACACCACACCAGACAACAGATATACAGACAGTATTAATAGCAGTAGGGGAATCTTAACTCTTATCTAAGGGATCTAATGACTACCCATAGCCCCTATAGTCCCATAACTAATCTAGTTAAATCCTAAGTCCTAAGGGAAATGAAATCAAACTCCTAAGTCATCACCTAAAACCCTAGTTTTGTTCATGAGGTTCAAACCTATTTTAATCACCTAAAATTAACTCCTAAAAATGGGAACTAAAATATTTCTACAAGTTGAATATCTCATCTAAACAATATAAAAAGAATGAACAAAGAACATTAAAGCATGTAAGAGAACAAAAATCATTAAAATGATGCATGAAATGAAGCTATTCAATATGACATTTATTTAGAAAATATGAAGAAAATATGAAATAAAAATAAAAATGAAATTTTATTTTATGAGAATTTTCTAGACATTTTAATGAAAATGATGTAAAAAGAATGGATTGAAATGCATTTTTTATGAATTTCTTATGAATTTTTTGAAGTGAATGAAAAATTAAAATGAATTAAGAAAATAAAATTGAATTAAAATGAAGGAGGGGGGTTAGAATAGAAATTCGCTCTAGTTCAATTCAGGATGGGCCACACAATGGGGGGTGCGCTTAGCATTCTGGTTAAGGCCCAGCTTCATTCAGAAATAAAAGAAATAGAAGAAAATGCCAGGGGGTGAAAATAACAACAAAAACACGTTGAATATGGTTTGGGCTCACAACCTGGGGGTGGGGATAGCATCATCCACTCAGGCCCGCCCGTTTCAATTAATGAAACGGCGCGTTTTGGCCTCACAGCTTCCCTCCACATTCTGCTTCAAATCTCAGCCGTTCGATCGCGCTCCAAGTCAAAGGTCCTACTCAAAATGGAAGGCCACGATTATCTCTTCTCCAATGAATCTGAAACCTAGGGTTTCACCTCCATGAGAGCTCATGCACGAACCAGACTTACACCTCTCTGTTCTCCATCTCCAGGCCACGAATCCACATGCTATAAACACGAAAATTATTCTAAACCTCTCCCTCTACAATCCTATGATCTTAATTCAGTCTGAAACTCAATAAATCCTTCAACCCGATGGTATCAAACTCTGGTCACCATGGAAGTACACTGATATGCATCAACACAATTCTCCCCCAAACTTAACCTAAACTAATCTACAACTAATGGTTATTAATCTGATCAATCAAACTAACATTCTAATGCACTAACCTAATAGATTCAAGCCCTAACAGTTTGTTGCACCTGTTAACAACCATCACCAAATCATTCCAAATTCATCCTACTTGTTCTCCTAACCACCTAGATTGCATCTAAACTAACAACAACATGCCTAACTAACTGAATCGAGCAATTTGAATGAAAACATACCTGGTGTAAAAGCTTGAAAACAGCTATGGAACTCGTGGATCTGAAGCTTCTAGGTGTTGGATCTTGATCAATCCTTGATGTATGTGATTCTGTATGCAATTCCTTGTTGATTCTTGACTTGAATTATGCTGTCCACTTGAAACTCCAATTTTGATGTTGATGAAAAAGGTGCTCGAAAATGGATGATAATCACCAAAACTCTGCTTCAATTCTGATCTAGGATGATGATGGAGCAAGATTGAATTGATTTGGATGATGATTTTGTGAAGAATTTGTGAGATTGGAATGAGACTTCAAAGAGAAAGAATGAGGGAATTTTGTGAAATTCTTGGTGCAAATGAAGCCAACCCTTGCTAAATTCTCATTTCATGCTTATATAGACCTCATATGAACATTCTAGATCCATCTTGCACATTCCCTTGTTTTCCAACTTTGATCCATTTTGGTCATGTTTCTTCAATTACAAGTAACCAAAGATAACTTTCTTTTTTCCTTCTAAACTCAAAAAAGTGTTTGAACCATTGTTCTTAGAGTTGCTTTTCCATTCAAAATCATATATTGGAAGTCTCCATTTGGACTTGTAAATCTCCCAAACCATTTTTCACTTTGAATTTATTCACTTTATAAGCCATTTTAGTTCATATTTTGACCAATTATGCAACTTCATGTTATGAGCTTCTCCAATAATTTGTGACCTTCTTTCTAGACTTAAAATCCCATTTGGAGCAAGTTTGATGTTGTAAGTTTTTCCATTTGAGGCCTCCTTGTATGAGTTTTGGACATAGGTTAAAATGACCTGTAATTCACAAATGCCCAAAATACCCTTTGCTTGCCAAGACCATAAGTTGAGTTCTCCACATCATATGAAGGCATACTATACCATTCTAGAAAGCTAAGACAATGAGGAACAATTCTTATGTTGACCAAGAATTCATTTGAAATCTCCTTGAGGGGAAAAACTAGCTTGGAAGTCAAGTCACTTTCACAGACAAAAATTCAGATACCCCAGATGACCTGTAACTTGTAAGGACCATAACTTGAGTTCTATAAATCTCCTTGAGGTCTTCCACCACTCAAATTAAAGGTCTTGAGATCCTCTACAAGTTTCATGTTGGCCAAGAAGCCATTTGAAGCTAGCATTTGGACTTATCTTGCTTGGAAATTTGACCTAAACTAGGGGATTTTACAGAGAAACCCTAATTTAGTAACTCCTCTTCTCCTTGATTTCTCTTGAATTCTCCTTGTCGTATCTCCATATCCTTCTTTATATATCAAATGATGAACCCCACATCTCTCCAATAGCCTTGAATGCCCTTTAAATCAGTCAATTAACC
Organism: Lathyrus sativus; assembly: GCA_963859935.3. Lineage (NCBI taxonomy): Eukaryota > Viridiplantae > Streptophyta > Magnoliopsida > Fabales > Fabaceae > Lathyrus > Lathyrus sativus. The sequence continues at coordinate 443,929,533 of OZ012738.1, read as the reverse complement.
CAGGGTTGACCTAGGGTTGACCCAGATGAAACCCTAGTTGACTGCCTTCAACTGTAGCTCTTGTGCTCATATCAATGACTTGTCTCCTCCTCCAAATGACTTTCTAAGTCTCTCATAAGGTCTAGATGCTCTCCATGCCTTCAATCCACAGCTCACAACCCTCTTGTTGATCCTCAGATACCCTCAGCTAGGAGATGGACTCAAGGCTTGATCTGCTGAACCCTTTGCTTTCAAAATCTTTCCTGATGACTTGAATGAGATTGAATTAGGATAATAACCTCATGATAGGCCTCTAGAGATGAGAACAATGATTGGTCCCCTGTTGAATGACTTGCTATGCTTATGCTATGCAGATGGTTAGTCTATGTACATGACTCTATATGCAAATGCTAATGACATTAAAACATAAACCAAGTGAATAAGGTTGAGCAAATTTTAGGGTGCAACAGCTGCCCCTATTCAAGCGACTTGGACCCGATTGGATGAAGAGCCCGGAGCCTTCAGACATTCGCGGTACGAGACGGTTGAATACTAGTGAAACCAGAAATTTGCCAACCGCAAAACTAAATTGCGCTCCTGCTTGAGGAACGACATTCATCAGCTGAATCTGACTGTTACGGCAACCCACTGATCTCGTGCGACTGTGCTGGGGATTGTCTTCATCGTTCTGAAGAGGATTCTGTCATAACAGATTGCTTGCTTGTCCACGTTAGGACTCTGTCTGTCGTCAACAATACGCAGAAATTTCAACTAAAACCTGTCCCCGTTAGGACTCCACTTACTGTTAACCCAGAAAAATCTCGGCAACTCCGCTGGGGAGAACTCGTCTGTATTTCCATAAACTGAATCGTCCACGCTAGGAATAAAACTCTTCCACGTTAGGAATCACATCTGTCCACGTTAGGCATAACATCGTCCACGTTAGGAATCATTTCTTCTGAATCTGTCCACGTCAGGACTAACCCTTGCATCTTTCCACGTCAGGAAGCAATCTTCTTTCCACATAAGGAGAACTATATCACTCTGTCCACGTAAGGACTCCAGTACCACTTGACATGTCCGCGTCAGGACTCCAATCTTTTCCACGTAAGGAATAGATTTTTCTTTCCACGTAAGGAAACCGTTTTTTCTTCCACGTAAGGAATCAACTTTTCTCGAATCGGTCCACGTAAGGACCCCAATTTCTCCGCGTAAGGAATAAACTTCTTCTTCCACGTTAGGAATATCTTCTTTGATCTGTCCGCGTCAGGACTAAACTCTTCCACGTCAGGAATAATCTCTTTCTTTCCACGTCAGGAATCACTCTTGATATGTCCGCTTGAAGACTCAATCTTTCCACGTAAGGAATAAACTCGTTTTTCCACGTAAGGAAACCATTTTTCTTCCACGTAAGGAATGCTCTTGATATGTCCACGTAAGGACTCCACTCTTTCCACGTTAGGAATCTTCTCTTTCTTCGTAAGGAATCCAACTTGATATGTCCGCGTGAAGACTCAATCTTTCCACGTAAGGAATACCATCTTACTCTGTCCACGTAAGGACTATAACCTTTCCACGTTAGGAATCACCTCTTTTGATATATCCACGTGAGGACTACATCGTCCACGTTAGGACCCACTTCTCCACGTTAGGAATAATAATTTCTTCGATTTGTCCACGTAAGGACACTGATCTCGTCTTGATTTGTCCACGTCAGGACTCCGGCATCCTCGACCCGCTGAGGAAATAAGACTTGTCCACGTAAGGACTCACACGCTGGACCCACTGGGGAAATAACTTGTCCACGTCAGGACACCAACACAAAGGGTAATCACTTTCGTCAACGTCATGACCTCCCACTCCACTAATTTCAAGGAACCGAATCTGCCCACGATAGGACTAATACAACTCACCCATCCAGGGAAATAAACCTGTCCACGTTAGGACGCCCACTTCTGCAGAAATCCCGTCAATCTAGGAGTAAATTGTCCACGTCAGGACTTAGTTCTCCAATGATCCTCTACCACAAACTTCTCAGCACTGACGTGACAGCGACTTTGAGATGAACTCTTCTGGGGATATCTGGAAACCCAACTATCGGACGCCTGCTCTGATAGCCGGCGGTGGTCTCTGAAATTCTGATTCATGGGGCCCTTTGATGACAAATGACCCTGCTTGGGGATAAGGAGACACTTATCCTGGCAACTCTGCGGGGAGGATAAGAGACATTTGCATGAATGACTTTGCTAGAGACAAAGAGAATTTCATCATGATAACTCTGTGGGGAATACTGTCGAAACTGACATTGGATGTCCCATGCCGAGATCTTGAATGTTTGATTGTTCATTTGAGCAAGAGCTCTCTCCACCTGAACTGCTAGAATACAGAAACTGCTTCAGCAAAATAAATGCTGGAAGGATAATGCCGACTCCGTCGGGGATAGCCAGATGCTACAGAATTATTCCAGCAAAATAAATGCTGGAAGGGTGAAGTCAACCCCTGCTGGGAAATTGGGAACTCAAACCAAACGTCTTGTTGAAGTAACCCCTGCTGGGGAATATAACTCTACTGGGGAGTAGCGGATGCGCATAGTTCGATCGGACTTTCTGCTGGAACGTGAACTGATATCACCAGTATCTCTGACAAAATAAATGACAGGACCCACCATCGACTCTGCCTGGGGGAGTCATAATCTTCGAATTCCACTGGAAGGAATGAAACCACTTGCTGAAAAGAGAACTTCGCTGGGGAGAGGATGATTCTCTAGGGGAAAATTAACTGACTCCACTGGGAGAGAGTGCCTGACCCTGCAGGGAACGATGAACCTGTCTGAATACAGCCTTACGATCTTAGAATCGCCCAACTCTGTTGAGGACAAATGACTTTTCTGGAGCACGTCCTTTGGATAAGCTACAGCTAGCTGGGGACTTCTATCCTTCTTCAGGAAAAACACGCACGACCTGCGTGGGGATCAAGTCTTTTGTTATCGCAATCTTTTGATCACCTTCTTCGTATGGTTATGAAACCTGCAACAACACAAACAAGACAAGACAAGCCTATGCAATCAAATCAATTCAGGTTAGTGACGTTACACTCAGTTAATTCAAAGCTTTAGCAATTGTTGGCAAGGGCCAGCGACGTTATACTCGTGCTAGTTTCATCAAACTCAGGCGTTTTATCATGCACAAAACAGTAAAGAACAGGCATCAAGTACTGAATAACACATTTTCATTGATTGGGCCCCTGAATGGGCGGAGTTTTTGTACACGGGATGTAACTCCTGAAAAGAGGAAGCTACGCAAAGCAAATACATAAGTATGCACAAGAAGCATGAATATTTTGACAAATTAAATTTTGTACACATGTCGGCAACTGGATGCAGATGAACACCACGAACTGATCCTCCTATGACTCATCCGACTCTAATGCTTTCCCGGTATCCCCACTTCTGAAGAGGTTGTATCCGATAACTGACTCCTCAAATGCATTCTCCCGCATTGATGCTCATTGAATTCGGACCGCAGTCATTTGCTTTTCACATCCCTAACTTTTGCGTGAACCGCCCTTTACGGGTTTTCAGTTCACCGGGATACCCCTTTTTGCCGAAGCCGCCCAGTGTAGGTTTTCAACTTCGCGGGTGTACATTTTTTTCAATTTTATCCCTAACTTTTGCCCGAACCTTTTTATTCTGTTTTTTGGTTCGCCAGGATGCCCCATTTTTGCCTGGACTCTCTTTTTTTTGTCCAGCGGGTCTATTTCAAGCAAAGTATTTTTTAACTGCGTCCGAATTCACAGGTGACGCAAAGTCTTCTCCGTCCATGGTGGACAACAACAACGCTCCTCCTGAAAAGACCTTACTGACAACGTACGGCCCTTCGTAGTTGGGGGTCCACTTGCCCCTGTGATCTGCTTGCGGCGGGAGAATCCTTTTCAGCACAAGGTCGCCCGTCTGAAAGCTTCGCGGAAGTATCTTCTTGTCGTATGCTTTCTTCATTCGTCTTTGGTACAAACGACCGTATGCCAAAGAAGCTAGCCTCTTCTCATCCATCAAACTCAGTTGGTTCAATCTATTCGTTACCCATTCTGCCTCGTCCAGCTGAACGTCTCGCAATACCCTCAGAGAAGGGATCTCAACTTCCAATGGTAATACCGCTTCCATTCCGTATACTAACGAGAACGGGGTTGCCCCGGTTGATGTGCGTACCGTCGTACGATAACCGTGCAAAGCGAAAGGTAGCATCTCGTGCCAATCCTTATAAGTCACCACCATTTTCTGGACTATCTTCTTGATATTCTTATTGGCCGCTTCGACAGCGCCATTCATCTTGGGTCGGTAAGGGGAGGAGTTATGATGTTCGATCTTGAAATTCTGACAGAGCTCCTTCATCATTTTGTTGTTCAGATTTGAACCGTTATCTGTGATTATCCGCTCGGGAATCCCATATCGGCAAATGATATCTCTCTTAATGAATCTAGCCACCACTTGCTTCGTTACATTTGCGTAAGACGCCGCTTCCACCCACTTGGTGAAATAATCGATTGCTACTAGGATGAACCGATGCCCGTTAGAAGCCGTCGGCTCGATCTTTCCGATCATATCGATTCCCCACATCGAGAATGGCCATGGAGATGTCATCACATTCAGAGGACTCGGTGGCACATGTATCTTGTCAGCATATATTTGGCACTTGTGGCACTTCCTTGCGAACTTGAAACAATCAGTTTCCATCGTCAGCCAAAAATAACCTGCCCGCAGCAGCTTTCTCGTCATAGCGTGCCCACCAGCATGCGTGCCAAAGGCACCTTCGTGTATTTCCTCCATGAGAAGCTTTGCCTCTTTTTCATCTACACAACGCAACAACACCAAATCGTGGTTTCTTCTGTATAAGACGCCATCCGGGTTCAAGTAGAAATTGCCCGCTAATCTCCTGAGAGTCTTCTGATCTTGACTGGATGCCCCAGCCGGATACTCTTTGTTCTTCAGGAAATTAAGGATATCAAAATACCACGGTTTGTCATCGGATGCTTCATCAATAGCAAATACATAAGCTGGCCTGTCCAACCGAGAGATAGTGATTTGGGGAGCTTCGTTCCAGAAATTGACCTTGTACATGGAAGACAAAGTGGCAAGGGCGTCAGCCATTTGATTTTCTGCCCGCGGCACGTGATGCAATTCAACTTTGTCGAAGAAAGGCAACAATCTCCTTGCATAATTCATGTAATGTACCAGATTGGGCTGACGTGTCTCCCATTCCCCTTTGATCTGATTCACCACCAGAGCTGAGTCTCCGTATACGTCTAGATGCTTGATTCGCAAATCAATGGCTTCTTCAAGCCCCATTATACAAGCTTCGTATTCGGCCTCATTGTTGGTAACGGCAAAGGTCAGTCGGGCAGTAAACGGGATGTGCGACCCGTGCGGCGTAGTGATAATTGCCCCTATTCCACTACCGTAAGCATTCACAGCTCCATCAAATATCATCTGCCATTTGGACCCCGGCTCTGGTCCTTCGTCTGGTAACGGCTCTTCACAATCCTTCATCTTGAGATACATGATATCCTCGTCAGGAAAATCAAATCTCATTGATTGGTATTCTTCAATAGGCTGCTCCGCCAAATACTCAGACAGCACACTCCCCTTTATAGCCTTTTGCGAGACGTATTGAATATCATATTCGGTCAAGATCATCTGCCAACGGGCAATTTTACCTGACAACGCCTGCTTTTCGAATATATATTTGATTGGATCCATCTTCGAGATGAGCATGGTTGTATGATTCAGCATGTACTGCCTCAAACGCTTGGCGGCCCAGGCTAGCGCGCAACAAGTTTTCTCCAGCATTGAGTATCGAGATTCACAGTCTGTAAATTTCTTACTCAAGTAATAGATTGCATGCTCTTTTCTCCCTGTCTCGTCGTGTTGACCGAGAACACAACCCATGCTTCCCTCAAGAACCGTCAAATACATTATCAAGGGTCTCCCTGCCACTGGGGGTATCAAAATAGGAGGCTCCTGCAGATACTTCTTTATTTTGTCGAACGCCTTTTGGCAATTTTCGTTCCACGTTACAGCTTGATCTTTCTTCAATAATTTGAATAATGGTTCGCACGTGGCCGTTAGGTGAGATATGAACCGAGCGATGTAGTTCAATCTCCCTAAAAACCCGCGCACCTCTTTCTCTGTTTTAGGCGTCGGCATTTCTTGAATCGCTTTTATTTTAGCAGGATCGACCTCTATTCCTCTTTCGCTTACGATAAACCCCAGCAGTTTACCCGATCTCACCCCGAAGGTGCATTTGTTAGGGTTCAGCCTCAGCCTGAACTTCCTAAGCCTTTTAAACAACTTCAACAAATTCACCAGATGCTCTTCCTCCGTCTGGGATTTAGCAATCATATCGTCAACATAAACTTCGATCTCTTTATGCATCATGTCATGAAAGAGAGTCGTCATCGCACGCTGATATGTTGCCCCAGCATTTTTCAAACCAAAGGGCATCACTTTATAGCAAAATGTTCCCCAAGGCGTTATGAAAGTAGTCTTCTCCATATCCTCTGGCGCCATTTTAATTTGATTATAGCCTGAAAAGCCATCCATGAAGGAGAATACGGAGTACTGAGCAGTATTATCCACTAACACGTCAATATGAGGAAGTGGAAAATCGTCTTTTGGGCTTGCTTTATTCAAATCTCTATAATCCACGCACATTCGAACCCTGCCATCTTTCTTTGGCACTGGTACGATGTTGGCAACCCATGAAGGATACTTCGTCACAGCCAGGAAACCAGCGTCCCACTGTTTCTGAACCTCCTCTTTGATCTTTATTGCCATATCTGGTCGAGTTCTGCGAAGCTTTTGTTTGACAGGCGGGCAATCTTCTTTCAGTGGCAGGCGATGCACAACCATATCTGTATCGAGCCCTGGCATATCTTGATACGACCAAGCGAATACATCATTATACTCTCGGAGCATTTCAACCAGTCTCCGCTTGATGTCACTCTGCAGTGCGACCCCGATACGAATATTCTTCTCAACCCCTTCCGACCCCAAATTGATAATTTCGATAACCTCGTCGTGAGGCAGAATGGCTCTTTCCTCTTGCTTCACTAACCAAGACAGTTCTTCAGGAACGTCGCTATCTTCGACAACCTCTTCTTCGGTCTGGAATACCGGGTGCTCGAAGTCGGGACGAGTCATAGGTGGCTCAAGGATGTCATCTGAAAATGTTATCCTGCAAAAGGAATGGTTAAGTGCTTCAAAATGCGTATAAAGCGAATAACCACATTGCCATTTTATTGAAAAATACAAAACAGGAAAGACAGGGATTACAGTATTTGCACATGAAAAAACGCCATTTATTTAATGATTAACACGCAATGTTTATAACAACACAGCCCTAAGCAAATCCTGATGCCCCGGGCAAGATATCAGATTATTCAACAATTAATAAAGCAAAGCATTACTGTTTAAAGGTCACAGGAACCAGCTCCTGAATAGACCAGTTGCACAGTCCTTGTCCTGGCGTGCTTGGCTGAATCCAGGCATCCATATCACAGTCGCTGTCCCCTTCATCAGACCCCGAAGCAGCATTGACAGTTTCATGACATGCTCCACTGGCAGAGATGGTGATTGATTTTCTGAAATGAGGGGCCCCCACGGAAGGAGTTGATGACGACGGTCGGTACCCCAGTCCGAACCGGTCCATTTTCACCGGAATGTCCAGCACTTTGCCCCAGCCCTTGGCTTCTCCTGCTTCCACTAGCGCTTGAGCTTCTTTATACGATGAGACAGCTATCTCTGGCACTTTGCTTGGCCCGGGACCTTTGTCCTTTATGCGCAAACCTTCGAATGCCTGGCATGGTGTCTCATGGATCTCCCCGTCGACTTCCACATATTTAAACGAAGATAGATGGCTGACCAGGATGTCTTCTTCTCCGCACACGGTGACTACACTGTCTCCGACCATATACTTTAACTTCTGATGCAGGGTTGACGTGACAGCCCCTGCCCCATGAATCCAGGGTCTTCCCAGCAAGCAGCTGTACGCAGGCTGTATATCCATGATATAAAACTCCGTTGCAAACACTTCCGGCCCCACTTGCAGAGGCAAGGTAATCGATCCGAAGACTGTTCTCCGCGTGCCGTCAAACGCTCTGACTACCAAATCACTGGGAGTACACAAAATCCCTCGAACATCCAGCTTCATCATCGCCTTCTTGGGTAGCACATTCAGAGATGACCCGGTGTCAACCAATACGTGCGACATTGTCGATCCCCTACACTCCACAGACACGTGCAATGCCATATTATGGTCTCTCCCTTTCGGAGTCAAGTCAAAATCAGTAAAACCCAGACTGTGGCCTGCATTCACATGTGCCAATACTCCTTCTAGCTGATTTACAGAGACGTCCTGGGGTACAAAAGAAGTGTCCAGGACTTTCAGCAAAGCGTTTCGGTGAGCTTCCGAACACAACAGCAATGACAAGATAGATATTTTGGACGGTGTCTGCTGCAGATGCTCCACAATTTTATAATCACTTTTTCGAATCAAGCGCATGAATTCTTCTACATCTTTAGATGCTGCTTCTTTTTCACTTGCTTGTACCGGAACATTCTCAACCGCTTTCCCTTTTCCTTTCGCTAGCCTTTCAGCCTCCACTTCAGGAGATATAAAGATTCTGCCGCTCCTCGTCATGCCTCCTGAACCCACAACATTATCCACAATCTCCGCTGACTGCTTGTTGACATCGATCTTTATCCCGTCACAATATACCTCCAGCCCATATGACCATGGGACTGCTCTCGTGTTCTCATACGGGATTGGCCCGGCTTTAGTTATGGTAATCGGTGGGCGCTGAGCTGGTGCTGCGATAGTGATCGTCTTCCGAGGAATTGTCACTGTGGCCACATCACTCCTATTATCCACTACTGCCCCTGTAGGCTCATCAGTTGCCGCTCGATCAAACTGCAATATACCTTCATCAATTAAGGCCTGAATGCCTTTCTTCAAATCCTCACACCCCCCAGATAGGGCCCAACAGTCTAAGCAGTACTCATTACATCCCGGGTAAACACCTCCCTGCAGCAGTCGGCTCTTTATTTCGCTCAGCGGCGTCTTCAAATCCTCCACATTCATAATCAGATTCAACCCTTCCTCAGTCAGAACTGCATTCGCCCCATGATTAGGCATGGGTTTCTGGACTATATTCGGAACTGCCGTTCCGAAGTTGATAGACTTGTTGTCCAAGAGATCCTGCACAACATGCTTAAAAGCATGACAACCTTCTATATCGTGGCCCGGGGCTCCAGAATGAAACTCACAGTGCCGGTTTGCGTCGTAGCCGAACGGGGGAGCTCCCGTTATCGGTGCCAAGGTTCTTTTCTCCACCAGATTCAATCCCAACAATGTCTGCAATAAATCAGCGTAGTTAGAGGGAGGCTTCTCAAATACTCTTCTCGGCTTTCCACCCTGGAATCTTCGCTGAGCCTGCTGTGCCCCCTGCTGAGGCTGCTGTTGCTGTGGCATTGGTTGCTGCTGAACCGATTGCTGTTGCTGGATTGGTTGCTGCTGATAAGGAATAGTAACACTTGACACCTGCTGCGGCTGACGATATTGATTTCTTCCCCTGCCTCGGCCTCGGCCTCGGCCTCCAAATACAGCGCTAGCTTCGCCCTGACGGCACCCACCATAAGCTTTCCTATTACTGCCAGATGCAGTTGACTCCTCGACTTGGAACTTTCCTTGCTTAATGTTCCGCTCAATCTTTTCCCCCATCAGAATCAGGTCTGAAAAACTAGCCAGAGAAGTATGAAACAGCATATCATGAAACAGCCCGGTGAACGTGCCAACAAACATATCATTCATTTCTTTATCTTCGACAGGAGGACGGACCCTGGCAGCCATATCGCGCCACCTTTGCGCGTACTCTTTAAAACTCTCCCCCTTCTTCTGCGAAAGCCCGGCCAACTGGACCCGATTGGGTGCCAGGTCGCTGTTATACTTGTAATGGGCTACAAATGCCTCCGCTAATTGCTTCCAAGTCTTGATATCAGTTGGCTCCAACCCCATGTACCACTCTAAGGAAGGGCCCGACAGACTATCCTGAAAGAAATGCATAAGCATTCTTTCATCAGTTGAGTATGCAGACATCTTTCTGTAATAAGCTCGCACATGCACTTTCGGACATGTGTCTCCTTTGTACTTATCGAACGCAGGCGCTTTGAATTTAATTGGCACCCTCAGACCAGGTACCAAGCCCATTGTTGCCATGTCCAGACCCACAGCACTCTGGTTTAGGACTCCCTTCATTTGCTCTTCCAGCATTCTAATCTTTTGAGAATCATCCATCGGCCCTTCAAAACCTCCTCCAGAGAAGGCGTCCTCCTGTTGATCCTCTTGCCACATACCGTTTCCAGCCCCGTATCCATCATATGCATTATTACGTCCAGCTCTGATCTGATTCATTCCCGGACCTCGGCCTCTGTTGTCGTACCCTTGAACACCTCCAGTAGGACCATAAGCCATAAATCCAGCACCGTTTCCGTTTCCAAAGCCTCCGTAACCCTGATTGACCATACCATAACCATCTTGCCCAAAGCCTTGAGCATTAAAGCCATACTTGCCAGTGTTGTCAAATCCCTGATCGTTGAATCCGAATCCAGTATTGACAAAGCCATTGCCTCCGAGATTATCTCCCAAATTGACATCACCCAGCCCAGCATTATGGACAGCAGTTTCATTACCAACTCCGACGTTACCATTCACAGCAGCGGTAGCGTTGTTGACGTTAGCAGCAGGTATATTAACCACAGGCGGATCCACTGGCGTAGGAGTGCCGTCTCCATGAGCAGTATCAACCCGGACAGACTGATGATCGTCATTACCATGACCAGCGTTGCGAGCCAACAGAGGCTGGACCATGGCCTGCAAATTCTCTTGCCCTTTTGCTATAGCTTCCATGGTCTGCATGAAGAGGGCGAGCTTCTCGCGCACATCCTGCATCTCGTTCTGAATTTGGTCCATGACTTTCCGACAGTTGGAGCGTGTAGAATAGCGGTGCGGATGTTGATCTGGAATCCTGTTAAGTACCTGGTACAAAGCAGGAGATAAGACACCATTCAAAGATTACCTGTCATGCAATATGAATATGAATGCAATGCAATGTGTCTGTGCATTAGGGAAGTTCATTCCCCCAGTTCTAGTGCGAAGGTGCCGGTGCAGTGACAGTGCTGACAATAGGAATATCGGAGCTGAATCGTAGAAAGCCTCATATATTGCAGAGAGAACTAATAAGCCCAGGGTACAATATCACTGAGAATACAAAGAAGGCATGACCTCAACCAACAATCCTGGTGATGGCCAGCACTATAAAGCATACAAGATACTACATGAAATGATCAAATCCTCCCAAGAGTCTGGTACTCCTCTATCAACTTCTTGGTCTCCGGATGGCTTGGTCGATCAAGCAGCCCTTCAACAAGCTGATTTCTCTTCTTGAGGACACGGCGTACATCTTCGGCAGTTTCTTCCCAGGTTGCTTCTCCGAAGCAATCTTCTAACTTTCGTTTCTGAGACACTGCTTCATCTCTGGATTTGATTGCCTTGTTCAGTGCATGCTGGACACTATACCGGTTCATCACTTCTTCCTCACACTTCTTGATGCTAGACTTCAACTTCTCTTCGAGGTCGGAAATTTGCTGCTTCAGCTTATCTTCCCTCTTCTTGTTGTTGGTGATTGTAGCATTCCAAGTCTTATTGCAAGAAGATATCTCTCGGTGTGCTGCGTCAAGCGCTTTCTTTTTGGCTTCCAGTATGTCATGGGAACTTCTGAACTCTTGCCCCAGACGTTCGCGCTTTTTCTTTTCCTCGGTCAACTCAGCTCCTAACCTGTTTACCAGCTCAATCTGTTGTTGGAAAGCATATACAGCCTTGTTTTTCTCACTGCGTGCATGGGCTAATTCTTGCTCTAACCCTTCATTAATCTTCATTAAGGCTTCTTTCTCCCTCACAACCTGTTCATAGACCTCTCTAGAGACAGTAGTTGGCTCTGCTACCGGAACGGGAACAAGAATTGGTGCATCTGGAAACGGCATCTTCAACTGACTAGCCCTTTCCTGAATCCAAACTCTATAAGGTGCATAGGCCTGGCAATCGTTCTTACCTAACAACGGCTTCCCTTTGCGGTTAATACGCGTCCAGGCATGCTGCAACTTGACTAACAACTCCCCCTTTACGTCACCAGTGAAGTACAGAGATTCCTGTACTTCTTCTTCCTGAGGTGGACTCTTCAGCGCGTATCCAAACTGGCGAATGAATAGCGAAGGGTTGTAATTGATACACCCTTTTCTTCCTATCAGCGGCACATTAGGGTACCCAGAACAACTGAAGATGAGCTCGGATCCCAGCAGATCTCTATCAAACCACTCCATATCTTCCGACGATAGCCTCACCAGGCGCTCTGGCCAACCAACTGGGACTGTAGTCTCTGCAGCAACTCCTCTCTTAGGAAGGTGACTCTCAAACCACATACTCAGTAAGGGTACACACAGATGAACGTTCTTCCCTCTTCCCTTCTCATTCTTGTAATGCAGTGAGTGGTAGAGATCTCCGAGTAAGGTAGGTACAGGGTTACCAGCGGCAAACAAGTAGAAAGCATCGAAGTCCCCAAAATCCGGTATATTGGGGAACAGTACTATGCCGTAAATGCACAAGGCCAACACAGCATTGAAAGCAACCCAGCACCCGCTCTTGGCATACTCCTGGGCTTTACCAACTAAGAACTGAAATGAGAAGCCTGGAACTCCACGGGAAACAGTAGTCACAAGTTCAGAAGCATCAACATGCAAGGCTTTTGCCAATTCCTCAGGCTTGGGTTTGGCATCATAATGAATGAATGGAACCTGGTTCTGCACGGGCAGCTCAACATACTCAGCGTATTCCTCCAGGGTTGGTCCCATAATAAAGTCAGAGAACGTAAAGCACCTCAAAGCAGGGTCGTAGAATTGCATCAAAGCATACAGCCCATCTAACTCTACCTCTGTAGGTTTGCACACCAATCTCAATAATCTACCATAGCTCATCCGGAAGCTCCTACGAACACCCTCATCAGCAAGATAGATCAACCCCAGTAAAGGAACAATATCAGGCGTAGGCAATTTGTAAGCAACCGTTCTCCTTAAGATAGTCATGATCAAACACTCAGAAGTCTGGGCACTAGAACTAGGGAAATGCAAATGCACCTGCAGCACAGACACACGTTAGTGAAATGCAAATGGTAATGGATATGCAGGCAATGCAATGCAAGTAACATTCAACAGGGACCAAAGCTGCAGCTGAATAGCCTAAACCCAATCAAGAAAGGTCTCAGATAGACCATCCAGAAGTCATCAAACCCTGGTCTCAGATAGACCTAAAATAAAACTCCAACACTGGTCTCTGACAGACCTCAAACCATAACTCCAACTGGTCCCTGACAGACCTCAAATGATATCTCTAATTGATCTCTGACAGACCCCATAACACATCTCCAAATGGTCTCTGACAGACCTCAGAACACATCTCCAAATGGTCTCTGACAGACCTCAGAACACATCTCCAAATGGTCTCTGACAGACCTCATAACTCTCCATAAATAACCAAGATCTCTGATCAAGAAATAACCGGTAGTCTGAAAGTCTAGTTACCTGCATAACCCTGAATCCCCTCACAGGTGGGTGGCCCTATAACTGGCACAAGGTATGGCATCCTATGCGGTCGTCGGCGTCACAGACTTTCAGGGTTGATGATACGATTCCCAGAAGGAGTGGCATCATCAATTCCTGAAGAGGCCTCACTTAGCCAACTTCCAAATGATCGGTCCCCAGAGTCGACAATCCAACTAACCAGCAACCCACGCCAACCAAAGGAAGGGGCAGGAGGCCAACCAGAGGAACCTCGTCTGAGTGTAGATTTCATGGGACACCAAAGCAAGCAAAGCAAGCGGGCGCCCACTAATTTCTACTCTAATTCTAGGTGCACTCAAGCCCAGGTCCGGCTTATCTCTCAATATCAGAACACCCGTCACACCCCAGATACAGCAACAATAATCAATATATAAAGCTGAAAATACAAGGTTAGAAATATACAATAACTCCATACAAAATCCTCGACGGGAAAACAAGCGTTAGGATTGACTCTCTCAAGGGACGTTGGATCCCAAATGCATAAGAACCATCGCAGTCCTTAGCAGCCAGGGGACGTTGGATCCCCAGCAGAGTCGCCAGCTGTCGCTACTGCGAAAATCGGCGCCGGCTGAACAGAAGAGTCGCCACCGTGCGTTATTTATCCCACGGGAGGGAAAGGAAACGCTCAGAGTAAACCTCGCACAACATGGGAAAGGTATGGTCGTCGCAACCAAAACCTGGATTCGGGAGTCGGTTACGCAAGGGGAAGGTATTAGCACCCCTCACGTCCGTCGTACTCGACGGGATCCACGCTTGTTTTCGGGTATGGATTGTTATTCTATCTAAACTAAAGGTCAAGGGTTAAAAGGAAAATAAAATGAAAATAAAAATGACTCGGCAAAGTATCGCACTTTATGCCTACGTATTCCCGTCTGGAACGAGAAATCAGAGCCAACGTAGTTCGCCTACCTACGGGAAAGGAGGGGAAGGTTGCTCGCTAGGATATCGCATCCTATGCCTACGTACTTTCATACAGCATGAAAGATCAGAGCAAACGTAGTTCGGGCCACGGAAGACACAAGCTTGTCTTGGTTGATTTTATTCCTTCTGAAAAGGTTTTTTCTGATTAACAGTCCAAGCGGACAAAAATGACGTCTTGATGAGTTCACATTCTTTTACGAAAGAAGTGTCTTTTATTGTGTTTGAAATCTTTATGTGTTTTTTCTGTTTGTTTTGAGAGAGAAGAGACAGAACTCTAACCTACGGTTGCGAAGGGAAACAAACTAACCTAATGTTATCATGCATGGGTTAAGACCTAGTGTCTATCATGCTCCTCTCTTGCACAGAGAGAAACAGAGATCCTACGGGATAGGCAGAAACAGAAACAATATCAGATATATACAGTAAAACAGTAAAATGCATGGATGCAACAATACAAGCGAGGCAAGGGAGTCCCACTCAACCTCGAACCTAGAAAACAATAGGCGAAAGTGAACAGACTTCACTTTCAACCCAGCAGGGTAAACAGCAAACAATACAGCCCAGAAAACCAATCAATACATCAGCAAATGAAAAAACAACAGCAAAAGAAACAGCATCAGCAGCTCTGAATCAACATCTAGCTTCAAGTAATCTCCAATCAGCTACAGGCTTCAACAAGCATCAATCTCCATCTTCATGACCTTCAGGCAAGGGCTTTGATCATCAGTCTTCTATCTGCAATGGCTTTTCTTCAAGCTCAAACCTCCAGGATGAGGGATTAGTCACAAGAGTGAATTGGGTGTTAAGCAATTAGTTGACTACCAAAGGTGGTGAACAGACTGCTTCTAACACAAAAGACATTTTCTCTCAAGAGTTCTATCTCTTAGACCCTATCACCAAGCCTTCCAAAGGAAGGGGGTGAGTGTCTTAGAGAGACTCTGAATCACAGAGAAGAATGGATGCAGACAAGGCAATCCATGTTTGAGAAACAAGCTTTCTAATCTAGAGCTCTGCCTAGCTCCTAAACCCTAGTCTCCTCAGCATCTGCTAGCAAGAATCTCCTCTTCAACTCTGGAAGTTGAACTTCAATCTCTGGATCTCCAATGGCTTCACCTTCTCAAGTCTTCAGCTTCCCAGGGCCCCAGACAAACCCAATACCCAAACAAACAAGCAACAATCCCCAGAGGGCACACCACACCAGACAACAGATATACAGACAGTATTAATAGCAGTAGGGGAATCTTAACTCTTATCTAAGGGATCTAATGACTACCCATAGCCCCTATAGTCCCATAACTAATCTAGTTAAATCCTAAGTCCTAAGGGAAATGAAATCAAACTCCTAAGTCATCACCTAAAACCCTAGTTTTGTTCATGAGGTTCAAACCTATTTTAATCACCTAAAATTAACTCCTAAAAATGGGAACTAAAATATTTCTACAAGTTGAATATCTCATCTAAACAATATAAAAAGAATGAACAAAGAACATTAAAGCATGTAAGAGAACAAAAAGCATTAAAATGATGCATGAAATGAAGCTATTTAATATGACATTTATTTAGAAAATATGAAGAAAATATGAAATAAAAATAAAAATGAAATTTTATTTTATGAGAATTTTCTAGACATTTTAATGAAAATGATGTAAAAAGAATGGATTGAAATGCATTTTTTATGAATTTCTTATGAATTTTTTGAAGTGAATGAAAAATTAAAATGAATTAAGAAAATAAAATTGAATTAAAATGAAGGAGGGGGGTTAGAATAGAAATTCGCTCTAGTTCAATTCAGGATGGGCCACACAATGGGGGGTGCGCTTAGCATTCTGGTTAAGGCCCAGCTTCATTCAGAAATAAAAGAAATAGAAGAAAATGCCAGGGGGTGAAAATAACAACAAAAACACGTTGAATATGGTTTGGGCTCACAACCTGGGGGTGGGGATAGCATCATCCACTCAGGCCCGCCCGTTTCAATTAATGAAACGGCGCGTTTTGGCCTCACAGCTTCCCTCCACATTCTGCTTCAAATCTCAGCCGTTCGATCGCGCTCCAAGTCAAAGGTCCTACTCAAAATGGAAGGCCACGATTATCTCTTCTCCAATGAATCTGAAACCTAGGGTTTCACCTCCATGAGAGCTCATGCACGAACCAGACTTACACCTCTCTGTTCTCCATCTCCAGGCCACGAATCCACATGCTATAAACACGAAAATTATTCTAAACCTCTCCCTCTACAATCCTATGATCTTAATTCAGTCTGAAACTCAATAAATCCTTCAACCCGATGGTATCAAACTCTGGTCACCATGGAAGTACACTGATATGCATCAACACAATTCTCCCCCAAACTTAACCTAAACTAATCTACAACTAATGGTTATTAATCTGATCAATCAAACTAACATTCTAATGCACTAACCTAATAGATTCAAGCCCTAACAGTTTGTTGCACCTGTTAACAACCATCACCAAATCATTCCAAATTCATCCTACTTGTTCTCCTAACCACCTAGATTGCATCTAAACTAACAACAACATGCCTAACTAACTGAATCGAGCAATTTGAATGAAAACATACCTGGTGTAAAAGCTTGAAAACAGCTATGGAACTCGTGGATCTGAAGCTTCTAGGTGTTGGATCTTGATCAATCCTTGATGTATGTGATTCTGTATGCAATTCCTTGTTGATTCTTGACTTGAATTATGCTGTCCACTTGAAACTCCAATTTTGATGTTGATGAAAAAGGTGCTCGAAAATGGATGATAATCACCAAAACTCTGCTTCAATTCTGATCTAGGATGATGATGGAGCAAGATTGAATTGATTTGGATGATGATTTTGTGAAGAATTTGTGAGATTGGAATGAGACTTCAAAGAGAAAGAATGAGGGAATTTTGTGAAATTCTTGGTGCAAATGAAGCCAACCCTTGCTAAATTCTCATTTCATGCTTATATAGACCTCATATGAACATTCTAGATCCATCTTGCACATTCCCTTGTTTTCCAACTTTGATCCATTTTGGTCATGTTTCTTCAATTACAAGTAACCAAAGATAACTTTCTTTTTTCCTTCTAAACTCAAAAAAGTGTTTGAACCATTGTTCTTAGAGTTGCTTTTCCATTCAAAATCATATATTGGAAGTCTCCATTTGGACTTGTAAATCTCCCAAACCATTTTTCACTTTGAATTTATTCACTTTATAAGCCATTTTAGTTCATATTTTGACCAATTATGCAACTTCATGTTATGAGCTTCTCCAATAATTTGTGACCTTCTTTCTAGACTTAAAATCCCATTTGGAGCAAGTTTGATGTTGTAAGTTTTTCCATTTGAGGCCTCCTTGTATGAGTTTTGGACATAGGTTAAAATGACCTGTAATTCACAAATGCCCAAAATACCCTTTGCTTGCCAAGACCATAAGTTGAGTTCTCCACATCATATGAAGGCATACTATACCATTCTAGAAATCTAAGACAATGAGGAACAATTCTTATGTTGACCAAGAATTCATTTGAAATCTCCTTGAGGGGCAAAACTAGCTTGGAAGTCAAGTCACTTTCACAGACAAAAATTCAGATACCCCAGATGACCTGTAACTTGTAAGGACCATAACTTGAGTTCTATAAATCTCCTTGAGGTCTTCCACCACTCAAATTAAAGGTCTTGAGATCCTCTACAAGTTTCATGTTGGCCAAGAAGCCATTTGAAGCTAGCATTTTGACTTATCTTGCTTGGAAATTTGACCTAAACTAGGGGATTTTATAGAGAAACCCTAATTTAGTAACTCCTCTTCTCCTTGATTTCTCTTGAATTCTCCTTGTCGTATCTCCATATCCTTCTTTATATATCAAATGATGAACCCCACATCTCTCCAATAGCCTTGAATGCCCTTTAAATCAGTCAATTAACCCAGGGTTGACCTAGGGATGACCCAGATGAAACCCTAGTTGACTGCCTTCAACTGTAGCTCTTGTGCTCATATCAATGACTTGTCTCCTCCTCCAAATGACTTTCTAAGTCTCTCATAAGGTCTAGATGCTCTCCATGCCTTCAATCCACAGCTCACAACCCTCTTGTTGATCCTCAGATACCCTCAGCTAGGAGATGGACTCAAGGCTTGATCTGCTGAACCCTTTGCTTTCAAAATCTTTCCTGATGACTTGAATGAGATTGAATTAGGATAATAACCTCATGATAGGCCTCTAGAGATGAGAACAATGATTGGTCCCCTGTTGAATGACTTGCTATGCTTATGCTATGCAGATGGTTAGTCTATGTACATGACTCTATATGCAAATGCTAATGACATTAAAACATAAACCAAGTGAATAAGGTTGAGCAAATTTTAGGGTGCAACAGCGGGTATACTCCTTTCACAGCAGGATTGTGTTTTGAATGTGCTAACAATATCTCTGAGTATGAGGTTTGTATTTTGGGACTAAAAGCAACAATTGATCTCCGCATCAAAATTCTAAAAGTGAGTAGTAAATTAGCTTTAGTTATTTATCATATCAAAGGTGAATGGGAAACCAGAGATGAGAAACTAATCTCGTATAGATTATATTATGGAAATGATTGACTATTTTGTTGAGGTAACCTTCAAGCATGTGCCAAGGTCTGAGAATCACATCGCTAATGCTTTAGTTGTGATGGCTACTATGTGGCAGGTCCGTTTTATTAATGAAGCAACTGAAATTCTTGCAATCACACAATGGATGTTATCACGGATGTTATGACATCCACTGTAACACAGACTACTGGACTTACTAATAAGCTGTAAATGGAAAGCAGTAAATAACACAAGTAATTGTTCACCTAGTTCAGTGTCAACCACACCTACATCTGGAGGCTACCAAGCCAGGGAGGAAATTCACTATTATTAGAATTAATTCAGAGTCAGACAACCCGTTTGCACTCTTCACTTAATACCTACCCAATGACACTTCAGCCTAGAAACCACTAGACCAGAGTTTCCCACTCACTCCCCCTCAATCACCTCAGTGATATCAATACACAATAACAATATGAAGACACTCTTCAACCAACCCTTGATCTTGCTTCACAGCTTTGATCAAGAGACATACACTCTTGCTTAACATCTTTGAGTGACACAATGAACACACCGGTTCATACACAATAACCAAAGCAATTATACAGCATACAATTGCTTGGCACACAAGGAATCCTAAGATTCCTAGACACACGTGAAGAGCAAACCTCTTCACTCACAAGACACGCTCTCCAATCTCTCTTTTGAAGCTCTGCCTTCAAGCTCTCTGCTATTTAGAGTGATCCTTCTGCTATTTATAGCAGCATACTTGCTTTGGGCCTTGATGGAGAAACTAGGTTTACCCAAGATAAACCTCTCTTCATGAAGTTGCGCCCTTGTCATTAGGTCAGGAGTCTTCTATGTTATCCCCAGCAATGCCTGTTATGTCGCCTAAGATAACTAGGCTTCCTGAATTGTTTCCTGAAGTATAGCCTGAGCTAATAACAGAAAAACTAACCCTGCGCGCCCTGATGTCATACGCTTGATGTCATAACATCCAGTCATGACATTCAACTTCACTTACTCTTAGCTCTCCCTGCAGAACACTCTTCATGTATGTCATAACATCAGTTATATTCATACATACATTAATGTTTTTCCATAAAGTGCAGTCAATGAGAAAGCATCTACAAACTCCCCCTTTGGCAATTTTTTTGGCTAAAACACTCTGTTAAGTATCAGAGATTACAAGCAGCAGAAGTCTAACCTATCATGCAGGAAAGCTAGCTAAAACACACTATCAGAGTACAGTCACACAGTTAGCTCTCAGCTTCTCAGGATCAACCTGTTCATACATTATCATCTGTTAGTTAACACTACAGATGTCACTATGTTTTGAGTAACATTCTGGGTTACTCCCTCTCAACTGATGTAAGCCATATCAGCTGTACACGACCTGCAGTCAGACAGATTCATCCAACCTTCTCTGGATCATGGATGTCATGACATTCAGGATGACATCCTAAAGTACACAATCACCTATGAAGCATAGCATCCTATGCTACTCCCCCTTAAACGATGCACAACCACATACATTCTACAAACACCCTACAGATACACACACTACTAGCAGCTACACTACTACTAGGTTCCATCAAGGAACACACATAGTCCTAACATATATTCCTACATATTAGGAATTCATACATCACTAACAGCATCAGCTGTTATCACACATGCATATTAGCAGCAACACCTGCAACACACTTGTAGCAGTAACTCAGCCAAGTCTTCCACCTGTGAGAGATACTCTTTTCTAACCTGTTGTTATCTAACACTCTCTCCCCCTTTTTAGCCACAAATTAAGATCAAACTAATAAAATAGTATGGATCATAATGAGTAACATTACACATGTTTGGGTTCATTACAAAAACTTCTCATGAAGAGCATCACAAATTCATGTTGTCACAAGAAAACAAAAGTCTAACACAGATCAAAAAAATATTCAAACCAGCAGCACTTGTCATTAGCTCAACAACCAGTAGCCTGAGCCCCACAGCAGTCTATCAGCATATATTATTCATCCTCCTCAGAGGAACTGGAACCAATGTCATTAGCACCGGTTGAGACATTCTTTTCAGAATCTTCACCTATCATACCCACACCATCAATATCAGTTGTATTTCTTTCAAGGCTTTGAATTAGAGATTCTAGCTTGATCTTTCTTGCAATTGTTGTACTGATGGTTTCTCCCAAGTCCCTACATGTTTCCTTAACTTCATCAATTATCATTTCTTTAGAGATGTTGACCTTCTCATCAGAAGTGAAAACCATATCAGGGACATGTCTCCCTGCAAAGAGTTTGAAGTGCAGACATAATGCAGACTCCCTCTTGCTGGCAGTATCACTTGAATTCAGGATCCCAGGGTATTGGTTTAGGATGATCTCACAAATGAGGGAGGGAAAATCAATAGGCATCTTGATAGCACTGGTTGTGAAGTGCTTAACAGTTTGCTCAAAAATGTATAGACCAAAATCAAAGTTAACTTTGGTACCTATGGCATGAATGATCTTGCCTAGTCCAACAGCAATGGTGGATGTATGGTTGGTAGGCACCCAATTAGTAGCTCCAATTCTATGAAGAATGACATATTTTACACTGAGCAGTGTTGCAGACAGCTTCCCTTTGGATGGCCATGTTTTGACTTGATTTGTAGTGATGATGTTACAAACCTAGTTGTCTGAAGCAACCAATTCATTCTCACCATCATTTGCTCGCACTAGATATCTGTTGATCACAGCAGGAGATAATTGCACACACTTTCCTCTGACAAATACCTTCATGAACTCCTTGCTGTTTCTATTTGAGATTGAGTCAGATATGTTTACAATGAATTCCTTTACTAGACCTTCATAGCAATGGGAAAATCCAGTGACTGTCTTGTGCAGTCCAACTTTGTTGATCAGATCCATTACCTCCTTGATCTCTAAGGAATCCTTCCCCAATTCTCTCTCAAGGGCTATCCTCCTTTGGTAGACATATCTCCATTTTGTCAAACTGTGAATAGTATGGAAAACAATATTGTCTAGAGGGGCAGCTGGCATAGGGTTAAGAGTTTTCTTGCCTGATGATTTATTTACATGAAAGATGTTAGAAGCATCTTTCACAACATCACTATTAGAATCAGAGTTACTATCAGTGACTTTCCTTTTCTTGGATGCAGCTGATACCTTGCTCTAAGGTTTGGAGGGTCCAACAGGAGTTCTTTTTCTCGGCCTTTTGGAATGATTTTCTTCAAGTACAACTTTTCCTTTCTTGGTCACTAGTTTCCTGGCTATACTAGGAGCAACATTCTTGATGAGTTCATCATCTGATGACACATCTACAACATGATCACCATTTCCAGTAGCTTCATTCATCTATTCCTCATTGCCAGTGCTCTTGGTTTCACCATTATTTTGGCCATCCTCCTGACCTTCCTCCTGTACCACATAGCTAGCAAGATTTTCTAGATTATCTGTGTTAGGGTTAGTCTTGACAGAGGAAAACTCAAAATAATTCTCAGGATTCTCATTAGAGATTGGGGATGGATCAACCCTAGACAGAGGAATGGTGATTCCATGTACATTATGACCTCCATGGAGGATTTTGGAAACTAGTTCATCGACATACCTGTTATCATAGGTAGAGTCCTCCATTCTATTATAGTTGTCCAAGGATGGTTCAGGATTCTTACCTTCTTGGTCTGCATGTGAAGGAGATGAAGTTTGGGCTTCACTACCTCTTCCAAAGGCCATGCTTAGAGGAATGACATCCAGGATATCCTCCAGGGAAATTCTCTTGTGTTAAGCAGAGTCATGCTTGGTAGGGATGGAAGTTTGATACATTTTTGATGACTTCGGCTGTAGAATCAGGGGTTTTTTGTGGTGGTTGTATGAGTCATGCAAGGAGACGAATTTGTATGAGCAACCATAGTGGCACTCTGATAGTATAAAGGGGCTAGAAGGGTTTTCTTGCAAGAGTAGAGGGAACTTAATATTTTGACCAATCAGAATATGATTAATTTTCAAAATATAATTCCCTATTAATTACTATAATCTCTTACTACACCGCCTTTCCAAACTGCTTCTTTCATTTTCACTTAGGGTAGTCTAGTGATCCCTTGTGAAACTATTAGCCCTTTGTATGTCAGAGTCCTTAAGCTCTACACTATCTCTTCTAGAGTGAAGTTGGTCATCACTATACACTATTCTATTACGAAGAATTGAGTTCATAGTGATGTTACACTGAATGTCACAATATAATGTCATAACATTCTGAGTGACACTGATCTCTTGATTCTGGCCATTTTTCATGGACTCCACCAAATTCCAATATAGCAGGTCCAGATTTCTGTGTTGTCCCTTTTTTGGATAAGCTATCTTGGCTAGCCTACCAACCTGATATTTACCATATCCTGTTGACTTTGAAGTTCCTCTTACTGTTGTCTTAGATATGGTCTTTTCTAATTTTTGAATGTGTCTACCTTTCTCCAACCATATTTGATCCTTCTTTTCTTTATTGAACAAGACATTGAGGTTACTTCGAGGCTCCCATAGGTAGCAGATGTTCTTGGCTCTAGATCCCCTCATGATTTCCTCACCTTCTTTATTGGTGACAACACATTTACCCTTAGTGAATTTTACATGGAAACCTTGGTCACACAGCTGACTGATACTGATAAGATTTACAGTCAGTCCCTTAACCAACATGACATTATCCAGTTTTAGAATACCAGGATAATCTAGTTGTCCATCTCCTTTGATTTCTCCTTTAGCTCCATCACCAAATGTTACATGACTTAAGGAATGAGGTTTGATGTTTACCAAAAGGCTCCCCATTCCAGTCATGTGTCTAGAGCAGCCACTATCAAAATATCAATCTTCTTTGGTAGGCATCCTTAGAGAAGAGTGAGCTACTAGAGCCACATTCTTAGCAACCCATTGTCTCTTCTTGATAGGAGCTTCCTTTTTGGATTTAGCATGATGCAGTTTCTTGACATGAGCACACTGTTTAGATTTTCCTTGATGAGGATGACTAGGAAATCCATGAAGTCAGAAACAGACAGATTTAATATGTCCAAGTTTTCCACAGTGATAACACCTACACCCTTGGAATTTTTTCTTGGTTTAGTTCCAGCTTATGTTTCTCTGACGTTGAGACATTGGTCGTGACATCCATTTTGACCTCTGAGTTTCAGGCTTTGGCCTTTTGAGCTCCAAGATGGGTTTCTATTCACCAACAAATCCCAGTCCAGCCATGTTTCCAGCTTTCTGACCATTATGTAGAATCCTTTCTATAGTGTCAGTCCCAGGGTTTAACATCCTTATGGATTTTGACATCTGCTCCATTTTGGATTCCAACAAACTTGCCTCACTTTTGAGTGAGTCTATTGTTGCAAGATGCTCTATCTTCTCAGCCTTTAATTCCCTTATGCACATCTTTTGTTGTTCTCCTTGCTGATATAATTATGCACTTCTTGTGCATAGCTTTTTGTATGAATCTGCAAGTTCATCATAAGTTAGCTCATCTTCACTTGAATCACCATCAGATATGCATACACTGTTCAGAACAGTGACATGCTTAGCATATTCTTCTTCTGATCCTGTTTCAGAATATCCATCTGACCAAGTGACTGCTAATCCCCTCTTTTGCTTCTTGAGATAGGTGGGACACTCAGTTTTAATGTGACCATAACCCTCGCACTCATAACACTAAACTCATTTGCCTTGACTAGATTCATCTTCATATTTATCCCTTCTACTGATGTCAGAAGAGTTGTTCTTGGCATAAGGTTTGGACTTATGGTCTATTCTTTTGATCAGTTTGTTAAATTGTCTTCCAAGCAATGCTATTACTTCTGACAGATTCTCCTCATTCTCACCATTGTCTTCTTCTGCAGTGTTTGATACAAGAGATATGCTTTTGTTCTTTTTCTCCACAGCCTGATCACACATTCCTATCTCAAAGGTTTGGAGAGAACCAATGAGTTCATCCACCTTCATATTGCATATGTCTTGAGCTTCTTCAATGGAAGTGACCTTCATGGCAAACCTTTGAGGTAAAGATCTGAGAATCTTCCTCACAAGCTTTTCTTTATACATCTTTTCTCCCAAGGCTCCTGAGGTGTTTGCAATCTCAATAATATTCATGTAGAAGTCATGAATAGTCTCATCCTCCTTCATCCTCATACTTTCAAACTTGGTTATCAACATGTGTAGTCTTGACATCTTGACTTTAGAGGTTCCCTCATGAGTTATTTTGAGAGTATCCCAAACCTCTTTAGCCAGCTCACAATGATACACCAGTCTGAAAATGTTCTTGTCTATACCATTGAATAATGCATTCAACGCTTTAGAATTCCCAAGAGCCAAGGCTTCTTGCTCTTTGGTCCATTCTTCTTCAGTTATAAGCACAGACAATCCATCTTTCTCAGTTTTTACTGGATGCTCCCATCCTGAGTTTGCAGTTCTCCATGCCTTGTTGTCTAAAGATTTTAAGAAGGCTATCATCCTAGGTTTCTAGTAGTCATAATTAGAGCCATCCAGAATTGGTGGTCTATTTGTGAATCCTATATCCTTATCCATAGTACCAGAATTTATCTTCCCTAGATCTCACCCAGAAAATAACAGGCTGGGTGCCTGCTCTGATGCCAATTGAAATTCTGGAAATCACACAGTGGATGTTATCACGAATGTTATGACATCCACTGTAACACAGACTATTGGACTTACTAATAAGTTGTAAATGGAAAGTAGTAAATAACACAAGTAATTGTTCACCCAGTTCAGTGTCAACCACACCTACATCTGGGGGCTACCAAGCAAGGGAGGAAATTCACTATTAGTAGAATTAATCCAGAGTCAAATAACCCGTTTGCACTCTTCATTTAAGACCTACCCAATGACACTTCAGCCTAGAAACCACTAGACCAGAGTTTCCCACTCACCCCCCCCCCCCCCCTCAATCACCTCAGTGATATCAATACAGAATAACAATATGAAGACACTCTTCAACCAAACCATGATCTTGCTTCACAGCTTTGACCAAGAGACACACACTCTTGCTTAACAGCTTTGAGTGACACAATGAACACACCAGTTCATACACAATAACCAAAGCAATTATACAACATACAATTGCTTGGCACACATGAAGAGCAAACCTCTTCACTCACAAGACACACTCTCCAATCTCTCTTTTGAAGCTCTGCCTTCAAGCTCTCTGCTATTTGGAGTGATCCTTCTGCTATTTATAGCAGCAGACTTGCTTTGGGCCTTGATGGAGAAACTAATAAACCTCTCTTCACGAAGTTGCGCCCTTATCATTAGGTCAGCAGTCTTCTATGTTATCCTCAGCAATGCCTGTTATGTCGCCTAAGATAACTAGGCTTCCTGAATTGTTTCCTGAAGTATAGCCTGAGCTAATAACAGAAAAACTAACCCTACGTGCCTTGATGTCATACGCTTGATGTCATAACATCTATCATGACATTCAGCTTCACTTACTCTTAGCTCTCCCTGCAGAACACTCTTCACGTATGTCATAACATCAGTTATGACATTCATACATACATTAATGTTTTGCCATAAAATGCAGCCAATCAAAAGTATCTACAGCAACACTTATCCGAATTGAGAGGAAGACCGAACCAGCTTATTGCCAAATGGTGGAAGAAGATTCTGTGGGAAACTGTGGTTTCACAACATTAAACAATATCTACAAAACCAAGAGTATCCAGTTGATGCAACTTCGCTTGTCAAGAAAACTTTGAGAAGGTTAGCATCCAAGTTCTTTCTCAGTAATGATGTGCTTTAAAAAATAAATTTTGACATGGTCTTGCTTAGGTGTGTCGACAGACGAGAAGCAGACTTGTTGATGCAAGATATCCAGGAAGGAACGTTTTGCACTCACTCCAATGGATATGCCATGTCAAAGAAGATCCTCAGAGTCGGATACTATTGGTTGACTATGGAAATCGATTGCATCCAATATGCTAGGAAATGCCATAAGTGCCAGATCTATGCAGACACGGTGCATGTATCTCCAACTTTGCTAAATGTGTTATCATCACCTTGGCCATTTTCAATGTGGGGCATTGACATGATTGGAGTAATCAATCTGAAGGCTTCCAATGGACACTGTTTCATTCTTGTTGTTATTGATTACTTCACCAAGTGGGTGGAATTTGCGTCCTATGCTAACGTGACTAAACATGTGGTTGCCTGTTTCATCAAAAAAAGAGATTATTTATCGATACAGAATCCCTAGCCGAATCATCACGGATAACGGTACCAATTTAAACAACAAAATGATGAAAGAGCAGTGTGATAGCTTCAAGATCGAACATCACAACTCTTCTCCTTATCTCCCAAAGATGAACAGAGCTATTGAAGTTGCAACTAAGAACATCAAGAAGATCATGCAAAAGAAGGTAGTGACCTACAAAGATTGACATGAGATATTACCATTTTCCTTGCACAGATACAGAACATTCGTTCTCACTTCAACAGGGGCAACCCCGTTTTCCTTAGTATACGGGATGGATGTAGTTCTCCCCATTGAAGTTGAGATACCATCTTTGAGAGTCCTGATGGAAGCAAAGTTGGAAGAAGCAGAGTGGGTCAGGGAAAGTTTTTATTAGTTTAACCTCATTGACGAGAAATGAATGATTGCCATGTGCCACGGCCAGCTATATCAGAAGAGGATCAAGAGATCTTTTGACAAGAAGGTCCGTATCCGCGAGTTCTAAAAGGGAGAACTCATACTCAAAAAGATATTTCCAGTTTATAAAGACATGCGTGAGAAATGGATGCCTAATTATGATGGCCCATTTATTGTGAAAACAGCTTTTTCTAGAGGCTCGCTCATTCTCACGACGATGGACGGTGAACAACTTCCTCATCCCGTAACTCTGATGCATTAAGAAAATATTATGCTTAAAAAAACCTGTTAAGTCGAAAACCCGCAAGGGCGGCTAAGGCAAAAAAATGGGTACCCCGGTGGATCATAACCTACAAAGGAGATCCAGGCAAAAATTAGGGATAAAATAAAGAAAGAAAAAGCTCGCTAAGTCGAAAACTTGAAAAGGCGGCTAAGGAAAAAATGAGCGTCTTGGTGAATCAAAAACCCAAAAGGGAGGTTCAGGAAAAAGTTAGGGACAAAGACATTTCGCAGCATTAGAGGTTGTTACCATTGCTGAAAATTACTAAAAAGGTTCGCTTCCACTACTCTTATCAAAGGCAAGTTTGAGGAACTCTTAGTTAGTGGGGCAGGATTGTCATTGGACTTGATGTAACCTTTTCCCTTTTTCCATTTTCTATTGTAAAATACTCCTTGGAATTTTGCCATTCACAAGCTACCATTCATGAATAAAATCAATTTTGGACCTTTCATTTGCTTTCAATTTACTACATTCTTTACCTTTTTTTGTTAGGCAAAACATCACTATTTGTTAATAATGATTTTTGAAAGCAAAAAGTTTTGAATCGAAAATGACTTTAAAGAAAACTAAAACAGAACAAGTATTTACTTTGGTTTGTGGAAATTTTAGTGGAAATCAATTTTCTCCCAGGAAGTCTAAAAGTGGCTGAAAATTTGATATTGCCATCTTAGCAGTACGTAACCCCGCTGAAAATGTTTTCTCATGTACCCCTTGTGTGATGAAGTTTGAATGTGATTGAAGACTTATCCTCAGAGTAGACACTTTGACTCTCCAAAGAAGTTGTGCTTTATATTTAGCAAGCTTGCCTAAGCTCTACATTATTCCCCAATGAAGTGAAATAGATTTAATCCCCATGTGTTGTTTGGGACACCTTTGTCCCATGGATTCAGTGTGATTCCTTGGTTTTCCTAGCGAAGTAGATTGTTACCTACCTTCCCTTTTGAGTCTCATGTTCTTGTGTCTCTTGTTAGAGTCGGTTCTTGCACATCTTTGAGCATTTGCATCATACCATAGCATGTGCATTCAGCATATATTTTGGGTTGTGTTGTTTGGCTGTATCTTTTGATTCTAAGTCCCGTTGTAACTAGCAATCCTTGTTACACCCTTTGTAGTTATTGATTGTTCCTATTTCCAGTGGTCACTAGCACCTTTTTAAGATCTTAGATCGTCACCATTTTCTTTATCTAAACCCAGTTGTTACTGGCATCTTTTACCTCTTTGGTTGTTACCAATTCCCCTAAAGTCTAGTTGTAACTATCAATCTTTGGTGGATAGTCCAATAGTCATTGGCACTTACGCAATTTTAACCTTCGTAGACACTATATGTCTGGTTGTTACCAGTATTCCCCTACGAGGAAAGTCGTAATAAATTCCTCAACACATTTATTATCTGGTGGTTACCAGCTTTTCCCTAGAAAGTTATGTCATTGCTAGCTTCCCAGGAAGTCCAGTAGTTACTAGCATTTCTTGAATCCAATTGTTATTGATATTGTCGATTTGGTGGTTACCATATCTTCTTGAAAGTCTAGTAGTTACTGGCATTGCTTAAATCTAATTGTTATTGGTATTGCCGATTTGGTGGTTACCATATCTGCTTGAAAGTCCAGTGTTTGCTGGCATTGCTTAAACCCAATGGTTACTGGTATTATTGATTTTTTCATTACCAATCCATCTGGAAGTCCAGTGGTTATTGGCATTGCTTAAACCCAATTGTTATTGGTGTTGTTGATTTGTTCGTTACCATATCCTGTTCCTAAGTTCATTAGTGAATGACACCCATTAAAAAAACCCAATTGTTATTAGTATTGTTGTTTTGGTTGTCACAATATCCCGCCTAGAAGTCCAGTAGTTACTGGAATTGCCTAAGTCCAGTGGTTACTGGTACTGAGAAACAAGTCATTACCAACTCTGCTAAAAATACTGATGGTTACCGATATCCTACTTTGAAATTCTAATGAAAATCCAATTGTTATCGGTATCGTAGAATTCGATTGTTACTGATTCACCTATTGAAGTCTAGTCATTACTAGCATCCATCAAGTCCAATGTTTATTGGAAATGTTCACCCAACCCATGATTTTAGGATGATTAGTTGTTACCAATATCCCCAAGACTTTTTTAGGATGTTTGGTTGTCACCTATATCTCTGGTAAATCCAGTTGGTTTGTTTTCTTCTCCGGTCGTTTCTTGAAGCTCTCGTTTTAACTCTTCACTGTAAGAAAACTTTTCGTTCAGTTTTGTCCCTTGTGGAGTCTTGTTTTGTCCTGTTGGTTCCTCTTGTCATAGGTCAACTTCTTGTTTTTAACCTAATCCCCCAGTGGAGATTATGTTCCTTTCTAGATTTCTCCAATGGAGTTGTTCTGCCATTTCTTCCTCCATTGGGAAGTTTCTTTCCTCTAGAGTATCATACTAGTCACGTTTGAACCATGTGACTGATCAGTTTAGATTTCCCCGGTGTTTGTTTTTCCCAATGAGTGTTTTCATATTGTTTTGGCTCTTTTCTTTTTCTGTTGTTGTGCTCGTCAGCATTTTTCATTTTTACACCATAAAGCATCATGGTAGAGTTCATAGCATGTCAGCACTTGCATAGTTTTGTCGTCCTTAACATATCATTGCATCTAAGGGAAAAAAATTTGGTTTCCTGTATTTAAATACCTTTCACCATGATTTTAGGGAGATTATCATCTCTCATTTCATCTGGTAAAGCAATTTAAATAGGGGCAATTGTCATACCCCAAATTTTGACCCCTAGATTCCATTTCCATTATAAGGGCATCAAGCATTGTTTCTTAACCTTAACCTTGTTTCAAGTTTATTGTTGTTGAGGCCCATCTGAATTAAGGTTTTGTTTGTACCTTTGGAATCAAGAGGACTATTGCTTGATCAATCAATGTTTTGTATTGATCATCACCAAATCATGTTTCCATACACTCAGGAGGCTTATATTCAACAAATATTAAGTTCTAACTGATCTCATTACAAGATCATGGAGGCCTAATTTCAGTTAACCCTAAATTAGGGTTTCATCAGGAAACGTCAACTATGCCTTTGACTTTTGATCCAAGCATGATCCCAAGCCTTGGAACATGATTCAACATGTCCATATACATCCTTGGAGCCTACCCATGATGTTTGAGAAATCCAAAGATACAAATTTGTTGAATATCACACAGTTGAATTCATCTGGTACAAATTTCATCTGCCAAAGTCAACTCTTTGACTTTTAGGGTTTTTGGTCCAAATTGAAGCATCCACACCAAATTTCATCAAGATATGTTTAATCCGTAAGTTTGATCATGAAGAAATCAATATTGGAGAGGTTTTTTACAAAAGAAGAAAACTTGGATAACTTGAATTTTTTTCTCAGTGTGGGAAAAAACCTAATTTTGGTACCAACTTTGAGAGACTATAACTTTCAATTCACACATCCATTTTTTAAGTTTCAAAGATTAATTTGTAGATCTTATCATGTAATACAAACGTGTCCTAGTTACTTATGAGTAAACAATGATTAGATTTTGAGTTATGAAGCTTCAAAGTTTGGAAGAATTTCAAAACACTTAGAATATTTTCAAGACAGCTTTGTTCCTTCATTTTTCAGCCAACTTCAAGGCCAGTTTTTGTCATGATCCCTTTAGATTAAAGAATTTCATCAAACATGAAAGTAATAGGGTATGTTTAGGGATTTCATAGAAGTACAAGAACTCCTTCATAGCATATTTGAGCTAGGAGTTTCGAAGGAAAGAATTTGAGGTCATTTCCCAAGTGTTTGGTGGCAAGATACCCCTTTATTAGTATAATACACGAAAATACAAGTCATTTCCCAAGATTTTGAGGCATGAACCAAGTGATGGTACAAGTGGCCATCTCTATTCATAGTACAAAGCATGTCCTTTTCCTTATTTCAGCATGGAGCCACTCCCAAAGTCTCTAAAGTCCATATTCATAGTACGAAGCATGTCCTTTCCCTTATTTCAGCATGGATGGTTTGAAAAAGGTTGGATTCTGACCACACCATAAATATCCCCTTTCCCTATATATACCAAGTCAAATTTCATTGCTAAGTACAAGAAAAAAACCCTCAGAAGCTTCACAAAACACTCTTGGATTCGTGTGGTTCAGTATTCTTGAAAAACACCCCAGTTTTTGCAAAACCTCGGGTCAGAATCATTCCACTCATGCCAAACTCAAACAAACATCATAAACCTCCTCTACGCTCTCATCAGAACTTGTTCTAACTATTGAACAAGTTATGTAACACACCAAACACCCTGCACTATCTTTAACCTCCATTATTGCAAGAAGAATCATGTTTTGTGTTCCAGCCTATTTCCAACTAAATCATCCATCCAAACAAGTTCTAAAACACTTAAGGAAGCTATGAAGGTTGTTATCCTCCATCTGCAGTAGCTGAAAAAAAGCCTTGGACTTTCTCCAAGAGGTAAGGCATTCTGACTTTCAAACTCTCATGTTCATGCATTGTTTTGTTGATATTTGAATAGAAAAATGTAGTATGTGTGGTGCTTTATGATTCTGAATGGATGTTTACCTTGTTTGGTTTGAATATTACATGTTGTAACATGTTGAACCTTCATGGTGTTACACTGTTGTTGAGCAATTTATGAATTACTCAATTGATTTGAGAACGAGATGTTGACATATTTGAGATCCTTGTGAAAAATGTTGTGACTTTAATTTTTACATCATTGAAAATGCTTGAGAGGTGAAGAAGTTATAGAGAGTAGAATTTCTGGCCATGGAAGCTTGTTCAAGGGCACGAAGAAGAGAGAGCGAAGGGAAGAGATGAAGCTGAGTGTAACACCTAGTCAGCATGACATGGCGCTGACTAGACGCTGATTTGGCCATTTCATTATGTTTGAAAATAAAAACAACTGAAGGCATATTATGTTTGAATGTAATAGCCACCCCAATGGTAGAAACATTTCCATGCCTTTCCCTTTAACCTGCCTTGCCTGGTTCGATCCCGCTGATTAACCCTTTTGTTTTTTTTCTTCTGAATATTCAAAGTGTTTTAATATTTTATTGATTTTTGACATCTCATGTTCACCACGTGCGCGTGGCCCAGTTGGTATTAGTTTTGAATGACAATCTCAAGGGCATGGGTTCAATCCCCCTAGGGTGCATTTCCATTATCTTTATCACTTGTTTTATTTATTTTTATGGTTTTCTAATGCAATTTCAAACTTTCATAACTTCTTTGTTTTTTATCCTTTTGATCCCTTTATTCTTGCTAAATTCTCATGAAGATGTCTATTTTCTGTTTGTAAAAAGAAAGTTCCAAAAAATTTTATTTTTCTTGCACTTATGAGTGTTTAAAGAATGTAACTTTTAGGGTTTCTTAGGGTTCCTCTTGATTCTTTTGACTGATCCCTTAGTTTTCTTTGTGCATATTGACTTATATGGACTTTTTGAATCTTGTATAGACTTTGTATGATGTTATGAAATAGTGCATTCTTGTTTTAACTTTACTTTGATACTCTTAAAGGTTATGTTTACACAAAAATGTATGATTGAAACTTAGTTCATATCATGAGTGGTTGCTTGACCATTTTGTCCTTAACATGTGATTTTCTTCCATGTTTACATGAACCTTGATATGTATATATGCCCTTTTGTTGATCATGCCATGTTTATGTGTTCTTTAACACTTGAGATTTGTCTTGGAAGTGACTTTGTGTATATACTTATATGTTTAGACCCTTGTGGTATTTCCTACTTGTTTAATGTCATGATTAAACTCATAACATGTGTGTTTGGTTGTTACTTGCTTGTCTTAACATGTTCAACTTGCACCCATGCCTAAATATCCAATTAATGTCTTAACTTGTTCACATGATGTTTTAAACCTGGTATCTTTAAGGATGCCCACTTGACATCCATTGTATGTTTGCATCTTCATCTACATGTTATTTTTATAAACATGTTCCTTTTGCTCAAGTATGTTTGGTTGTTACCTTTGCTTGTCTTAAATTGTATTCATGATTAAGTGTTGTTATAACTTATTCATGCTTGTTTGGTATTCATGATTAAGTGGTGTTAATAAAACCTAATATATGCTTGCTTTGATTGAGAACTTTAAATTGTATTCCTGATGTTCTAAATCTTGTTAGAAATATGTTCCATGAGTGTTTAGATGTTGTCACATCTTTGCTTATACTTGGTGGTTACCTTGCCCCTTCTTTGGCTTTGTTAAGTCTTTGCATGGATATTGTTACATCTATTCTCATAGTTTTCTTGTTTCCCTTAAATTCTTTGATTTATATCCATGCTTTAAATATTGTCATGATTTATGCATGTTGATCTTGAGTTTTGGAATTTGCCATGATAAGTAATATTTTGACTTATACATGATTGCTTGTACTTCAGATTTCCATCTATGATGTTTAGTCTTGTGAGAACCTTATTTCACGATTATTTAGATGTTGTAACATCCATGTTTGAAATCACCTTTGGTTGTAAACCATTTGATTTAAGTTTAAACTTCTTTGGGTGAATGCTTGGTTGTAACCTTGTCACCTATTAACTTTATCAAACCTTTACTTGATGTTGTCACATACTTTCCCTTATCCTCTTGGTTGTTACCATGATTATATGCTTTCATCTTATTTGAATAAATATATGCTTGAATATCACCCTTGTTTTGATATCTCTTAACCTTGTTAAGTTTCCCCCTAAGTGATGTAGCTTGTTAGCTCTCATCCTAAAGAGTTGTATTTTTATTCCTTAGTCCAAAGGAAAGTCTCTCTATTGACTTAATGTCATAGATAGCTCATGTTCTTAGCCTTCCCTTGACCTTGTTAGAGTCATTAGGTCCTTTAACTTAGCCTTAAGTTAGAACCTATATCCCTTTGACTTTGTTAAGTCAAGACCCTTAAGATACCTTGTTAGGAGTCCTATAATTTAGAACTTAGGATTAGTGTTTGTTAACTCTATGTGTGTACCATTGTTATGAGTACTCATTTTTCCCCTTTTTTGACTTTTGTTAAAGTCAATCCCCAATTTAGTATTTCAACTTAGACTTAGAGAGTTTGTTAAACTCTATATAAGTACCATTGTTATGAATACTTATTCCCCTTGGGACCTTGACCATAGTCAAGAGTTCTTTCATCCTAGTTAGAAGAACTACGATTGCTCTGATTCTATCCTTGTTAGGATGCATAGGCACGAGATGCGACGTCTTGGCGAGCATACTTTGCACATACCCATAAGTCTTTACCTTTAACATCTTTACCTTTGCACATAACTATTAGCAGACAAACATTAGCATAAACACAAATACCAAACAAGAGGCTCTTGTAGAGTACTACTGATACTTCGGGTGCTAACACCTTCCCTTAGTATAATCAACCCCAGAACCCCCGATCTCTTAGCATCGTTGCCACGTAGCGCACTTAGGGTTTTCTTCGATCTTTACCCTTTCCTTTGGATAAATCAAAGCTTGGTGCTGAACTTCAATGATTTGTGATTCAAGTTAATTAATAGCTTGATATATGATTCTCACTGCAACATATATAATCAAAAGTCTAGGCATATTGTCTTAGACATACTTTTGCGAGAAAATTAACTAAAGATTGATCTGAAGTGATCAGAATGGATCGTCTTGGCCTTTAATGTAGGGCAGCAACAATGGTTGGAGAAGGGAAGGGGTAGTACCTGCAAGGTACTCCAATGCCAAAGAAAGTTTGGGCTAGAGAGAAAGCAAGTACGAGTGTTTAGGTATGAGTGAGAATGATTAGAATACTTGACCCTCTCAAGAGAGAGGGTATTTATGAGATTCCACCCAGCGCGGGGCCAAGGTCTCCCATGTGGCCAAAATATCTAGCCAGCCAATGGGAGACTTCCAGGTGGAAGATCTAGCGCATGATCTTTGACCTGGTCCAACTGTCTCCATGAATTTTGGAGGGGAAGTTGGTCGCGTGAACTGTCAAGTGCGTGAGGGGGATGTCCCCTAACGACTATGTGCTCTGATGGCTATATCGTGCCCAACGGTCATACTGTGCTCAACGGTTATACTGTGCCCAATGGTTATGTTGTGCCTAATCTCCTTATTGGGCATGGCCTTAGGCTAAACTGGATTGGGCCTTGCCCAATTGTGGGGCATGTGTCAGTCCATTATAGAATAGGAGCCCCCTAAGTAGTTGTTTCGATGTGAGGAGTAATGACTTGAGTTAGCCTAGATGGTCGACGAATGGGCAGGAACTATATCACGGGGAAGTCTTTGAGACCATAATTGTTTGGATGAAAAACTTTGAACAGCCTGGCCAACGGTTGGTTGTGTGTAGCCTCTTTGGAGGTACGTGGGCGTGTCGGCCAGATTTTTTTTCTTTTAAGGTGCAGAAGATGTCAACGAACCTCCTACTCGAATGTTGTTTGGTGATGTTGTCGAGGAGAATGTGCCCGCAGGGAGCTGAAGGAGTTGTCTTTTCACAAGCATGTGAAGGGTCAGTTTTTTGAATGCCAACTGATAGCTTCTTTTGCCATGTGTGAAGGCGCAATAAATTTTGTTAAGGCCTAGAAGGCTAGGAGGCTAGGCAATGATGTCATTTTTCCTATTGCATTTCCCCATGCGAGCAAGAGAGCCTATATAAAAGAGGGAAGATGATTCATTTTCACTTCACAAAAATTTCTCTCCTCCTTATCTTTTGCTCTGCAACAAACGTCTGTCGCTGGATTATTTCACTGTCGTCCTTTGCTCTTGCCTTCCCCAAGATCTTCATCTCCAACCTCTAAATTCAAGTAAGTTCTTCAACCTTCTTGTGAAAATGCATGAATTTTTGGAAATTTATCTTGAGTTTACCGGCGGTGCATGAGTTTTCCGGTTGATGTTCATGTGTTTCTAGATGAACACGTGAATTTTCTGGAAAATTCATGAAGGCCTTGAAGAACATAAATCTAGGATGTTATATGTCTGTAGATGTTGCTAAGTTGTTGTGTGAGAATGTTTCATGTTTGTTGTCGGGCAGGAAGTGTCCTCGACGCTGAGGTCGCCTTCAGGTGTCCAACACATTAGTAGTCACAGGGCTTATCCCCCTTTAGGGTCTTTACAAGTAGCGGGGATGTGTCCCTGTTTTCGGGGAGGTTTTTCATCGAGACCCTTTTCCGTTAATAAGGGCTTGAGTCGAAGAGACATCCTCTCCCTTTCACTTGATTTGTGGTGGAAGGATGGATTTGATCTTCGTCGAATTGACTTTTGCTTCCTCTGCTTTTCAAGTAAAATGGCTTATTGAAACGAGGGAACCGTCCCTGACGTTGAGGTAACTACTAACGAAGATGTGCATCTCGCTGAGTATGCCAACATACAGGTCGTAGAGGGGAACCTTAGTTGGATCGCCCAAGAGCCTCTCATAACAAAGTCAACATTTAACGAGGAGGAGGCCAGTAACTTTGATCTCCTCAAAGATAGGGCCGAAGATGCGACCATGAGTTGGAGAGCGATTAGTCCAACAAAGAACGATCGGATATGCTCAGTGTATCTGAGGAGGAGATTCCCAACGTACGAGTTTGTTTTTAGGGAAGCAGGTTATCGCCTGCCCTTCACGGGCTTCCAATGGGCGATATTTTTTCATCTTGAATTGTGTCCTGCTCAACTTCACTCAAATGCTCTAGGATTCGGGCTTTCGAGCTGGTATGTCATTATCTTAGAATAAGGGCTACCGTGGAACTTTTCTTCTACATCTTTCAGCTATAGAGGAGCACCTCTGAGTCAAAGCAGAGTTGGATGCCTTCCAAGCAGCAAAGCATGTTGTTTTTCCCCTATTCAGAGTCTGTCCAAAATTTCAAGTTTAGTTTTCTGGTCGTAAATCTCCTTTCAGATGCGGCCAAGAGTTCCCTGGTTACCATGGAGACGATAAAGGAGGGTGGTCAGGACGTGGTGCTTCTTGTGTTAAAATTTCCCTTGGAGTGAGTGTGCACTCATTTTCGATATAGAACATACCAATTCCTCTTGAAACACGATCAACTACGCTCCAAGGATAAGAAATCTCTTCGAGCGTTGACAGCGTTCATGGAGAGTTTTATCCCTGCCGTTGTGGTGGACAAGGATGGTAACCTTCTCTACATTGAGGATAGAGAGCCTGCTCGGGCGGCTCGTTACATAAATATTAAAGCTCTCCTTGATTGCAAAATTGAGGTCGACGCCTTTGAGCTTCTAGGTATAGATGATGTGCTCGACTTATTTCTCTTGATGTTTTAATGTCGTGTTGAATCTTGTTTCTTCTTTACATGAAAGATGTCGAACTTACGTGAGCGCCTAGTCAACTCTGTCGTGGCCAAGACTGTCAAAACGGTTTCGACCTTGAGGCCGGATGCGGTCAAATAGTAGGCAACTCTGGAAACGTTTGTTGGTTCTTCGCCTTCTCCAGACAGCACCTCCAATCCTCCTACCCCGAATCCTCAAAAGAAGAGGAGAAGGGACGACCTCGGTTCGTCTTCAGCTAAAGGCTCAGGTGGTTTTATTATGGGAAATTCACCCTACCCCTTGCTATCTAAAGGACAAGATTTTTGACGGGGAAGGATCTGCGGTTGTCCCCGATCTAGGGGCGTCATCCATCTTGGATGCTGACCCGAAGGTGAGAAGGGCGCTCATCTGTCGTGATGCTCTTAGGATGATGAGGGTGCTGGAAATGGATCTGGCCCTGGGTGATGCAGAGACAGTTCCACTTAAAGAGTTCAAAAAGGCGAAGGCTAGGGAGGTTGAACATGAGTTGGAGATAACTGACCTGTTCAACTAGTTATCGACTCTTTAAGGAAACTACGAGGCCAAGGTCACGCTCCTCAAGGAAATGAATGAGATGGCTGATGAAATGAAGAAGATTAAAGAGGAGAACGCCAACTAAAGACTAGGGTCGCGGAACTGGAAGGCTCCTCGGCAGCGGGGCCAGATGAGACTGAGGAGGAGAAATCTCTGAAGACCCGGTGAGAGATGATCAACAAGATTTGTATCCTAAGACAGGATACCCTTGGGGATGTCGAGTTTGGATTCACTGCTTCTATGGAGCAGATGAAGGCCTTAAATCCCGACGTCCTGCTGGTTACCAATGGAATGGGCGTTCTGTACCAGGTGGTCGAAGGAAATGTGGTCCCGCTAGAGATTCCTGCTGATGATGTCTAACTTTTAATTGTAACTTAATGTATTTTGGCCTGCATGCTAGTTTTTGTAAATTTTGATTGCCAGGCTTGGCCCGATATTTTTGTAATATCAAGACAATTTTTGGGCTTGTGGTCGGGCCTAGATATGGATATGTTTATTTGAAATTATATGCCTTATATGTTAGTTTTTCTTATGGGTTGTTTCTTGAATTAGAATTTGCTCGACTAGTTATGTTGCTCGATAGTTTAGGGAACTTGTTGAGGTGGCGGAGTAATCTCGCCGATCGTGGGACTAGGATCTCGGTTGAGGTCCTGATCACACAGGGCTTAGACTTTCCCATCACGAATTGGGTGTCCTGCCATGCTAGTACGAAGATGGTGGAACACGATTGAGTTATCCCCACCGGGCATAGGATTTGCTCTTTCCATGAGCGAAAACTTGCCTTCGTTATGTTTGAGGATTGTGCTTGCACCAGGGCGCGCTCCTTTGGTCGGAAGATCCTCCTTTGTTAAGAAGTGGAGTTGTCGGCAGTTAGTTCTAATTGCATTAGCGCTAGCTGTAATATTCTTTAAGCTTTTCAGCATTCCAGGGTCGAGCAAATGGTTCTCCATTCAGGTGTTCGAGGTAATAAACTCTGGTACCTATTTTTGATCTCACCCGGTAATGGCCTTCCCTATTTGAGGCCAACTTGCCCTCGCATGAATCTTTTTGGTTTCGACACAGGACAAGGCTTCCCACTTGGAAGCCGCGCTTTATGACCTTGGATTCGTGGCGCACCATTATTTTTTGTTTCAGTGAAGCTTTGCGGAGAGTTGTCCCTGATCGGATCTCTTCAACCAAATCGAGTTCTTCTCTTAATTTTTCATCGTTCATTTCCTCTTTGAGAGGGGCCTCTGTTCGTCTCGAGGATTCTCTAATTTCCACCGGGATTTCTGCCTCAGTTTTGTATGCTAGTTGGAAGAGAGTTTCCCCGGTGGTGGAGTGTGGGGTTACTCTGTATGCCCAGAGCACACTATGTAGCTCCTCGACCCACCTTTTTTTGGCCTCGCCTTACCTTCGTTTTAGTCTGCGGAGGATCACCCTGTTCGTGGCTTCTGCCTGTCCATTGGTCTGGGGGTGTTTGATGGACGTGAAGTGTTGCTAGGTACCTAGTTTGGCAACGAAATCTTAGAACTTCCTGCCCGCGAATTGTGTCCCGTTATCGGTTACGAGATTCTGGGGCACACCGAATCGTGCAAGGATGTTTCTCTTGTAAAAATGAAGTATGTTAAATGTCGTGATTTTGGAGAGGGCCTTAGCTTCGATCCACTTTATGAAGTAGATGACAGCCACGATCAGAAACTTGTTCTGATAGGAGCCTATGGTGAAGGGGCCGAGTATGTCCATTCCCCACCAGGTGAAAGGCCATGGGGAGGACATGGTCTTTAACTCTTTGGGGGTGCTAAGTTCATGTCTCTATGGTGTTGGCATTTGTTGCACTTTTTTACATGCTCCTTTGTGTCATGCTGCATGGTCGGCTAATAGTATCCTGCTCGAAGGGCTTTTCGTGCCAAGGATCTTCCTCTTAAGTAATGTGCGTTGATCCCATCGTGAATTTCTTGGAGAATGTCCGGGACCCTGTCAATGGAGAATCCTCTCCGATAGAGTCTGCCTTCGACTAGGACGTAGGAGCAGGCCCTTCACTTAATTATGTTCGCCTCTTTACTATCTTCGAGAAACTTTCCCGTGGTGAGATAGTCATGCATCGGAGTCACCCTGCAATTGTTGTCGCTGATGGCATTGACGTCGAGCAGTCATGTTGGTTTCGTGACAGTAGGTCAGGGAAGTGTCTCTTGTATGACGGACTTGTTACCGTATTTCCTCCTTGTGCTAGCTAATTTTGAAAGGATGTCAGCCCGAGCTTTTCTTTCACGGGGATGTGTTGGAATTCCCATGCTTCAAACTTTGCTATTTTTTCCTGTACGAGCGTTAAGTATTCGACGAGATGATCGTTTTTGTCCTGGTACTCCCCCCATACCTAGGAGGCCACGAGCTGGGAGTCCGTGAAGATTTTTATTTCCTTTAACCCCAGGTCCTCAGCCAGTCGTAATTCTGCAAGGAATGCTTCATACTCATCTTGATTGTTCGAGGTTGGGAAGGACAAGACCAACGATACTTCGATCAGGATCCCTTCTTTGTTCTCAAGGATGATGCCTGCCCCGCTGCCCGTGGAACTGGATGCTCCGTCGACAAAATTGTCCATCTGCGCGCCCCACTAGAGGGGGATGTCGGGGGCGTTATTTCCTCCATGAAATCGGCCAGGAACTGTGCCTTGAGAGCTTTCCTGCTCTAGTAGTGGATATCGAATTCTGATAGTTCCAGAGACCATTTGAGCACCCAACCGACCATATCTGGTCAGCCAAGTAGCTTCCTGATGGGTTGGTATGTCCGAACTACTATCCTGTAGGCCAGGAAGTAATGCATTAATCTTCTCACCGCATTGATGAAGGCCAGAGAGACCTTCTCGATCTACTAGTATCTGAGTTCTTTCCCTTGTATGGATTTGCTTATGAAGTATATTGGCTTCTACCCATCGAGGGTTTCTCAAATAAGGACAGTGTTGATCGCTTCATTAGTGATGGAGAGATAGAGGTAAAGTGTTTCCCCGCTGTCTAGTCGTGACAAAATAGGTGGTTCGGACAAGGCTTGCTTGAGATGGCGCAGAGCCTGCTTGCGTTTCTCTATCAATTTGAACGTTGCCTCTTTTAGGAGGAGCTTAAAGAAAGGCAGGGCGTGTTGGGCAGATTTGGCCACGAAACGAGATAGCAAGGTGAGCATCTCGTTAAGGAATTGTATGGATTTCTTTGGCTTAGGTGTGGGGAATTCAGAAAACGCTCGACATTTGTTAGGGTTGGCGTCGATCCCCCTCTCAGTGGGTAGAATCCGAGGAATATTCCTGCCCGTACGCCAAAGGTGAATTTTTCTGTGTTGAATCGCATTTTACACTCCCTAGCTTGGTCGAAGATCTTTTGTAAGTGGAGCGTATGATCAGATTCCTCTTGTGACTTCACGATCATGTCGTCCATATATACCTCGAGCATGCCTCTAATTTATGATCGGAAAAATTTGTTCATCATTCGCTGGTACGTGGCCCCAGTGTTTTTCATACCGAAGGGAATTACGTTGTAGTAATAGTTGCCTGATAAGGTCATGAAAGCGGTGTACCTCTTGTCCTTCTCCGCCATATGAATCTGGTTATATCCTGAGTAGGCATCCATGAAGGACAAAAGTTTGAAATCGATGGAGTGATCGACTAACTTATCAATGTTAGGTAAAGGATAAGTGTCTGTCGGGCAAGCCCGATTGAGATCAGTGTAATCAATGCATATTCTCCAATTTCCGTTATGTTTTTTGACTAATACAATGTTGGACAACCAGGTTGTATACCTGGCTTCTGAGATAAATTTGGCCTCTAAGAGGTCTTTTACATGTTTATTCGCCTCTTCAATCTTCTCATCGGATTTCTTGTGACTGTGTTGTACTACCGCCCAAACAGATGGATCGATGGTGAGCTAATGGCAAGCAAATTCTGGGTCAAGGTCGGGCATGTTCACGGCGCTCTAGGAAAACAAGGCAGCGTTGTTTTTCAAGCAAGTCTTCAGCTGCTCTTTCACTTCATCTGGAAGTCTCACACCTATCCTGACTCCTCGGTTAGTGTTGTCCCCAAAGGTGATCACTTCGAATTCCCCATCTGGTGTTGGGCGTATAACAGTCATGGAAGATGAGCTGCCCGTTGAAATTAGAATGTCTTCCTCGCCTTCTTCTGAGATCCGAATGTCCAGGTCGATGGCATGAACCTGGAGTGTTGGATTCTTTCTGGGTTGGCTTTCTCCGCTAGGAAGATCATTGTCTCTTGAACGTTTGACAGTCTACAATGTTGTACTGATTGAACTCTGCCCTTTGGTAGCCGCCTCGAAGCATCATCTTGCAGCCTCGATGTCCCCGTGTAGTGCGGCGACATGCCCCTTTTCGATATAATAATTCATCTTAAGATGAACTTTGGATGGAACAGCAATTAGTTCGGCAAGTTTTGGCCTCCCCAGGATGCATTGGTATAGTGAGGGGCAGTCTATGACTAAGAACTGAGTCTTATATTTTTTGGCAGCGTCTTCCTCCCCGAACGTAACTTGGAGCTCTATGTATCCCTAGAGTCTAGCAGTGGCCCCTTTGAATCCTTGCAAATCTGAACCTACATACGAGGACAGGTTCTTCTAGTTGAGTTTGAGGGTGCGGAATAGGCTGGTGGACATAATGTCCACCGAGCTACCTTGATCAACAAGGATTCAGTGGACGTCAGTGTTGGCTAACTTGGCTCTAATGAGAAGAGGGATGTGAGAGTTGCGAGAGCCTCTAGGGAGCTCTTCACGGTAGAAAGTGATTGGATGGGATCGTCCTCAGAATTTTTTGAGTGTTGACAGACGATCTGGACTACAGTCGATCAGTTGGTCGAATTTTCTCTTTGTTGATCCTACTGTGAGGTTGTTGTATCTTCCGCAAGAGATAACCATTGTGTCGGGGAAGGCCTCCCAAGGGTTATGAGTAGAAAAATATGCAGGCTCCTCAAGACCGATGGGGATGAAAAAGTCCTCTGGTCGGGAGACAGACATGGCGACCAGCAAGGGAGGGCTAGAAGACGAAACTCTTATATCTTCTTTCTTAGACTCCAAAGTTTCTCCTCGGGGGGTTTCTCCTTTATTCGTGTATTACTTTAGATGGCCCTCTTTGATAAGGATTTCGATGGCGTCTTTCAGTTGGACGCACTCTTCTGTTATGTGGCCATGGTTGCGGTGGAAACGACATTATTTACTTCGGTCAGTGTTGCTCTTCGAAGTTGTTGGCTTAGGGAATTGCACGCCTCCTTGCTTGAATTCGGCGTTGATACATTCAGACAAGATATGCTCACCGGGAGCGGTCGGTAGGGTGTATTCGGTGAATCGACCTGCATGCCCTTTGTGATCGCGGGGACGGTCGTCTCGCCGCCTATCTCTGTCCCGCCTGGAGGTTTCTGCTTCGTCTTTCTTCGACGCTCTGGAACTCTCTTGGTCCCTCGAGTCTCTGGATTTATACGCAACTTCCTTTTCTTCGTATTGAATATAGGATTGTGCTCTACGGAGAAGTTCAGCTAGAGAATAAGGAAGGTTGATTCCTACTTCCTTGCGGAAGTCG
Organism: Lathyrus sativus; assembly: GCA_963859935.3. Classification (NCBI taxonomy): domain Eukaryota; kingdom Viridiplantae; phylum Streptophyta; class Magnoliopsida; order Fabales; family Fabaceae; genus Lathyrus; species Lathyrus sativus. The sequence continues at coordinate 443,885,122 of OZ012738.1, read as the reverse complement.
CTCTTTGGCCTCAGTCCCTTTTCTAGCAGATACTTCTTCATATGGTCGGTTGTGCGAATTTCGACCGCTTCCTTAGTGAATTTGTCGATGTAATCGCAAAGAGGTTCATCCCTGTCCTAGATGATACCCTTAAGCGTGGTTTCAGATTTTGCATGATGCTTGGAGGCAGTAAAGTGTCGAGCAAACTGCTCCTTCAAACTCGTCCATAACGTGATTGAGCCCCGAGGAAGACTCTTATACCAAGCCATAGCCCCCTTCTTGAGTGTGATAGGGAATAACCTGCATTTGATTGCCCTAGTGAAATTGTGGTACTGCAACATGACCTCAATGTTTTCTATGTGGCCACCAGAATCGGTGGTACCATCATAGAGAGCCAGAGGGGGAGGTTTCTCTAGCCCGCGAGGAATGTGGGTGTCCATGATTTCTTGTGACAGGGGACCGCGGGCGTTGTCTTCGTCGCTCGTGTTGGGCGACCTTCTGAAAGAATAATTGTGTTCCGCCTCCTGCTGCATCGAGGAGAATGTTCATGTTAGCTTTGGTGCTCTTTGCAAGGCTTTCTGGAAGGCCTGGTCCTTTTGGGTGTTGGGGAGTGCCTGGACCTCTAGGGAGGGTACGATCGCGCCTTTTGGTGATCTCGTGTCCATGCTTCTCCAGTTTGGACCATTCTTTGACTGGGGAGATGCTTCTAGATTCGTCTCGGAGACGCTTCTGAAGAAGGGAAGAAGACCGGCAAGATGGGCAGAGGGATCCCCGCGGGGGAGGTCTCTCTCCGATGGTGTTCTCTAGCATGTGGATTTTTTCTCCTTGTTGGAAGAGTAGATAGTTAGATTTGTTGAGGGCGGCAATGAGGGCTGCAGTGGAGGGGTCAGCATCTGGTGGGACGATAACAGGTTCGTATACATGGTCGAAACTTTGGACACGAGGCTTCACGTTGTCAGGAGATGCTGGTTTTCCGTCCCTGTGATCAGTTTCTCCTATGGTAGCTCCGGGAATGGGGGTTTTTCCGCAACCCAGAATGGCGACGATGGAATCTTGATGGACGTTATTATGGTGAAAGGCCATGATGATGAAGGTTCATAGAGATAGCTTTGGTATTTCGTTCAGGAAGATTGGGGAATCTTGGTTCAAAAAGACGGGGGAGCTGGTGTTCCCACAGACGGCGCCACTGATCTGGAGTGACCAGAATGGATCGTCTTAGCCTTCAATGTAGGGCAACAACAGTGGTTGTAGGAGGGGAGGGGCGTGCCTGCAAGGTACTCCGATGGAAAAGTAAGTTTGGGCTAGAGAGAAAGCAAGTACGAGTGTTTAGGTATGAGTGAGAATGATTAGAAAACCTGATCCTCTCAAGAGATAGGGTATTTATGAAATTCCCCCCAACGCGGGGCCAAGGTCTCCCATGTGGCCGAAATATCTAGTCAGCCAATAGGAGACTTCCAAATGGAAGATCTAGCGTGTGATCTTTGACTTGGTCCAACTGTCTCCATGAATTCCGGAGGGGAAGTTGCTCGCGTGAACTGTCAAGGGTGTGAGGGGATGTCCCCAACAGCTATGTGCTTTAACGGTTATATCATGCCCAACGGTCATATTGTGTCCAATGGCTATATTGTGCCCAATCTCCTTATTGGGCCTGACCTTAGGCTAAACTGGATTGGGAATTTTCCAACTGCGGGGCATGTGCCATTCCAGTCAAGATCAAAGATGAAATCATTTCACTCACCTATATATGAACGAGTTATAATTTGGTTGATCCATTTACTAAGTCATTGGCCATAGACTTAGTAAAAACAACCTCGAGAGGCATGGGGTTGAAACTCCTTGAGTAAGAGTTCTGACAACAGCGGCAACCTAATCTTACGTTAGTAAAACATTAACCTCAAGATTTAATGGGTAACAACAAGTCATTGATTTGGATGTTTGTTGAACATTTTGTGATAATGTTGACCTTTAAAATGAGGGTTGAGTTTTTATTTAAACTCTTAATGAAGTTCAATATTTAGGGTATGTATCCCATGGAAAAGGCTACAATATGAACTTTACCTATGTAAATTTTGAGATGTTGTCGTCTCAAAGTGAGAGTTGGGGTTTCTCTCATGAAAAATTCACGAAAACAGGAAAAGCACATGACTATAAATAGTGCTAAACGAGAGATGTAGGCAAAGAACAATTAAAGAGTGTGTGTGAGGTAACACTGGTATAATCACAAGGGATAACGGTTCAAAGCATAACTACCTAATATTCTTATTAGACTTTGTGTTATTCTTACTAAGGTTAAGTTCAAATCGAAAGATACTTAACTGTATTAATATTCTTTGATTCTCTTTTTCTACAATTGGTCTTATCATTATTAGAACAAGTGGAGATTATTGTAAACTATTAAGAATTAATAACCTTGAGTGTGTTCCAAAATGTCAAAAAAAAATGAAAGTGAGTAAATGTCAATAAATGATTGGAAAATAGTCTCACATAGAAAGTTTCACTCACTCTAAAAGGTTTTATAAAGAGTTATGAACATTAACTCAATAAAAGGACAAAAGATGATAAAGTGTCACATGGGAGTGTGGTGGTCCCAAGCATTATGCCATTTGTCTCCTCCATACACCCCCTCACTGATGACGATGTCGGCTCCGGATCCGAGAGCGTGGGCATAGAGGCGATAGTGGCGGCTTGTAGGTAGCACTTGAGCACTTCGTCCGTGCTCATTATTGCTCTCGTTTTTGTCGATGCATGCGTTTGAGTTTTGAATTTAAAGAGAAGCAACACTTCATGAAGTTCTGTTGTGGATGAACATAAGTAATGCTTGAAAATAATACAATTTTTGGTTAAAAGATGTTGTTTCATCAAGGGTCACAACCTTGTGAAACAACACATACATGGTCTATAAACACTTCACTCCGGAAGTCAGAAATCACATTACAAAACTGAATATCATCTTGAACAGATTTCAAACACTCTTCGCTACAAAATCGAATTTTCGTCGGTCATGCGCAAATTCGGTATAAGACTGAAATATCTTGGGTATTCCTGCGTTCCAACTCTAAGACACATAAGAGAGTGTTTGAAATACTTTTTAAAAAAATGACATTATTTACAATTCAATTCTAGATTCATTTATCTTTACTGATATTTCTAATACTATAAAACTGATATTTCTAATACTATAAAACAATTTCTTTGAGAGCTAAATATTTGTTTTTCTTTTTATAAAAATAGACATCCATCCTAATATATGATTTCAAAAATCAAACGCGATTTATTTTTAGAGTACCAAAGTCATGTTGCCAAATTTCTCAATACTTGTTGGTGAAAACGATAGTATTGCATTAAAATTTGAGAACAACTTTATTTTGAAACAATTATTTTGTTACGGGTACGTATAATTGAAAGGGATCATTGATTTATTATGAAAAATATATAGAAGGGATGCTTGAAGACTTTATTAATTAGCCTTTGAAAACATATAAATAAATTGTAGAGAGGCTCATGCATTACGTGATCATATAAAATATTTTTTTTTTGGTAGTAGTATAAAAGACGACACAATAAAAAATCGCACTTCACATATGGTCCAAAATAAGCAGAAGACTTTCTTACTCCATATATGATTGTTTAAAGTGTGACAGTTGAGCATGTCCCCTCCGCTTAAACGTCTTGCAAAAGTTTTAAAAAAAATAGAAGTGTGACCGGACATTATTAATGGTGTGGACCAAAAACATTGATTAGCAATGCAAAATAATAGAGGGAGGAAAAAGGTGGGAAATTCATGAATTTAATGTTGTTTTGCACTAGATGCGAGATGATACAATAATATTTTCAATGTTGTTTTACGCAATCTTTAATTAAGAGTTGACTAGATCTATTTCTAGAAGAGATTTGATGATATATTTTGAATACTTAAATACTTGAGAGGGAAGTTATAATAGATTATCCCCTGTTGCTAATTAATTATTGGACATTTTTCAACTTTCGTTGCTTTTTTTGGTCTTGATTGATATTCGACATTGGCATAGCTTTTGACATTTCCTTGCATTCAGATTGCACCAATTTTTTGAAGAACTATTTTAAACTCAATTTAAAGATTAGTAAAAATAATTTTAAATGACTAGACATTTAATAAATATTTTTTAGAGGACTAATAAAAGTTTTTCGATTTTTCAACCTCTATTAAGTGTACTGCCTTATATCTTAAGACAACTTGAGAATAATGTAGAGAATAGAGGTCCTTGATCTCATTAGGTTTGCCAGATTCTGTTTTTGATGAATTGTTGTTGTGTTAGAAATTTGGAAATCAATGATTGGATGTGGTCGATTATGTGATTGTGTGGACAAAAATGTGTATGAATCATTCTGTTTGTGAATACACGAAATCACTACGCCATAATTGACTATTAGCAGCGCATACAACGACATCGCTTTTTGAAAAAGCGCTGCTAAAGAGTCATTAAAAAAAAAATCATACCTTAGACAACGCTTTTTGAAAAGTGCTGCTAAAGGGGGTCCTTAAGAAAGCGCTTTATTAAAAGCGCTGCTAAATGCATGCCCTAAGAAAGCACTTTTGTAAAGCGCTGTTAAAGGGGAACCCTAAGAAAGCGCTTTTGTAAAGCGCTGTTGTAGGTGTAATCTACGAGAGCGCTTTCTTTATAAGTGCTGTTATATGTGGTATGAAAGAAAGCGCTTTTAAAAAGCGTTGCTATATGTCATGCCTAAGGCACACGTTAGAGAGCGTTTTTTAAAAGCGCTGCTAAATCCCATTAAGAAGCGCTGCTATAGGTATAATTAGAATAAATTTAAAATACCCACCAGCATTTTTAAAAGAAACAGAACAGTCGTACCCTTCTTTCCTTCTTTCTCCTCTGTGAACGTTGCCCTATTCACCACGACCACGACCGATTCTGTCGATTCCCTCCATCCGACAGCCGTCGACCGTTGCCCTCCTCCGTTCATTCAATCTGCATTGCATTTCTCTGTCCTTTGTCCGTCCATTTTCGACAGCCTTCGTCCGTTCATTATGTAGCGCATTTCCGCCATTGTTACGGTATTTGAGGTTTTTCATTTTTCATTTTTCTGGATTATTGTCTTAGTATTTCCTTTTTCTGGATTATTGTTTGATATGATGTTAGTGTTACTTATTTTCTGAGTTATTGAGCTCTGAAGGTAGTTCTTTCGAATGTCTTGTGTTCTCATTTATCTTCAACTGTGAATGATTTGCTTCTCTTGTTTTGCTGTTTAACAATATAATAGTGTCTTAATCTCAGTGTCAGTTTAAATGTTAATTTTCTCATTTATCTTCAACTGTGAAGGATTGTGTTAGAATCTTGTTGACGGAAGAAATCTTTCTATTCTTCTGTTAATTCCTTAAGGGCGTTAGTTGATTTTTTGATTTAATATTGGTGATTTTACTGCAAAATACAACAATATTTACACTGATTTATACTATAAGGAGGCTTTTATGTAGTATTTGTATCCGTTAGGATATGCATTCACCAAATAGAAATGTTGTTTCAATGAAACATGGTAAAGAAATAGTTTTTCCTCTTGTTGTTGAGGAGGGTTAAATTGTGAGCAAAATTGAGTTTTTGATTTCAAATAAGTTTAGTGCTCTTTGATTTACATATATCAAGCTCTTTTAATAAGAAAATGTTTTTTTCTCACGTCTTAGATACACGTCTATCCTATTTTAATGAACATTTTAGAAGTCTATGCTTGAGATTTCAAAGGAAGAGACACCACTTCCACATTAATGTATACGAGTCTATTAAGAGTTCAAATATAATTAGAGTTCGACTTTATAAGAGTTTTAGTCTAACTTTAAAATATGAGTAGTCCGTTTGACCCATATAATTAAAAATTCTTAAATTGTACTAATATTTATGTCAAGAAGTTCGTATGAAATATGAGTAGTCCGTTTTATGGTATTTTATTTTGTTCCTCATTTTATAGTTTCTTAGATGTTCCACCTTTTTCTTTTAATATTATAAGGCTTTATTAAAAGAAATTATCAACTATATAAGAAGTTGTTACATTATTGCAAGTTTTATCAACAATTGATGTTCCAAGAATTATTTAATGTTGATGATGTTATTAATTTTGTATGTTATAGGGGTTACCTGTGAAGAGCAAGGTTGTGATCGTTTTCAAGCATCCTACTGTGTAGCTTTCTTAGAAGTTATTGATTTCTTTACAGGTATTCTCTGTTTTTGTTTAACTTTCTTAGTTTAGTTTAGACTACTCAATTAGTATGGATAAAAAATGGATGTCTTCTAATCGATTGTCTAAAGAGTACCAGAATGGGGTATCGAAATTTGTTAAGTTTGATGTTGAACACGCAAAAGACCCCAGTAGGATCACATGTCCTTGCTTAGGTTGTTGTTATGGGCGTGGAATTGACGTCATTCAGTTGGAATCTCATTTAATGAGACATGGAATTGATCGAAGTTATACATGTTGGACATTACATGGTGAGATAAGTAACGAGAATGTCGAACCCGGGGATGATACGACCTATGCTTCAAAGGACAACGACAAAGATACATATGATTGTGATCGATTCGAAGAGATTGCAGAAGCACTTGAAGAAGATCTTCAAGATTGTCCCAAGATGTTTGAGAGGTTGGTAAGCGATGCAGAGAACTCGTTGTATAAAGGTTGCACTACTTTCACAAGATTGTCTGCGGTATTAAAGTTGTACAACTTAAAGGCGGGTAATTGACGGTCGGATAAAAGTTTCATAGAGTTGTTAGCCCTACTTCAAGAGATGCTTTCGGAAAAAGTATCTCGGTATAGGAAAAAGTTGTCACCAGCAAAAGTCTTATGGTATTTTCCTATAATTCTGAGATTTAGATGCATGTTTCATAGTGAAACAGATGCAACACCAGACTTGGCATGCAGATGATAGAATTATAGATGGGAAGTATTGACATCCGGAAGATTCACCACAGTGGATGAAAATTGATAATGAGTATCCTGATTTTGGAGAAGAAGCTAGAAACCTTCGCTTGGCATTATAGACTGATGGAATGAATCCCCATGGTCTGTAAAGTATCTCACATTCCGCCTGGCCTGTAATTATTATGATTTATAACCTACCTCCATGGCTATGTATGAAGCGTAAGTACATGATGTTATCTATGTTAATTTCTAGCCCTAAACAACCAGGGAATGACATAGACGTATACTTGACACCTTTAATCGAAGACTTAAAGAGTTTGTGGGAGAACGGTGTGGAGGTTTATGATGGATATAGGAAAGAAAGTTTCAATTTAAGGACGATGTTGTTTGGCACAATTAATGATTTTCCAGCATACAGAAATCTATCGGGGTATAGCATTAAAGGTCAATGTGTGTGTCCTATCTGTGAAGAAAACAGAGAATGGACGCGGTTGGAATTTGTTCAGAAGGATGTCTTTCTTGGTCATCGTAGATTCTTAAATTTTAATCATCACTACCGCGGATGGAGAAAAGCATTTAATGGAAATTCAGAACAACGTAGAGTTCCACCTACATTGACCGGCGAACAAATTTTTGAAAAGGTGAAAGATGTGAGTACTCAGTTTGGCAAGCCTTTTGCTCATACACTTGTCACGCGTGGGTGGAAGAAGAGGTCAATTTTGTTTGAGTTGCCATATTGGAAGTCGTTGTATGTAAGACATTTCCTTGATGTTATGCATATTGAAAAAAATATATTTGAAAGTGTTATTGGTACGTTACTCAATATACAAGGAAAGTCTAAGGATGGCCTTCAAGCAAGAAAGGACTTGGTAGAAATGGGAATAAGAAATGAATTAGGACCCTTGAAGAAAGTAAATCGCACATATCTACCACCTGCTGCTTATACTTTACCTAGAAAGGAGAAAAAGATATTGTGTAAGTTTCTGAGTGAAGTTAAAGTTCCAGAAGGATACTCTTCAGATATTAGAAGACTTGTTTTTATGAAAGACCTCAAGTTAAAGATCTTAAAGACACATGATTTCCATTTTATAATGGAACACTTTCTACCAATAGGTATACGTTCTATTCTGCCAGCAAAAGTGAGAGGCGCAATAACTAAATTGTGTTTTTTCTTCAGGTCAATTTGTAGTAAGGTGATTGATCCTGCGATCTTGCCAACATTGCAAAAGGAAATAGTCATTACTTTGTGTGAGCTTGAAATGTATTTTCCTCCATCATTTTTTGACATAATGGTACATCTAGTTGTCCATCTTGTGAAAGAGACAGAATTGTGTGGACCAGCTTATATGAGATGGATGTAACCTGTTAAACGTTATATGAAAATATTGAAAGGGTATGTGAAAAACCAAAGTCGACCATAGGGATGTATTGTTGAACGATACATTGTTGAAGAAGCTATTGAGTTTTGTACTGAATATTTGTCCAACGTTCAATCCATTGGCCTTCCAAAATCTAATGTTGTTGAAAAAATAGTAGGTAAACAGTTAATTGGAAATAAAGTTGTGACAGTTTCAAGGGATGAACGGGAGCAAGTCCATTTGTATGTTCTGCACAATGACATTGAGGTTGAGCCGTATGTTGAAATGCACAAGGATGTTCTCCGAGGTTTAAATCTGAATCGAAATGAAAATTGGATAGTATGTGAGCATAATCGAAGTTTTATAACATGATTCAAGGATCATATTTTTTTCAAAGTTTTATTCTGATCCCGCTTCAATAACATAAAGGTTTAGATGTTTAGCATATGGTCCAAGTTTGCATGTGTTTTCTTATAGCGCATATGCAATTAATAGACACACATTTTATACCAAAGAACAAGATGATAAGAGTACAATGCAAAATAGTGGTGTCACCGTGCTTGCCGAAGCAATGAACATTTCAAGTGTGAAGGACTTAAACCCCAAATATGCGAATCTGTCGTATTTTGGGGTTATCGAGCGCATTTGGTTGTTTGATTATGAAAAGTTTCAGATTCCTATCTTTGGATGCAAGTGGGTTGAAAATAATAGTGGCATACGAATGGATAAGTCAGGATTTTTGCAAGTTGATCTTAATAAGGTGGGGTATAAAGATGAGCCTTTTATTCTAGCCACGCAAGCTAAACAAGTGTTCTATGTCACTGATCCGACAAATACGAAATGGTCTATAGTTCTTTTTTCCAACAAAGTAATCGATGATAACATTGGAGATAAGGGGGATGTTGATGTTGAGAAGGAATCTTATATTATAGATGATCCATATGAGAATATTAGAGCGGATGAATCATATATTAGAAATGATCATAACGAGGGAATTTGGATCAATCCATCCGTCTGTGTTATTAAGAGACAAGTAAACCATGTTCCAACTAAGAAAAGAAAGAGATATTAGTGACAAAGGTACTTGTAAAATTACATATTGTCTCATTGAATAAAATTACATATTTATATCATGCAATACAATTACATATTATGTCATTCAATAAAATTATGTATATGTTTTTCTTATTTATACATTTCTTATGTATATATTTCTTATTTACATATTTTCATGTCATTCATTTGATACTTTGGTTTTTCTGAATTACAGGTATTATGGCCACCAATGAGGAAACATCACATGATGAAAACGAAACAACAAAAGACATGGAAGGCGATATCAAAAGAGGAATAAGATTATGAAAAAAATCATCTGTGCGAGAGATAAGGGTGTTAAGTATGATGTGCATTGGAATGAAAGAGATCAATTAGTTGAGCCTAACGGTGCGATGCTGACAAGTTACATTGGAGCACTTGTACGATCGCAAATTCTGATTACTTGCGATAATTGGAAAATTCCTTCGCTACAACCGGCTAAAGACAAAATTTGGAGCGAGATACAGTTATGATATTTGATTATTTTTAATTATGTTGGCGGTTACATCTTTAAATTAATTATACTAACATGTTATATGTATGTGTATTTGTTTGCAGAGATCTTTCAATATTGATGATTGCAGGAGAAAATATTGTCTTCAATTGGCCGAAAAACGACTGAGGGGATTTAGAGCGTTTTTAACGAACAAGGTTCTTAAAGATTCTGATGGAAACTTTGTCGACTCGGAGCGTCCAAAGAAGTACGATGATCTGATTTTAGAAGAAGAATGGGAGACATCTGTTGCCAAGCGAAGAACCAAAGAATTTTTAGTAAGTACAACTTATCATGAATAATGTATAGTATATATACTTCTTCCACAAGAGTTCTGATATGACTTAAACTTGTTTTTTCAGGTTGTGAGTGGCGTAAATCGGCAACGGACATCAAAACCTGCATATCCATACAAAAAAGGGCGTTTGAGATATGCACGCTTAGAACAAAAAATAGTAAGTATATATAAATGCTTTAATATGATATAGTTACCAAAAATAGTAATTATATATAATAGGATATGAATGCTTTATTATCCGTCATAATGCGCAGTTAGAAGAGGAAAAAAGTGATGCAACATCTATTCCAGACCATGTTGTGCGGAAGGCTGCCCGTGTGGGAAGAGATGGAGTCGTTCAGAAAGAAGTTCAACAAGTATTTGAACAATGTGTAAGTACAACATTAGTTTTGTCAGTAACTGATCAAAAGTGTATAATATATTCATATATGCTTTTATCTATATTTCAGGAGACTCTATCCCAGAGTATAACTCCAACTGAGGACGATGATTGCAGGAGCATACTGAGTCGGGTGTTAAATATCCCTGAGTATTCTGGGCGTGTGAGGGGTAAGGGATTTGGCGTCACTCCATCAAAATTGTATAAGCAGCCAAAGAAAAAAAATCCTAGCAATGAAGAAGTGATGGATACGTTGGAGGAATTGAAAGCTCAGATTCGTGAATTACAGAAGGACAAAGAAAGATACATGTCCGAAAGGCGCGGTCCAGAGGGTAAAGATACTAGTGACAAAGATAGTATCAATTGTCCGCAGGAGCTTCCAGAGGTAATTGTATATATTACGTTGAAATTAATTTAGCACAATTTTCTTAATTGACACATTAATCGACATCATTATATGTTTAGGGCATTTCACCTTGTCGGCTATATTTATCGTCACCGACTTATCGCATGGTTGGCAAGGGAAAGGTGCATAACATTGTGGGAGACTTACTTCACCATAAATCGCTCCCTACTGGATTTTTGAAAGTATCAGTTGATATTGCGTTATACGGGGGTGTGTTGTTGCCTATACCAGATGATGTTTCAGACGCAACAGTGGTGGGAGACGCAATAGGAGCGTATGTTGCATGGCCGACAAATCTCATTTTCATAGATGATGAGGTATGTTGAACACCATTATGAACCTTATAATATTCAAATGTTTTATGACCCATAGATGAAAGTTATTCTTACATTTACATTCTCTTATTTACATGATGATCTTAGACTCCTACAAAATCCAAATCAAAAGATAAGGGAATCATTGTGCGGGAAACCGATACAGCTACATCAAAGAAACATGTACTACTATAGTTACATGATTATCTTATTATACATTAATTACTGAACTTATATGACTTTTAGGTTCATGATCAACAGTTGCAACAAGTCAGCAAGGGTAAGATGCATGAATCTTCCAAGGTGCCCAACAAGAAAAAGGTCGAGCCAAAAAAAGCATTTGTTCCTCGATTTAGGTTGTGCCTTGAAACATATGTAGGAACAACAGATGTGAATGAGGGTGGAATCCGTCAAATACCTATGGAGGAAGGTATTTTCGATTTTGAATATACTGAAACAATTGCTAAGGAGGATTTGGACCAGATTTTCCAACATTCTGAATTGGACGTCGGTGTTACGCATTCCTACATCAGGTACTCCGATCCATTTTAATTAAATAATTGAACATTTTAAAATTTGCTCATTTAACTGAATATTCTAATGTTGATTATGTTTTTCTTTTAGGATCTTATATGACAAGTTGTTGGTCCCGCATGATTTGACTTCAATATTCACATTCTTATCTGCTAGCTGTATCAACTCACGGTCAATAGATCACACACCAGATGTAGTCAAAGATTACATAGTCCAAAGATTTATGGTCGTGACTACAGAGAAGTTGTTCTTGTTGCCATATAATACTGGTCATGGGTATGACTTCATTCTAAAATCATTTATTATAATTATTCGATTTTTTCCATTCTATATAACATTTCCGTCTAAACTGTTATCTTATTTTATAGTGGACATTGGTTGTTGGTCGCGATTAATTCGATGAGAGAAATAGTGTATTATCTGGATTCATTGGATGGCGATCAAACAAAGTATCCTGATATGAAGAATATGATTGATACGTAAGTGATGAGATATATTGTTCTGAATAATTATATATCTTTATTTATTATGTGACATTGTTCTAAATATGCGCTTATATTATGTTAGAGTTATACAAATATTCAGAGCACAAAGACAAGCAACAGTGCCAAAAAGCAAGGCTAACAACATTAGCTGGATTAGAGTGCAGGTATATTTTCCCATTTTTTACTGTTATAGTGGTCCTACTTGATAAAACTATTTAAACTATATATCCTGATAAATATTCGTTTGTTTTTTCTATTTACAGTGTCCTCGTCAGCGCAATGGGATTGACTGCGGATATTTTGTATTGCGCTTTATGAAGGAAATTATTCATTCTGGTCAAATAAAGATTCCAATCATGGTATGGATCAATTCATAAATTATATGATTCATTTTGATAATTAACTGATATTTCATCTGAGTAATTAGTTTTAAAACTAAATCGTGCATGTTCTGTTATATTATGTAGTACTTTGATGAATTCAAGTGTGGTACTTACTCGAAAGCAGGATTGGAAGAAATAAAGGAGGAATGGTGTCAATTTATTCTTGAGTTGAGAATTGTATAAGGTATATGTATTATCCAATATTGATGCGGGATAATAATATTTCTGGAAGTCGTATCTATTTGTAAAGTTAACGGATTTGTAATTATATGTAAATTGACTGTATTTGTGATGTTGTAATTCTGAGGATCGGATTGTGTTGTAATATATTTATGCAGGTTTATGTGTATTAAAATGATTATGGGCAAAGTGATGAATTACAATGTATACTTAAAGGCCAAAGTGTTGAATTATATATATAATGCCAAAGTGTTGATTTGTATGTATAAGGCCAAAGTCTTGAAATAAAGGCCTGAATTATAAGCAGGGAATGTAATTGTTATAAGAAGATTTATCGAAAATTGTTTTAAAAATGTGATTATTTAAAAAAGAAATTTAAAATCGTGAAGATTAGACAGCGCTTTTACAAAAAAAAACGCTACTAAAGGGGACATAGAGAGGGCTAAAAAATCACTGCTATAGGTGGGGAAAGGGGGGTTTAAGAAAGAGCTGCCAAAAAGGGGGGGGGGGTCTAAAAAAGCGCTGCTAAGGGGGGGGGGTCTAAAAAAGCACTTTCTAAAAGCGCTGCTAAAGGGGGGGGGGGAGGGGGGAATAGGCAGCGTTGCTAAAGGGATAAATAAGCGCTGCTAAAGGGAGCCTTTAGCAGCGCCACTTTAGGCAGTGCTTTTAAGTGCTGCTAAAGGTCTTTTTGGCATAGTGAATTCTACCATTGATGAATGTTTGAAGCTTTGATCATGGTCTACGGACATCAGTCCAGTTTTGGTGTGCACTAGTCTTATGGTGGGGTTTCAGGAGTGAGTAGCTAGTTAAGGATGGGAATCGGTGATGCGTTACTTGTGGTGATAGTAGCGATTTGTTGTGCTTTGGTCCTATGGTGGGGATTCAGAAGTGAGATGAATCTATGTTGTTCATAATGGTACCATATGCATAAGTGTCACATCGTGTTGTAAGTCGCATTTCATATACATATATGTATATGTTGTTATGAATGGGTGTGAGATTGTATTGTTGTTGATTGTGTAATGAATGTGTGGTTTGCTGTATATTATATACCTTAGCATTCTTTACACTATTTATATTGAATGTTGTTTCTCACCCCCTTCGCTTCATGTTGTCCATCATGCACATCTTGTAGATACTCAGGAGTGATCATTGTTGTTGTATGTGGATGGTGGCTTGTTCGAGCTACTTTTTATTTTTATTTATCACTTTATCCTACATTAGTGGTTTTTAATGCTATGATCATGTAACATCAAGGATGGGAGTTGCTATGTTCTATGTTGATGTTGATTATATTGTTTTTAAGTTATCACTTTATTTTATGAAGTTGTAATGAAATGTTTTTGCGATGTGTAGTTTCAAATGATTTGTCATAATTTTCAAAGAGTTATCGTTGGTAACATAATAAATTGTCGTTTAAATCTTTTTAAATAAATTTTGGGGTTCAGGGTGTTACATAGTGATATCAGAGCAGGTCGACTCGTCCGACCATGTTTTGTAATTTTGTCTATTCCCTAGTATGCAACATGTGTATGAACATTGTCGATGAATTATTTCTTATAATGACTGTTTGATAGTGTGAAAAGTAGTTGGAAGTAACGATCGCACTATTGTTGAAGCTTTGGAGTCAGTGGCTCAGGCGTTGTTGGGTGAGCAAAATTAAGTTGGTGATGAGTTCCGTGGATTGGGAAAATTTCATAGGAAGAATCTGCCAACGTTCAAGGGTGGATATGATCCAGAGGGTGCTCATTTATGGCTCAGAGAGATCGAGAAGATTTTTTGAGTGATGGCTTGTACTAAGGAACAAAAGGTATTAATTGGTACTCACATTTTATTAGAGGAAGCTGAAGACTGTTGGGATAATGTGCGCTAGAGACTAGAGGTTATTGGTGCTGAGATTACTTAGGTTGTGTTTAGAGTGCAATTTCCTAAAAAAGTACTTTCCTGAAGATGTGTGCAGCAAGAAGAGGATTGAGTTCTTTGAGCTTAATCGAGGAAATATGACAGTTGCCAAGTTTCCTGCCAAGTTCGAAGAACAAGTGAAATTTTGTCCACACTGCCATGGTGTGACTGTTGAGGGGTCAAAGGGCATCAAGTTTGAAAATGGATTGCATCCTGAGATTAAGTAAGGCATCAACTATCAGGAGATTCACATGTTTCCCCTATTCAAGCGGCTTGGACCCGACTGGGTGAAGAGCGAACGACCTAAAAACAATCGAGGTACGAGACGGTTGAATACCAAGAAACCCGAAAATTTGCCATCCGCAGAAATAAACTACACAACTGCTTGGGGAACGGCATCCCCTATCTGAATCTGGTTGTTACGGCAACAACTGATCCAACGTCTGATAATAATTCTGATTTCAACTTCTACGACCTATGTAACGCCACAGGTGCCGAACAACTTTTGCAAAACACCTCCGTGCACAACTGGACCAACCTTGTCAACACAAGAAGAGAAACAAATTCGTCAACACGAACAGAGATTATGTCGTCACAAGAGTAACCTCGTCCATATCTGGACCCAAATTTCGTCAAACCACGAATACACAAATTTGTCCACGTCAGGACTGACATCTCAACAACACAGGAATAAAACTTTGTCCACGTTAGGACGCTTGTTTCGTCAACACGAAGAAATCTCATCATAAACTTGTCCGCGTCAGGACTCCACCTGCCGTCAACACGGAAAAAATCCCGGCAACTTCGCTGGGGACGACTCGTCTGTATTTTATCAGCACGAGGGGATCCTATCAACATAGGAATGAATTGTCCACGTTAGGAATAAAATGTCCACGTTAGGAGTAACCGGTCCCCGTTAGGAATAACACTTTCCCCGTTAGGAAATAAACCTTGTCCACGTCAGGACTCACGCCTCGCCAACACGAAGAAAGATAAATTTGTCCACGTCAGAACTCGCGCATCTTGTCAACACGAAGAACTATAACCTTGTCCACGTCAGGACACACATTTTGCCGATACTAAGGAAGATATCTGCTGGGAATAAATGGTCCACGAAGAATAATCAATTTTGTCCACGTCAAGACTCCACATTCCGTCAACGCGGAGAAATCAACCCTGTCCCCGTTAGGAATAAATTGTCCATGTCAGGATTCATATCTCGTCAACACGAGGAACTCCTATCAGCATAGGCAATAAAATTTTGACGATCTCCGGGGAAATACTCTTGTCAACCAGTAAGAAAATACACCCGTCGGTTCATACGGGAAGATACTCCGAATACCGTTTCTCCTTTTTTATCTCTGCAGTAGCTAACTCCATTAGTCCTAACCCACAAACCTTTTAGCACTGACGTGACAACGACTTTGAGGAGGACCCCATCGGGGATATTTGGAAACCAAAATGTCGGACGCCTGTTCTGATAACCGGCGGTAGCCTCTGAAATTCTGATTCATGAAACCCTTTGACGTTGACGTAACAACAAATTTGACGAAAATAATCCGCTGGCCGGATAAGAGGAACTTCGACAAGCCACTCTGGCGGGGGAACAAGAAAAAATTTAAGCAAACAACTCTGCTCGGGGACAAAGAGAAACTTAACTAATTAACTCTGTGGGGAAAATAGTAAGATGAACCGTATCATCACACGTCTCACGGCAAGACCTCGAATACCTGGTAATGGATCTGAGCTAGAACTTCATACTCCTGCTGAGAAAAACACACCTGCAAGCACAAAGGTTAACCAACCTGATTTATGTTTCAAAATGCGTATGTTTGAAAATGGCGTAATGCTCCGTACGGCACGGAAATGCTACGCGTTTGAGTAGATGCAAATATGACGATATATGCAGATGCAAATGCAGGCTCGAGCTGCCGGGGCCATTCTGATAATGATGTCTCAACAACATGAATGTTGAGGATAAAGCCAACTCCGCTAGGGAGAACAAGTATCGTAAAGTATTCTGGCGAAATAAACGCCAGAAACACAACCAACTCTTTCGGGGAGAGATTAAACATCAGTTTCCACTGGGAGGGAAGAACAAACACCCTGTTGGTGAACAAACTTAGTTGGGGAAGAAACGACACTTCTGGATAAAGCACACTGTCTGGGCACAGTTTACAAACTCGGAGCCTCGGACTTTGCTGAGGATCAACATCCTGTCAATGTCGTGACGACCTGTGGGAAGCAAGAAAACCATCATTCGCGGATATAAACCTTTCGAACCAACAGCTCGGTTAACTATCGCGGGAATATCCCATGCTGGAGATTGAACGTGCACATCTTCGATTCGCTGAGGAGCGCAACCTCTGCAGGGGACGTTGATTTTGACTTACTGGGATTAATCCTATAGACTGCTTTCCATGAGGCCACTCTCCTGGGGAAAATAATTCCCTGCTTCGGGAAGGGATAACGTCATTTCAAATCTCGGGGGATAAGCTGCGACTAGCAGAGGAATGACATCAACTGGAGTCAGGTCTTACGTCAAGCAACCTTGGCTGGGGAATACAATTCCTAACCATTTGCTCCGAAGGTAAGAACCCTG
Source organism: Lathyrus sativus (assembly GCA_963859935.3). Lineage (NCBI taxonomy): Eukaryota > Viridiplantae > Streptophyta > Magnoliopsida > Fabales > Fabaceae > Lathyrus > Lathyrus sativus. Next base: position 443,867,808 of record OZ012738.1, on the reverse strand, counting down.
CAAAACACAAACAAGACAAAACAGGCCTATACAACAGAATCTATCCGGGTTATCATCCGTGACATTACTTCAGTCAATTCGAAGTTTTAACAATTATTGGCGAGGGCCAGCAAGATTATGTAAGTACAAGTTTATCAAAAACATTGGCGTCTTTCACAAACAAAACAGTAAAGAACAAGCGTCAAGTACTGAATAACATGTTTTATTGATAATAGGCCTCTGAATAGGCAAAGTTTTGTACACTGGATGCAACTCCTGAAAAGAGGAAGTTACGCACACACATACATACATATATGCACAAGAAGCATAAAATACAAAACAATTTTTGTATACATGTCGGCAACGTGGTACAGACAAACACCATGGGCTGATCCTCCTATGACTCGCCCGACTCTACGCTTTCTCAGTACTCGATCTTCGGAAGAGATTGTTTTTGGATAGACAGCCCCCAAGTACTCCCAAACCACTAAGCAATGCCGTATCAAGTCCGGACCGCAGTCATTTGCTTTTTCAATCCCTAACTTTTGCGTGAACCGCCCTTTGCGGGTTTTCAATTCACCGGGATACCCTTTTTTGCCGAAGTCGCCCTTTTCAGGTTTTCGACTTCATGGGTGTACATCTTTTCAATTTTATCCCTAACTTTTGCCCGAACCTTTTATTCATTTTTTATGGTTCGCCGGGATGCCCCATTTTTGCCTGGACTCTCTTTTTACTGTCCAGCGGGTCACTTTCAAGCAAAGTATTTTTTAACTGTGTCTGAATTCACAAGAGACGTAAAGTCTTCACCATCCATGGTGGATAGTAACAAGGCTCCTCCAGAGAAGACTTTTCTGACAACGTAGGGACCTTCGTAATTGGGGGTCCACTTGCCCCTGTGATCTGTTTGTGGTGGGAGGATCTTTTTCAAAACAAGATCGCCCGTCTGAAAGCTTCGAGGGCATACCTTCTTGTCGTAAGCTTTCTTCATCCGGCTCTGATATAACCGACCGTATGCTAGAGAAGCCAGTCTCTTCTCATCCATTAAGCTGAGCTGATTCAGTCTATCTTTAACCCATTCTGCCTCGTCAAGTTGGACATCACATAAAACCCTCAGGGAAGGAATCTCGACCTCCAATGGTAACACTGCCTTCATCCCGTATACCAATGAAAAAGGGGTTGCCCCGGTTGATGTGCGTACCGTCGTACGATAACCGTGCAAAGCGAAAGGTAACATCTCGTGCCAATCCTTATACGTCACAACCATCTTCTGAACAATCTTCTTTATGTTCTTATTGGCCGCCTCAACAACGCCATTCATCTTGGGCCGGTAAGGAGAAAAGTTGTGATGCTCAATCTTAAAATTCTGACACAGCTCTTTCATCATTTTATTATTCAAATTTGAACCGTTGTCGGTGATAATCCGCTCAGGGATTCCATATCTGCAGATAATATCTCGTTTGATAAATCTGGCCACCACTTGTTTGGTCACATTGGCATATGACGCTGCTTCCACCCATTTGGTGAAGTAATCGATTGCCACCAAAATGAACCGGTGTCCATTTGATGCCGTAGGCTCAATCTTGCCAATCATATCAATCCCCCATATCGAGAAAGGCCACGGTGATGACATCACATTTAGAGGACTTGGAGGCACATGGATCTTATCTGCATAAATCTGGCATTTATGACACCTCTTTGCAAACTTGAAACTGTCTGTTTCCATAGTCAGCCAATAATAACCTGCTCGCAGCAGTTTTCTTGTCATAGCATGCCCGCCCGCATGTGTACCAAATGTACCCTCATGCATCTCTTCTATGAGCAACTTCGCCTCTTTCTCATCTACACAGCGTAGCAACACCAAGTCGTGGTTTCTTTTGTACAAGACACCGTCCGGGTTCAGATAGAAATTGCCAGCCAATCTCCTGAGAGTCTTCTGATCTCGACTGGATGCCTCAGCCGGATACTCCTTGTTCTTCAGGAAGTTCTGGATGTCAAAGTACCAGGGTTTACCATCGGGAGCCTCGTCAATGGCAAATATGAATGCAGGCCTATCGAGCCGAGAGATAACAATCCGGGGAGCCTCGTTCCAGAAGTTAACTTTATACATTGAAGACAGTGTCGCCAGGGCGTCAGCCATTTGATTTTCTGCTCGTGGCACGTGATGCAATTCCACCTTGTTAAAGAAACGCAACAATCTCCTTGCATAATTCATATATGGTATCAAATTGGACTGACGTGTCTCCCATTCTCCTTTAATCTGATTCACCACTAGAGCTGAGTCTCCGTATACATCCAGATGCTTGATTCGCAAATCAATGGCTTCTTCCAGACCCATGATGCAAGCCTCATATTTAGCCTCATTATTGGTAACAGGAAAGGTCAATCGGGCAGTAAAGGGGATGTGCGACCCCTGAGGTGTGGTGATAATTGCCCCTATTCCGCTACCATAGGAATTTATAGCTCCGTCAAATATCAACTGCCATTTGGAACCCAACTCTGGTCCTTCGTCCGGCAACGGTTCTTCACAATCTTTCATTTTCAGGTACATGATATCCTCGTCAGGAAAATCAAACCTCATTGATTGGTAGTCCTCAACAGGTTGCTCCGCAAGGTACTCTGACAGAACGCTACCTTTAATAGCCTTTTGCGAGACATATTGGATATCATATTCGGTTAACACCATCTGCCATCGGGCAATTCTTCCGGAGAGTGCTTGCTTCTCAAACACGTATTTGATTGGATCCATCTTTGAAATTAGCAGGGTTGTATGATTCAGCATGTATTGCCTCAAACGTTTGGCGGCCCAGGCTAGCGCGCAACACGTCTTCTCGAGCATTGAGTATCGGGACTCACAGTCGGTAAACTTCTTACTCAAATAGTAGATCGCATGCTCTTTACGTCCGGTCTCGTCATGTTGACCGATAACACAACCCATACTTTCCTCAAGAACCGTCAAATACATAATCAAAGGTCTCCCGGCCACTAGGGGTATCAAAACAGGCGGTTCCTGCAAGTATTCTTTTATCTTGTCGAACGCCTTTTGACAATTTTCATTCCAGGTCAACACCTGATCCTTTTTCAACAACTTGAATAACGGCTCGCATGTCGCAGTTAGGTGAGATATGAACCGATCGATGTAGTTCAACCTCCCTAAAAACCCACGCACTTCTTTTTCTGTTTTAGGCGTCGGCATTTCTTGTATTGCTTTTATCTTAGCAGGATCAACCTCTATCCCCTTTTCGCTCACAATAAACCCCAGCAGTTTACCCAATCTCACCCCGAAGGTGCACTTATTAGGGTTCAGTCTCAACCTGAACTTCCTAAGTCTTTTGAACAGTTTCAGCAGATTAACCAAATGCTCTTCCTCCGTCTGGGATTTGGCAATCATATCATCAACATAAACCTCGATCTCTTTGTGCATCATGTCATGAAAGAGAGTCGTCATAGCACGTTGATATGTTGCCCCAGCGTTCTTCAGTCTGAAAGGCATCACTTTGTAGCAAAATGTTCCCCAGGGAGTAATGAAGGTAGTCTTCTCCATGTCTTCCGGTGCCATTTTGATCTGATTATAGCCTGAGAAGCCGTCCATGAAGGAGAATACGGAGAACTGGGCAGTATTATCAACCAGCACATCAATGTGAGGAAGTGGAAAGTCGTCTTTCGGGCTCGCCCTATTCAAATCACGGTAATCTACACACATTCGCACTTTACCGTCTTTCTTCGGCACTGGTACTATATTAGCGACCCATGACGGATAAGTTGTAACAGCTAGGAAACCAGCATCCCACTGTTTTTAAACTTCCTCCTTGATTTTCACCGCCATGTCTAGTCTGGTTCTTCTGAGTTTCTGCTTAACAGGCGGACATTCTTCTCGCAACGGCAGACGGTGCACAACCATGTCCGTATCTAGCCCAGGCATATCCTCGTACGACCAAGCAAATATATCACCATACTCTCACAGTATCTCAATCAGCCTTTGCTTGATGTCGTTCTGCAGCGCAGCCCCTATACGGATATTTCTCACAACTTCTTCCGACCCCAAGTTGATAATTTCAATTTCCTCCTGATGAGGCAAAATGATTCTCTCTTCCTGTTTCAACAAATGAGTCAGCTCCTCTGGCAAGTCGCTATCCTCAACAATCTCTTCCTCTACTTGGAATATCGGATGCTCGAAGTCGAAACGAGTCATAGGCGGTTTGTAGGAGATGTCATCTGAAATATTAGTCCTGCAAAGGAAATGGTTAAACGCTTCAACACGCAAACAAAGCAAATAACCACGTTGCCATTTATTGTTAAAATAAAAAACAAGAAAGACAGGGATCACAATATTTGAATATGAAAAACGTCTTTATTTCATGATTAAAACAGTGCAATACACATAATCAAGTAGTCCTAAGGTAAAACCACTATGCCCCGGGTAGGACATAGGATTATTCAATAATTGATAAAATAAATCATTACTGTTTAAGAGTCACTGGGACAGTTTCCCGGATGGACCAGTTGTAGAGACTTTGTCCTGGCACGCTTGGCTTGATCCACGCGTCCATATCACAGTCGCTATCTCCGTCTTCGGGATCGGAAATAGCGTTGATAGTCTCAAAGCACACCCCGCTTGGCGTAAACATGACTGGTCCTTTGAACCTGGGTGCTCCTGAAGATGACGCTGACGACGTCGGTCGATACCCTAGCCCAAACTTGTCATTCTTCACGGGAATCTCCAGTACCTGCCCCGAGCCTTTAGTCTCACCAGTCTGCACTAAAGCCTGAGCCTCTTTGTAAGATGACACTGCCACCTCTGATATTTTGCTGGAACCCTGAGCTTTGTCTTTAATCTGCAACCCTTCGAAGGCTTGACAAGGTGTCTCGTGTATTTCTCCGTCGACCTCCACATATCTGAATGATGACAGGTGACTGACCAAAATATCCTCCTCCCCGCAAACGGTAACAACACTATCACCCACCATATACTTCAACTTCTGATGCAATGTGGACGTTACGGCCCCTGCAGCATGGATCCATGGTCGCCCAAGAAGACAGCTATAAGCTGGATGGATATCCATTATGTAGAACTCAGTATCAAAAATTTTCGGCCCCACCTGAAGCGGTAATGTTATTGACCCAAACACTGATCTTTTCGTTCCGTCAAACGCCCTCACCACCAAATCGCTGGGCGTGCAAATAATTCCCCGTATGTCCAATTTCATCATGGCTTTCTTTGGTAATACGTTCAACGAAGATCCAGTGTCTGAAGAAGCTCTGCATATGTCGACGGAGGCTTATCAAATACCCTCTTCGGCTTTACATTCTGAAACCTTCTATGACCCTGATTCTGCCTTTGCTGCTGCTGTGGCGGTTGCTGTTGCTGTTGTTGTTGTTGAGGAATCGGAATAGTAACACTGGCTATTTGTTGAGGTTGAATGTACTGATTTCTGCCTCGGCCCCGGCCTCTGCCACCAAACACAGCGCTTGTATCACCCTGTCGTCTTCTGCCGAACGCTTTTCTCGCATCCCCAGCTGAAGTAGATTCGCCTGCCTGAATCTTTCCAATTTTAATTCCATTTTCGATCCTTTCTCCCATAAGGATCATATCGGAGAAACTACCCATCAAAACATTGAGTAAATTGTCATAGTACATTCCTGTAAATGTCCCCACAAACATGTCATTCATCTCCCTTTCAACCAAAGGAGGATGCACCCGAGCTGCCATATCGCACCACCGCTGCGTGTACTCTTTGAAACTTTCACCACTTTTCTGCGACAGACTCTGCAACTGAACTCTATTTGGCGCCAAATCGCTGTTATATTTGTAATGCATAACAAAAGCATCAGCCAACTTCTTCCAGCTCCTAATCTGGGTGGGCTCCAATCCCATGTACCATTCCAATGATGGTCCAGATAAGCTGTCTTGAAAGAAATGCATGAGCATCCTTTCATCATTGGAATACGCAGACATCCTTCTATAATACAAACGTACATGGACCTTTGGGCAGGTATCCCCTTTGTATTTGTCGAATGTTGGAGCCTTGAATTTCAATGGCACCCTCAGCCCTGGTACCAACCCCATAGTAGTCATATCTAACCTAGCGGAGTTCTGATCAACCACACCTTTCATCTGCTCTTCTAGCATCCTGATCCTTTGAACAGGGTCAATAGGGCCTTCAGGTCCCATACCCCTTCCTGAAAAAGCGTCCTCCTGTTGATCCACATTCCATTCATTGCCATACCCATCGTAACTCATGTTACAGCCAAATGCTTGCTGATTGAACACAGGAACCTGTCCTCGGTTGCCGAACCCTAGATTGACCCCAGCAGGTCCAAAACCATTGTTGAAAGGAAATGCTCCAGCGCCGTTCACATTACCAAATCCACCATTACCGTAACCATACCCCTGATTGTTGTCGTAACTGTCATTACCGAAACCTTGATTGTTGAACCCGAAGTTCCCGTCCTGATTGACATTGCCATACCCATTGTTTCCAAAGCCAACATTGTCAATGAATCCTTGATCGGCATCCACAGTGTTGCCTTTGTTGTTAACAACATGCCCATCACCACCATTTCCAGTATTACCATTACCAGCGCCAGCACCTGCACCGGTACCCGTGTTTCCGTTGACAGTCACAACAGGTGGAGTAACAATTGCCGGTATCTCATCCTCTCGGTGAGGAGTTTCAACAGAAATGTGGTCAGTGTTGCCATTTCCGTTTGCCCGCGTCAGCAGCTGCTGCACCAAGGTCTGAAGATTCTCCTAGCCCTTGGCCATGCTCTCCATAGCCTGCATGAACAGAGTCAACTTCTCGCGGATTTCCTACATCTCGACCTGAACTTGATCCATTATCTTCTTGCAGTTGTTTCTGGTTGAATAGCGGTGGAATCTCTGGTCGTCAATCCTGAAAAACCTGTGAGATGCAGGAAATAAGATACAGATTCAACAAGTAACTGGCAATGCAGAAAATGAATATGCAGATGCAATATGTGTCTGTGCGTTAGGGAGATCAACCCCTGATTCTAGTGCCAAAGTGTTAGTGCAGTGATAGTGATAAGAAGCTGGAATCCATTCATGTACGGAGGAAAACACCTCATATATTGCTGAAAAGCCCGACAAGGCAGAAATACAATATCACTGAGTGTACAATAATAAGAAGGCATGACCTCAGCCAACAATCCTGGTGATGGCCAGCACAATGCAAATAAAGCATATACAACAGCGCATAAGGTAATCAGATGCGACCATATGCCCGATAATCTTCTAACAATCTCTTAGTCTTGGGATGATCCGGCTGGGAAAGCAACCCTTCAACGAGCGAGTCTCTCTACCTGATAACACGCTGGAGATCCCCGATGGATTCCTCTCAAACACCTTCTCCAAAGCACTCCTCCAGCTTTCGCTTCTCGGATGCAGACTCTTTCTTGCGCTTGATAACTTTGTTCAACGAATTCTGAATGTCGTATCTTCGCATAACCTCTTCTTCAAACTTTTTCTGGCTAGCTTTCAACTGATCTTCCAGTTCAGAGATCTGCAGCTTCAGTTTGTCTTCTCTTTCTTTATTACCGGTCAGTGTGGCATTCCAGGTTTTGTTGAATGTGGAGATCTCCCGGTAGGCTACATCAAGTGCTTTCTTCTTGGACTCCAGCATGTCGTGAGAGCTCTTGAAATCTATCCCCAAGTGTTCACGTTTCTTTCGTTGTTCAGTCAGTTCTGCACCTAACTGGTTCACCAGCTTTGTTTGCTGCTTGAAGGAATATACGGCTTCATTCCTTTCGTTCCTGAGTTGCACTAGTTCTTCTTCCAACTTCTCGTTGGCTTTCATCAGCTCTTCTTTCTCCTTCACAACCTGCTCATATCTCTCCATAGACACAGTAGTTGGCTCCTCAACCACGAGGGGAGCAGGAAGTAATACTGCAGGGAACGACATCAGCGCCTGCTTTGCCCTATCCTGGATCCAGACTTGGTATGGAGGATAGGCTTGACTATCATTCTTACCCAACAACGGCTTCCCTTTCTTGCAGATGTTATTCCAAGCATGCTGAAGCTTGGATAACAATTCTCCATTCAGTACACCCGTGAAGGACAGAGATTCCTGCACTTCCTCCTCTTTTGGCGGGCTTCTCAAAGCATAACCGAATTGCCTGATCAACAATGACGGATTATAGTTAATGCACCCTTTCCTCCCAATCAGAGGAACGTTAGGATATCCGGTGCAGCTGTAGATAATCTCAGATCCCATTAAATCCCTATCAAACCAGACAACATCTTCTGAAGAAAGCCCCATCAGACACTCATACCATTCCACCGTAGCTGCAGACACAGCAAAGATACCCTTATTGGGCAAGTGACTATCAAACCACATATACAACAGAGGCACACAACAAGAGACATTCTTGCCCCTCCTGTTCTCGTTCTTATAATGCAGAGAGTGATAGAAGTCTCCGATCAGCGTAGGCACAGGATTGCCTGAAGCAAATATATGGAATGCATCCAAATCTACGAAGTCAGGCATGCTAGGGAACAGTATAATGCCATAGATACACAAAGCAAGGATAGCATTAAACACAATCCAACAGCCACTCTTGGCATACTCTTGTGCTTTCCCAACCAAGAACTTGAGAGAAAAACCAGAAACTCCATTCCATGAGGTTAACAGCAACTCTGAGGAATCTAAATGCAAAGCAACAGCCAAATCCTCCAGTTTGGGCTCAGCACCCATATGAATGAAGGGTACCCTGTTCTGAATGGTCAACTCTAAGATCTCAGCATATTCCTCCATGGTCGGAGCCAGAATGAAGTCAGAGAAAGTAAAACACCTCAACGGGGGATCATAAAACTGCATAAGCGTGTACACCCCGCTCAGCTCATATGTGGATGGTTTGCAAACCAACCTAAGCAGTTTCCCATAACTCTTCCTGAAGCTTCTCTTCACATCATCATCAGCTAAAGACATCAAACCAAGCAAAGAAGAAACATTTGGAGTAGGCAACTTGTATGCCACAGTGTTCTTCAAAGTATCCATAATAGCAGCAGACAGAAATCCGGGCAACTAGAATCAGAGGGTATGCAATGCACCTGCAGCACAGACATACGTTAATGATATGAAAAATGAGTATGCAACAATGCAATATGCAAACATGCAACAGGGATCAAGTGAGGTATTGCTGAAGGGATCCATCCACAATATCTGTCTCAACAGACCCACAATACTGCTCAACCGTGGTCTCAACCGACCCATACCAATGCTCCAATTTGGTCTCAACAGACCCAAAACATTGTCCTGATGAAGAACCTAAGTAACCACACATACTGATCCAATATCAAGAAAATCGGGTAGTCTGGAGGTCAAGTTTCCTGCATGCCCCAATCCCTCTCACAGGTAGGTGTCCTATCAACTGACACAAGGTACGGCATCCTATGCGGTCGTCGGCGTCACAGACTTTCAAGACTGATGATACGATACCCAGGAGGTGTGGCATCATCATGTCTTGAAGAGGCCTCACTTAGCCAACTTCCAAATGATCGGTCCCCGGAGTCGACAATCCGACTAACCAACAACCCCCTCAACCTAAAGGGTTGAAAAAGAAGTCAACCAGAAGAACCTCGTTCGAGCGTGGATTTTGCGGGACACTAGTACATGCAAAGCATGCACGCGCCTGCTACTTTCCACAACTAATTCTAGGTGCACTCAAGCCCAGGTCCGGCTCACCTCTCAACAGATCACCCCCTCCCCACAACAGCAATAACAATATAAAGCTGACAATAAAATGCAGAAAGTAAAGGCAGAAATGTAAATCCATACAAAACCCACGACGCGAAAACAAGCGCTAGGATTGACTCGCGTAGTGAACCATTGGAATCCCCAGCAGAGTCGCCAGCTGTCGCTACCGCGAAAATCGGTGCCGGCTATGACAAAAGAGTCGCCACCGTGCGTTATTTATCCCAACGGAGGGAAAGGAAACACTCAGAGTAAATCTAACGCAAAATGGGAAAGGAATGGTCATCGCAACCAAATCCTGGATTCGGGAGTCGATTACGCAAGGGGAAGGTATTAGCACCCCTCACGTCCGTCGTACTCGACGGGATCCACGCTTGTTTTCTAGTACGGATTGTTTATCTATCTACTTTAAATTTCTGGGTTAAAAGGAAAAGAAAATGACTCGGCAAAGTATTGCACTTTATGCCTACGTATCCCCGTCTGGAACGAGAAATCAGAGTCAACGTAGTTCGCCTACCTACAGAAAGGAGGGGAAGGTTGGTCGCTAGGATACGGCATCCTATGCCTACATACTTTCATACAGCATGAAAGATCAGAGCAAACGTAGTTCGGGCTACGGAAGACACAAGCTTGTCTGACTGGTTTTTTATTACCTTATGAAAGGGTTTTTCTTGATTAAGAGTCCAAGCGGACAAAAATGACACTTTGATGTTTGTTTTGAATCTTTTACGAAAGAAGTGTTTTTTAGTTTGTGTACAATCTCTGACGTACTAGAGACTATGATTTGAGAGTGACTACGTCGCATGTCACCCAAAGGGTGCCACACTAAGCAGCCGGACTACTAGAAAGAAGCTCCCCAGCAACCCTTCCTCAAATAGCTTTAGGCTCGTGACGTACGACATCGATTAACCTTATTACTGTATTTTGAGTTGTTTTGAGATAAGATGAGAAAGAAGCTCTAAAAAGCCTAGGGTTGAAAAGGGAATAAAAATTAACCTAATGTTGTCATGCATGGATAAGAATCCTAATGTCTGTCATAATTCCCTCCTGCACAGAGGAAATCAGAGATCCTAGGGGATAAACAGAAAAGAAAGCAAGCAAGTACAGTAAAATGCATGCAATGCAGCAATACAAGCGAGGCAAGGGAGTCCTGCTCAACCTCGAACCTGGGAAAACAACAAGCAAAGTGAATCAACATTCACTTCAAACCTTAAGGGGGCAAGCTGTACAAGCCAAAAAACAATACAGAAAACAAAACCACAACAGAGGAGGCAGCCCAAGCAGCAGCACCAAACTCCCACAGCAAGCAGCAACTCTAACAGCAACAGTTGATCAAACAGCAAAAAGTTGACAGCAACAACCTTCATCTTCATGAATTGCTCCCATCTTCAAGCTTCAACAAACTTTCAATCTTCAACAAGCTTCCCTCTTTAACAAGCAACAAACTTCAGCAGCAAACAGCTTCACCAAGCAAACAACCTCAACAAGCAGACAGCTTCAACAAGCAAGCAGCTTCAACAAGCAACACTCCTAGCTTCAACAAGCCCAAACTTCATCCTCAACAAGCTTCAACAAGCAATCTCCAAAGGAGAATCCATTAACAAGATCAAGTTGAAATGTTAAGTAACTTAATGACAACCAAAGGAATCCACTAAGAACTTAACATTATAAGAGAATGACATCCTCAAAGTTCTACTCTTAAAGCATGCCATTCATCCCTCTAAAGGAGAGGTGTGACTTCTTTAAGAGGACTTTATGTCATTGGATAGAACGGAGATGGACAAGATACTCCATGTTTGAAGAAAGAAGCAAAACTACTCCGAGGCTCTTCCTAAAACCCTAGTTTCCCTAAGCTCCTGACAAGCATCCACAAGATGAGAAATATTCAACTCCAAGCTCCTTCAAGCTCCCCCAAAACACCTTCAGTTGGTTTTCATGATCATCCAAGCTCAAAAGCAACACCACCCTACTCTAAGGGGAACTATTGAGATAAACTAGCCAAATTAGTTTACTGGAAACATCTAGAAGTTAGTCCTAAAACTAATTCTAATAAAAATACCAAAAATGATTATAAAATCCTACAAAAATTACTAAGGGTCCCTAAACCTCTTAAGAATCTCTCATACAAAAATCAGGGGTTTAACCATTCATATGGACCCTAAACTATGTCCTAAACCTAAAGGTATCAACTTAAAACCCTAATTCTAAACCACCTAATGTCCAATGTTCAAACTAGCCTAAACTTATCTCACAAAAATATGAGAAAATTACTATGGGTACATGTATATCTAAGCTAACTAGTCCAACAAGAATCAACTCAAAATCATACACCAATCAGCCATAATAAAATCAATAAAATGGCATACCAAACAAATTAAAAATAAAGCCCATTAAAATGCAACAAATGCAAATGAAATATAAAATGCATGAATTAACTATTTTTCAATCCTATTAAATTCTAGACTCTTTAAGGAGTCAGGGGAAAAAACCCTGGCCTAAAACTGCTTATTTTTCTATTTGTTGTGAATTAATTCCTAAACTATATGCAAAACAAAAGAATAAAAGAAATTAAAGAAAATTAATAACAGTGCGTGACAAATAGCAATTGGATCAAGTTATTTTCCAGACTGGGCCCAAAGGAGGGGTGCGTGTAGCAAGTTCTGACTAAGCCCAACCCACATAAGAAAATCAAAGAAAAAAGAAATGGAAAATTGGAAAATGCATGTGTGAAATAGAAATTGTTTCACGTTGTAATTCAGGTTGGGCCCAAACCTGGGGTGTTGATAGCAACAATTCATTAAGCCCCTTCAACATGAATTAATGAAACGAGGCGTTTCATCAACTCAGCTTCTCTTCATAAACCAACTTTCAATCGTGGTCGTGGATTTGTGTTTTGGTCAATGGTCAGAGCCTCATCTAAGGGGTATGGTTCATCTTCTCCAAATTTCAAATATGGGAGGGAAGTGCACAGGACGGTGGCCGGAGCTTGGTGCCACCGTCTTCTCCGGCAAGGCAACTCCAAAACCTCATCAATCAAGCCACCAAAAAACCCTAATCCACTCCAAATTTCACCCTGAGTTCAAATATACACTCCAATTTTCAAACCCGATAAAAGTTGCAGAAGATTTATCCAATCTTGATCAACTTAATTCTTAAAATAAAAGGCCCTAGCATGAACTACATTCTTCCCTGATCAATTCTCACCATTCAATCATGATTAATTCCTCAAGAACCACAAGTTCTACTCCTCAACAGAAAATGCGTCACCCTAGTTTTTGTCACTAAACCTCCATTTTTTCTACCAGAATCCATCTTGTCAACATCTATAACCTATCTATGCATCAGATGCTAAGCAAATCCCTCTAAATTATGCTATAGGATGGAAGTTGCATACCTGGAAAATTTGGATGAACAGAGTATGAAATCCTTTGAATCAAGCTTCAATTCCCTCCAGATTCCTTCAACAATGCCTTGTGAAGCTTCTACAACCACCAACTTGTCTTGAATTTGCCTTGATCACTAAAACCAATTCTTGATGGCATCTCTGCAACTTAACTTGCTTGATCACGATTCTCTTCAATTCAAGCCACAAAATCCTCCAGATTCAATCAGAAACTCATTATGAAGCTTTTGCAATCAATGATTTGTATTGAAACCACTCCAATTTCAGAATTCGAATCTTGATGCAATGAAGAAATTTTCAATGGCTCTTTCTCGTTTCACTCCAATTCTCACCCAAAAAACCAACTGAATCAGTTATACCTCTTATATAAAGTGTGTTAGATCAATCTAAAAAGTTCTGGAATGGCTCAAATGATAATTTCAATTTCTCTTGCAATGGAAAATCTCATGAGTTTCTCTCTTATGACAGTCGGGTTATGGCCAGTTCAGTAGCTTGCTTTCACTTGAATTTCTCTTCAAATGATAATTAGAAGTGATTGGAAATGGTATTTGCCTTGTAGCTGATCTTATGAGGTGTTTTGCATATGTTGCTTACACATGAAGTTACCAAATGCAACCATGTGAAAATGGCCTCAATTGCCAAAAGTGACAATGCCATCATCTTTAAAATGTTGATTCTGATCAAAATGATATGCCACATGCCTTGTTTTGACCATAAATCATGAAATTCCATTTTTGACTTTTAAATGACTTTAAATTCTTCACTTAAAGACCATATCAAACCAACTTCTCATATGATCCAATTCAAACCCTCCTTGATGCATGGTCAAGGTTAAAACCCTATTTTGAGCAACTTTCTAGTTGAACAATCTTCCATTTAAGGAGTGGAAGATGGAGATTTTAGCACATGCTTGAAAATGACCTATAATCACAAATGCCCAAAATACCCCTGGATTGCCAAGATCATAACTTGAGTTCCACAAATCCCCTTGAGTACTTCTTGTACTCTATGGAAAGATAAGATCAATATCTACAATTCTTATGTTGGCCAAGAATCCATTTGAAAATTCCTTGAAGGGCAAAAGTTTCTTGGAAGTCAAGTGACTCTCACAGATAAATTTTAGGGTCCTCTGGTGACTTGTAATTTGCAAAGACCATAACTTGAGTTATACAAATCTTCTTGAAGACTTCTAGTACTCAAATTAAAGGTATTGAGAAGCTATACAAGTTTCATGTTGGCCAAAGATCCATTTGAAGCTTGTATTTTGACTTATGTGGCTTTGAAGTTACGCACTAAACAGGGGATTTTACACTGAAACCCTAATTTAGCAACTTCCCATATTCTTGATTCTTCTTTGCTTAATATTGGCACAACACCACACATGTATCAACATACCAATCCATGAATCCCATGACCTCAAGGTAGGCTTGGATGCCCTCCAACTACTCAATTGAATTAGGGTTGACCCAGATGAAACCCTAGTTGACTGCACCTCAACTGTGGCTCTTGTACTTGAATCAACGACTTGCCTCAGATTTAATAAGGCCCTCTAGACATCCCATGAGATCCATACACACCTCACATTCACATTCCATGCTTCTCATCCCAATGATGATTTTCAACACTCCTCAAGATAGGAGCACAACCCCCATGTAGGCACTCAAGCTTCTCAAGACTTCAAATCCTTTCTTGATGGCTTGGATGATTTCTCAAACTTGGATAACACCTCTTGCTATGCTCTTCTCTTGACAGACACCTTGATCCCTTATTGGATGCATGCTATGCAAATGATATTACAATGATTTAACTATGTACATGATGTAACTATGCAAATGAAATGCAATGAAACACAAATCAGGCAAGAAAAGGTTAAGCAAATTTTGGGGTGCAACACATGTTTCTTATGCTGGTGAATAAGTGTAAGATATATGATGAGGATAACATGGCTCATTCTGCTCACTAAAAGATTATTAGTGAGATAAAGGGAAAGAATCGGTATCAGGGGGAATTCATTTAGTGCTTCAACTGACAAGGGGAAGCATATGGCTTTTGATGAGAAAAAGCCAAGCGGGGGAGAGACTCCATCTTCTATCAAGTGTTTCAAGTCCGTCGAGTTAGGCCATCATGCTAATGAATGCAAGAATAATGTTATGAGGTGCTTTAAATATGGGAAGACAGATCATTGTATTACAGATTGCAAGAGTGTTGGGCCAACTTGTTATAATTGTGGCAAACAAGGTCAAGTTAATACTAATTGTCATAAGTCAAAGAAGGAAAAGTATTAAGGGAAAGTCTTTGCTTTGTTAGGGTTAGAGACTACTAACTCAGACAGGTTGATTCGAGTTATGTGTTTTATTAATAGTATTCCACTTATTTTTATTATTGACACGGGTGCAACATATTATTTTGTTTCGCTTGATTGTGCTGAGAAGTTAGGTTTGAAATTGTCTTCTATGGTTGAGAGTATGATTGTTCATACCCCGACTCTAGGTCTGGTAACCACTTCGTGGGTTTGTTTGAATTGTCCACTTACTATTTTCAGTAAGAATTTTGGGATAAATTTATTCTGTCTATCATTGAGACATCTTGATGTTATTAATGGAATGAACTGGTTGGAATTCAACTGTGTTCATATCCACTATTACAAAAAGACGGTGTCATTTCTAAATTTTGATGGAAGTGATAAGTTGTTTGTGTCTGCTAAGCAAGTGGATGAGTTCGTGAAGGAAGAGGATGAGGTGTTTATAATATTATCTTATATAAAGTTTAAAAGCAAAGCTGCGATTAGTGAGTTACCGGTGGTATATGATTTTCCTGAAGTGTTTCCAGATGATATCAGTGATTTATCGTCAGAGCTTAAGGTTGAATTCACTATAGACTTAGTATCTGGTACTAGTCCTGTGTCGATGGCTCCTTATGGAACGTCTTCTTCTAAGTTGAGTGAGCTGAAGAAGTTGTTTGAAGAGTTGCTAGAAAAGAAATTTGTTCGGCCAGGTATTTTATTGTGGGATGAGCTAGTGTTGTTAGTAAAGAAGAAATATGGTAGCATGAAGTCATGTTTTGACTACCACCAGCTGAATAAGGTGACTATAAAGAAAAAGTATCCGCTTTAAAGGATTAATGATTCGAAGGATCAGTTGGTAGGTGCTTGTATGTATACCAAGATTGATTTGTGTTCAGGTTATCATCAGATTCATGTGAAGTCAAAAGATATTCCAAAGACTATGTTCAAGACGTGGTATGGTCACTATGAGTATTCAGGGATTCTGTTTAGGGTGTCTAATGCGCCTGGAGTATTCATGGAGTACATGAATATAATATTCCTTTCGTACTTAGATTAGTTTGTGGTGGTATTCATCAACAACATCTTGATATATTTAAAATCGAATGAAGAGCATGTGGAGCATCTGAGAGTTTTGTTGCAGACCTTGAGAGAGAAGAAGTTATATTTGAAGTTTTTTAAGTGCGAGTTCTGGTTGCAAGAAGTGAGTTTATTTGGTCACGTGATTTCGAGTGTTGGTATTATTGTTGATCCATCGAAGATAGATGTTGTGTTGCAATGGGAGACTCTTAAATTTTTTATACAGATTATAATTTTTCTTAGATTGGTTGGTTACTACAGGAAGTTTATTGAAGGTTTTTCGAATTTAGCATTGCCTTTGACTCATTTAACTCGAAAGGTTCGAGCTTATGTTTGGGATATGCATCGTGAAGAAAGTTTTATAGAACTTAAGAGAAAGTTAACTTCTACTCTAGTTTTGATTTTCCCAAATCAAGTGAGTCATTTGTTGTGTATTTTGATGCATCGGAGATAGGCCTAGGTGGTATGTTGATGTAGAATGGTTAGTTGTGGCTTATACTTCTAGACAGTTGAGGGTTTATGAACAAAAGTATCCTATTAATGATATGGAGTTGGAAGTTGTGGTGTTTGTGTTGAAGATTTGGAGGCATTATTTGTTTGACTCCAAATTTGAGGTGTTTAGTGATCACAAGAGTTTGAAGTACTTATTCGATCATAAGGAGTGGAATATGAGGAAGATGAGATGGCTTGAATTTATGAAGGATCGTGATTTTGGCTTAAGTTACCATTTTGGTAAACCCAATGTTATAGATGGTGCATTGAGTAGAAATTCATTGCATATGTCGATGTTGATGGTTTGAGAGTTGGAATTGATCAAGCAATTCAGAGACATGAGTTTGGTGTGTGAAGAGACTCCTAACGTTGTGAAGTTTGGTATGTTGAAGTTGACCAGTAGTATTCTTGCAGAAATCAGAGAAGGTCAGAAGATCAATTTGGGATTGGTTTACCGTTTTGTGTTAATTAATCAAGGTAAAGAAGGTGATTTCAGGATTTACGAGAGTGGTGTAATAAGGCTCAGAGATAGGGTTTGTGTACCAGATGTGTGTGAGCTTAAGAAGAGTATTCTTAAGGTAGGTCATAGAACTGGTTTGAGTATTTATCCCAGTGTCACTAAGATTTATCAAGACTTGAAGAAATTGTTTTCGTGGCGAAGAATTAAGAAAAAGGTAGCTAAGTTTATTTATGCTTGTTTCACTTGCCTGAAGTCGAGATCAAACATCAAAAATTGTTAGGTTTGATGCAATCATTGAGTATTCCTGAGTGGAAGTGGGATAACATTTATATGTATTTTGTGAAAAGTTTGCCAAAGACAATGAAGGGATGTGATTCCATCTGGGTTATTGTTGATAGGCCAGCTAAATCGGCTCATTTCATACCGGTTAAGACTAGTTTTCCTTTGCAGAAGTTAATGAATTTATATATCACGAAGAGTTTTAGCTTGCATGGTATTTCATCGAGTATTATTTGAGATGGATATCTAAGGTTCACGTCGATGTTTTGGAGGAGTTTGTAAGAAGTGTTGGACACTAAGCAGAAGTTTGTCACACCATCATTTTCACCCTAACCCTAGCCTTGCATATTATATCATTTTTATCATCAATGCATCCCATTAGGTCAATCATAATCATGCATTTCATTAGGCTCTTAAGGCTTGAAACCATATATTTTGTGCAATTGAGGTTTCTCTATTCCTGTGAAACCCCTTTCTCATTCAGGATTTATTCAAGCTACTTCTTCATCAGTCACGCATGAAAAAGCTAGGGTTTGGATTCTTGGCCAGGATGAACTTATTGTTTCTCACGCTGCGAGGTTTCTCTTCTATCAAAAACCCCCCCAAGAACCTTTGGATTAGGGTTTTCCTGGGTTTAAACTCTATAATCGGGATTCATCGAACTTAGATTTTAAATAATCCTATACCCTCCAATGTCACTTGCTTCAGGGTCTTCAATGTCGCCAAGTGGCCAGGGATTCAGTATTGGTCTGACTAAAAAGCTTTTGAATTAGATTTGTCAAGCCACTGTTTCACATATGTGCATTTAAGACAGGAAGATTAGGGTTTCTCATCTTCAGTATTCGAGTTTGAATTTTGGGCAAGTGGTTTACTTGGAGTTCAAAGGCCTGAAAATTTGGTTTCAAGTCATGTCTCAAGAAATTTCAGGCCAATGATACAAGTTTCTTTTCAAGAAATGCTTCAAGTGATTCAAGTTAATCTTGTTGTCAAACCATTGTCAAAAGTGGCAAAAATTCAAGAATCAGCATGAAAGATCAAGGGTAATCATTTCCAAATCAATATAAGATCCAAGGTTTTCAAACTGAATACGATGCTACAAGATTGTCAAATTCAACATTCGAAAAATAAACCTCCACAAAGGATTTTGTTACAAAAGTCCTAAAACTTAATGTTACTAAATCTTCAATCACTCTTCAACCTTCAACCAAATCTCTTGCCATTTGAGTCCTCTCCTTGACTATCTTCACCGTAATGCTTCCTCACTTCCATTGACTATGCTATAAAAACTACAAGATCAAGTCATTCCTTTCATTTCACAAAATCAAAAACACAAAATTCAGCATTTACATCATACTAATATTCATAAGTTCATGTCATATTCCAAGACCAAACTCAATAACTAACTCATATTTCAAGTCATACCAAAATTGATTCATATCAATTCCAAAGTAAATCCATGTTACCACCATTCAATCATGTCAAATTTTAAAGAAGCATACCAAAACAATTCAAGAACTATTTAAATTCAGAATTAAAATATCATGGACCACACAAAGATTCCAAACAAGCACAAACAAACAAAAAGTCAGAAATGCAGAAGAAAATACAACAGAAGTTCAGGAGGTACAGCAAACACACAGTTTCACAGTTCAGGAAAAAAATATTTTGGCATCAAGAAAAGTGTCAACAAGCATTGCAAAAGAAAGGATTTTGTTGCAATTCAAACATAAGAAAACCCTAATTCTATATATTACAAAAGGACACTCATCAGTTCAAAAGAAGGGGATAAGATTGAGAAGTTCAGTAGCTAAAAACAATTTTCAAAAAATTTACTCAAATTCATATCAGCAGAAACAGTAACCGAAAAACCTAATCTTTTAACCAAAAATCACACCCTGTAGAAATCACAAAGTGGTAAAAAATTCATTCACTATCAACCACCAAATCACTACACAGAAACTCAATCTCTAATGGATTAATACATCCAAAAGAAACAAACAGCATGTCACAAAGTCAAATTTTTTCTTCAATCATACAACGAAGCACACAACAATTCGCAGAAGGAAGCAGAGCATCGGGAAAAATCAAAGTGTACCTGTTTGATTCGTGCATGTATAATTACTTCTTCTATTTTCCATCCTCTAAATGATCACGATCTTGTCCAATCCGATAATCATGTTGAGACCTTTTCTTTGGTAATATTGTTGGTTATCAATAGCAAAGAAAGAGATTTCTCTTTTAGCCCGTGAACGACTTGTTCTGGCTATGTTTACTCTTCTATTCCCATTTTTACTTTAAGATGATGTTAAAAACGAACATGGGAGAAGAGCAAATCGAAAGAGACAGTGGGAATAGAGAGAAGAGGGATCTTCCGGCGAGGTTTCTAATCGAAAACTGAGAGTTAGAGAGACCGAGAGTCATGAGAAAAATGAATGAATCGTGAGGGTAAGAAGCACTCGTTAATGAGAGATAAGATCTTGGGGGAGTTTAGTTTGAACTGTTTGTTTGCTGAGTGTTGAATCGGTCGCTGGTTTTATTTCTTCTCAGTTCATTTGCACATGGAAAGGTGGGTAATGGCTGCTACTGATAATAGGGTTTCCATGCCCTCTTTTGTGTCACCGAACTGGGACAAGGGTCAGTCCGACCCGTTTTCTTTTTTGGAGCGCCCAGTTGGGCCTTACTCTTGTTGTCCTTGTTTTCCATTGGCTCATCGTGGCCTATTGTTTTATTTATTTTTCTCATTTGTTATCGTATCAATTTAAATAACAAAAACAAACAACTTTCATTTTAGAAAAAGAGAGGAATTTTCTTCTCTTTAATTTGTTTATTTATAGGTTTAATATGTGTCGCTTTTTTACTGATTACGCGAGCGATAGCGTGTCTTAGGCTTATGTTTCTTCTTGTAGTAACATTTAGGAATTAATTTTGAAAATAACCAAAAATAATGAATATAAAAAAAGAAAAAAATTTGTAATTATTTATCTTAAATATATTTAACTAATATTTATTAATTAAAAAATTAATTAATTTTATTAAATATCCATGTTTAATTTAATTAATAATGTATGTCTATAACTTTGTGAGATTTAGCATGTGCTCTCGAACCAACTATTTTGGCTACGTCTTATTTTGTGCTTATATTGTGGTAATGTCAATTTGACTTTTGTTTCTCAAACCGTTTTCAAAACAAATTCTCGATTTACATCGAGCTATTTTTTCAACCTGTAAGTCGATTGCTCTTTGAGCATCGTCATCAACCTTTGATAACCATACACAACATTTATAGCTTACTCATGGGCTTCCTTATAGTGAAACCTATTTGATCAATTATTTTTAGTTGGTCGATTAGAAGACTAGCCCACTTTGCTACTATGCACGATTAAAATTCAATTGCTTTCCTTTACT
Source organism: Lathyrus sativus (assembly GCA_963859935.3). NCBI lineage: Eukaryota > Viridiplantae > Streptophyta > Magnoliopsida > Fabales > Fabaceae > Lathyrus > Lathyrus sativus. The sequence goes on along the minus strand of OZ012738.1, from coordinate 443,846,722 downwards.
TGTTTATTTATATGTTGCCTTTGCGTGTTGATTACTTCTAAAACCCTAAAGCATATTTGATCCATACATCAAGCCCTACCCCAACTCTTGTAAGTCGATTTCCTTGTGCATCACCATCGACCTTGCCCTAATCAATTAGGTCCTTCATCCCATTTAGTTCAAACCCTTGATTGTCTCGAACGCAAACTCAAACCTCGATCCATATCGAGTATTTTCTTCAAATGAAACTAAAAAACTTAATAACTATTTTATCAATAAACGATGAAAAGAAAGTTGAACTGGTATCTTCGAGTTCTCTCTTTGATTATTTAAGTGTGAGGAGTCTTCTTCACACTCAAATTATTATGTTCCCTAAAATATTTATAATCCGCTTCATATCAAACTTTTTATAATAAACAAAATCAAATCTATTTTCTCAATCACTTAGATGAAAAAGAGAGAGAAAGTCGAGTCTTCGATTCACTCTCTCGATTATTTATGTCCGATGAGTCTTTCTTAAACATTTAAATAATTGTCATCCAAATGAATAAATCAACACATTAAATCAACTGCTCGCCTCCGTGCGATAAAAACTCTTTCTTAAAAAGGACATGTTACGCCTATTCTACCGCAAACAGGTAACACCTAAGACTCCACGAGCGAGCTGCAATACACCTAACTGCTAGAATGTGCATTTTCACATTGTCTATAAAAAATACCAACCAACCATAGACCTAACTATGACTGCTTTGATTTCTCATATCTGTTGGTAATATGTAGGCATAGGATTGCGACAATCCTAGCGAGCACTCTTCTCATTTTCCCCCGTAGTCCAACGAACTATGGATGCTCTGATTTTTCACTTCTTTTAAGTGAAGATACGTAGGAAGAAGGGCTCCAATCCTTGGCGAGCGCCCTAATAAAAAAACCACTCATTTCTCCTTAGCAATAAGATCATATTACCTATCTTTTCATTCTACTCCCTTAGAATAAAACAAACAAATTTGGCTAACATTCCTCATGAATCAAATTAAGAGGTCCCGTTGGGTACAACAGACGCGATGAGGTGCTAATACCTTCCCCTCACGTAACTAACTCCCGAACCCAGAATGTGGTTGCAATGACCATGTTCTTTCCCTAAAGGTTTTATCGTTATTTCCATTTCCCTCTCTTTGGGATAAATAAAATTCGGTGGCGACTCTGTCTGTTTTCTACGTTCGTCACGAAGGTCGTTACCATTTTTTGAGGTGCGACAGCTGGTGACTCTGCTGGGGACATGCATTGCTCTATGCAAGGTAGAGTCAAACCTAACTTGATTCGATTCGTGAGCGTTAGTTTTGATTGTTTGATTTCTTCTTGTTTGTTTTCTCTTGCTTGCTTGTTTGTTTGTTTATTATCTACTTATTTGTTTATCTTTGTTGTCTCATATTATTATTATCCTATGACACCTTTGGGTTATTGGTACTCTATGAGATAGGCTCCCTACCCGAGTTTGAGAAAAAAATAGAATTAGGATGGTGGTTGTGTAGTTGAGTCCCACTAGGAGTCTTCCTTGGAGTTGATTCCCTTGGAAATGCTATTATCGTGATGAGCCTTCATCGTGGTAGTAATGTTTTCAGGCCTGAATTGGTAACTCTAAGGACCTTTTAACCCATTTCTATGGTAGTTGGTAGTGTTAACTCATGAAGGTCACTCCTTGTTGGATTGACGCAAACGCCCCAATCAGGTGAGATCCCTTGAACGTATCATTATTTTAACAATGATATTTTCAACATCGATCTATGACTCTGAGATGCCTTTTAGAAACCTTGGACTCGACGGTTGTGTAGTAGAGACTCTCGAGGAGGCTTCCTCGTTAAGACGATACAAAAACCTCACCTATAGGAGCTCATTTCGAAGATGTTGTTGTCTTGATGAACCTTCGCCATGGTGATGATATCTTTGAGATGATCCGTGACTCTAGGCACCCACCTATTTTAGAGCTTACTCATGGGATTCCGATAATCAGAGCTACCCACTGCCTTCTTCTTTAACTTCATAATTATGCTTGTGGTCCCTGTTTCTTGCGTGTGCATTTCATATTCATATCATGACATTCATTTTCCTTGCTTCCCAGGGAACTTAAGAGTTACATTGCAGGCATTCAGAATTCATGGGATCGAACACCAAATATACTTACTCATTTAGCTTCAGAAAGCCCATGTTGGATGACTTGCATTGACTGGTTTCTCGTATCCCTGTTGTATTCAGAATCAACTTCGGAAAAGATTATGTAAAGCTTATCCATCTCCTGAATCAAGAAGTAGATCAACGAGTACTCGTCACTCTGACTCAATTTTATGATTCTCCTTTGAGGTGTTTTACATTCCAAGACTTCCAGCTAGCTCCAACGCTTGAAGAATATGAGAATTTGGTGGGTATTCCAATGAAAGGCAAGTTACCGTTTATAGGGGTAGATGTGTCTCTCAAAGACGAAGTTATAGTCGATGCCCTCCACATACACAAAAAAGAAATCACTGCTAATTGGAAATCCAAGGGAGGTGTCAAAGGGTTGCCTATCAAGTTCCTTATTGAAAGGGTAGATGAACTCATAAAAGTTCCCAGTTGGGATGCTTGTTATGTTGCAGTTTCCTTGGCCATCCATGGGATTGTTTTATTTCCCAACATAGAAAATTTCATGGATGAGACAACTATCCACGTATTCTTAACAAAGAATCTTGTACCGACTCTTTTGGATGACACTTTCTTCTATTCAAGTTGGAGGAGTGAGAGAAAAGGTGGATCAATTGTATGTTGTGCACCTCTTCTACAACAATGGTTAAAGATGCATTTGCCAACAAAGGGGCCATTTTTTAATCAAGCTGGTGAAAGTTGGGCTCAGAGGATAGTGTCTCTTCAATCTACTGAATTTCCCTGGTTTTCCCAGGACTACAATGAGGTTATTTCTAGTTGTGACGAGTTCCCAAATGTCCAAGTAATTGGCACTCGAGGTTGTATCAACTACAACCCCATATTATCAATAAGGAAACTTGGATACCCGATGGTTGCTCCTCCTGACGACAAAGACTTGGAAGCTTTTATGATACACGGCTTGGGAACTGAAAACCCTTAGATATTCAAGAAGATCACGAAAGCTTGGGTAAGTATCAAAAAGAAAGGGAAGGCCGACCTAGGAAGAAGAAATAGCATTACTAAAGAACCTTACTTTCAGTGAGTCAAGGATAGGGTGAAAACCTACAAGTTACCTTTTGAGAACAGGATGATTGTTCCCCTCCCTGAACCTAAACCCACTCACGTCTTGATTGAGGAATTAGAAGGATCGAAAGCTACCATTTCTCGATTAGTCAAATAAAATGAAGAGTTGGAGGCGAGACTTCGCCAGACTAATGAAGAGAAAAATCAGATGAAATGGGAGCTCAAGCTGAAGAGTAATCAACTTAAGGCTATCGATGAAAAAGTATATGAAGAAGAGCATAAGAGGAAAAAGACCAAGGTGTGCATTGATCAGGAAGATAGTTACCTCAGCAAATTGAAAGAAGAATTGAAATATGCTTGGAGCAAGTGTCGAGAGAATGAAAATTTGTGTTTTATTACAACCAAGGAAACCAAGAAGGTAAGAACCGAGCTTGAGGCTGAAGTCAAGGAGCTCATAGATGTTCTACGCCTTTCTAAGGCAAAAGAAGCATAGTAGCAACACCTCAAAAGGATAGCTAGACAAGCTTCTCGCATTACACACGAGACTTGGGGGTATTTTTGTACAGATCTGAATGACTGAGAGGAGAGCCAAATATTATTAGAACCGTTTTGAGGCCTTGCTCAAAGACAATGACATATGGGAAGTTGAAAGAGAGGAGGTGCTTCATAATTATGATGGTTATGAGCAGTCCATAAACTGGATAAAAGATAACCGAGATATGTATCACAACAAACTCAATGGATTAACTGAATTCTGTAATTGGTTGGCCCTCGATCTACCTTTGAAGCTCGGAGTTGCTATGGAAGCTATTGATGAAGATACCACTCCTCCTGTCATATCCGATTTCCTCCGCCTTTGCAAAGTGATGATGAAGAGATTCAAAGAAGAACTAGAGGAGCGTGAAGCCCGAAGAGCTAAAGCTTGTTGGTCATTTTGTTTTTCTTGTACTTTTTCATTTTGGGTTGTACTAAACATATTATTATGACTTTGTACTCGATGATGGTTTTAATGATGAATGAATGAATGTCTCTTTATATTTTAGCATATCTCTAAGTATTTCTGAAAGACTAATAAGTAACTCGAATAATTCCCTGGAAAACAAATGCATACCATTGGAATGCATTCATCTTCTGTCATAACCAACTTACACTTTACCATTTCTCGTCCAGAACAAGTTTACTTCCCAACATTCTTACAACACTAGAAGCAGCCAAAGGAGGATTATGAATCAACTGGAGCAAAACCAAACTGCTATGAGAGAAGAAATGTACCCATGAGGACCCAGATGGGTCAGCTGATGGAAGTTATGCAAGATATGGCTAGAGGACAGGAAGAGATAAGGAAGGTTGCGGAAAGAAATGCTATTAACCCTCCTATTCTAACTGTTGTTGGCACAGTTACCACTTCTCGTGGCACAATTCCTATTCCTGCTGGCGCAATTCCCCCTCCTGGTGGCGCAATTCCTACTCCTGCTGGCACAATTCCTATTCTTGTTGGCACAGTCCCTACTCCCGGTGGTGCAATTCATAATGTTGGTGGTGTGCTTCCACCCCCAATCCATTATTATGATCACAAAGATTTCTATAGCCCCCACGAAGACTCAGTCATGGAGACTTTTGGGCCACCAACAACCAATTTAGAGAAGAAAGTGGTCGCCTTACAAGAGACGGTAAAAGGAATGCAGGGGCCAAACACGTTTGGATTAGTTGTTGCAAATATGTGTTTAGTGCCCGGCGTTAAAATTCCTTCCAAATTTAAGGTCCTTGACTTTAAAAAATATAAGGGAACCAGTTGTCCCCGAACACACATTCGGGCATACTGTAGGAAGATGCTTGCTCACTCCGACGATGAAAAACTATTAATGCATTTCTTTCAAGATAGCCTCAGTGGGGCATCTCTTGAATGGTATATGTAGCTGGAACAAATGTATATCAGAACATGGAAGGAATTAGCTAAAGCATTTCTGAAGCAATCCCAGTACAACTCAGATATGGCACCCAATTGTACACAACTCCAAAGTCTGACCCAAAGATCTGGCGAGTCATTCAAGGACTATGCTCAAAGATGGAGGGACTTAGCTGCTAGAGTCCAACCTCCTCTCCTTGAAAGAGAGTTGGCAGACATGTTCATGGGAACTCTTTAGGGACCTTTCCTAGAACGCTTAGCTGGATGTACATCATCCGTGTTCTCAAACATGGACATGGCTGGAGAAAGGATCGAGAATATGATGAAGACTGGGAAAATTCAGAATATTGTTGGAGCTTCAAGTGGATTTAAAAAGCCCTACCAAGGTTTTACCAAGAAGAGAGAAGGGGAAGAAAACCCACTTTCATGGATAAAGGGAAAGATAGAGCCTATCAAGGATCTTACCACCATGTGGCTACAGTTGCTTCGAATCAATATCATCAACGACCTCTTACCATTCCTGCAAGCCAGCCTACTGTTCAGCAACAAACACCTCAGCGTCAAAATTATTATCAGGGGCAACCAAGGCAGAGGAGAGCTAAGAAAAGGTTTGACCCCATTACAACAACTTATGATAGGTTGATTCCATTCTTGCTGAAAGGTTCATTAGCGTAATTGCGAGAGATGAAGGCTCCCCCAGCTACTCTACCTCCAAGCTACGATGTGAATGCTCATTGTGAGTTCCATTCTGGGGCTCTCGGACATAAAATCTAGAATTGTAAAGCTCTAAAGTACATAGTACAAGAGCCTATTGATTTTAAAGCCATTAACTTCACAAAGAATACTTCCAATGTTACTAATAACCCTACGCCAAATCATCACCATGCCACAAATATGATTGAAGGGTTAGAAGAAAAGAGGTTAGTGTCCAAGGTTGGCAAAATGACGACTTCCTTTGCGGTTGTTAAAGAGAAGTTACTGATGAAGAACATGTTCCCAGGATGTACTGTGGATTGCCAATAATGTTTAGTAAATCCCCAAAGCTGTGAGGGTTTCAAGACAGGCATCCAGAAGTTTCTAGACCAAAGAGTTATATTGGTGAAGCAGATACCAATTGTTAATGAAGTGGCAACTTTGGAGATCCCCTATGATCCAATTAAGATCCCTTATAATGATGAACCATTGAGTAATTTTTACGGTCAAGGCCTGTCGCTACGTGAAAAATGACACAGAGTCGCCACCCGGATTTTATTTATCCCAAGGAGGGAAAGGGAAATAGCGATAAAACCTTTGCGAGAAGAGCATGGTCATCACAACCAAGTCTTAGGGTTCGACAGTCGGTTATGCGAGGGGAATGTGTTAGCACCCCCTTGCATCCATTGTACTCGATGGGAACCTTCTAGGTAGTTTAGCGTGAATGGGTGTTTTTATTAAAAGTGTGCTTGCTTCAAAGAAAGGAGGGGTTGGTTTTTTTATTTTAATGCTCGCCAAGAATTGTGGCCCTTGTGCCTACGTATCCTCACTTAAAAGAAGTGAAGAATCAGAGCTCCGTAGTTCGGAGACTTGTGAAAAGATTCTTTGTTGGTTGATTTTATACCTTAAAAAAGGGTTTTCGGATTGATGCCCTAAGGCGAAAAATGGTGATGAGTTGGTGTTGTTTTTAGGTTTTTGAAGAGAAATTATTTCTGACTAAGATTACACAAAAGACTTTGGATGGAGATGAATGTTTCGAATAACCAAGTCGAGCGCCTTGTATTCAAAACATTCGGAACGAGTGTCGGAGGTTTCCATTCTCATTCCTTCTCCACCACTTTAAAGTTTATGGTGTATAACCCCAATCGTATATTTATTGTGTTTTGGATTTTTTGAGAGAAATACCACTTGATATTGGATCAAGGGTTTTATTGTTTGTGAAAATATTTGAAGCGATACGAATAAGGTCGATGGCGATGCACAAGGCAATCGACTTACAAGGTTGAAAATGGCTCGATAAAATCGAGAGTTTGTTTTTGAAAATGGTTTTTGGCAACAAAGGTCATAAATGACCAACAATATCCACATACAAAGGGTTATACAATCACATAGGGTTAGATGTCTTGAACAAGGAAAAAACACAAAAAAACCGGCATTAAATGCCATCAAGGAGTTCGTCGTGTGAACTCCTTGAAAAAAAATTTTAAGGTAAAAATAGCAACAAAAAAAACGTGAAAACAGGGGGCCTGACACGGCTGGCCGTGTTGGATGACACGACCCGTGTCAAAAAGTGCATACAAAATGAGTTTTTGAGGCAAGACAGCGGGATGACACGGACGCCCGTGTCACAAAGGACCCAGAAAAAAAGATTTTTGAGGTAAACAACAGGCTGACACGGCCGCCCGTGTCAGCACACCTGGTGGGCGCGCGTGAAGAAAAATCAAACAGCGAGCTGACATGGCCTCCCGTGTCACACGACACGGCCCGTGTCAGCCTTGTTGGGTGGAAAAAACAAACTTATTCTTTGTTCTTTTTCGCTTTTTAAGGTTCTTACAGAGGTTCCTTGGTTCCTCTTAGGACCTTATACAATATACTCAGCACAACAACATTCAAAAGAAGAAAACAAAAGACAAAGGCAAGATATAAAAAGGGAAAAGTTTGAAGAAATGGATACCAAAGAGTTTGTTCTCCTTCTTGCAAGACCTCCACTGATTTTTGTTGGGTGTTTTCTTCACTTTCCACTCTATGTCTTGGATGGTTCTGATTCTCAATGGTCCTCTTGTGTTTCTATGTGACTCTCTTGATTTTTATTGGTTTTCTTGCTCTCTATTTTCTGGGTTTTTTTCCTCTCTATTTTCTGGTTCTTTAGGGTTTCTTCTTGCTCTCTCTCTCTCTCTCTCTCTCTCTCTCTCTCTCTCTCTCTCTCTCTCTCTCTCTCTCTCTCTCTCTCTCTCTCTCTCTCTCTCTCTCTCTCTCTCTCTCTCTCTCTCTCTCTCTCTCTCTCTCTCTCTCTCTCTCTCTCTCTCTTTCTCTCAATATGCAGTGAATGATAATGCTTTCTTTGCAGCCCTCTATCCTTTCTTATCTCACTTTTTCTGCTGCATTTTTCTGCTGTACCAAATCAATAGCTCTTGCACGTGCTTCAATTTTCAGAATTTCCATTCTTGGCAATACTTATTACCACTTTCTTGGTGCAGCCCCACTTCTTTCCATTTCTAGCATGCTGTCTTTTTGCTTTTGCTGCTGCATTTTCCTAGTGCTTCTTTTTTAGCATTGTCCTCCTTTATCCACTTGTTCTTGGGTTGTATTTGTGGTCTATGCTACTACCTTGGGACAATTTTTTAAAATTCTGATATTTGATGTGTAGATGCATTACCATAAGCTTATTCCCTTGGTCTTGTGACATGCAATTGATTTTTGTGACATGAGGCAATTTGTCACCTCTTGTATAGAGCTGTTTTGGATTACATTCAAATTGCCCATGGTTAAACATGCATAGTCTTGATCTTGAAACATTCTAATGTTGAATTAACTCTTAAATGTTTTCCTTGGATATTTGTGGGTTATGAACTATATGTAGCACATGGAGATTTCATGAGGCATGAAGGGTACCATAACATGAAATTAGTTAGAAACTTGAATTAAGGCTAGAAATAGCTTAATTTTCTAAGCATTGCTTAGAGTTAGAAACTTTTGTAACAAATGTGACATTCTTGCAAATGTCATGAAATTTCCCTTTGTAAAATTCTAGCCTTGAATTCATGAATCTTGAACTTTGAATGATGGATTTCCCTTATACCATTGAATTTGAAATAAATGGAGTCTTGAATTATGCACTTGTGATCTTGACTCATGCTTTGCAAATTTGAACTCCACTAGACCATAGAAGCAAACATGGATGAAAAAGTCTTAAATTTGGCCTTGCATTTCATGTTCATTAAGAATATTTATCTTGAATATTCCAATATTTTTCAAATAACTTCTCCTTGAAGAAATCTACATGAGTGGATTTTCCAATTTGAATCAAACCTTATGTGATGAACCTTTTCTTCCATGTAGCCCATGATAGGCAATTTATCTCATTTGGAACAAACCGACCCAATCCTCACCTTGTGAACCCACATGCTCGGTATGCAATAGAACGATGTAAGATATGACGAATGTAGGGTATGAAATGCTAACGGTGAAAATAAGGGTGTGAAAAGGCCGTGTACAACTCCAAATTCCATATGATGAAGAACCATTGAATAATTTGTATGGTCAGGCTAAAGCACCACTGCCATTTCCTTGTGATGAGGAGTCTTGGAACAATTTGTATGGTCAGGTTCGTGCGCCGTTACAAATTCCCTATGATGATGTGCCATTGATGATTCCCTATGATCAACCTCATGCACCTTTGGAGATCCCATGTGATTATGATTGATGCCCTGTCCAGATTCCCAGTAGTCAAAATCGTGTAGCAATGGAAATACCGTATGATCAAGTTGAGATCCTATTGTTTCCACCTTCAATTGCTCCATTAGTGATATCTACACATGCTCTTTTTCCCCTTGAGAGCATAAATATTGTCCCCTAGATTTATGATCCAACTGCTTACATCAATGGACAAAAGGTGGAGAAAGAAATTGTGAAAGGAATGAGCATTGCCGAAAACATTGTTGGAACAAGCGGAGTAACCAGAAGTAGGAGAGTCTTTGCACCGGTGCCACCACCCAATAACAATCTTGGAGCTACTTATAAAACAAGGGGAAAGAAGATAAAAAATGAACAGGGGCAGTCCTCTGCCCATAAAGCAAATTCAAATGATGAATTTGAAGAATTCTTGCGAATTATTCGAAAGAGTGACTATAAGGTGGTTGACCAGCTCAACCAAACACCTTCCAATCAAGAGGCGTCGATTAAATTCTTAAAGGCTGCCCATGTGCCTCAAGAAATTTTTGTTGTGCAGTTTGAAGGAGTTGTATCAAATATCGCCTACGGACACATTTTGAGCTTTAATGATGAAGAATTGCCCCCTGAGGGGAAGAACCATAATAACGCTTTGCACATATCTATCGAATGTGTTGATGTTGTTTTTTCCAGAGTATTAATGGACACTGGGTCTTCACCAAATATGTTGCCCAAGAATTCTTTGTGTAAGCTGACCATCGAAGGACTAATGATGAAGCCAAGTTCGATAATAGTGAAAGCTTTTGATGGGGCTATGAGAAATGTGATTGGGGAGGTTGACCTCCATATCAAAATTGGACCTCATACTTTCATCATCACATTTTTTGTGATGGATATATATCCAGCATACAGTTGTCTCCTAGGTCGCCCCTGGATTCATGCGGCCGATGCCGTGATGTCCACTCTCTATCAATAATTAAAGTTTATGATCAACAACCAGATGGTTGTTATTGAAGACGAAGAGGATATACTTGTGAGCCATTTGGCTTCATTTCGCTATGTTGAGGTAGGAGGGGAAGTTCGTGAAACCCTTTTTCAGGCATTTGAGGTGATAAGTGTGGAGATGATTCTTGATGAAAAGGAAAAGGCTAAGAAACATGGGTCCTCTATAGTGACTTGGAAGGATGTGAAGACTATCACCGAAGCTGATCACCCCCAAGGTTTTGGAAAAGTGTTGGAGCTACCAGGTATGACATTGATTTTGATGTTTTTCCAGAGCTCTTTTACGTCTATCTGATGTTCTTCCAGATGTGTCTTCAAAATCGTTTCCCGTACATTTAATTATTTTCTAAATGTTTCGGACGTATCTTCAAAATCTTTGTCTTCATCTAATGCTCTTCTATATGTTTTCAATTTATTTCTGACTTTGATTAACAATTGTTGAATGTTTTTAAGTATGTTTCCATTTTTCATCCAATGCTTTTCTGGATGTGTTCCAGAGTTTATTCGATCTTTTTCTGAATATCTCTGATATTTTCTAGAGTTTATTCAATGCTCTTTTGAATATCTCCGATGTTTTCCAAAGTTCATTCAATGCTCTTCTGAATGTATTTGATGTCTGTTATTTTTCCAGAATTTTATTTAATGTATTTCTGAATGCCTCTGATGTTTGCTAAAATGTCTCTCATGTATTTCCCAGATTTTTCCTCACCTTATTCAATGATCTTCTTAATGTTGCAACTCTTTTTCATCCAGTTCCATTCATGGATGATGATTGTTGATTCTCCAATGGAGCTTATTTAATGTTATTCTAAATATCTCTGGTGTTTGCTAGTTTATCTCTGATACTTATTCTTTTCTAAAGTTTCATTCAATGTTTTCTGAATGTCTTTGATGGTTGTTATTGTTATTTTCTAGAGTTTTGTTCAATGTTCTTCTGACAAAACCTCTAATGACTATGAGTCTTTCCCCAGTAAGTTTGCTATTGCTTTCTGAATGTTTATGTTATTTCACTGTGTGTTACTTTCAGCATCTGATGCTTTTTCGGATGTCTGTGTCTTTGTTTAGGGTTTGTCCCTCTATTTTCAAGTATTATTGGATACTCTTTGTCACCTTGACAGATGCCCATAATATTTTGTTTTCCTCAGTTGCGTCTCCTAGATAATTTCTCATGTGAAGTTGTCAGTCTTTCCCCAGTGGAGTTGCAACATCTTCCCAGTATATATTCATCCCCTGTGACATCTTTCCTCACAAGATCTTTGTCTTATATTTTGCATTGTATCATATCATAAGCATTTATGTGGCATCTTAGGGCCAAAAATTGTGCATGTTTGTATTTAAGTCTCTCATATCTCGTCAAGACGAAGATTTCAATCTTCACATCTATGGATCGAAGAAACTTAAATAGGGGCATCTGTCACACCCTAATTTTTTACTCTAAGATCCACGTCTTTTGCATCATCTGTATAGTTTATCATCTCTTACATATTTCATAATACTCAATTTATTCCGCTGGAGTAAACTTGTTGGAATTACAGCCGAATCGGTCAAACTAAAAGTCAACTGTGTGCAGAATTAATGGACGAAATTTATTAAAATCGAGTCTGTAAACTTCATTCATATTAATCTACGTTTTGCGTAGTTTAACCTGACGTGTTCGTTTTAATTTTTCGACTATTTTTCGGTCGCATTTTTGGACAGTTTAAGCCATTTTAGCGGGAAAAATTAATTTTGAAATTTGACCAAACGCTGTATTTTTCTAAATCGTAGATTTTTGCTGATCATTTTGGTGTGTTTATTTTATTTTTTTATTTCTACTTTTAATTAATATATTTTTAATTAATTAGTTTTATTTAATTTTTTTATATTTTAAATAGTTAATACTTTTTTTTGTTTTATGCTTAATTTTAAATTTCAATTTTTTAATTTTTATTTATTTTTTCTCAAAACTTGGTAAATAAGTTTTTAAAAAGCAAATCTTTGATCCACTTTTTCTTTTATACGTACACGCATACATTTTGCATGGGAACTCCCCACTACTCTCCCGCCACCTATTACTACTCTCTCTCGGTGGTGATAGAGACAACTCCTCACACCCTCCTTCCTCAAAATGCCTCACAAGACTTTCCTTCAATAACCATAAACCACATATCCCCAGACATCTCTATTTCACATACAACAATTATGCAGCATAATAACTCTTCATCAAACCTCCTTATCATCATCTAAAAAAACCATTGGCTCACTCTCAGCTTTTATAATACACCACTTTATCCATTTTTTCGGAAGCCATTAACCTCCCGCAACACACCGTGAGGTTCTTTTTTTTTCATAATATAAAAACACCAAAAGATACACGCACAAACCACACTTCCTATATTTCCTCTCATTCTTTTTCTGTAGATAGCACACTTCATACCTTCCTCTTCACGATAAAAACCTCCAACCAGATTCACCATGACGGCACCGCAGTAGCAGTAGTGGGAGCATTCGACGTTAAGAGGATACACTGAAACTTGACTTTCCAACTCACTCATCACCTCATACTGCTTCGTATATCACACAGTGTCATCGCCACCAACCGCACTTTAAGCGCGGCCGCAAGTAGCACTGCACCATTGCGAACTGGATTTGTGTTGTCCTCGTCGGTAATTCTGAATCGTTTTGTTAAGTTCTATGTTCATTATTTGTTGTTTGGATTCATATTTGCCTCTTGATTTTTATTATGTTGTTTTGTTTTCATGAGTTGTTGAAGTTAATGTGACATTAGTGTGAGAGATGATGATATTCAAAGATTTATGATGACACTGTTTTCCGTCTTATTTTCACGGTGCTAGCGTTTTTTTCCTCAAGATGGCTTTGATATTCTTAATTGGAAATGTTGCTGCAAATGGTGAAAGTTTACTTTTTTTGTTAGTTTTTCAAAACAAGAACACGTGAGTAAGCAGTGGGTGAGAAGTATTCTTTGTGAGAGTTTCATGTTTAGTTTCAGTGATAGCATTTTAGAATTAATTTGTACATAATATTGAAAGTGATAGAATTAAATTGTTTTTTTAATACTAGTACATGATATTGAAAGTGATAGCATGATACATTAAATTGTTTTTTTATATACTTGTATATTAAGGTGAAAGTGATAGCATGGTTATTATGGTGAAAGTGATAGTATGATGATTAAATAAATGAAGTAAGAATATTTTATCATTTTAACCTTTTTATTTTTCTCTTTTAATTTAACTATTATTTTGATTAATTTAAAAAAGTACCAAAAATATATTTTAATTATTTTTTATTAAGTTTTATAATATTTAAAAATGTAAAAAATATATGTTTTAATTATTAATTATTTTAAATATTTTTATTTAATATTGATTAACTAAATTATTAGTTAATCATATTAAATATTAATATTTAAATTGATTAATAATTCTGTTTGTTGCCTAATTCTATTTGTGACTGATTTATTTCCATATTCTGGGTATGTTCTGTATGATTATCACGATGCTTTGCCGTGTATGTGATTGTTTGTCTGTGAATTTTTATCACGATGTTTTGCCGTGACTGTCTATTGATTTTATGTGTTGATGATTTCCCACGATATTTTGCTGTGTATTTTCTCTCTGTTTCTCGCGATGCTTTACCACATATCTTTGTCTGCTGATTACATGATGTTTTTCCGTGTGACTTTTCATTGTCTGATTACCATGATTTTTTTCCATGTGTACTCTGTGTGTATCTCTGTCTGTTGATTACATGATGTTTTTCCGTGTATTTCAGTTGACTTTTCACTGTCTGATTACCATGATGTTTTTCCATGTGTATTCTGTGTTATTTTATCTGTCTGACCATACATGATGTGTTTCTGTATACTGTGTCTGTGTCTTTGTTTGATGTTTGCCATTTACATGATGATTTTCCGTGTATCTGTTGCTTTTCTTTTGATCCCTGTGACCTAACCCGTGGGAAGGGACTGCGTGTTGACTTATCGTCATTGTGCATGTCCCTTGTCTGTTCTTTACCTGTCTTTGTTGTTCTTGGTTCTTAGAACCTGACAACTCGTAGTTTCACGAACTACGGACGCTCTAATTTCTCAAGTTCCACTTGAGTATACGTAGGTACAAGGCCCCGATCCTTGGCGAGCAACCTTTTATTTTTTTCACACTTTTCTTTTTCACACTCTTTTCTTTTTTCCACATTGTAGTTCTGAACTACGATTGCTCTAACTTTTTATTAAGGATACGTAAGCATAGGATTGCGAGATCCTAATGAGCTACCTTTTTATTTTTCCACCTTTTCTCTTTTCTTTACCCATCCTTACCTTTAGCAAGCAATTTTAGCCAACACAAATATTTCAAGAGGTTTCTGTAGAGTACTACAGATGCTGAGGGTGCTAGTAACTTCCCTTAGCATAACCAACCCATGTACCTTGGATATCTCTTTGCTTAGCTTTAGGCCTTGCTTTTTTCTTTGCATTTTATTTATGGGTTATTCTTTCTTTTCCCATTCCCTCGGATAAATTAAAGATCGATGGTGATATTTTATGATTTGTGATTCAAGTTAATACAATAGTTTGATATCTAATTCTTACCACGACACACATTTCTGGAGAAAGTAACAAATTTGCAGATGCCCTAGCCACGCTAGCATCCATGTTTAAGGTTAAATGGAAGAATGAAGCATTGGCCATTCGTCTTGAGTACCTTAATGAGCGAGCTTACTGTTTGGCAACTGAGACAACAGAGCCTAAAATTGATGGTCATCCTTGGTTCTATGATATCAAGCGGTATCTAGAAACATAAGAGTATCCAAAGAACATCACCATCACTGCCAAAAAATACTTAAGGAAGCTCTCATCAAAATTCTTCCTGAGTGGATATGTACTCTATAAGAGGAACTACAACTCGGTCCTGCTCAGATGCATGGATAGACACGAAGCAGATCGAATCATAAATGAAGTTCATGAAGGGCCTTTTGGGACGCATGCCAGAAGGCACACCATGGTTAAAAAGATCTTGAGGGCGGGATATTACTGGATGATATTGGAAACTGATTATTACCGCCATGTGCAAACATTCCATAAATGCCAGATCTACGCAGATAAGGTACATGCTTCACCGCTTCCTTTAAATGTGTTGACACCACCTTGGCCTTTGCCATGTGGGGCATAGATGTAATTGAACGTATCGAGCCCGCTTCCTCCATCGAACACCATTTTATCTTAGTGGTCATTGATTATTTCACTAAATGGGTGGAAGTCGTATCTTACGCCAACATCACTAAGAAAGTGGTGGCCCGCTTCATCAAGAAAGAGATTATTTGCCGATATGGGGTTTCGAATAAAATCATTACTGACAATGGTTCGAACCTCAACAATAAAATGATGAAGGAGTTGTGCAAAAGCTTGAAGATCGAGCACCATAACTCGACGCCATATCGTCCAAAGATGAATGGAGCTGTTGAGACGACGAATAAAAACATCAAAAAGATTGTCCAGAAGATGGTGAGAACATATAAAGACTGGCACGAGATGTTTCCATTTTCCTTGAATGGCTACCACACTTCAGTGCGCACTTCTACTAGGGAAACCTCATTCTCTCTCGTGTATGGCGTGGAAGCAGTGTTGCCTATTAAAGTAGAGATTCCTTCCTTGAGGATTGTAGCAGACGTCAAGTTAGATGAAGCTGAATGGGTGCAAGAAAGACTCGACCAACTCAATCTCATCGATGAGAAGCGCATATTTGACATGGTCAATTATAGCAGAAGCGGTTGAAGAGAGCCTTTGACAAGAAAGTTTGTCCTTGACACATTGAAGTAGGAGATCTGGTTTTGAGGAAAATTCAGCCAATTCACACTGATCCAAGGGGAAAATGGACACCAAACTATGAAGGTCTGTATGTGTTGAAAAAGGTCTTCTCTGGTGGAGCCTTGATTCTTTCAACCATGGACAATGATGATCTTCCATCCCCTGTGAATTCAGATACAGTTAAAAAATATTATGCGTAAAAGATAGATCTGGTAGTCTAGGCAAAAGTTAGGGATTCAAAAGGCAAAAACTGCATTTTGAAAGGACGTTCGAGTTTTCCTCCTTGATCACGAAACTCCAATTGAGAAGGATCAATGAAATCATTGCACTCAAAAGCAAGGCATAAAGGGTCTTCATAGATATATGGGTCATAGCAGAATTGAAACTCGATGGAAATTGATTTCAACATTACCATTGCTATTTTATCCATTTTCTTTCAAAGCAATTACCTTTTTTTAGGAATTGCCTCCTCTTATAATTTTCCCATTTACGGGTCTTCATCAATAAAGTTTATTTTAGATCAAAGTTTTCTCTCCTTTTAATTTTTACTTCATGTTTGCAAAATTTGTTTTATATTTGATAAGCAATGCATTTGAATTTTTAGGGATAATAATTTTGTGTCCTCTTAGAGTGTCTCTAGGGTGACCATGATCCTTGAGTGACATGCAGAAATGCCATTAAAATCACAAAGTAACTTGGCCAAGACAAGAGCCATTTAGCCCAGAGTGAACTGGCACAAAGTGACTTGGAGCTCTAACATCTCCAAAACCTGATTGCATCATAAAGTAAAGGTGTTAGGAAGTTAAACTCAATCCACATCCAAACCAAAACCCAACCATACTTGGCACAACTATAATCCATATCCTCATATCCCAACAACCCTAGCATACATTTACATTTTGCATACATGAATCATCATTGCACGCTTAGCTAGTCGTTCTTGAAGTCTTTCGGTGTCTCTTTCACGCAGTATCTCCTCCTTGCCTTTCACAATGGATTCAACTTACCTTTAGTAAGTCTTGCCACACCTTTTGCACGGGTTCTTTTCAGCTTCCCTTTTGTAAGTATCCTTTCTACCTTTTGTAGAAGGAATTTTTCTCCTAACCTTTTGTTCAGGAGCCTTCTCTACTTTTCACAGAGGAAAGTACGATCATCTTCTCCTGAGGGAGTCTTCTCTCTACCTTTTATAGAAGGAATTTTTCTCCAAACCTTTTGCTTCGGAGTTCTCTCTACCTTTTGTAGAAGGAATACCTTTCTCCAAACCTTTTGTTCTAGAGTTCTCTCTACCTTTTTTAGAAGGAATTTTTCTCCTAACCTTTTGTTCAGGAGCCTTATCTGCTTTTTGCAAAAGAAAGTACAATCATCTTCTCCTGAGGGAGTCTCCTTTCTACCTTTTGTAGAAGGATTTTTTCTCCAAACCTTTTATTTCAGAGTTTTCTCTACCTTTTGTATAAGGAATACCTTTCTCCAAACCTTTTGTTCCGGAGTCCTCTCTACCTTTTGTAGAAGGAATTTTTCTCCTAACCTTTTGTTCTGCAGTGTTTTCTGCCTTTTACAGAAGGAAATAAGATCGTCTTCTCCCAAGGGAGTTTCCTCTACTTGTAGTAGAAGGAGTTATCGTATTTCCAAACCTTTTGTTCTAGAATCCTCTCTACCTTTTGTAGAAGGAACCATTTTCTCCTAACCTTTTGTTCAAGAGTTCTCCTTACCTTTTGCAAGAGGAAAACCAACTTTTAGAGTCCTCTCTACCTTTGGTAGAAGGAACATCTCATAGTCCTTTATTTCCAGAGTCCTCTCTACCTTTTGTAGAAGGATTATCTCACAATCCTTTATTTCCAGAGTCCTCCCTACCTTTTGTTGAAGAATTTCTCACTACCTTTTATTCTTGAGTCCTCTCTACCTTTTGTAGAAGGAATATCTCCTAACTAGTTACAATTGCCTATTACCATACCCTTTTGGGATTTTACAGGGATTTGTCCCTCTCGAAGGCTGGAAAAGCACTCATCTTCATCCTGCATTACATCTTAAGCATATCACCATATCCCTCATAACCAACTACCTTTTCCCACTGGCATATGCCTTATTCAAGCCATCCCACTGATTCATCACTTTCATTCCAAACCTTTCCGGCTAAAAATTTTGGGTATTCTTATATTTAATCCCCTTGTACCTTGACTGCAAGAGAACCTTTGTTACTCTCACCTTCAGGTCCAAGAAGATTAAATAAGGGCATCTGTCACACCCTCATTTTCACCCTAACCCTAGCCTTGCATATTATATCATTTTTATCATCAATGCATCCCATTAGGTCAATCAAAATCATGCATTTAGGTTCCTAAGGCTTGGGAGCATAGTATTTTGTGCAAGTTGAGGTTCCTCTATTCCTGTGAAACCCCTTTCTCATTCAGGATTGATTCAAGCTGCTACTTCATCTGTCACGCATGAAAAAACTAGGGTCTGGATTCTTGGCCAGGATAAACTTATTGTTTCTCACGCTGCGAGGTTTCTCTTCTATCAAAATCCCCAAGAACCTTTGGATTAAGGTTTTCATGGGTTTAAACTCTGCAATCGGAATTCATCGAACTTAGGTTTTATATGATCATATACCCTCTAATGTCACTTGCTTCAGGGTCTTCAATGTCGCCAAGTGGTCAGGGATTCAGTATTGGTCTGACCAAAAAGTTTTAAATTAGATTTTCCAAGCCACAGTTTCATCTATGTGCATTCAAGGCAGGAAGATTAGAGTTTCTCATCTTCGGTATTCGAGATTGACTTTTGGGAAAGTGGTTTACTTGGAGTTCAAAGGCGTGAGAATTTGGTTTCAAGTCATGTCTCGAGAAATTTCAGGCCAATTATACAAGTTTCTTTTCAAGAAATGCTTCAAGTGATTCAAGTTAATCTTGTTGCAAACCATTTTCAAAAGTGGAAAAAATTCAAGGATCAGCACGGAAATTCATTGATCAAGGATAATCGTTTCCAAATCAATCTAAGATCCAAGGTTTTCAAACTGAATATGATGCTACAAGATTGTCAAATTCAATATTCAATTTCCCCATTCAAAGCTTTAATTCAGGAGACACTTGCTATGACCATTTTGAGTACACAATTCCATGTCAAACCATTCCTAAGGTTCCAATTCATAACCATTTCACAATTCAAGTTTCAAGACTTTTTCAAAGTTTACAATTCATTTCATATAAATTCAAGAGCAATCAAGTCATAATATTACAATTCAAGTTTGCAAGTTCATTCCAAGAATCAAAGTTTACAACAAGTTTTGAAATTCGAAAAAAAAAAACCTCCACAAAGGATTTTGTTACAAAAGATCCTTACACTTAATGTTACTAAATCTTTAATCACTCTTCAACCTTCAACCAAATCTCCTTCCACTTGAGTCCTCTCCATGACTATTTTCACCGTAATGCTTCCGAACTTCCATTGACTATGCTACAAAAACCTACAAGATCAGGTCATTCCTTTCATTTTACAAAATCAAGTCATTCCTTTCATTTCACAAAATCAAAAACACAAAATTCAGCATTTACATCATACTAATATTCACAAGTTCATGTCATATTTCAAGACCAAACTCAATAATTAACTCACATTTCAAATCATACCAACATTGATTCATATCAATTCCAAAGTAAATCCATGTTACCACCATTCAATCATATTCATTCATGTCACATTTTTAAGAAGTATACCAAAATAATTCAAGAACTATTTAAATTCAGAATTAAAAAGTCATGGACCACACAAAGATTCCAAACAAGCATAAACAAACAAAAAGTCAAAAATGTAGAAGAAAGTACAACCGAAGTTTAGGAGGTACATCAAACACAGTTTCAAAGTTTAGGAAAAACATATTTTGGCATCAAGAAAAGTGTCAACAATTATTGCAAAAGAAAAGAGTCTGTTGCAATTCAAACACAAGAAAACCCTAGTTCACAAGAAGGGGGCAATATTGAGAACTTCAGCAGCCAAAAAAAAAGTTTCAAAATATTTACTCAAATTCATATCAACAGAAACAGTAACCAAAAAACCTAATCTTTTAACCAAAAATTACACCTTGTAGATATCACAAAGTGGTAAAAAAATTCATTCACTATCAAACACCAAATCACTACACATGAACTCAATCTCTGATGGATTGATACATCCAAAAGCAACAAATAGCAAGTCACAGAGTCAAATTTTTTCTTCAATCATAATTCGCAGAAGGAAGCAGAGCATCAGGAAAAATCAAAGTGTACCTACTTGATTTGTGCAGGTATAATTACTTCTTCTATTTTCCATCCTCTAAATAATCACGATCTTGTCCAATCTGATACTCATGTTGAAACCTTTTCTTTGGTAATACTGTTGGTTATCCATAGCAAAGAAAGAGTTTTCATGGTTACTCTTCAGTTCCCATTTTTGCTTTAAGATGATGTTAAAAATGAACATGGGAGAAGGGAAAATCGAAAGAGACATTGGGAATAAAGAGAAGAGGGATCAGCGGGTGAGGTTTCAAATTGAAAACCAAGAGTGAGAGGGACCGAGAGTCGTGAGAAAACTGAATGAATCGTGAGGGTGAGAAGCATTCGTTAACGAGAGATAAGAGCCTGGGGGAGTTTAGTTTGAACTGTTTGTTTTCTAAGTGTTGAATCGGTCGCTGGTTCTCTTTCTTCTCTATTCGTTTGCACGTTTGGGAAAGATGGGTAATGGCTGCCACTGACAATAGGGTTTCCATGCCCTCTTTTGTGTCACCGAACCGGGTCATGGGTCAGGTCGACCCGTTCTTTTTTTGGAGCGCCCGGTTGGGCCTTTCTTGTATTGTCCTTGTTTTCCATTGGCCCATCGTGGCCTATTGTTTTATTTATTTTTTTCATTTGTTATCATGTCAATTTAAATAAATAAAAAACAATTTTCATTTTAAAAAAAAGAGAGGAATTTTATTCTCTTTAATTTATTTATTTATAGGTTTAATATGTGTCACTTGTTTACCGATTATGTGAGCGATAACGCGTCTTAGGCTTATGTTTCATCTTGTAGTAACATTTAGGAATTAATTTTGAAAATAACCAAAAATAATAAATATAAAAAAAGACAACAGTTTTGTTATTATTTATCTTAAATATATTTATTTAATATTTATTAATTAAAATATTAATTAATTTTATTAAATATCCATGTTTAATTTAATAAATAATGTATGTGTATAAATTTGTGAGATTTAACATATGTTCTCGAACCAACTATCTTGGCTATGTCTTATTTTGTGCTTATATTGTGGTAATATCATTCTGACTTTTGTTTTTCAAACCATTTTCAAAATAAATTCTCGATTTACATCGAGTCATTTATTCACCCTGTAAGTCAATTGCTCTTTGAGCATCACCATCAACCTTTGATCACCATACACAACATTTATAACTTACTCCTGGGCTTCCTTACAGTGAGACCTATTTGATCAATTATTTCTAGTTGGTCGTTTATAAGACTAGCCCACTTTGCTAGTATGCACGATTAAAATTCAATTTCTTTCCTTTACTCGTTTATTTATATGTTGCCTT